>OZ010573.1:86792325-86939825 GCA_963932145.1 Acanthosepion lycidas | reverse complement strand
GAATCCAGCTGCAATTTTATCTTTATATTTAAAATTTCAAGTTTGACATATTTCCATATGTTGGTGTTGTCTTCGTTATGCATCCTAGTAGCTCTTATCCTACTAGTATCTTCTCTGTTCCTACATCGGAATGCCTTGTGACCCATTTTTCCACACTCAAGTCAGTTTTTATATCTAAAATGGCAATCCCTGTTCCAATGTAGTCCTCCACATCGATAACATGCTGATGGTGGTGGTGGGGGGCTTATATTTACTTCGATTTTCGTCATAATTTGCCCTGTATGTTGTACTTTTTCTTTTATTATGGAATTTTTGTTTTTTTTCCGGGGTGGGTGAGAATATTTTCATTATTATAGAATTTTTGTTTTCTTTCCGGGGAGGGTGAAGGACGTACACTTTTGTTTAACTTACGTATATGGGATACAGCTGACCCCTCAATGTCCTTCGCGTCTTTCTTTATACTTAGGCATCTCTGGCAATCTTCCGATAATTGTTGTAGTGTTAGTCCAAGTTCATTTTGTAATTTTGAAAGCATTCTTTTGCGCATTTCACTATCTTTTGTTGAAACTAACCCTTGAACAAAGATGAGACACTTGAAATTGTCCAGGGTTAATTCCGCTAATTTGAAGTCGTCACAATGTTTATTTACGATTGAGACGAACGTGGAATAATCCTCATTATCGCCCTTTAACAGGTTAAGTCATTTCCACCTTCTGTGGAAGAGTGATGTTTTAGGACTGAAGAGTTCTTTAAGACATGTCACTGCTTCGCCAAATGTTAATTCGTTCGTCTTTTTTGGCAAGATATAATCCACGAACTTTGCATATTCTTCAGTTCCTAATTTTCTAAGCAATAGACATAGCTTTTTTGCTTCTGTCTGGCTTTGACAGTCAATGTTAAAGATCTCTTCATGTCTTCTGAAGTAATCTCCATGAAAGTTTTTACCTCATCTCGAGATTATTTGAAAATCTCTATGGTATTCCACACTCGAAAAAGTTGCCTCTTTTTCAATATTTAACTGCTTGTTACCCGCTACTTTCAGTATTAGTTCCTGGAACTCTATTTGTCTTTCTTGGTTTTCCTTCTGCGTTTGTAGTAATTGCTTTTGCCATTTTCTTCCATTCTTTCTTGTAGTTGTAATTGTTGATCATTTTGGTATTTTATCAGTTCTAACAAAATATTATTAAAATCTTCCATGATAACTCAATTTTACGTATTTTTAAATCTCGTAACTCTTTGACGTCAATTTGTTGTTGACGAGGGGAGGATTTTTCTATTTCTTCTTCTCGTGTGTTCGAATCTTCGTCGCTAATTTGTTGTGGACGACGAGGGAAAATTTTTTTGTTTGTTCTTCCCGTGTGAGTTCGAATCGCTCGTCGCCAATTCGTTGTGGATTCCGGGATGAAATCCGGTCTCAAAATGAATGACAAACGAAGGACTGTAATATAGCAATGATGTAATAATACAATTGGTAATACGGTTAGTAGATCCAGAAATGCGGTTAGTAGCAATAATAA
The DNA here is from genome assembly GCA_963932145.1 of Acanthosepion lycidas. Taxonomy (NCBI): domain Eukaryota; kingdom Metazoa; phylum Mollusca; class Cephalopoda; order Sepiida; family Sepiidae; genus Acanthosepion; species Acanthosepion lycidas. The sequence continues at coordinate 86,938,308 of OZ010573.1, read as the reverse complement.
TATATATATATATATAGTCTGGGAAATTCAGTATCGAAGTATGACTTCCTTCTGAGTCTACGTGCTCGCAACTGTGACTTCTGCAAAGCAGTTACCTCACACTCTCACTCTCTCACTGTAGCAGTGTATCACCGTCACTGTCACTCCCGGGTATTCACCGGCAGCAATACAAGTACACACTGGGCGAGTCCACTTGTATGAAAAAGGGGTGGACCCTTTAACAATATATATATAACAAATTATACATACATCCTGTTAATTGATGTGTAATATTAAACGAATATTTTTTTAACATAAATCAATTTTATAATATTATTTGCAGTTAATTTTGAAATGTATTTTTTTCATTGTTATCTGCGCCTTTTAATTTTAAAAATGAACATAACATTAATAATTAATTAGTGAAAAAGATGTTTTTTTTAGATTTTCATATAATTCAGCTACTATGTAAAAAAATGAAATAAATCAAATAAGCATTAAATTTTTATGTGTAAAGGTACAGCAGTTTCATGAAAAATGCTGAATTAGGATATCCGGTTTCGTGAAATTCTTCATACCACTATATTCTCTGACTAATGCAGCTGATTTGCTTTGGTTTATTCATGTATTCACTTAGATGTTTTATTTAGATTCTTTTGGCCATTATGCATATTCAATATTATTCTTTATTTGTTGTTCCTCCTGTTAAGTATTGCCGCTGAGAAAACCAGTAATACGACGTAGAACAAAATAATTCAATGTTAAACCATGAAAGGAGAATATTTATACCGATGGGTAATATAATGCTCCAAGTTTTTCGTTCCAAACAGGAAGGTACTCTATAACATTTGAACTAAAAGTTAACATGATACCTGACTGCCAATCTTTGTCTCAGTAACAATGCTAATGCCTATAAATATACTACATTCTCCAGACATCAGATATATCATTGTTTGTTATTATTAAGTTAATGATTATAGATTTACGAAGAGCTATAATGTATCTTTATTGGTGTGATCTATCTACGATTGGGCGACTTCTCATTTGATTGATTTATCAGTGAGCGCTTCATTGATTTTATGCGTAATGATAGTTACAATCTAATGGGGGACTAAAAAGCGCGAAACCCATACACTTTGTTGCTGAAGATGCTGTTTTTGTTCAGGTTTTTCTTGTTCTTGATTACATCAAAAAGTTTGCGATATTATGACGGAGATGTGCAGTTACCAGTATTCTATTGGACACTAAGCATAGAGCTGACACCATCCATAGATCTGGGAATCATTTCTTCTTCAGTCAACGGTAAGGAAAATAGTTTGCCAAGATTGGAAATAGCTCTCGTCTTATTTTATCAGAACCGGTAACATTCAATTGCTCTTCTGGAGATTAGAATCAGCCATGCTTATGACAGGGAGAAAAGATTATATATCGTGATTAAATGAAAGCAGTTTGGGTTTTGGAGGCATTGACATTTATGAGCTACTAGCAGCATGGCCCGGCGTTGCCCGTGCTTGATTCAAAAATCGTACGACTCATACAGCAATCGCTATCACTTGACTTAAAATATTTTTGCCCTTCCTTGCCTTTAAAGAAGTGCCCTTTGCCGTGCTGATGTTGCTACATGCCTTACTTCTTGCCTATCTCACGCGAATTTTTTCTAAGCTCTATGCCAAACATTAAATCTGTTACAAAAAAGAACTAAGCAAAATGAACACAAAAGGGTCAGCTTTAAAAAAAAAAGGACTCGTAACTGGAAGAACAAAAAAAAAAAAAAAAAAACTTTCGCATTTTGACTGTACCCATGGGTTTCATTTGGACACCATGTGTATTTAAAGTAGTTTCCGGTTATTCTTTTTAGTTAGGAGGACTTGTGTATGTTTAGGTTTCATTTGTTTACTTTTTGTGTATCGTTCTCTGAAAAAAAAAAAACGCTGAGTCACCGGGACTTAACGGCATTCGGACGTTTGAGTAGACGACAGTAACTTCCGGCCGGGTGCGATACACTTAACCGTGCTTTCAAATTGATTTCGTGCAAAAACAGCAGTGTTTTTCCAATTTTGGGCGCTGTTAGAACCACCGCTAGGTAATTTTACGTAGTCCTGTGAAGTTTTGTTGAAATCAGTTGAAAAATGTAGGAAATACGATCCAATATATAAACGTACAGAAATACTCACACACATAATCTGCACACACACACACACACAATCTGCGTTTTATAATAAGTAAGATTCATTGTCTAAGTTAACCCTTGACTGGAGGTACTTTTAAAGAGCAGTTGCCAGTTTTATTTTGTCGGACCTTTCGGAAATACTTACTAAGACAGGAGTAAATAGATGTGTCATCAGCGTAAATATTTATTTGGGAACTGATGACATCAGGAAGGTCGTTGATGATGATAAGAAGTAACATAAGTCCAAGGATAGAGTACTCAATTTAGGAATGGAAATGCACTTTAATGACGATACAAATATTCATAAAATTTCTCAGGGAATATTTTTCGGGAATATATACAAGAAAATAATTATGATATATTTTTTATAACGAATGAAATATACGCTGTAAAATATTTTTGCAATCTTATCCATGAGTTATATGTATAGTTTATAAAATAAGAGCTGATATTCATGAGCAAAACATCATTAATGTGTGATCTTGGGAAACATTTTTTTCACCAACAATTATCAGCAAAACAGTCCATTGAACACTAAGCACAAATCAGTTTTATTGAAGCGCAACCATAACTTTATTAATATATGCTAAACTAGTAGAAATGAAAATTCCATAGCTAAATAATTTTCTCTGTAAATTTTACAAATAAAAAAAAAAAACGTTATCTCGTAAAACAGGTTTTAATCAATATATTCAGTAATATAGCATTCCTAGTAACATTTTTCACACCAATTAATATTTTGATGATATGTCTCATTTAATTATGCGAGAAAATATTTTCAAAATAAGATTATTAAGAAATCAATGTTGGCAGAATGTTCACGATATATTATTCTTTTATGCACCGTGTCCCTTCACTTCAGGGACTATCATGGCTGTCCACACATTTACACAGGGCATGATGATAAACGACACCCAGCAGCAAGGCCTCCGGTCGGGAGATTTTTAGGAGCATGGAGCCACTACTTAATTGCTGTTATTCTCAGATCTACTCTGACCCAAGATGGTAGCACCTGTTAGGGTCCCAGCTATGTGCAAATAGTGAACACACAAACAAAAACGAAAAGTATAGTTTTATAATAGATTTATAAACAATATATTTTATAGTTAAATGATCAAACATAAATTTTATAGCGAAATGACCAATCAGTAGTGTCCCAAGTACGAACAAATAGTTAGCCCCAAACAAAAATCAACAGTACATTTTTAAAGTAAAATTAGCAACAAACATTTTTATAGTAAAATGATCAAAAATACATTTTTCTAGGGCAATTGCCAGAAATACATGTAAAAACAAATACCAACAATAATTTTATATATATCTAAATATATATCTAAAAAAGCATACGTTTACCCTGAAAATTTAACATTGCGTACAAAATATTTAGATTTCGACATTAAATAACCTATAGATGTTGGTATGCCGCTAAACAAAATCAAGTAACCAACTATCCAGACATCGATAAATAATCATCTTTTGTAGAGATCGACATTTTTTTTCTGTCATTTACATTCCTTGTTCAGACGTCCATTTATACAAACTTACAAGATAGTTTACTCAATGTTTCCCTCTTCATTTTTTGTCTTCAATATCTCTGATGAGTTTCGAAAACTCCAAGTCCTCTTTTTTAAATTCTTTTTTCCTTTAAATGTCATCGTTGCCTCACATCACTGTTTATGGCGATATTGCTTAGCTTCGGATTGTGATGATACATTTCCGTTAAAGCATTTCTTAAAATTAGTATGAAGAAGTATACTCGTTGCAAATTATTAAAATAATATAAATATTGATTGGTTTATGTGTGGCGGATTTTATTATACAAACAAATGTAATGTCCATTCCTGTCTCTTCACAAATTACTACCATTTGAAACTTTATGCAATATATTTCTCTTTATTAATTCTACCAGTCGCTATTCAGCGATCAGTTTGCAGAAGCACGTAAGGTACGTTTTACGAGGTTCTCGCTGTTGAGCTTTCTTCTAACAGTACGAAATTTTCATCATTATGCATGTTAGAAATTTCAAATACTTCTTTTTGATTGTGTACAAGGACAATTTTGGGGTTTCGTCTATCCACTTCATTCGTAAGGTAATTGTCCAGCATTCATTACCATAGAGGAGTATTACATAGCAGTTCATCAAACATTTCTTTCTTTCTCACGGCATTAAGGAACCTACTACTAGAACCCTGTGTTACAATCCATTCTCTTACACTGTTTGAATTCAAATTCTAGTAACTATATTTAGCGACAAATGGAAAAAGTAAAATTATAATAGTATCGTCCACATGTAAAAAAAAAAAGGCTAAAAATAATGGAATAATAATAATGAAAAAGAATAAGTCAAAACAAGATAACATCAAATAATAACACGGCCACGATGTGCTGATCGTGTTCGGGGAAGAGATTTCTATAGCTCTCTCTATATAAGAGATTCATACATTAAAAAAAATAAGAAATCATCCTTGATAATGGCTAAAAGAATAGTTGAAAGCGGTCGGACATCGCAGTATCTTGTCAGTCGTCTTTAACGAAATAAAAGAGGAATTGCTTCCCAAATACACAATTATGTATATATATATATATATATATATATATATATATATATATATATATATAAACGCATATATGTTCATATATATATATATATGGCTGTGTATGTGTACACACACACACACATACATATATATATATATGTATATGCTTAATTTTGCTATGTGTATAAGGTAAAACTGCTCAAAATTGGGAAGAGAGCATGTTTAGATATTAGCGAGTATCGACATAGTAATCATCAAACTTTGTCGTTTGATCCTTTAAAGCATGAAACTAAGTATCCTTTCCGAATTGTTGTCTATATCTATCCTGTGAGTCAGCCTCTATCTCAGCCTCTTACACTCTCTTTGTCTCCCTGCCTTTCTTTCTTTCTTTCTCTCTCTCTCTGCCACTATATATATATATATGTATGTATATATATATGGCATAATATTACATTTTCATAATAGGAATTCATAGAGCCATACAGATAAATAGAGATAAATGAAGAAATTGCGTATATAAGATATTTGGTACACACACGTAAACGCACGCGCACAGACAGACACACGCACATACACACGCACACACACACAAACACACACACACACATACATACATACATACATACATATATATATATATATATATATATATATATATATATATATATAACATATTTATGATATATTACAATAGATATGTATTTTATTATTAAACTATTGTTTCTAAATTTTGATTTTGTCATGTTTTATGGATAAGCAGGGATTATCAGAAAAAAGACTTAATTTGAAAAGGAAAATCTGCATAAGAAAGACAAAAGAAATTAAATCAGGTGAGGCGGCTGAACAATTGATATTTCCTTCAACTGTATCGTTTTATAAGTTAGAGGTAAAATAATTTCAACGGTCTTTAATATTATTTATTTATTCATTGTTAATTATTTTCATTCTTCAAGTTTTCTTATCCAACATTGTCTCAGTTTCAGTGCATAATACGCACACACACACACACACACATATATATATATATATATATATATATATATATAAATACTTAGAGGCAACAGTCTGTTTCATGCTATATGCAATCGCCAGGCATGACGATTGCATATAGCATGAAACAGACTGTCGCCTCTAAGTGCTGACTCCTATGTTCACTTTTATATTTACACACGCTCTATATCTGATACTGAGCACTTTATCCCATAAATATAGCACGCCTTAAGACTATATTTCTTCATATATATATATATATATATATATATATATATATATATATATATATATATGCATGTTTCATTAAAATCAACAGACAAGGTACTACGGTTAAGGTTTTTATTTAATTTTTCTTGTGTTCAAACAACAGCTTTCTTTTCTGGACAAAGAGTGTGTATAAACACCAAATGTTTTATAGTTCCGAGCTTTTTCGGCTATACCTTTAACCATTATTACGGATGATTCAATTTTTCAGCTTAATTGAGTGTGTGCATTATATGTATGTTTTAGTGTGTTGTAGAGCTGTTTTTAATTTCCGAATACGGTTAGCACATTGTGGTCTTGTTGGTAGTTAATATTGTTAAGAGATGGCATTTTTCGTTTTTCTTATTAAAGCTTCCATTATTTTCAATCTTTTTTTACAGATTGATGTAGTTATATTTTATTATGGTGGATGTAGTTATTATATAAGTTTTCTACGAGTATGTTTCTAATGGAGTCTGATAAGTTTGTGTGTGTGTGTGTGTTTAAATGGGTTCTAATGGATCTATGATTAGATAGGTGTAACGTAAGGCATCTGCATAAGCATGTAGTTGTGTAACCGATGTAATTATTCATATTGCAAATTAATTATTCATATTGCAAATTATATATTTTATTGTAGAATTTTATTATGCAATTATTTTCTGTTCTTGTAAATAGGTTATGATTTAATATTTATGGTTTTATTTATTTAGGACCGCTAAATTTTATTATATTGGTGGCTAAGTGAGTTAAAGAGATAAGGAGATAGAAACAGAGAGAAAGACTTAGAATGTGGGTGGCTGAGTGAGGGAGAGAGATGAGGAGATAACCACAGAGAGAGTGAAAGTGTGGCGGGGCGGAGTGAACGCGAGAGATAAGGAGTTAAATCGCAGAGCGAGAGAGAAAGAGAGAGACAGACAGAGAGAGTGAGTATGTGGGTGACTGAATGAGTGAGAGAGATAATCAGATAGCCACGGAGAAAAAGAGTGAGAGTGTTGGTGGCTGAGAGAAGAGAAGAGACACAGAGAGAGTGAGTGTGTAGGTGCCTTAATGAGCGAGAGAGATAAAGAGGTAGCCATAGAGAGAGAGAGAGAGAGGGAGTGGAGGTGGCTGAGTGAGTGAGAGATAAGCCTATAGCCACGGAGAAAAAGAGTGAGAGTGTTGGTGGCTGAGAGAGATAGTGAGAGAGGGATAGAAAGAGAGTGATAAGAAGATATCCACAGAAAGAAAGAGTGAGAACGTTGGTATCTGGGTGAGTGAGAGAGAGAGTGAGAGAGATAAGGATATATGCACAGAGAGAAAGATAGAAAGACATGGGAACTGAACGTAGTATTTCAATTTCCAGTTGTTTCATATATTATCATTGTATTTGAATTTATACGATCCATTCCCAGTGTAAATTATAATTGTTTTGCACTAGACCTTTCTCTCAACAATAAAAGAAAGCATGAATTTAAATAAAAAACAAAGTTTTTGGCTCCACTAAAATATTCGTTGATTATCAGGTAACAACGGTACTATTGTTAACTGTTACTATTTACTTTGTTCTTTCTTATCTTTGACTCAATTTGATATTCGAAAGTTCGCTTTGTAGCTTTTTAATAAGTCTTTTTTTTTTCCTTTTCGTTTTTTTATGTTTTTTCCTTATATGGTTTCCCGCTTAACTTTCTTTATCTGCGTATAAAAAGCAGCACTCCTACTTAAAAACATATCTTTGCATGCTTTATGCCTCCTTCCTGTACCACGCAACATTTAATTTTAAGAATAGAAAAATGCAATCAACGAAATAATAAGGAGAATATATATATATATATATATATATATATATATATATATATATATATATATATATATATAGTGATTTTCCAAGCGCAGCTTAGATGTGGCACAAGGCCGAAATTAGGGGGGGGAACCCAGGATAGAACTCACTACTCAGTCGTAATTGTCCTAGCGAACCAAGCTTGCTAACCAATGCACCGCCTCGAGGTGCCCATATATATATATATATATATATATATATATATATATATATATATATATATATATATATATATATGTGTATATATATATATATATATATATATATATATGTATATATATATATATATGTATATATATATGTATATATATATATATATATATATATATATATGTATATATATATATATGTATATATATATATATATGTTTATATATATATATATATATATATATATATATATATATATATATATATATATAACACGAAAAAGAGAATCTGTAGAGAACCTGACTTGTCCATGAAGTGACATGATATACGAAAGCCAACTGTAGAATCGATTCGTTAGCCGTATAAATGTTATCTTGCCACTTGTGTATTAGGTTGGTGCAAAAATGTCGTTTTTTGACGTTAAAAAATACGTCAAAAAACGACATTATTTTTTCACTAACCTAATAAAAAAATAGTGAGCTCGTGCCTCAGCAGGTATAGTGAATATGACACTAATGAGATTTGTTTATTGATGTTAATACGTTTATTCGCATAATACTTCAAAGTATTAAAAAAGATGAAATGCATTTTTCTTTTCTTATTTAACATTTAATATTTTCTAAATTTCCAAATCTATGTATTATTATTTTGTGTCATTTCCTCATATGATCAAACTTTAAACGTCAGTAAAAAAAAATCTGTTGTGATTGAAACAGTCTACAACAATGCGGGTTTGTATATTTCAAAACACCTTAGTCACATGTACGATACACCTGTAAAGTTCACAAATTCATTTCTTTGTAGAAAAAAAAAAGTCGTGGGTAAAAGCCCTTTCAACACTTATCAGTGCTCCTTTTTTTTTATTTCAGCTTATCTACATTTCCATGTTTTTATTTTATTTTTACTTTCTTACAAAATCATGAAACTCCTGCTTTATTCTATTTCTTTAGGCACAGGATTTACTGGTTTATATAAATGTTAATTCAAATCTATTTCCTTCTTCAAATGAAAGCAATGAGTCATTCTCACAGCCTGTATTTTTTTAATTTTATTTTTAATCATTTAAGGCCAAGAAAGGCGATAATACCACTAGGACGGAGAGGGTTACGGGGACTAAAAGAGAATGAGATTTTAGTTAGGCGATGTTAGGCAAGGACAATAAAGACACAGGGACCTGGAAGACAAAATATGGCGATTAACGTTGCATTTAAAATTTTAAGTTTGTAGATGGCAGGAAACAAGAAATCCGAAAGAAGTCCCACAGGCATGAAGTGAGAAAAAAGAAACTATGAGAAACAGTTGCATCTGGCTAGTTTAACAGTAAAATAGTGAGACCTAGTTGCCAATCTAGAAATAACATTTAAATTCGTGTAGTCGAGGCACTACAGAAAAAGTATATCAGTACAGTTGCCATGAAAATATTTGTAGAAAGGGGAGAGGAAAGCCATGTCTACAAAGGATAGAAATTTATGGAAAGCGTGATCGCCCACGTCAAGAATGAATATTGACACCAGTGTAGTATAAACAACAATCTCAATCAGGATGAAGTCTCAGGGATTGACTGACCTTGAAAGATGGATTTTTTTTGCGGGTAAGTGAACATTTCATTTTGTTGTCTGGTATTTTCTAGCACGAAGTCACTAGTCATCATGACAGAGAGTGTGAAACTACTGATCTCCTCAGATATATACTTTCTACCAGAAACTACAACGAATGTCGGCTCAGTATTTTTACAAGATAAACCCCAATTCGGATCCGTCGGCGTTGAAAAAGCACACACGTCCTTGAGCAGGGATCTGTAACAGATATTAGATTGAACTCTAGAATACGAATGTATTCTATTAATCATTTTATCCTACACCGCCCACCTACCCCGTAGTCCAGGGATGACCACGAGCAGCATCATCTGCATGGCTGGAGCATCTACGTCTGTGACTGTAGTGGCCGATGCGGGAGTGACAGTCTCTGTTGCAAAGGTCGCATGCGTGTTCTGTCCACAGCTTTCTTGTCGCGCCACACGACATCACAGTACCGCAGCTGCGGCCGCCTAGCGGGTTTCCATATAGGAGGATTTGGGGGATGCAGCTGTCTGGCATGTGGTGGACGTGGTCTAACCAACGGAGTCTGCGCTGTCTGAGCAGTGTGAACATTCTGGGCAGACCTGCTTGAAACATTTTGTCTTGCCACGCTACGATACGGCGAATGCTTCACATTTGAAAGATGTTCAAACGCCTTTTTTGCCGGGCGTACGTGATCCAAGCCTCGCTGCCATATATTGTGCTGAGAGCGCAAACGTTGTAGACTGCCCTCTTGGTCTACACCTTCAGCTTGGGATTGGTCCACACGTTTTGTGTAGCTGTCTGCCCGATTCTCTTGTCATTCTCTGCATCTAAGGAGAGGATGTGGAGCCAAGGTACGAGAAATGATGGACCGCATCTAGCTCATAGTCGTCAATGGTGATGGCTGTTGCTGTTTCGGTACCTTGTGCCAGGACGTTTGATTTTTTCAGCCCGAAGTCTCTGCAGGCCTAGGAGAAACGGTTCATCAGTGATCGAAGTTCCCACTGGGTATGAGTCGCTACCGCCGCATCGCAATTTACCCTAAGCAATGTAATAAAGCCACGAAGAGGCAAAGTGGTTACAGATGATGAACAACAATAGACTGACGGAAACTGAGAAAAAGTTACTGAGGAGAAACGGTAATAAAAAGAAGAGAATTCAAAATACAGAACGTTACTAATGAAAGTGCATTTACATTTTTGAAGACTCTATTTAACAAGAAGGCAATAAACTGAAAGCGATAAGTGCGAGAGGAAAAAAAACATTAGAATAGAACTTGTGATTATATCAAGCAATTTAAAGAGTAAAATGATGAGACTTCTCTTATAATCTAGTACTACGCTTCACTTCATGAAGTCATGGTACCAAGGAAGTAAACAATTATATTGAGTAATAGACAAATGTGGCACAAGGCTAAAAGGGGAGTGATAAGGGAAAGCTGGTCTACAATTTGTCTTAGTCTAAACTTAGTCAACCATGATTACTGACCCAAACATATCACAGTAGTTCTTACACCAAAACAACACATTCTTACCATTTTTTATTACAGCCACTGTAATACACAAAGTCTCTATGTAGCCCTAACCACTTCACACAATTTGCCTGTGGGGGATAAAATTAACAATATTTAAAAATGAAACACCAAGGAAGAATGTGGTGGTTCTTGTTGTTAATTACTTTTATGAAAAGTTTGTTTTAGCAAAAAGAAAGAGAACAACCAGTGTATTTCTCACATAGAACGTTTTGAAAGTGAACGGTCTTTGTAAAGATGGTTCTCTATACTTAGGCGTAATTGATTTGTTCCATTTTCAGAATTCGGTATGCGGATCCTTTGAATATATTTTACTTTCAGTACTATTCTTAACTTCAGACGCTGATATTGTAAACAAGTCTAGCGGAAAGGAAACTTTATTGAAGGCAAATGACTTTTCTTACAGGTAGGATTGTAATTCTATGTGGATACCCGGGAGTGGTTCGCTTTACTTGTAAAGCTTGTGATAGCAATGTGGGTGTAATCGAATGTTAATTTTGTCACATTGTTTTAACTTACTAAGCTTTGATGAGTCTGGCACAAGGCCAAAATTATCGCTCAGCCTGTGAAAATCAAACTCATTTCTCTGTTATAATTGCCGAGACGAGCTTCTTAACCATTATTCCACTCCAGGACACTCAATTATACCTTACGTATTCATTTACGCCTTTTACATTGTTCAGACTGTTGTTCTCATCTTTACTGTCATCAATATGGCTATAAAGATGAGGACAAGAGTCCGAACAATGTAAATAATGTAAATAATTGCAGTAAATCATTTCAGAAATAGAGACAAATAATTAAGAATTCAGTCTAAATGATAAAGTGTAGTTATGGATTAGATTTGAATTGATCACAGAAAATATAGTTGTCACTTCTATGATGGATACATATAAGAGCTACCAGGATATTTCCCGTATTAATATCTATATTTACTTAAAAGAAAAAAAAAAAAAAAAACTCTAAATGCGCCTTCGGATTTCTGTACCGTACTTTCCGTCATCTGTTAAAATCTTTCCCAGTCATTTAAATTATTGTACGTGTTTGATTTTCGTATCTCCAATTTGTAATTTTGGGCGAAGATGTTTTGCTAACAACCATGTATTCTCTCTTCTTGCAATTGAGGTTTAGTCGTTTCTTCTGGCTTTCCATCACTACATTCTTCAAGAAGTTTGGTATTTTCTTTTACGTATCTGCTGTCAACACTATTCACCTGCACGCCTTATGTTGTTAACATTGTAACCGCCAATAACATATCCTGATAGGGCTTCTAATTCCCTCAGAATCGCCTCACTGTGTAAGCCGAATAAATCTTGTACGATGACACATTCTTGTCTTACAACCGTTTCTATTTATGTATATTTACTGATTTCATTTTCTATCCAGTTGCAGGCTGTTTGCTCTCAGTATTTTTTCTGGGATAGATAGATAGATAGATAGATAGATAGATAGATAGATAGATAGATAGATAGATAGATAGATATGTAATTATGTATGTATGTATGTATAAATCTGACGACAGTCGATTAGTCAGGGAGGAGACTTCCTGATGTTATCGGTCAGGAGAGGGGACTATACCACGAGTTGACACAAGCCTTGTGAGTGAAATTAGGTAGAATGAACCCTTGGGGTCGTCGATAGCTGCGCTAACACGAAGTCACAAGTCATCGTGACTGAGGGTTTGAGTGCACTGGTGTTGTTCAGATTGTTGATTATTCTAGACAACACGCTTTCTCCCATAAACTGTAACTAAGATCTACTCAGCATAGTTGCAGTATAAACCACAGCTTGACTCTGTGGGTGATGAATGAACACAAATGTGCCTGAACAAGAATCTCGGATAGAATAGGGATTGGCAAGCTGCCCTAGTATACTGGTATCCTCGAATACGAGTGGCCACCTATTATTAATATATATATATATATATAATATATATATATATTATATGTATAATTATCTATGTTGTTGAGGGGTCCACCATTTTTTATACAAATGAACTCACCTACTATATACATATACTACTGCAAGAGCGAGATGAGAGTAAGAGAGAGCAAGACCGAAGAGTCGAGTCCAGAGTAAAAGGTTGTAGGTAAGCGGAAGAGTGAGGGTGAGGTAACAGCGTTGTAGGAGTCACAGAGAGCGAGTACGTAGACTTAGTAAGAAGTTATGCAGCGATACTTCAATACCAAAGACTGTATATATATTTTGCTACTAACCCATATTCCTGGAACTACTAACCTGCTTTACCAGTTTGTATTATTACTTTAATACATATGTTTGTTATTTATTGATACCGGATTTCAACCCGGAATCCACAACATATGTTTATAGAGTTATAGTGCTCAAATCAGAGATAGAACGCTTACAGATTCAGTCGGATTGAACATAGGAATCAACAATACATGTTACTCATTACTTATCACCTTGAGCTAAATTAAGATTAATAAATTAAATCAAGGAGACTAAATTAACACTCAGTTACACTCAGACCATTTATTCACGTTTATAGTTAAGGGAGAACATTTCTGAGCGTGTACAAATCACCACGACCTTAACTGTACGAAAAGTAATTTGTTTTTAATAAAGATAGAGTCATCTTTATAAAAAAAATTCCGAGAGTTAAAAACAATACCAGCAGTCAAATATTTTTATAATAAACTATATATATATAAATATTAAAAAAAAAGTATTATTTTACAATGATATTTACCCTGTACAACGCCCCAAAACAACTCAATCTAGTTTTACGGGGTATGTAGCATAGTTTATGTCTGGGAGGATAACGATTAACCCTACACATGAATAGGTTATTATTTCAATGATCGGGGAAGCATCCTCTTGGGAGTCGGTTCTGCAGAGCAGTGGTTCGTGGTAAGATTGAAATAGAAGGGAATGAAGGTGGTTCTCTACAATGTGCGTAGTATGGCGGGTTAGAAATAGCGGAACTAAAGAATGTAGTTCATCTGAAGAGTCTTCATTGAAATAATGATAGAGCAGCCCAAGGATTACAACGTTTCGTCTGCGAGAAACGGGTTGCAGGATGGAAAACATTTCGTCACCAACGCGTTTGGAGTCGGAAAACGGAAATGTAAAAACAGTGAAGCTCCTGGCCATATATGATAATAGTACTGTATTTTCGAGCCAGCACAGGCTATTCTAATGGCTATCAGGGTCAGTCAGTGAATTACTGCAGAGGTACAGGGAGCCGATCACTTTTCCAGCAATTTAATGGAGTATCGTATTTACGATTTGCAGCCGAAGTCCCATTAGGTGCTTAAGGTACGGGATCTCCTTGAGGGAACGTCGGTTTAATTAGAGTAGCATTTTTACATCAAAATTATGGTCAGTCTCGCTAAATGACGAAACGCTCCACACGAAGACTTTTCTACTTTATCATACTTCTATCCCAGTAGGTACTCAAAGTACGGTATCTCCCTGAGGGAACGTCCATCACGATCAAAGTTCTGTGTCCGATCCTCACTAGTTTAGTTTTCAATGAATTGAATGTGACAAACCAGTTTTGTCAGCATGACATGTTCTGGTCATATAGAATTTTGGTTTAAATTTAAGATTGTCAAATTCTAACTCTGATTGGTAAAAGCTAGAAAGAATTAGGCAAAATTGAAAAGTTAAGGTGTTTGTTTCGCCTATTTGTAGTAGGCGGTTTTAGACTGGAAGACGCCTACTATAAAGAAATGATACATAAGTCTACTTTGAATCATGATCTTCAATTTCATTCGGATATTATTTTACATCCTATTAGCACCCATACCTTTAAATATATATATTTTTTTTAATTATCTGCGCTGAAAATTAACTCAGCGAGCCGACACGAAATACTGCGTAATCTAGGAAAAGGCATTCGTTCCTCGATTTTTCCAGCCCCGGTTGATATGGGTTAAATAATATTATAACTACTCTCTATAATATGATGTTATAAACGATCGAGGAGAAAATCTATTTTGATTTCCAAATTATGGAGAATGCAGCAGGATTAAGATTTCTATTTCTGCAAAGGGTTTATACGAATCCATCTAAAATAAATAGAATGGAATGTTTCTAGAAATATTTCATGAAGAGACTTTTCATTTTAAAAAATGAATTAATACCACATTTACTAACACAAAACACACACACACAATCCTTACGTGTGTGCGCATAAACACACACACACACGCACACACACACACACGCACACACACATGCATAGATTACGTTACGCAGAATAGTTAATACAGGAATGTGTTCGTAGATGCGAGTTTTTAAATTCCTGAATGTTTTGTCGATATATCTCTAAGAGCAATGCAGGCATTTTATACTGTAAATCGCAGGATCTGATGTATTGGATCAGTTTATAGCTAACAAAATTTTTAATAAACTCGGAAGTGGTGGTAATAATCTTAGTGTCGGGGTAACTGTTTTAATTTCAAATTTAGTTGATAAATTGTTGGCGGGTACGATAACATATTTTCTATTTTCGTTGTTCGATATTCTTACATTTTTGTACTTGTTGTCTTTGCGAGGTCATATTATAGCGTAGAGCATAAAATGATGTTGAAAGTGTTTAAGATTAATTGTATTTTAAATATATTTTTCTTCTTCATCTAGTTATTCTGGACATCATATTCAAAGGGCTCTGAGGTAAAAACCTATGAAAAAACTTGATTTTTATTTGGCTTTGGTAGGAGTAGAAATTGATTAAATAATTTAAGCTAGTGGGTTTGTTGTACACTTTAAAATCTAGTTTGTTTCTGTTTCGTATTAATAAAACTTCAAGGGAAGGTAGAATTTCATGTTCATGTGTGTTATGGTCCGGTTCCTTGTACCACGGTGATAGTCGAAGGTAGAACCAATAAAGAAGAACGCGAACACAGGTATAGAATAACACAGATATATTACAAACAGGAATATATGCAGAGAAGTAGAAGTGTTAGTATGAACAATCAAGTTTAGTAGAGCGAACAATGTAGTCTAGACCAGTAGTCTGTCGAACTCTCTGCATTAGCAGAGAGGAACCCGGACGAAGCTTTGCCGAAGGGCAAGGTTTCGTTCGGGGAGGTAGACAAGGCCTGAACCCGTCTAGGCGGGTTCAAAGGCTATATTTTTGGCCGAGCCTACGGGCTCGGAGATACCCACATTAAACCGGCCTTGCGCCACATTCGGTCCTCGCGGGTGGATTGATAAATATCGATATATTACAAGTATGTTATCTATTTAGCTGTGACAAGTGGAAATTTTAGGTATGACATATTTATTTGGTCCAGACTTTAAGAATTCTAAGAGTAGACAAGCAATAATAATACTTATTGAGAACTCCATCGATAAAAACGAAATGTTCTTTGTCGAAGTTTTAATTGAAAGAGAAGCATTGGTTAGTAATTATTTTGCATAGTTGTATAATTCTGTGAATCGGTAGAGCAAGTCTGTCCTTTGGATCTGGTAAGGTGGTTTCGTAATAAGTTGAGGTCGTTTTGACTGGTATATTAATGTATAATGATTTAAATACCTAAGTAACTAATTTTCTATGTTTATGTTTCTTATTCTCCGGATTAAATCATCAGATTATTTAATGTGAGTTGTGTTGATGGTATCTAGGACTGGAGTTAGGAATTTTGAAGTTGATTTAGCTATTTTGTGGGTTAGTAGCGTTGACGATGTTAGATTTAATCGGTCTAAAACTTACGTTGTCTTCGTGTCTTTTCCGTAAGACTTATATTGTGGGTGTTGTAGAATGGATTTCTATTAATTTTAGCCAGGATTTTATTTTTCATTTTTTAACAGTTTCTTGACATTTTTTAGAATTTTGGCTCATCTGAATTTACTCATTTAGTTCATTCATTGGTTTTCCCGTAAGTGTTATCATCATTTAAGATGGGTTTTAATTTTTCAGTGTAGATGTTGGTGTCCATGATGACTGTTCTGCAACATTTGCCGGATGAGCTTATAATTATGTCTTTATTTTTAGACAGTTATTTTTAATGCTAGTAATTATCTCCTAGGTAATGTTGTTACTTTGGTATTGAAGATAGTGGCATGTTTGATAAGTGTCGTGAAAACTTGTTCGAAATAGTTGTGTTCAAACCTATGGATTTAAGTTAATGTGGTCAGAATGTTATATTTTGTCATTCCAGTTTCAAATTTTAGGATGAGATTTGCAGCCACTAGGAAGCCAGGATTAATGTATAAAATGTTTGCATACCAGAAGAGATATATCGGCGGAATATCAGAAACTTAAAATCCCGCATCTAAAAACATCCCTATATTATTTTGGGACAATCCTTTAAATTCGTTTGTAGCACGCAGAAATAAGACAGCCTATAACTTCAACTTAATAAATGCCGCCCTTACAAGAAAAGAACACAATGCATTACGTCGAAAATACTTAGAAGGAATTCTAATAAATATCTTACTATAAACACGCTTTATTCTATCATCAATTTTTATAAAATTCATACTTAAATAATCGAAGAATAATCAACTAACAACCACAACCAGTGTAATCTAAATTCTTTCACTTTCATATGAAATTTCCCCTTATCAGTAACACAGACATTACTAAACAGAAATAAACATGCCCACTAGACGCTCATACTCACACGCATTATCAACCTTATTCTGTATAGAGTGAGCGGGAATTACGAAAATATACACACATAAACAATAAACACGAACGCTACACGTAAGGTTTACTTAACCAGTGAGAAACAAACAACACAAAATATAAGAGAATTTTCGTTTTTTTCATTCATATTTCATTTTCTGATGAAGCTTAAATAAAAGCGAAACATGTTAAATTTATAAACGTTTCCTATTTGTTCCATATTCTATCATTCTGTTGGATTCTAATCCATATATAATTTACATTTGATCATTATTAATATATGTATATATATATATATATATATATATATATATATATATATATATATATATATATATATATATGTGCGGATATATATATATATATATATATATATATATAAATATCCACTAGAAATGACGTAATGATAAACACACACACAAATATATATATATATATATATATATATATATATATATATGATAGTATGACAAATTGAAAAAACAAAACATTCGATAACCTAATTAATAAATATCAATTTCATGAAAAGAGAAAGTAATCCACTGAGACAAAAATATCTCGGAAGTTCCTTTACAAATTTTTAAAACTACCAGCGTCTCTCGTTTCGGGCGCATGTAAAATATGTAGACGTGGCAAGATCAACAAAGCACAGTCTGTTGAAAACTGTTTCCAATTTGCCATATTATTTTTCTAGATAATAGAATATTATATTGTTGATATATAAAAGTATACAACTTAATATATATATATATATATATATATATATATATATATATATATATAGAGAGAGAGAGAGAGAGAGAGAGAGAGAGAGAGAGAGAAGGAAGGAGGGTGAGAGAGAACAGAAGAATGACAAAGCGAGAAATGTTTCGGTGTGACGGTTTTCGTCCTTTATGACGACATCAGAATAAATTTCTTTTACGCCTATGTAAGTACGCATGCGGACGAACGAAATGGCGATATTGAGAATTTTAAATTTACTTTTTTCTTTTAATATATGTTTTGAGTATATTTTAGATTTTTTTTCTTTATGTTTTCATCATTTTATTATTAGATATCCCACATTGCCCCAAATGGTGATACATTGTAATAACCTGGATGCAAATTTACTGCGCATATTTTAGTGATTAATGTACTTTCTAAAAATTCCTCTCTTAAATTGTTTCACTTTTACTTGGAGTAGCATTTTTAAATCAAAATTATGGTCAGTCTCGCTAAATGACGAAACGCGTCACACGAAAATTTTAGCATACTTCTATCCGTAATATATATATATATATATATATATATATATATATATATATATATATATATATATATATAAAGAAAGAACAGTAAGATATATAAACCGGTGTTCTTATAGATATTTTTATTTTTACAAAATAGTGCTCAATGTAAATTTACAGAGCATTAATATTATAAATTATTTGATTTAAAATCTGATTTTTTTCGCTACACAGTTCTAATCATGTTTCAAAAATGGAAGCTAAAAGCTCCTAAGTATGGCAAGGATCAAATGAAACTAATGTCTTTAATTTAATTAAAAAATTAAATTAGGAGATTTTAGCATCCATTTTCGAAACATGGTTAGAACTGTGTAGCGAAAAAAGACATATTTTAAATCAATTAATTTATGATATATATATATGTGTGCAATCTTCCTTGATTCTCTCATGCTCATTGATATCTGCTCAATGCTTATCCAAATGACGTCACACATTATGATATGGACAGAGCCCAACAATTATTTTAAGACATTTTTATATTTATACATTATAATTATTATAGATACAAATATTTAAGCAAATACTCTGTTTATAATAAACAGCATTAACACTGAATTTCCGAGAAATTGTCATAGAAAATATGCGTCCTCCAACAGGAATCGAACCTGTATCCTATACGGAACCGTCATATAGCCTGACGTGCTTTTACCGATATCGTTCCAGACGAGCGTTCGGTCAGCAATGTCGATTTTACTGTTTTTAAAATACAATCTTCCATGATTGTAGTTTAAAACAGTAAAATCGACCTTGCCAACCGAATGCTCATCGGTAAAAGCACGTCAGGACACACACACACACATATATATATATATATATATATGTATATATAGTAGGACAGATAGGGGGAAAGTCGCGGGAGAACGCTGGAGATATGGCATAACGATCAACGAATTTAAAGCAGTGTGCCACACTAATCTACACCTAGTAAATCAAAATAAGGAGAGAGAATTAGCACTCACTTACATTCGCAGTCTTTTCAAAACGTTACGTTTAAGGATCAAGTGTACCACACTCACGCATGCACCTACCTATAGGGCAAATAATTCGCCTACAATAAAGTTTTCTTTCCGCTAGACTTCTTTACCATGCTTGTCAAATATCTAAAGGAAAGGAGAAGTAGTAAACTTTATTCAAAGGATAGGCCTGCCGAATTTCGCTCTGTGAAAATAATCAAATGCACCGAAGGTTTACTGGTTTTAAATAAACATATTTAAGTTAATTGTAATCGGCGCGGAAAGCGAATTATCTGAGCTGATTTGAAATCCTGTCTTTTCTTTGTTTTCCTGCTTGACAAATTGTTTTGAAAAAGGCATAACCAGCCTCTTCTCTATCTCCTCGCAGCTATAGATTAAATAACAGGGTAACTAGGTTTTATAGATTTAGATACCAATATCTCTAGGAGAAAGACTATTTTTATGTCTAAATCATCGAGAATGCAGGAAGAATGCAGTCCAGTATTTTTTACCATGAATTTATATATATATATATATATATATATATATATATATATATATATATATATATATATTGATACAAGTTTCATTAAATATTATAGACAAGTGTTGTCTATTTATTTTATGTAAAATTTTTTCGTAACATCTGATAAGTTTAATAACATTATCGTTGAACGAAGAAAGAAATTGACAATATTGATCTATCTATAATATATATATATTTATTACAATCTAAGCTTTCGGCTTACATAAGCCATTATCAGAGATGTCAATTACATCATATTAAACAATATACGGACAAAACAGTGATGATAGTCTGTCAATGTTCATATAGATGATTTCTAAGCAACGATAAACACGCGCATATAAGACGATAGAAGCGAAAATCGCACCGCATCTCATGACGTCACTGTCTTGTCCCTATATTGTTTAATATGTTATAACTGGCATCTTTGATAATGGCTTAAGTAAGCCAAAAGCTTAGATTGTATTAAAAAAAATATAGATCACTATTGTGAATTTCTTTCTACTTTCAACGATAATGTTATTAAACTTATCAGATGTTACGAAAATTTTTTACATAAAATAAATAGACAACACTTGTCTATAATATTTAATGAAACGTGTATCAATGAAAATATGCTGCCTAAATACACGCAATTTAAATTATATATATATTATATATATATATATATATATATATATATATATATATATATATATATATATATATATATATATATATATAAACAAATCAAAATCAGTGGAGAGCTATCATCGCCAGAAACCTTAAGGTACCTTATTTAATATATATATATATATATATATATATATATATATATATATATATATATATATATATACATACACACACACACACACACACATATATATATATATATATATATATATATATATATGTGTGTGTGTGTGTGTGTAATATATTAGATACATAGTAGTTTATACAACATCTTCAAATCTTAATAAAATAAGGAACTAATTCCATTGTTACTAGAGCATCAGACTGGCTCAAGGCCATCTTTGTTTGAAAACATGTGTATACACAGCCATCCATATATATATATATATATATATGTGTGTGTGTGTGTGTGTGTGTGTGTGTGTGTGCATGTGTATATTGATTTCTAACCCAATGTGAAAGAGAGCAGACTGCTCCATCATTAATTCGGTTTGAAGAAGTGTATTTGCTTGAGTTAATGCAACTAACGTGGCTGGAATTCAAACTCGGGTCGACGATTTCTTGTTCTCTAACCAAGAGGGAAAGATATCTCTCTCTCTCTTTCTCTCTCTCTCTCTCTCTCTCTCTCTCTCTCTCTCTCTCTCTCTCTATATATATATATATATATATATATATATATATATATATATATATATAGTGGAATCCACGTTGCTTTTATATACGTTTCTTACAATGACAATTTTTTGTTCAGTTTCTTCTAAAGTTATCTCTGTTGCCTTTTTTTAGGTGTTACGGGAGTGTAGAATCTTCCTGTAGTAATTATTGTTCCAGCTGCTTTCGTCCAATGCATTAAACATTTTCAATGAGTTCAGTTTTAGTGTATTCATGTTCTAAGTTGTATAATATGGATGTAGTGGCAGTTTTAATCTGTGTTAGATGTGTTGGCAATTCTATGTTTCGAATGTTGAGAATTTATTATTTTCATATTCTAAATTTTTATGATTCATTCAGGATATGCACCATCACTTATTACAAATTATATTTTCTGTCGTCGTCAGCCTTATTTGAATTCCGAATTCTTTGAGCAATAATTCAAAATATTCGAAATAATTTTAATTTCTAATACCAGAAAATTAAACAAGAAAATTGTAGTTAATTTGTTTTGATACTTAAATAGATCTGTCTATATTTCTGAGATGAGGTATCGTAAATATTTATCCATTGTACTGAAAATCTGTGCAATTAAGTCCTACCAGTCATCTCTCTGTAAGCAAACGGGGTGCTTGATTACCATTATATGTTATATGTATTATATAAAAGTTGGTCTTGGTGTTCATGTACAGATTTTTTTTCTTGATTTAGCTCTGATTGAGATATTCTCTTTGATCACGTTGTATTTTGATATTACCATTTTACAGCAATATAATTTTACGCTTCTTTTTTGTTATTATTTTTTGTTGTGGTTTAAACATTTCTGCTTTTATCACTTTAATTACATTTGTTCCACATACAAAAAATGTTTCAAAGGTTTAAATGTAAATGGAAGGAGAAATAAATGAAAGGTTATACTGCGCTATATACATTATGAATATTCATTTTACGAGGGTGTGCTGGTATTTGCTTTTATTTATAAGTGCACCTGTGTATATTGTAGCAATCTGTTTATTTTATTTTTACTTTCAGATAAAGACTGTTTGTAAAATTGACGTTTGTGTTGGCTTATTCAGTAACTCGTTCGGTGTAACTCTGAGATAAAAGCAGAAACAGAACATACAAAGATAAATGAAAGAAAAATCCCTTAGTCAAGTTAGCAACAATTAGAAATTCGCGTATTTTATGTTAATATTTTGACGAATAGAACTTTTTACAAAAATGAGGTCATTCTTTGACTGTCAAAGGAAGAATAAAAATTCATATACTGGTAAATAGAATCTTATCAGTAAATTTACTGCTTGCCGCAGTGCGTATTACAATGGCGAGTTAGATTTTCAACTAATCTCT
The DNA here is from genome assembly GCA_963932145.1 of Acanthosepion lycidas. NCBI lineage: Eukaryota > Metazoa > Mollusca > Cephalopoda > Sepiida > Sepiidae > Acanthosepion > Acanthosepion lycidas. Next base: position 86,915,285 of record OZ010573.1, on the reverse strand, counting down.
CTCTGCCTCGCACTGTTTTTCTCTCTCGATATATATATATATATATATATATATATATATATGTTCACTGATAGAACATCTGTGATGTGATGAAACGGCCACACTCTTTGCTTCCAGGAACTGTTATAAAAAACGGAAGCGAGGGAGCATTATAACGTAGACGGAGTACAAGGTACATGTGTCAAGCTTCACTCTGCGTAGTGTAGTTCCATTACCATAGCAACCGCCCCGATACTTTTTCATACGTCTTTTATATATATATATATATATATATATATATATATATATATATATTATCATTATTATTATTATTATTATTATTATTATTATTATTTATTATTATTATTATTATTATTAATTCAAAAGTTAGATTTAGTGGATGTGTGTTTGTAATAGAAGGCCCATTTTTTTATTTTTGTAATTCGTATCATGCCTGTCGCTCTGCGTCTACGTGTGTTTTATTGTGTGCGTGTCACATACGTATGCATATATATATATATATATATATATATATATATATATATATATATATATATACATATATATATATATATATATATAATATACATAAAGTTGCATTTTTGTCGTGAGTAAATTGTTTTTGTCTGCGTGATAAAATTATAATAAATAATTATTGCTCTACTCTCGGTATTAAGCCCTCTTTTGACTTAATACTGTGAACGTTAGAATTTTATATCATTTTCGTTCTCATTACATTCGGATATATATATATATATATATATATATATATATATATATATATATATATATATATAGATAGATAGATAGATATAGATATAGATATATAGATATATAGATATAGATATATAGTCAAACCTAGTGAGCCAGACAAACCTATCCAGGTTTCACGAAAGTGGATATATGTAAGAGCACTGATAAAAAAATTATCGGGTATGGTGCTCTAAAAGTAAAATAAAACATATATCTTCATCCAGCGTTGTTTCCGTTTTTGATGGAAGCATTCTTGGAATTCATTTTTTGAGAATAGCGAGAAGCTGCCTCGTTGTATTCTCTTCATTTTCCTCGGCATCTTGAAATCTCATTCTTTTCAACCGGCATTTGATTTTTGTAAAGAGGAAAACGTCCCAAGGAGTGAGGCCTCTTCGAAAATGGCGAATGGCGTCCTTGGACACAAACTGCTTCACAAGCTATGGTTACTGATGGAATATCTGTAGTGTGATCAGACGACCACACTCTACACAATTTCCTTCCAAGCACTGTTATTATTAACGGAACCGAGGGAGTGTTATAACTTAGTGTGTATGCGAGAAAGTGGACAAGGTATATGTGTGTCAAGTGACTTCAATCTGCGTAGTTTAGCATAACAACAATCCCAATACTTTTTTCAGACCCCTTATATATATATATATATATATATATATATATATATATATATATATATCATTATTATTATTATTATTATTATTACTTCAAACGTTATTTTTATTGGATAGTCGTGTTTTAAATATAAGGCTTATTTTTGTAATTGGTCTGCGTCTATGTGTGTGTGTGTGCGTGCGTGCGTGCGTGTGTGTGTGTCACTTACGTATGCATGTATATATATATATATATATATATATATATATATATATATATGTATGTATGTATGTATTTTTCTATGTATGTATATTGTGGCCGATTTGTTATTGCGTTCTGCCCACGCGATCCCTATTCGAATCTCATTATTATCGATTTGCTAGGAAGAAACGCCATGTCATTATTGATCAGTAGAGACGAACCTAATGTGATGCACCGTTGGGAAGTGTGTGAGAAGTTAGCCGAAACATTTTGGAATCTGACATTGGAGGGTCTTGCATGAGATCGCAAATCATCATAACCGATCAAGTTACTGTTGTTCAATACTATTCCCTATTTTTTATACTTCTATTGAATATTGATTCATGTTTCGTGGTTTCTGTACCTTTCATCAAACAAACATTTAGATTGACGTAATTTTTCAGTTCAAATGCAATACAGTACAGTGCAATACAGACTTGTAACAGGTAATTCAAAATTCTTTGAGAAAAAAGATAATTCAGTAATTAAGAATTCTTAGACACATACTGATTTGTTTTTACGGTTTATCTACCCTCAGTGTTTTTTTTTTTTTGTTGTTGTAATGTTGAGACATATTTCGGATTGTATGACTTTACTTCCAGTTCCTAGTGTCCCCATTTAAGTACTGACCGAAAGTACATACTGCTTAACTTCGATGCTTGAATTAAAATCGTTTTTCTCAGAAGAAAGAAGAGCTAGTAAGGTGCAAGGTTAGCAAAACATGCAGTTGTTATACTTCCACAATATTATTAATTTGAATATTTCAGGTGTATGTTAAATGATTGTAGCTAACAATGGAGTGTTCGTCACTGACAAACACGGGATCTTCTATTCAGTCGGAGAGAAAATGAAAGAGGAATAGGACTGATATTAAACAAAGACATGATTAAATGTGTTCTGGGATATTGTAAACACTCTGAAACATTTATTCTCGTTAAACTGAAAGGAAAGCTTTTCAACATAGATATCATCGTTGTATATGCACCCACAGCACAAAGTACAGATGAAGGAATTGAAAAGTTTTAATGCACGCTACACAATGCCAAGCCTCAATACAAATCGCAACAAATTACAACCGTCTTGATGCCAAGTATGCAGAGAAAGAGATGATGAAAGAAGTGGCAAATTCGAATTTGTAAATTGTAATTGACCCGGAGTTAAATGCGTCGAGTTATGTATGGTGACTAATCATATAGCATCCAACACCTAGTCTCAAGAACAACCAAGACATATATGGACATGAAGAATCAAGGAGAATAGAAGAAAAACCAAATCTACTATAAAACTATCAATATCAGATTCTGGAATGTAGTTTTACACTGAAACAGACACCGGGAGCGACCACCTTCCAGTGATATGTAAATTTAGAGCGGCACCAAGGAAACTGAAAAAGTTAGAGGCAGCATCGAAATGCGACAGATTTTCGAATGTCCCGATTGTAAAGGATAAATATATGGACATTGTCAAAAACAGATACAATAAACAAAATGATAATGGAAACACGATGAGTACAACACTAACAAAGGTTTTAGTAACATAAGCAATTGAACATCCGAAAGAAAAAATAGACTAAGGAACAAATTATGGATAACAGAGAGAACATGATGGAAAGGAGACAATAAACAATGCCAAACTACGGCACAGAATATTAGACTGTTAAAAAGAAATTAGGAGAAAATTCATCAAGAAATAGATTAAAATTTATTAAGAGTTACAAAGGACAAGAAAGTGTGAGGACCCATCATCGTCTATGTCCTGGAAAACCACGGAACTTAGAGAATAATAATAATAATAATAATAATAATAATAATAATAATAATAATAATAATAATTTAGATAAGTCTTCTTTTATCAGTCTGAAATCATTTATTAGGTTGGTGCAAAAATAATGACGTAATAATGTTTTTTGACGTTAAAAAATACGTCAAAAAACGACATTATTACGTCATTATTTTTGCACCAACCTAATATTATGTTATTTTCTTCGGTGTCTTTGTCCGGTCGATGATGGTAAACAATTAAAGTTACAATTTTGTTTACACTGATCTTTATTTGGCAAATGCTTTTAAACTGAAGACATTTTATCCATGTCCAGATATTTCATTGCACGTTCATGGAAATTTTCGTTGCATGTCAGTATTATACTGCAGTATGAACATCTTAAAATTAAATCAATTTATGCCTGTGGTTGAGGAAATGAATAGATGTCCCGAAACATATACAAATATTCAATACAATTTATAATTTGCTTACTGTTATAGTTCAGTAATTTTTTACTTCAAACATCCGATGTTGCCAACTAACTACCTCGACCGAGTCTTAATGAAGAGTGTCATCGTAGGATTCTGACGTTGTCCAAGTCTTCATCGCATAGTTTATCATCGCATTAGGCGTGTCCAGTTTCGGATAAAATTAAATAAGGTCAAGCCTACTTTGACTAGATTCTGGAAAGTCTATACATGATTATTCGGCGAGAAGAATTCTCAGAACCAATATTTCGGACGTTGTACTCCCCGGTCTTCATCAGGTGTATGTCTATATTAGTAACCTACAGGGAATCCTGAACTTAACCCATTATATAATATACGGGTGCAGATTGTTCGCATTCCATTGTCCATACTTACGGATATCTCATCTACTTTTTTAATTTGTTTTATTACTGCTCATTTATTACTTGCCCTGTTTCCACTGAGTACAAGTACCCACTCTAATTGTAGGTTCAATTACACACTGTATGGCCCTAGACGATATATAGACATGGGCAATGGAAAGAGAACAGTCAACCCCGCACATTAAATAAAGGGTCAAGTCCGTAATCACGTGTAGTTTACTCAGATTGATATACACCTGGTGATGGCCGGAGCATACAACGACAATAATCCGTTTGTAAATAATGTAAATAAGAGCATGGCTATTCACGCTACTCTGCATTTGGTACGCTTGATTATAGAAAATGTCGACACTGAGAGAAAACTGGTTAATTTAAATCAGTTCGATTGCTCTCGCCTAGGCCATTTTCGAAGTGTACGTTCTCACCTGGTTCCTGATCTTGAATGCGGTCTCGTTACAACAATAGAAGTGAATGTCGTAATGACTAAAACTTCCCTCTTGTCCTGGTAAGTTCGGTAAGCTTATGCATTTTCGCCAATGCTTGCACTCTTGTGTTAGATCCTTTCTTTCGGTAGTTAAAGATGAACGCGGTCCCAGGCGGTCATGTTAACTGGTGCCACAATATATACACTACATATCCCGATCAAGTGTCTGCACTTGTAATAAGCAATGCGGAGAATATAAATAATTCTGCGTACGAGACGAGAGGTCAAGATCAACGCCGATACGTCTACTGCTTTGCAGTTGAGCTCGTAGAGGAGAGCTTCATTCCGCGGGCCCTTCCCATGCAAGATACTCAGCGTATGGTTTGGGTACGACGTGTAGCTGAAGGAAAACATTGTCGAAAATTCGAGAAAAGACCGAAGTTGCAGGTAAATCTGTGGTCCCGATGGAATCTTTCCTTAAAGGGAAGTCATCCATCTTTACTGGCTCACTTCCACTCCCGCGCACCATAAGAATTCTTCTAGTTCGACCGCTATTGGGATGAAAAGGCTTCTCGGGTGCGCCAGGACACCTATCTTCCATACTTCTAATGGTGGTCTCGGTATGTCGATCGTTGAGACACATCAAAATACACTCCTTATTAGTTTCCTACATCGGGTGTGTACGCAAGAGGATGTCAACGGTAAGAGAACGTTAGCAATAGAGTTTTTCTATCTACTCTATTTGCCGAAGCAAGTTCTCTTTCTATCGCAAGTGTTGTAGACATTAAGTTTACTTTCAAGAGCTAACCTGGCGTATCTGACACTCGTCCGCCGTCGCGGAATACATTATATCTTGTTTTAGTTTGGGAGATGTTCGAAATGATATAGTCAACGCCCACGGTGTATCAAAACAGGAGTAAAACCCTGTATGTCTCTGGTTGGCTGCGTTGGAATGTCTCAATAACAAAGAAACCTTACAGAATGTTGCATGTTCAAGATTGTTTTTGCTGCATATTTCTGTCTCCATACTTTTTATTCTCGCTCATGCAAAATTTTAAACTTTACAGGTATTATCATGTTCGATACATTAGGTGAAATGAAGCGTTGTTTGAACCTTTATCCATGTAGATAATTTTCAATCGTTACTCTTTCAGAAAAGCTGAATATAGACACGTTTACCATTCGTGTTTTAAATATTATCTCGTCTATCAACCTGTCGATCTGTCACTTTTTATCAATCTCCATACTTGCGTGAAAAGCTTTTCGTCTGTCATGCTATCTATTGCAATATTCGTTCTGATTCAGTTATTCGATTCACCTACTACCTATATATTGAATCAGGTTGGTGATGTTTTTGTTTTTTCTTTTTGTATGTGCAATGTTCTTTGGAACGTGTGATCATAGCTCTCCCCAACTTTCGGTCTTATCTTAAATATGTTTCAACTCACTTCTTGAATTTTTTTTACAAATCATTTACTGAAACTCTTTCAGTGGGCTTTTTCTCCTTTAGTATGTCCTGTGTTAATTTCTCCAGGTCAACTTTTTCATTGTGTTCCCAAAATTCCAACTGTCTGTTTCTGATTGAAAGTATATTTCCGTATAATTCTAGTTTCCTTAAGCATTACCCAATGAAGGTTCAAAAGTCATTCAAGGTAGATTTTTATTGAATGAATTTGCTAAAGTAAGAAGTTCATATTATGAGAATATATAGGATAGAAAACAGTCGTCTAGATTTAAAGAGGTTAAAATGGTAGTAATCAGGAAAGCACACTCTGTTCTACGAAGTAAAAGTTCTAAGTGAAACTTATTTCTTACTGGTGTAACAGAGAAGGTTACTGAATAGAATAATCACACGAAGGTTGGTAATAAACGATAATACTTAGGAAAAGAACAACACATATAAGATACGCCAGCAGCGCGTAGAAGAAGTATTCAACTGCTACAAGTGTGTCAAGGGAATTCCACAATGAATCTTCAGGTGTAGGATATCTACCAACCGCCCCAGGCGGTCAGATATAGTGCAAGGCTGAATTTAATCTGGAGTATCTGAACCTGTAGTCTTAGCCAAAAATCCCCCGTAGACCACATATAAAACTTGATCGAGTAGCTGTTTCCCCGAGACAAGATTCTGCCCTTCCACATAGTTTCGTCTGAGGATCCTATCTGCTCGAAGGCATAGAGGTTGACTAGCACAGCTGGAGACGAATCTCCAACTTCAGGATATCTACCAACCGTCCCACGCACTCAGATGTGTCACAAGATCGAATTTAATGTGGGTTATCCGAGCCAGTAAAAAATTCCCGTAGACCCCGTATAAATGGGGTCAGGTATCTGTTTACCGAGACGAGGCTTTTCCCTTCGACATAGCCTCGTCTAGAGGTCCTTTCTGTCCGGAGGCAAGGAATTTGATCAGCACAGCTAGAGACGAATTTCCAAATGCAGACCAACATACAGTATTTACTACTGTATTTATTTGAATGGAGATTATCGTCCGTAGGTATGCTACAACACTTACCAATAAAATATGAAGAGAATGAAGATGAGTCGACTATTTAAAAGTCGGGTGGTGGGTCTTTGATAAGAATCTCTGAACTGGTGGTATTAAGCAATGAAGCGCATATGAATATTAGTGATAGAATAAGAACAATGCAACGTTTCATTTATAGCAAAAGGTTAGGACAGGGGGATATTCCATTTCTGACAAGGCAGTGTAAATACTTTTGAACTCTACCAAGGCTAGAAATCGAAGAATGGCCTGTTCCAGACCAGTACTGAAATATTATTCCATTTTGGGGGCTGATGTAAATCTTGTAACGATAGATAGTGATATTTTCCTATATCATGATACTTTGCTTAGTTTATGAACGACACCTTCCAAATTCTGTATAAATTTAATCTGTTAGATATTTAAATCTCTGTGGCTATTTAATTTTGAAGTCCCCATTTTGTAGCTTTTTCTGCCTCTTTCACTGAAAACTATGCATACTTTTAATGGTCAGTCCTTTCTTCTTGCTTTTCTTTATTACTTTGGCGAGGATTACTTTCTCTTTTCTTTCGGGCCTGCTATCAACAACACTCTTGTGAATAATAATTGTAATAAAATTAAAAAGCAATTTTGAAATGATAAAGTTATATTTTACTCATTGTAAAAATAAAAAAGTAGATTATATTTCAAATGATTTTACACCTTGCAGAAATTAACAAAAATTTCCCAAAATATAGTAACCCCAGAGTACTATTTCTTTTACACCCTACCCACAGAAAAGGAATCATAAGATGGCGTATGTGTCCTGTCATAGTTAAAGAGTAATGTTATTGTGGTAATGTAAATATGGTAACTATAAGAATCAGATAGTATTTTACTACCGATTGACTCTCTTTTCTAAATATTACTCACACAACAGAAAAGCCACTCAAGGTCTATTGGATGATGATGTTTTATGGCCGTAAGTGCAGATTATGAGTATATGTAGGAAAGAAAACGCTTGAATCTAGATGTTGATTTTAATAGGAAAGAAAACGTCTGACCCTAGCTCAAATAATAGCTTCAGATTATTATTTTTAGTCGCAGTGTATTTTGGCTCAGATCTTCTGAGGCTGACCTTGAAGGTTAGATGGTAGACAAAATAGGGATGTCGATTTTGATTGGCTGAGCCGAACGTTGTAATAAGTTATAGATTAAGGCTTTCGGGGAGTTGCTGTTTGGACGTCAGGCTAACTAGTTGTGTTAAATTACGTTTGTGAAAACCCCCTCCCATTAAGTGGGTAAGTGTCTCGAGAGTTGGTTATTATACGTCAAAGGAAATGGACGTGATTTTTGTGTTTGGAAGCGGCTCATTAATAAGGGGTGTAGTAAGACCCCACTTGATAAGATGTGTACCCGTCGATGTGGTTTTATAAAATAATCGTTAAAAGTTCTCTTTGTTGATGATTTTCGCGACACCGACCAAGAAGAGAAGAATAGAATTGAACTGAAACTACCAGCAATCAACCAAAAATATTCTTCCCACCAATGAAGGATATATAACATATGTATATTTGGTGTCGGGACTAGGATCCTTCCAACAAGGAAGGGTACCAGAGAACACAACAGAAAGGCTAAATCGATGAAAACACAAGAGAAAAAGTAAAAATGTAATCAAGGCATGAAGACGAAAATAAAACACACTTTAAATACTTTGAATTGCTATGTTCTACAGTCAACACACACGCACGCACACAACTAAGCACTAAACCAGAATAATAAGTAATAACGAAAAAATCTTTGGAGAAAATACTTTGATGGACAGAGGATTAGGAAAAAAGACTTATAGAAAAGAAAAAGAAAGAAAGGACACACTTTGAACAACAGACGGATTTTTGATGTTTTGTTTCTTGTTTGTTTGGTTTTGATAAATTTTGAAGACGCGTGAAAAAATTTATTGTTGATTTTTTGATTGGCACGCTTTAAATGTCTTGTCTAAGGTCATCTTTGGTAGGATGCCATGTTGTTGTATATGATGCAGTTGTAATTTGTAATTTGTTGTGAAAGAGAGAGATTCCACTGTTAAGAATTTTTCTTTTTTCTTCAAGAAAATTTTACCAGTTTTGATGACTGGTCACGCGGAAATCTAAATTTACGTACATGAACGCCAATGGATTTTTTTTTTAAAGAAAGGCTGATGGTATTTTGTCATTGGGCATTCCCACTGCGATTTCTGTCTACACTAATCAGTTGAAATTTTTTGTGACTATCCAGTTTAGAATTATTTTGTCAATTGTAATTAACTGATAAAAAAGAGGAGTGTAGTTCACAGCATATATAACGTGGCTCAGTTATGGAATTGTTTGTCACTGTGGCATGAGTCTTTTGGCATATATTGTGTGTTTTTGACCAGTATATTTGATTTCAATGAATTATATGTACGTTTTGTGTGGTCTCAAGTCAAGAGGCAAGGAATTTTGTTCTCCCTAGGAATATTGAATTGCAGAGGTGGTATCTGTTGACCTGGGTTGAGAGCTAATTGGTTCACTGTTGGAGTGATTTGTATCCAAACTGTCGTCTGAGGGTTTGACCTTGGGTCACGGAAGCTAGTGACCAAGAATGAACAAAGGATTGTCCGGTATTATTTCTGTTGCAAAGAGAAAATATATGTGAAGCGTAAGAATAAACTGGTAAGAGTTTTGTTGTATATGTTCATTCTTTTTCGAGAATTGTATATGTGCATGCTGGAGTGGTCATGTGACGCAATGAAAAAATTGTAAGAAGTACGCCTTGCATGCACGAAATTGTAGAGGGTATTTTTGGAGTAAATAGTTGAAATAAATGAACCTTTTTTGATGGTTGGGTAAGGAGTGTTAAATAAAATTCATAAAGTGGTTAATCAACAAAGCAAAGAATATCCATGATAAAGATGTGTAAATGAATTATGTGCGAACCGAGATTGCAATAAATAGCAAAAGTGTCAATTTCAATACTTTCATTTTCCCTCTCGGAGAGAAAAGACAAAAATGATGAAAAGGAACGGAATAATGAAAGGAAGCTCATTTATTCCGAGAGACAAAATAAAATATGGAAACCAAGGTTGATCAATTATTGAGGTTACCTGCATATATATATATATATATATATATATATATATATATATATATATATAAAATTTTTTAATCATTTCACTCTAAACAAGGCAGAAATGCACCACTACCCAGGGGTTTGCAAAGAGTGAAAGTGTGAGAAAAGACTGACGAGATGGAAAGATTAAGAAATAGAGAAAATTGAAAGGGATAAGAAGATATAAGATGGCGATTGACGATGCCTTTAAATTATTGAAGATTGTAGTCAACAGAGAAGCAAATAAATGGAAGGGATTTCCACAGACGGGAAAAAGAAACAGTTGGATCAGAAGTGGCGGTTGTATTTAACTATTTAAACAATAAAATGGCGGGATCTAGATTCCAATGGTCAAACCCATGTATTTCTGGCACCAGGGAAAAATTTCGTCAGTTCAGTTGTCATGAAATTATATGTAAAAAAAAGAAAAAAAAAAAAGGCCGCGACAATTTAAGCAGCATCTGTGAGAAAGTGACTGAATTCGAGATGCCAAGTTGGGTCGAAGACATTGCAAATCATTCTTTGGGTCACACAGATATATATATATATATATATATATATAAGTGTGCAGCTATGCATAAAATAGAAAAGAACACGTTGGGTGCATAATCCGGAGTTCCTTAGTATTTTTGTTTTTATTTTTAAGAAAACAGTGCTCCATACAGAAGTAGACATTTATTGTAATTTTTTTTTTGTTTAAAAATATGATGCCTTCGCTACATAAGAGTTCTCATGTTTCAAAAATGTGAGCCGAACTCAGAAGATGATGAATCTATAGATAAGAATTAACTCTCTGACCACTTAACGAAGATAACTAACCTAGCCACTCCCAAAATAACGAATGTTATAACGGACCATGCCTAAAAACACACGTAAACCAAGAGATAGATTATTCCTAAAATTTCGCTTGAAGATGAAACGGGACTAAACACCTCAATTCAACTTAATTTTAATAATCATTTGGATTGTTTCGGCTCTCGTTTTTGAAATATGAGAACTCTTATCTAGCGCAGGAATCATATTTTAAAACAAAAAATATTATATATATATATATATATATATATATATATATATAATAAAAAAGAAAAATGGTCTAAGTATGCTTCCCATAATATGTAAATTTAACAGGCAGGTTAATGAAATTTGAGGAATAAATAATTTTAAAAAATGATAAGAATATTGCCAATAAGTTTGATGATATTTTTTATATATTAGTATTTTGATGAAATTAACAGTTGCGGATTTGATTATAAATCTTTATTTAATAATTACATTGCAAATTTATCTGTCATGGCTTCAACTTGAAAATTTGAGACACGGTTCATCGTGAAATGTAAACAAATGACTAAAATGAGTGATTAGTCAAAAAGTTGTAAAATGCTTTAAAATTATATATTTATTATTTTATGTTGTGGGAAGCTGTTCTGTTTTTTACAATCGAGTAACGTCTTCATGAAATGATGCATTATCTTTCATTCTTACTTTTTAGCGGTGTGGATGTGTACATTGTAGCCCACGTAATTAGGTAGACGACGAGACATTTTTTTTTTTGTTTTTTTTTTTTTTGTTAGGATAGCCAGATTGTATTAGACTCAGTAACTACTGAGTCTAATACAATCTGGCTATCCTAATTTCGAACTTTTTTTTAATTTATTGAATATTTTTCCTCCGTTTTTTGTTTTTTTTTTAATAATTATTAATTTACTGTTAATATCCATGTTTTGTCCTAGTTTGAAGTTTAATTATATAAATGGAATATTTATTATGATACATATTTTCAGAGATATTTTGGAGTGTAATGTTTGCTTACAGTTGCAGCTTTTCCAAAAGTGTCCCCCATCTAAGTACTGACCTGTCTCGATGCTACTTAACTTTGATGATCGAACGAGAACTGTTTTTTTTTTTCAGCATTTGACAGTAGGCCTCCGTCATAAGCTGCTGAGGTTATTGCTGGATCATTCTAGAATTTTCGCCCAAACAACTTTTAAGACTTCTTTTTTTTTTTTTTTTTCCTAATTGTTCACACAATTATAAGTCAGAAAAGACACTGGGGGTCAAGGGTTACTGATTGAGGTTGTTGCACGTAAAAAGCTGAGGTAAGAAGTTCATTTTATGAGTATATGCAGGAATGATAACAATTAACCCTAGACTTAAAGCGGTTAAGACTGTAGTGATGCGCTCGGGAGTTTTTTCCATGGAAATTCCTTCTTACTCGCGGTATACGAAGAGAATGGTATATATTATTTCCAATGTATGTGATATGGCGGATTTTAGCTGTGAAAGTCAGAAATAGTGAAACTAAGAAATGTAGCTCATCCGAACATTTGCTATGGAAATAGCGATACTGTAGTGAGATGCCTGCGACAATTCGTTTGTAGGAAAGTGTTACGGAGTGGAAAAATAATTAATTACTTACATGAACATAATGATGCTTTTGAACCCTATCAAAACTCGAAAGCGAGGACTGGGCAGAGATATGGTAGCAGAATTCCATGTTTGATTTAATCTGGCTCTGACTCAGATAATTACTGAGGCGGTAAACGGACCAATCGTTTTCCAATATATTTAGCTAAGATTCCACTTGGGCACTCGTACGAAATTGAATCTCAATATATATTCAAGGCAAGGGTCCTCATCCAGAGAACAATCATTTAATATGACAGGCGAAAATTCACGGCTTGACCTACGTAAATTCGAAAATCCTACTTTTAAAAATATATTGAATTGTATTTTCGTTTTATTCAATAACTGTTGAGTTAATATCATAACCATATTTTGTCTACATTTGAAGTAATTATATGGATAGGGAATTCATCTTTCTGGTTTACGAATGTTTATTTCCTTCTTGTGCGTTTGTATGTCTCTAAATATATTAGTTTTCGACATTAACCCAATCAAACAGATCGACATTAACCCGATCAAACAGATCGATATTTACAGAAACCAGTACCTTTTACAAGAGGTCAAATTACGTTATTATTGTATTGCATATTTTTGAAGGCTCTATTACCTGAACATTCGATGATAAAATAACAATGATATTTCGTTGATTACTCATCGAACTATTAGGTTGGTGCAAAAAATAATGACGCGATAATGTTGTTTTTTGACGCTAAAAATACGTCAAAAAACGACATTATCACGTCATTATTTTTGCACCACCCTAATATAATCTATTCAACTCTGGGAAAAATACGAGAAAGAATTTCCCACAAATAAAAAAAATATATATTATCATGAAATTCATTTTCTTTATTCATCAGTTAACACCGTATAAAGGGAATAAAAACTTTTAAATAAGACCTGCATGAACTAACATCTGACAAGGATATACATTTATATTTACAAGCAGAAAATATTTTTAAGGCGCAAATGATTTGATATATTAAATTACTATAAAAATTTGCAGATCGACCAAACGAAAATGAAATTGATAAACATCTCTACTTAACCGAAAAGACATCCAGATTTAAAATTATACTCATGATCAGGTAAGTAAAGCCTGTTCAATCTGAGTTGTTATTTGGGATTCATTCTCTTACGTCCATCGCCTCAAAGAAATGAATTCATTTTATTGAATTATATCAGGTTGGTGCAAAAATAATATCGTTTTCTCAAATAGTAACATATGTGAGAAAACGACATTATTTTTGCACCAACCTAATAACTTGATAAATATATGATAATTTTTAGATTCTCGGGGTGTGTGGGTAGTGTAAGTGACACAGGCACGAAAATTGGAGTCGGGGAACCGAGTTAAAATTCTGGACTAGTGTGTTGCGTTCAATTTCTCAAAAATGACCTTGGGAAAAAGAAGTGAATTCTTCCCTTATTACTCAAGCCGGATAGACTTTGCGTTTTTGTCTTAGCCGGCAAGCAGTCTCAGAAAAGAAAGACTCATAACTAAACCCGTAGAGAAGGCAAACCACACCGCTATCTTCCCCAATAGCGCATATTAAATCAAAGAAAAAAGAATTTGTGGAGAGTCATATTCGCCTACGTCTCTAAGGGACATGATATTATAAAATATAAATTATAATTCTTAATAGAGAGATTATTGCTTGTCATGGCATCAGAATTTAATATATGGTCCTAAACGTTTGTGTGGGTGTAATATATGGCTAATATGGATCAAGAACAAAATGTACCTTTTTCACAGTTAAAATGTACAGGTACTGAAAGTTTATTGGCATGGAAAATGAGATCGAGGAGCTGTGTTCAATTTCCGCCATAGCATGTCGCCTTCCCTTTAGCACAAAGGACAAAAACCGTCTCTTCTCATACAATGCGTTAAATAGTACAGATTGGCTCTAAAAAAGTTATTCCAGACTTAGGTGGCAACCAGCATGAGAAAAGGAAACACTGAATTGCAATTTGCGGAAAAGGCAACGTGAAAACCTTCTAGTACGTTTCCTTTTTATGCAGTTAATATTTAAATTATTTTAGTGTGGGATAAATTTATGTAGTATATGTTTTAAATAACTAGGTTGTGAATTTAACCGTTTCTTTTGTCTTTATAGATGTTGTCTTTTTACAGATATATTTTAGATATCTGAAATCTTGCACAGATTCACACACAAAAACACACACACACACATATATATATATATATATATATATATATATATATATATATATATATATATATATATATTCATACATGTTTCATTAAATAATATAGACAAGTGTTGTCTATTTATATTACGTAAATTCTTTTCATAACATCTGATAAGCTTAATAACATTATCATTAAACGAAGAAAGACAATCACAATATTGATACATATTTTTTAATCCAATCTAAGCTTTTGGCTTACATAAGCCATTATCAAAGATGACAATTACTGTACAATATATTAAGCAATACACGGACAATGAAAAAATGTTGCCTAAATACACACACACAATATATATATATATATATATATATATATATATATATATATATATATGTATGTATGTATGTACGTATATATATATATATATATATATATATATATATATATATATATATATATATATATAAGCATGTAGCATAAAAAATATATGATGAAAAGATAAACAATATATATATATGCAGACATGACGTTGAAAACTGGAACGTAGTTGAATAGTTTTCACAGAACCTTGAAAAAATAAATCGAAAAATATTTAAAAGGTAAGAAGCAGAATGAGTGCGTTTAAGTGAGTCACAAAAATAGATATGAAAAGTGGAATGACAAGCATGGAAATATTTGTAGAATCTCAAGTTGCAAATGTAAACAGAGAAAAATACTTGTACTTAAACATATGATATCAATAACATTCCCAAATACAAGTAAATATCACAAAAAGAATCGCTACTTTTGAGTAAATAAAAGTAAATATATAAATACTGATTTGTCAAATGTGATTTTTAGTGATAAGATAGCATTGCATGGATCTGACGTCTACGTTAGAATTTGTGTTCGTAATCATCTAATATGACATCCACGACAACAATGGTCAAGGGGAGTAATGTTAACTGATAGCATTGCAAGTAGGTTCACTCTGTCGTGCCAGATAATTTTCTCTTTCTGAATCCATCTTGCACATTTATAAATAGACCAATCGTCCGTGCATTGATTGTTGCTATCATATCTGGTCTGTTGTTCCTGGTGCATATATCGAGATTCTTGAGAAAATTCAAAGAAGGCTGTGTAATGTAATCGATCCTGATCTAGTATCTCGACTTCAGTCACGTGACATGGCTTCGATTTGTTTTTTTTTATATACTAATATTCCCATGGCAATTGTTCTGAATTTTGCCGTGTCTTCGCGAATTTAAGTGTGCTACTAGATTGGCAACTGCCTCTCTCCGTTTTACGGTTGGACTAGCTAGATGCAACCATCACTTTTATTCTTTTATTTAACTTCCTCCGGGGTAAGTAACAGTCGAACTCTCTGCTTTCAGGCGGAGAGGAACCCGAACGATGCTTCGCGGAAGGGCAGAGTCTTGTTTGGGGGTGGGTGACTGCCCCTGAACCCGTTTATGGGGGTTCAAAGTGGGAATATTTTTGACCGAGCCTACGGGCTCGGAAATCCCACGTTAAACCCGGCCTTGTGCCATATGTAATACTCGTATGGGGTGGGGGCTAAATATTACATATTACCATCACTTTTATTCTAATAGTTTATTTTCTCGCCTGTAGAACATCCTTCCAATTTCTGATTCCCTACCACCTAAAAACTAAATGGAACATTAATCGCCATTTTTTGTTTTCCTGAACTGCGTTTCTTTAGAAAACCATAAAAAAATAAAACCATGCTCGCAACACAATGCTAATTCCAATGTGAAACGCGTCTGTTTTCCTTCCATTCTACGTCATTAATAACAGTCGCTACGCTCGCGTTGTGTATTTTAAGACAACGTTGAAAATTTCAGTAGCAGTTGTAAAAAGAATTCGCAAGAGATTACCACGTATACAAACGCCAAGTACTGCCTTAACCACCGAAATTGTGTTACCTCCGCTCGTTGGCGGCTGACGAGGGCAGATTATCGCACGTTCTTTCACACGATGTATGTAGAGAATCTTCGTCTCCTCACCTCTCCTTCTCTTCTCTTACTTCTTGTAACTCACGGCGTCCTAGTGGCTTTATCGTATTTGTTGGAGTGAATCGATTATATATATATATATATATATATATATATATATATATATATATATATGTATGTATGAAATTAATGCAGAAAATTAGTTTAAGTTGTAAGTTTTTGGAGAAGAAATCCTCATGTGATAGAGGACAGAACGGCAAATATTCTTCTTGGAGACTTGTCCTTTCAAGACTTTGGGATCATGGTACAATACAATTTCATGTCCTTTGAAGCTCTTAGTAAATTTTAACTTTTTGCTATCCCTACTAAACCTTGTTAATCCATTTAGTTCGTTAGGTAGGTGTGCATTGTTTTCATCTGCTTCGTATGGCTTCACTCTGTCCTATGAGTATCAATTTTTACAAGCCCTCTTTCCTCATTTTGTGTCCTAGAAATCAAAATTGTCTCTTTCCTTTTGATGTGTAATTGTCCTTTTTGAATCCATTTTCACTCATATGTTCGGTCCATGATATTCTCAGTATGCTTCTGTAGAATTACATTTCTGTTGCTTCAAGTACCTTTTTTCTGGGAGGAGACTGTCCGGCATTCGCTTCCACTATAAGGCAATTCAGTACTCTTCTCTTCGTTTGTAAATGTTAATTTTTCTATTTTCTAATGCTTTGCATAGCTTCTGGAAGGCATATTTCTCTATGCCAATGTGCCTTTGGATTTCAATATCAAACTTTCCGACCTATGTTAAAACAATTCACAGATATTTAAATTGTCGTCTCTGGGAAAATTTGGCTATTGCCTACGTTTAAATTTCAAAGAAAACATAGGGTATACTCGCACCCACTGCTGATAGTAATCCTATGGAAACCCATCATTAAAAGTTTTATGGTGTCCTCCCTCTAAAGAGTCTATGTTAGACGCTTCCGCCTACTGTAAGATTAGTACGACAGAAGGCTTCGGGAAATTGTGAATAGATTGAGCGCTAGTTCATTCGATACACTATCATTAGTCGTGTACTACTCTACTGGTGTACTTACTTTTTATATACGGTTTTTGTTATTAGTTAACCATTTACTTAGTCACAACAAAAGAGATATATGTAATAATAACAAGGATGATATTTGGAGAGTATTAGGTTGGTGTAAAAATAATGTCGTTTTCTCACATAGTAACATATGTGAGAAAACGACATTGCACCAACCTAATAATAAGGACTGCTGCAAAGAAAGTAATATTAGAAACAAGAACTATTAACAAAATCAATGATTAGAAGAATGTTGGCGCTTATAGAATGTCAGCAATCCAATATTAACAGGTAATAATAATAATGATGTATTCAGTTATACTGTATATTGTGTTCATGAAAATGAGTTTCTGCTGACTATATTTTATTTGAAAATTTAAAAAAAACATGCTGTTGTGAGTTGTTTTTTTTTTTGTTTTTTTGTTTTTTGTTTTTAATAATAATCTTCAAAACACTCCACCAATCTGCCACTAGGTCGCTCTCGGGACGCCGATGTGTTTGTCTCGATGTTATCTGTTACCATGATGATATGTTACCATTTGCGAACCGCTAGTAGCCCACTTTTGGTGCGCCGGTGGCTGCCACCAGAGGTCCGCTGGCGTTGCCTTCGGCAGCTCGCCAGCGGGCCACTAGTGTCTTGCGTGTAGGTACATTTAATAAGGAGATATATGAGCTGATGTTGGCATATTCCATTAATGTAAATATAAGTCTATTCTAAAACTTTTCTTCTTCTACGTGTCAGGTACCTTCAGGATGTCGGCAATTACGGTTCTGTACAATTACCTGTCCTTTGTAGCTCTTAGAAAATTTTCTCTTTTTTTCTATCTCTGCTAAACCTTGCCCTGTCACCCAATAACGCAAGCTCCTTAGATATGTTATGCCCTGTTTTCCTCAGTCTTTTCTTGTATTCTTGTCCTGTCAGTATCAAATTTTCTAAGTTCTATTTCTTTGTTATGTTTCCAAGAAATTTGAACTGTTTCTTTTTGATTTTAAATAAAAATGTCTTTTTTGTTTCCATATTCTCTAAATCTTCCCTGGCTTATGTCAGAGGGTATCCCCCAGACGAGGCTCTGCCGAGGGGCAGAGTCTCGCCTCGGGAAACTGACTCCGTTTTTACGTGGTTTGTAGGGAATTTTTGCCCGAGCCTACGGGCTCGGATACCCCACTTTAAACTCGGCCTTGTGACACATCTTGCTGCGTGGGGCAGCGGGTAAATAATTATTCTCTAAAACTTCCTCGTTGTTCGTTGATGACATGTTCATAGTATTGTCATTATGCTTCTCTAGAACCACATTTTTGTTGCTTCAAGTTTTTTTCATCTGTGATGTGATTGTCTAGCATTCACTACCATAAAGGATGATATTACATAACTGTTCAATACTCTTTCCTTTGTTTCTAATTATTTTTGTTTAAATATTTTGCTTAGTTTTTAGAAAGCATCTTTCATTATCACAATACACCTTTGGATTTCAGTTTCGCACTTTCTATCCACTGTTATATTGCTTCCTGCATTTAGCAATTTTATTATGAAACAATGACTTATAAAATAAAATCTAACATGCATTAAACTTCTCCTTGATAAAATATGTTGTGATATGTATGAAAGAAAAGCTGGTAGAAAGAGGATATTAAGCGTATAACAATAGAAACTATACATAAAGAGATCAAAATTAATGTTTTCTCAAAAAAAAAAAAAAAATGTGGTGTCTTGCGTAAAGTGGCAGTTCTTAAGAGAAAACTATTTTCTTACATTTTAAATAATGAGGAAAAAATGCAATTCGGCTTCGTTTAAAATTAATCGGTGTGTTCTAGTAATAAATGCCAGAATTGGTAGAATTATGAATGGATATCTTTTGAAAATTTATCATATCGAGTGGATTTTTTTCTTTTAAGTGCCGTTTTCTTTCAGCAAGTTGGCAATCATGACACTCTACATCTTAACCCTCGTGGCTCTTAACAATGTTTGTCCATTTACTATATCTCCTTCTCCCTGTTCTGTCATCCATTTACACAATCTCATTAGGTAGAATACTCGTAGGTTTCTTCTGCCTTTCTTGCCTTCAATATTTCTTGTGGGTGTCAAATTCACCAAGTCCTCTTTCCGAATTACTTGTCTAAGTTATTTCAAATATCCCTTTTTGTTCTAAGTATAATCCTCCTTTTATTTCCATTTCCTTAAAACTTTCTCATTGCATAAATGATCCTACCATATTCTCAGCATTCTTCTCGAGACCCACACTTCTGTTATCTTTGTGGGGAAATTGTTCAAAATTCTTTGCTGTATTTAATGATTGATATTAATAATAGTTGAGCACACTTGTTGTTTTTAACAATATTTTTATGTCTCTTAATATTTTGTTTTGCTTTTGCAAGGCATCTTTTGCTATTCGAATACACCTTCAGCCTTCGATTTCACATTTTCCGTCATCTGTTAAATATTAGGTTGGTGCAAAATAATGTCGTTTTCTCACATATGTTAGTATGTGAGAAAACGATATGATTTTTGCACCAACCTGGTACTTCCAAGATATTTAAAATTATGTACTTGCTTGACTGTGATATCTCCAGTTCATAACTCGCATGTTGGCTTTTTCTTTTGCTGACTGCTAAGTACCTGCGAAATCATGCGCACTTTCGACACGTAAAAAAAAAAAAATAACAATAATCCTTTTGTGTAAAAACCAGAAATCAAGTGCTTATCGAATTTCATGGACATTTTTAACTTTTATTCAATAATGAATAAAATTTATATTGAATATTTTTTTCATGTTTTGTCGAAGTAATTTTTGTGGTCTGTCACGTTTCCACTTTACTCATCCTGTGATTAATCTGTACAAGTGAAATTTTAATGTTCATAATTTTTTGCATTTGTATAAAAGTAAATCTCCGAAAAAAAAGTTATATTAACGAAAATCAGCCCCGAAATTTTAAGAAAAGAAAACTCAAAAAATGTTTCTTTATGTAGTGTTGCTGATACCTCATTCTATTAAAAATAATATTGTATATTGTATTATTGATAATTATAATTGTTATAATTATTGTATAACAATAATTAATTCTTATTTTTTTATTTTTTTATGGACACGACATCATTTTACAAGCCATTAACAAACTTTTAGAAACAATTTTGATATTTTTTAAAAATATTCGCTATACAGGTGGGTGTGAAGTCGAGCAATGATGCCAAAAGTGTTGGGAGCTGCTAAAGAAGTTGAAAAAATCTGGTGAGAAAGCATATCCTTGAATTATTTCTGTTCTTATTTGTATTGAATTTCTTAAATGATATCCTATCCGTATGCTCCGGTTTACTACCAGCTTGAAATATTTAATTGCTGACTACAATCTGTTTTGAGTCACTGAAATTTTGCACATTTTTATTTTTGCTTCTTAGGTTAGTTTTCCGACAAGACCGTAATATAATTATAATGTTTTTAATTTTTACTTTTTATTGATTCAAAAATGATTTCTTGTCTAAAATATGAAACATGATTTTTTTCTTTGCAGCTGAAATAGCGAAATAACTCGAAATGTTTGAAAGTTTATTTCTAGATTTGAAATGAACAAAATACTGATTTTAAAAATAATAGAAGTTCTTGTCCGTTATTTACGATGGATTAAAAATTATTAGTGTTGCCATCAAATTATTTTCTCTTGAAACCTATGTATTTAAACTGACAGGATTCACCTCATTAGAATTTTTTCTACGAATTACTTAAATTTCTATTTTTTTTTTTTTTTTTTTTTAGAAATAATTATGTACAATATTAGGTTGGTGCAAAAATAATGTCGTTTCCTCACATAGTAACATATGTGAGAAAACGACATTATTTTTGCACCAACCTAATATAATTTAGAGTACTTAGGTTACTGATGATCCGCAAATCGACACTCTACAACGAGACATGTTTCTTTTATTTCTTTCCCATTCAAAAAAATTTTATTCGCCTTATTTTTATCGACTAGGTAAAAAACTGAAGTTTTTCTTAAAAAATATAATGATACTAATTCGTTTAAAAGTGTGAATATAAGAATATATATTCACATAATATATACAAATATGTAGAGTATTAATGGATAGCGGATTGGATTGAGGAATCGGAGAACCGAGTTCGAATTCCAGTCGAATCCATTACTCTTCTTCAAGCTATGGGTAAATAGCAGGTTAGACTGGGTTCTATAGCCTTGGATGGCAGAATGATAACTCTTAATTCAAAACCTGCAAAGGGTCGTGCATCAGGTCTGTGTATTCGGCACTTAAAAACGTGTGGTTGGTTCTGCACAAAGACTTCACCGCTGTCGGTTCCTAGGAATTCAGTTGCTTGATCCTCATACATCGACAAACTACGGGAGAGTCCAGTAATATTTACAAATATATTAAAACAAATTGAGAAGAACAAGTGTGGATAAAAAATAGTATCCACTTTAAAGTGGCGAATAAAAGCAAATATAACTAAAACAGAAGCAAGTCAGTTATCGCACCTTCGCTTCAAAGATCAATTGAGGACAAAACATAAATATCTGCACAATGAGAAAAAAAAAAAAAGAGGGAAGAAAATTAGATATTCGGTAATATAAATCTCAGACAGATTTCATTAAGACCACTCGTTACAAGGGAATCTTGCATAAAATTAGTCTTCATAGTTTCAAGCACTTTCAATTGGTAGTGATCGGCTGACTACTAAGAAAACAAATCTGGTATAGACGAGTCACAAATTGCATTATTTATTAGGTTGACCTCAGTTGCTAAACAGGAAATATTAACAAGAATATGTAAATTTTTCCTACTGCCCAATACAGCTGGTACCTGCTGATTAATTCTCGCCTCCAACCTCTGATCAATTTTTGCAAGATATTCAGCATCGCATTGATAAATCGTAAATAAATATCATTCCTGTAATGCTCGTGATAATTCTAGGTAACATATACATCATTTAAATACAGAGAGTGTACAAGGGTCTCATGCTCTACCCCTACCCCCAGTACTATGATAGTTCCCCCCCCACAAATCTATGAAACGAGAACCCTCACTCTACTACATCTCAATTTTCATAAGGTAGTATTGATATAAAAGAAAATGTTATCTAACTTAATTATGTACAATAATGGATCATATATTAGGTTGGTGCAAAAATAATGTCGTTTTCTCACATATGTTACTATGTGAGAAAACGATATTATTTTGGCACCAACCTAATACAATATGTTGATTTTCTAAGCATAGCTTAGATGTGACACAAGGATGAATGTATGGGACAGCCAGTGAGGATCGAACTCACTATTCAGTCGTAACTCATTTATCGGGATAATCTTGCTAACCATTACATCACTCCAAGGTGTCCACATCATATACAATATAGCTGAACAATACAACTAGAAATATTGAAAATAAATAATATAACTAAATATAAATTAGTGACATGTCATACTAGATAATTATTATCTTAAATCAACAATGTTTTGCAGGAATTTGTAACATTTTTTTTTGACAAATTGTTGAATAATTTTAACACTTTCAGCATTATGGATAAAAGTGAATTGTACATAATGTTTTTTCGAGACTTAGCATGAGCAAAACACATTCACAGATTTTGAGCAGAAAAAAACCCCAGAATGACATCAAAATCCTCAAAAAAATTTCATATTGTATAGTCAGTTGTATCTAGTTCAATTTATAACGTATATATATGTAGGTAGAAAAAAGTAAATGTTGATAAGATAGCAAGGATCACAGTGCACTGACAGGGTCCCTAATCAGGCTTCCCCCATGTCGCGGGGTCGGGGGTTGTACGCACCGGCTCTGGATATAGAATGCTAAAAGTCCCAAAGAGGGATGTACATTTATGAAATAGTTACTTGAGACTTGCATTATCATATCGCTTTCACGAGGCTTAATTGGTAGTGCACACGTCAGAAGGAGCTTCTTGTTGGAAAAATGAATACACTTTAGATTCTTAGCGAGAAGAATCTTTTCTTTATCCGAATTTCTCGATTGCTAGGCCGGTAGGCATTAATTTGACCGTTTAAAATAAAAGGAAAATCAAATCAAATCAAATCAAGCACATTTGGTGAATAAATACAGCCCTATAGGAATTAGAAATATTTTTGTTGAATGCAAGTCATTATGACATGGGGTCATAGAGGACGATCTAGACATAATATTATGAAATAGGTTTTTCCCCGCTGTGTGATGTGACCAGTGAATCGTGATTCACTCAACTGTGCACAAGGTAAACGCGCTAAAAACGTTTGATTGTTGCTGTTAATATATTCTATTCAACTTTTTACTTTTCAAACCAAGTTCTTTAAGAATCAATATCAGCAATTTGCATTTCTATTCTATCATTGTAAGATTTTTTTCTTTTGTAAGCAACGTTCCTTTTTCTAACTAAATACAAAATACACGAAGGAAAAGGGAAGAAAAGATATATTCGGTAGTTATAAAGTTCGATGGATTTATTAAATCATATAAGACATGTTTTTTTTAATATCAGACTTGCTTAACAATTTAAAACCGCCTCTATTACAATTGCAACATATTGCATCGCCCACTGTCAGCTAATGTAAGCAAATTGAAATTATAAGCAACATTGCATCAACATTATTAACACGGAATATTTTTATCAATCTAATAGAGGAACTTTATCGGTTCACAGTCTTACATGTATGGCGAGGACCACACGACGGAAACAATTGCAACTGAAAGGAAATGAAAACCCTAGTCTATCTAATAATTTCCCAGACTATATCCTCTGTTTGCCTGCACATATGTGAAGAGATTTGCATAGCTCTTTTATACATTCCATACCACACTCCAAACAAATCTGCGTCCTGGGTATGACGATAAACTACATCCGCGTCCTGGGTATGACGATAAACTACATCCAACAACAAGGCTTCAGATAATGTTTTCGGAAAAATGATGTTGCCAGCTATACGTTTTTGAAACAATAATGTTGCCAGCTATACGTTTTTTAGAAAAAATAATGTTGCCAGCTATACGTTTTTGAGAAAAAATAATGTTGCCAGCTATGCGTTTTTGAAACAACAATGTTGCCGGCTATACATTTTTTTGAAGAGATAATGTTGCCGGCTATACTTTTTTGAAGAAATGGTGTTGCCGGCTTTACTTTTTTTTTGAAGGAATAATGTTGCCGGCTGTACTTTTCTTTTTTAAGAAATGGTGTTGCCGGCTATACTTTTTTTGAAAAGATAATGTTGCTGGCTATATGCTTTTGAAAGAATAATGTTGAAAAAATAATGTTGCCAGCTATATGTTTAATAGTACTGTATATTTTAATATATGTATAGGTATATGTGTATGTATATATATATATATATATATATATATATATATATATATATATATATATATATATGCATGTATGTGTATGTATGTATATATATATATATATACCTTAATTTGGCATTAAATGACCCACAGTGGTTGATATGCCATAAAACCCAACCAAACAACCAACCAACCAAACAAATCTACTAAAACAAGACAACGTTTCTGTTTTCCCACACGAAGCTAATGTACCGATGTGGCTATGCCCATATGACAAGTATTTATAGCCAGGATAAGAATGATCTTGAACAGAAAACTAAGCGTTCCTAGAAATAGGACTAAAGTTAAACCGCTCCAAACAGAAACTATGATCTGGAATTGGAATAAAAGCAGTGATGGTACATACCCTGAATCTCATCATAAATCTTCAAAATGTGGAATTAGTAAAGTCTGAACATTTTAAATACCTTGGTGTATAGATCAATTATAACAGATTTTCTATATGAAATTGAAGTGTAGAGGTAGTTTCGTCCAACACTAAAAATTGTTACAAATCCAAATTATTAACTTGAAAACTCGAGTCATGTTCTTAAATAAACTAATCAGATATGGACTTTCATGTGGATACCCAGGACGCCAACCAGAACAGTCTGGTGAAATCGTTATGGTTCAATATACTATATTTGTAGATGTAGCGATATAGAAATAGATGTTCGTCTGGTTAAGTCTAATAACATCTGAGAAAGTCTGAAATGTTTTTTTTTATTTCCTTATAATATAATGCTAGATGTTGTTTTGAATTTGTAGAATGCATGATACTATGGAAGCAGCGTTTTTGTAGTGGTATATTAACAGAGCGTTAAAGATGTGGCCTTGTGTTGCGTTCTGTGTTGTCACTTGGTCCACACATAAAATAGTATCAAGGACCATTTCTTTTTCGCATTCGTTTTATTAGGAGAGAGTGATGGCAACTTCGATTCTAAGAAGCAGTAGGAGGAATCACTTCACTGGAACTCATGTCGCATGTTATCTCAGCATCAATCCGTAGGTCATTTTAGCCGGTTGGTAACCTTGATGTTGGAGGCATATCGACACTTCAGAATTCTTGAGATTCTCTGTTGAATTCGTGAAGTTTTGGCTTTATATTAAAAAAACAGACAAAGTTAATCCATCACTGTTAGAATAACCCGCCTACAAGGTACACCGGATAATTGCTAACAATTCTGGACCTGGCCTTTGCATTCTGTAACAATTGGAGCTAATATGGCGGCAGGTAGAAAACAATGGTAAACCCTCTTCTAGGACGTTTTTTTCTGCATTAAAAAACTGGGCGAATTTTACAGTCTTCAAGAAAAAAGTTTATTTCGTTAGGCGAATTATTTATTCGTAAAATAAATATTCAACACGACTAATGTTGACAGTAAGTAATGCCTATCTATGCTAATTTATATTTAACTAATTTTTGTTCTTTTCAAATACAAATATGGCTTGAAATTTAAACATAATCGCTTTTTATAGGTAAATATTCAAATATATCTTAATTTAAGTTTATCTACTTTTTATTAATAATAATTTGAAAAAATGTTAATGAACGTTTATTTAATTTTTCATTTGTGTGAAAACAACATTAACAAAGTATTTATGTTAGTATTTAAATCGAAAAACGAAGTGTCTTTTTGAATGAAATAAGGGGATGTTCAGCGACATAAGCGCCCCCACACACCGAGCGTGGTATTTGTAGTGTGGTATTTCCCTAAATTTACTTATTTTGTAACAAAAAAAAAAACAAAAAAACTATGAAGTTTATTTTTAAAGATTGAATAAAAAAATTATTTTCCATAAGATGGCTGAAAAATACCAATAAATTGTCAATAATAAACTATTATTCCAGATCTTCCGGGCAACACCGGGTATTCCAGCTAGTGGTAAATATTCAAAAACATAGCAAAATTGTTTTGTGAATGTTTGTAACTGGTTCTTAAACTGACTTTATGAAATAGTAAAATGTACCAAAGGGAGGTAACAAATAACGCTGACTTATGCGGCAGCTGTTGCAACTACAACCGGATTAAAGAGTAAATGAGAGAAAACTTGACCATTGAAAACTATATATATATATATATTATTATTTATTTGTAAAGAAAAAAAAAATTTATAACATAAATATGTTATAAAATCACTACAAAAATAGCCATTTTGTTTCAACACCTTCGGTGTCTTATCAAGTGATGACGTTGAATGTAAAATAAATGGTTTTAAAAGTTTCAAATTAATTAATATTCTACGCAAGGGGAAAACGTTGTTACAAAGGCTAGATGGACCAATCAGAACACAAGTACAGGAAAATTCAAAAAGCTCGATAACGAAGTCATGTTATAATATCTATTCAGATGTTTAGTATTAAAAAATAATTTATTCCAACGAATAATTACTAAATTATATGATAAAATTTAATATTAAAATTTAAAACTGCTAATTACAAAATCAAAATTTAACATTTATTCGCTATCAAGTTTACAACTATAAAATTACTGAGGAGAAAAGAAGAAATATATATGTTATTCAATTTATTTTTTCATTGAAGTTACTTTAGCTATATTTAATATCCGGTCTTTTTACAATGTATACATTTTAATCCTCATGATGTGTAAATGGGGTCCCAAACTCACGCGTAAAACAAACGCAGTCAGATTCTAATACATAAGCACCAAGACATATACACACACAAAAAAGGGGACAAGACAGAGAACATCTCCACCGTCTGTCATGAAAAAAAAAAAAAGGGGGTGGGGGAATGGGAGAAGGGAAACCAACACACACGTACATACATACATAATTAAAAGTGGATGCACTTTCCATACACATAGATACATATAAATACATGCACACACATCCACAGACATTGACCCAGACAGTTGGATACCCCAACCGATAATTATTTAAGACAGAAAATGTCATTGCATGAATGTTAACAAGCTATTGAAATCTAACTTAAGCGAGTAAATATACAAAGATAAAAATGATCAAAATTAATATTAATATAGTGTATGTAACAAAAAAAAAAAACAAAAAAAAAAACAAACCGGACATTAAATTCAACACCCATCGGTAGCTACGATGTCCACCTCATATACATATAAGTATATACACACACACATACACACACATATATACGCATACAAACATATATATATATATATACACATATATATACATATACACACATATATACATATATATACATATACACATACATATTCACATACATATACATATATACATACACATACACACATACTCACACATATACATAAATATACATACATACATACACACCGAAACATCTACACATACATACATAAACATATACATACGTATACATTTCCATGGTATCAAGTACACATACACATACATACACATATACATATATGTATCCACAAATATACACACAAATATGTGTACACATATTTACAAATAAATATATATATACACAGCAATACACAAAAATAAACATATATACACACATATATCCTAACTCATGTGGCCGTAATGACATACCCAAGTTTCCCTACCTACACGTACACATAAACAATTTCATATATAGTAGGTGTCAACATACATATATACAACTGCAAACCTACATAAGTAAACACACACACACACACATATACATATATATACATATACATACATACAAACATATACACACACACATATATATACATATATATATATATATACATATATATACACATACATACATGCATACACACATACAGAAATATACATACACATGAATATCTACATAAAAATACTTATCTATAGTAATAAATACACATATATACGTACATACACATAAATGCCACGAAATTTGACCAAAAACATATATAAATATACCGACATACATACACATACATAAGTAAACACACACACACATATATACATATATATACATATACATACATACAAACATATACACACACATATATATACATATATATATATATATATATATATATATATATATACATATATATACACATACATACATGCATACACACATACAGAAATATACATACACATGAATATCTACATAAAAATACTTATCTATAGTAATAAATACACATATATACGTACATACACATAAATGCAACGACATTTGACCAAAAACATATATAAATATACATACATACATACACATACATATGCATAGACATACTTCGATATACATGCAAACACAAAAATACACGTATCCTAACATACATGTATAAAAAAAAAAAAAAAAAAAAAAAAAAAAAAACATCCATATCAACATAAATATACGTAAATAAAATTAGGTACACAATATAACATCCGATATAAGGGCAACTGTACTTTTATACAGTTCGATATTGTCGATTATTATCCCTCTATATCGAAGGATCTTTTTACTTTGGCCTTGGATTTCGCCCGGGAATACTCTAATATTTCTGAGAGTGGGGTGGACATCATCATGAAATGCCGAAATTCTGTTCTAATCTACAAAGATGAACAGTGGACCAAAAAGTCTTACAACAACAATTTTGACATTTCGATGGGTTCTCTGGATTCTGCTGAAGCTTCTGACCTGGTTGGATTATTTCTGTTGTATAATTTAAGTGCATTTGACTGTCTGGATTCCGATAGTATAGGATTGTATAGGGATGATGGTTTATTAGTTGTTAAAAACTCCACTAAAACTAAGGTAGACCGTATTAGGAAAATGATTCATAGGGTATTTAAGGATTTAGGTCTTAGGACAATAGTCACTACTAATGTTAAACAAGTAGATTTTCTAGACGTCACCCTAAACCTTGCTAACAACTCTTTCCAACCATATGTGATGGTTAATTCCAATCCGATATACGTTCATCCAAATTCCAACCATCCCCCTTCAGTTATCAAACATATACCCTCTTCCATTGGATTTAGAATTAGCACTAACTCTTCTAACAAAGATGTTTTTAATAAACATAGTGACTTTTATAATTCTGCACTTAAAAATAGTGGATACAAAGATATCAATATTCAGTATAAAAACCCTGTTAACTACAACCATAATAAGAATAGATCTAGAAAGATCATCTGGTTCACTCCGCCTTTCAATTTAATGATTAAATCTAAATTAGGACGTATGTTTCTAAACCTAATCAAGAAACATTTCCCTAACACTGAAACTAACCCACTTAGTAAAATATTTAATCCTAATACACTTAAATTAAGCTATAGTTGTGCAGATAACCTAGAGAAAATCATTAAAAAACATAGCAACATAGTCTTTAACAAGTATAGGGATTCAAAAAGCTCGATTACTCAAAAGGTTACTGACAGTAATACTAAATATAATGACACAAATAATAATCCATGTAATTGTAGGTATCCTAATAATTGTCCACTACAAAATAACTGTGGAATACGTTCTGTAGTCTATCTTAGTACTATCTCAACTATTGAGAATCCAAATATAAAGAAATTTTACATTGGTAGCACAATGAATACATTCAAAGAACGCTGGCGGGGGCATATGCAATCTTTCAATAACTGTGACTATAGGTACATGACTTCATTGTCCAAGTACTTTTGGAACCTAAAAGAAAAGAACAAAACACCTACGGTTAATTGGACATTGATTAAGAAAGCCCGGACATGTAAATCCCTATATTCCCCGTGTTACCTGTGTCTTAATGAAAAGTTTGAAATTATTAGATTTAAAAACAAGGCTGATCTCTTAAATCAGAGATATGAACTAACGGTTAATTGTAAACACCGTTATAAATTTAACTTATTATAGGGGTCGTATACTTTAAATGATAATGATACGTAGCTGTAAGTTGAATAGATTATAACTTTTATTACCTGATGGTCAATCTGACGATATGAATGTGTATGGTATAACTACATAATGTTACTCGTTTTTCTGTATGTGTATGTATATATATGTATATATTTATGTGTAGTTATGTGTGTTTGTACTGCGAAATGTGTATGTTTGTATTGTAATGTATTAATATGTTGCTAAGTTTTGTATATATATATATATGTATATATGTATGTGTGTGTATTTGTTTGTGTGTTTATAGATATATGTGTGTATGTGCGTGTATGTATGTATATATATGTGTGTGTATATATATATATATATATATATATATATATATATATATATATATATAAGGTAAGAAGGTGAAAAGGAGGAGAAGAAAAGAGGTTAAAAATATTGGTGTGTATGAGTATGTATATGTATTTGTGGATGTGGGTATGTGTGTGTATATATGTATGAGTATGTATCCTTATATGCATGTATATATATTTCTTTATGTGTGTATATATGTAAGTGTCTGCATGTTTATGTAGTAGTGTATATATATGTATGTGTGTATGTGTATATATATATGTGTGTGTAAGTGTATGTGTGTATATATATATATATATATATATATATATATATATATATGTATGTGTGCATGTATGTGTATGTGTGCATGTATGTGTGGGTATATATATATATGTATATGAATGTATATATATATATATATGTGTATATGTATGTATATATTTATGTATATATGTGAATGTATGTAGGTGTATGTGTATGTATGTATATATATATATATATATATGTGTGTGTGTGTATATGTTTGTATGTGTATTGTTATATTGTGTACCTAATTTTATTTACGTATATTTATGTTGATATGGATGTTTTTTTGTTATTTTTTTATACATGTATGTTAGGATACGTGTATTTTTGTGTTTGCATGTATATCGAAGTATGTCTATGCATATGTATGTGTATGTATGTATGTATATTTATATATGTTTTTGGTCAAATGTCGTTGCATTTATGTGTATGTACGTATATATGTGTATTTATTACAATAGATAAGTATTTTTATGTAGATATTCATGTGTATGTATATTTTTGTATGTGTGTATGCATGTATGTATGTGTATATATATGTATATATATATATATATATATTTATATATGTATATATATGGGTGTGTATATGTTTGTATGTATGTATATGTATATATATGTATATATATCTGTGTGTGTGTTTACTTATGTATGTGTATGTATGTCGGTATATTTATATATGTTTTTGGTCAAATGTCGTGGCATTTATGTGTATGTACGTATATATGTGTATTTATTACTATAGATAAGTATTTTTATGTAGATATTCATGTGTATGTATATTTCTGTATGTGTGTATGCATGTATGTATGTGTATATATATGTATATATATATATATATGTATATATATGTGTGTGTGTATATGTTTGTAAGTATGTATATGTATATATATGTATATATGTGTGTGTGTGTTTACTTATGTAGGTTTGCAGTTGTATATATGTATGTTGACACCTACTATATATGAAATTGTTTATGTGTACGTGTAGGTAGGGAAACTTGGGTATGTCATTACGGCCACATGAGTTAGGATATATGTGTGTATATATGTTTATTTTTGTGTATTGCTGTGTATATATATATTTATTTGTAAATATGTGTACACATATTTGTGTGTATATTTGTGGGTGCATATATGTATATGTGTATGTATGTGTATGTGTACTTGATACCATGGAAATGTATACGTATGTATATGTTTATGTATGTATGTGTAGATGTTTCGGTGTGTATGTATGTATGTATATTTATGTATATGTGTGAGTATGTGTGTATGTATATATGTATATGTATGTGAATATGTATGTGTATATGTATATATATGTATATATGTGTGTATATGTATGTATATATGTGTATATATATATATATGTTTGTATCCGTATATATGTGTGTGTATGTGTATGTGTGTGTGTGTGTGTGTGTGTGTGTGTGTATATATATACTTATATGTATATGAGGTGGACATCGTAGCTACCGATGGGTGTTGAATTTAATGTCCGGTTTTTTTTTTTTTTGTTTTTTTTTTGTTACATACACTATATTTTAATATATTAAATAATATTAATTTTGATCATTTTTATCTTTGTATATTTACTCGCTTAAGTTAGATTTCAATAGCTTGTTAACATTCATGCAATGACATTTTCTGTCTTAAATATTTATCGGTTGGGGTATCCAACTGTCTGGGTCAATGTCTGTGGATGTGTGTGCATGTATTTATATGTATCTATGTGTATGGAAAGTGCATCCACTTTTAATTATGTATGTATGTACGTGTGTGTTGGTTTCCCTTCTCCCATTCCCCCCCCCTTTTTTTTTTGCATGACAGACGGTGGAGATGTTCTCTGTCTTGTCCCCTTTTTTGTGTGTGTATATGTCTTGGTGCTTATGTATTAGAATCTGACTGCGTTTGTTTTACGCGTGAGTTTGGGACCCCATTTACACATCATGAGGATTAAAATGTATACATTGTAAAAAGACCGGATATTAAATATAGCTAAAGTAACTTCAATGAAAAAATAAATTGAATAACATATATATTTCTTCTTTTCTCCTCAGTAATTTTATAGTTGTAAACTTGATAGATAAATAAATGTTAAATTTTGATTTTGTAATTAGCAGTTTTAAATTTTAATATTAAATTTTATCATATAATTTAGTAATTATTCGTTGGAATAAATTATTTTTTAATACTAAACATCTGAATAGATATTATAACATGACTTCGTTATCGAGCTTTTTGAATTTTCCTGTACTTGTGTTCTGATTGGTCCATCTAGCCTTTGTAACAACGTTTTCCCCTTGCGTAGAATATTAATTAATTTGAAACTTTTAAAACCATTTATTTTACATTCAACGTCATCACTTGATAAGACACCGAAGGTGTTGAAACAAAATGGCTATTTTTGTAGTGATTTTATAAAAATAAATAATTATATCTGCTCTACTTTGTATTGAGCACTCTTTTAAGAATAGTAATTGTTGGTTATTGGAATTCATTCCATATACACCAATCATATACTTGGGTATATATATATATATATATATATATATATATATATATATATATATATATATATATATATATAAATTAATTTTAGGGTCAATGTTAGTTTTATGGTTAGGTTTAGCCTTGCAATTGTTGACAAAAAATTAAACGATTTTTGCTCATAATCATAAAATTAAAAAAAAATATACTACAAGCAACTAATAAAAATTCAGAGAAAATATTTTTTGTATTTCTTGCTTTTCCTCTTATATTATTTCGTCTGAAGAACTATCTGAATGTTAATAACCATTCTTAAAACTATAGAAATGTCCAAAATAATCCACGTTTGCGGGGATATTTATATCTGATCTAAGAATGAGAGTTATTTATTACAATTTAGCCTCATTCCTTTCTCGGTAAATGTAAATAAATAAATATACGTTTTGATAAATAAATGAAAACAGAACATCTACTCAAATATGAGTATCCATTTAAAAATAACTTTTAAATAAATCTTCCGGGTGTTACCGCACCTTAACTCAACTCTCCATTGCAGTAGCCAGTTATTGAACTCACAACTCTTCGAGTCAAGTCACTGGATACATCTAACGTTTTTATCAACTGGGCCACGTATCCAGGACACATACCTGGGCATATACGTGGCTACTGCAGTGGTGAACAAAAATTTGGAAGGTTGAGTTACAAGGAGATAACTGAGGCATTCGGAAGACGTATAGCACATGGGACTAGAACAATCTACTCCGTTGGACGAAATAAATGTTTCAGTTCGAAATTTCAGTCACCTGAAGAAAGCCGGAGCTTACAACGTCCGAAACGTCGTGAACATGGCAATAAAGTTTGCAGCAGACCGAACAATGTAAATCATGTAAACAAGCATTTTTCTGTTAAATCGTGAGGTATCCAAACATCGTAGTTTTTCAC
Source organism: Acanthosepion lycidas (assembly GCA_963932145.1). Classification (NCBI taxonomy): domain Eukaryota; kingdom Metazoa; phylum Mollusca; class Cephalopoda; order Sepiida; family Sepiidae; genus Acanthosepion; species Acanthosepion lycidas. The sequence continues at coordinate 86,880,333 of OZ010573.1, read as the reverse complement.
ATATCCAAGTGTTTTCAGATGTGTTGGTACGCTCATGTGAGATACGTAGAGTATACTATATCGTGTATCTTGGATTCATTTGAATCAGTGTTTACATTTGGTTATCGTCCCTGCTAGACCATTCACGTATTTCCAGATCAAAGACTTACGAACGTACTGTCAGCTATGTTTCAAACTTATGCAAATTTCCCCAATGTAGTGCAATATATATATATATATATATATATATATATATATATATATATATATAATAGCTATATAGCGAGACTCTTCGCAAGCCGAATTGAGTCACTGTCGCTCACTGGGCGTGTTTCCAAAAATAAATACGCTAAAAATCAACCTGCATCCCGACCGTGCTCCGACAGCTTAGTGATAGAATATCTGCCTGATACCAATTCAGTTGGGTTTCGATTCTAACTAGAGGCAACCGGATGTCTAGCCGCACTGATGAGCTGTGATACAGCGAAACAGTCTGTCTGTGGATGACATTTTATATATATATATATATATATATAAAGAGCAGAACGATATATAATCCGGTGTTCTTATAGATATTTTTATTTTTACAAAATAGTGATCAATGTAAATTTACAGAGCATTAATATTAACCCCTACCAAAACTAATACATCAAAATACAGACATAATGAATATGCTAACACCCCTCGTCTGGTTCAAATGAATTTCTCTGTTTCCTTGGAAAAGTGAATTATAATTTTTGCTGACTTTAAAACCCAGTAATTTTATAAGTTACTCCAACATTCGCTTGAGGATGAAATGAAACTAATGTCTTTAATTTAATTACAAAATTAAATTTGGACCTTCCATTTTTTAAACATGGTTAGAACTATGTAGCGGAAAAACCATATTTTAAATCAATTAGTTTATTTATATATATATATATATATATATATATATATATATACTAATACGCAGATCGCTAGAAGGAATACACTATACGTAGTAACTAAAAATGTTTGAAATATATATATAAGGAAAACTTATATACGAACGTGTTTCGTTCCTTGGGGAAATTCATCAACGTAAATGGGGAGATTGTCTTACATAACTTGTATTTATACACAGAAGTAAAGTAAAGTAACATATTGTTAAGTTTTCAATGTTTTAATTTGAGAAAAGCATTCTTAAACATTATTGTGTCAGGAAAAGTAAATTATTAAGTAAGCTAAGTATGTCATTTATTGACTAATAAAGGAAAGTCAATAAATGTTGTTGATTTTTTTTTCATTCATTTTACTTTTTAATGTAATCATTATTTATTTTTATGTATTTAATTTTGTTTAATTATTTAAATGTAAGTAAGTGAGTAAACAGTTTCCTTTTAATTTTTCAACTTTTTGGGGGGCCACGTTTGATTTCTTCGGAAATATCACTGAGAAAAAAAATCTTAAGGATCCAAAGTGATTTTCTTTTATAAATACAAGTTACGAAATAATAATTATTTTAAATTATTTTAAAATTCCTCAGAGAATAAAACGCGTTGATATAGAAAAGTTTCATTTAATCGTTTATTATATTGTCTAATTTTAACCGTCCCCAAAAAAGACACTATCACACACACACACACACACACACACACACAAATACACACACAAATACACACACACCTGCACACACATACACACAAATACACACTCACATACACACATACACACACATACACACACTCACATACACACATACATACACGCACATACACACACACATATACACACGCATATACACACACACACACAACCATACATACACACACACATATATATATATATATATATATATATATATAATTAAGTTATAAGGAACTTGGTAAACCGAATTGGTAAATCCAAAGAGGATGAAATCCTGAGAGCTCAATGTTAGGACAGAGCTAATATGTAATGAAAAACAAACCACTTTAATGTACCATTACGATAATTTATTTCACCTAAATCCTTTTTTAAGGATTCAGGATCATTAGGTAAATCTTCCAACAACGAATTGAGAAAAAAAAAAAAAAAAAAAAAAAAAAATCTTTTTTTTTTCTCAATTCGTTGTTGGAAGATTTACCTAATGATCCTGAATCCTTAAAAAAGGATTTAGGTGAAATAAATTATCGTAATGGTACATTAAAGTGGTTTGTTTTTCATTATATATATATATATATATATATATATATATATATATATATATATATATATATATATATATTGAACAATAAAAAAAATTAAAATCTTTAGACACACTGGGTTGTAGATTAATATTCTTTCGTTTTTTTTATTATTATTCTATTTAGATTCCTCAACTAGTTTCGACCAAAATGGCCATCATCGGGAAGAGAAATATTTCTGCTTGCTGGTAGCGCTAAACTACAGAAATGAGTTTTTTGCTGGAGAAAATGAACTTTTGTCTGTAGTTTCCATTTGTTTTTTATTTTTTATCGTTTTAAAATGAATCTTTTAACATTCCTTGTGTTGGTCAAACAGTCTCTTTTAAGTTGTTATTTGAGATAAGAGCTGGATAGATACATGTTGCTCTGAATTCTCTGGTCAGTTTGACAGTTTTATTGGACTTGGCGAGGGGTTGTGTCTCTGATTAGTGTTTGTGTGTGTATTATTTGGTTCTTAGGGAGTGAGTGAGTATGATATGTGTAAGCGTGTGTATTGGGGTAGGTGTGTGTTATCATTTGGCTCATTAAGGAGTGAGTGAGTATGATGTGTGTAAGTGTGTATATTCATGTGGGTGAGTGTATAAGTGTGAGGCCTCCACACCTCCGTAAGCATGTCTGTCTTGTGTGGGTGAGAAATGTGGGTAGGTTTTGATTTGTTGAGTTATATATTGTTACATTTATGGTTTAGCCCGGCTGGATATTTTGTTTTTAGACGTTGTATCCACTTATCTTCATGGGACTCTAAAACCTTTCTAATGTTATCTGTTCTGAATATATATATATATATATATATATATATATATATATATATATATATATATATATATATATATACATATATATATAGATGCTTAGTTTTTTAATTTCCAAATAAGGAATAAACATACTTTTTATATGATTAACTCTACACAAATACAAAATAATTAAATCTGCATAGAAAACAGAAAAAAATGACTTAATAGTAATAACTCCCATTTATCCATTTTAATGGGTGAAAAAATATTCGTATAATAGATAAAATAATATATAATCTTCATTTAACAGCCATTAATTACTTATTATTATTTACTTCTTCAGTAACCAACCTCTTCTTGTAGTTCTCAATGATTTGCAAATTTTATTTGGTAAGTTGTTCCATTCTTCTTTGCATATGGACTTCAGATCCGAGATGTTGGTTGGAACTTTCAATTGGATTTGAATTTTTAAATAACGCCACAGAATCTCTATTTGGTTTAAATCAAGGGACTGATTTACCAAATATGTTCTTAATAATATATACTGCTATTTGTTTATATTTAATATTCTGAATGTATTCTGAATATATATATATATATATATAAGATTGAAACCGCAATCGTTTTTCCTAATAATGTGGATTTGTTTTAGTGGATATATTACATTTTATTCTTCATATTGTTGGTACACGTGTTTCCTGTACCGTGACCATTTTCAGAGAAATTAAAGGTCAATTTTTAAAGGAATAAAGTTTCCTTCATTTTCTGTATTTGTAGTGAGCCTTGATCTCATTTTTTTGACTGTTAGCAAAAGTGATTTCTACCTAAGTGCACAGAAAATTAACAATTAAATATTAATCTATTACTTTAAAAATTGATTCCTTTAATCCGAAACATGACACGGAAATGCGTGTAGAAAAAATATGAAGAATAATATATATATATACACTAAAACAAAGCCATATTATAACCAAAAGTGTTTGCGTTTTCTCTCTTTTTCAAAAATATACATTTTTCTCTCGTTGGAACAATTATACATTTTCCCTCTCTCTCTCTCTTTCTATATATATATATATATACGTCCGCACACATAATTCCGTAAAATACTTGTCGAAAATACAATTCTACTTCGACATGAAAACAATAGACAAAAACTAAAAATCCTTGAAGCATTATACATCAAACAGTTGAAACCCAACCTAAACAAAATCCATTATGGCATCTCTACAAATATTCTTAAATGTCTATAATTGGTAAGAGAAGCCATTGGTTTATACCAACGGATTTCCATACTTCATACTTCTCCAATTCATTCCCGTGTGGTAATGTGTGACGTCATGAGATGCGGTGCGATTTTCGCTTCTAGCGTCTTATATGCGCGTGTTTATCGTTGCTTAGAAATCATCTATATAAACATTGACAGACTATCATCACTGTCTTGTCCGTATATTGCTTAATATGTTGTAAATGACATCTTTGATAATGGCTTAAGTAAGCCGAAAGCTTAGAGTGTATTAAAAAAATAATATGGATCAATATTGTGAATTTCTTTCTTCGTTCAACGATAATGTTATTACACTTATCAGACGTTATGAAAAAGAATGACATAAAATAAATAGATAAAAATAAATATATAAAAATATATATATATATATATATATATATATATATATATATATATAATATTATTAAAACGTATACTATAATCTCTTGTCTATTTTCAAATTCAGCGTTCGAATTAATATATATATATATATAAATATATATATATATATATATATATATATGAATTTTTGGCAGTTTTTTTTTTCATTTTGGAAAATAGAAACAAAAGCAAATATTTTAATTTTGAATAAAAAACAGACATTTTGGAATTACTAGAATATGTAATGAAAAAGGGAGACTTGGGAAATTTGTCAATCACACGATACATTGAAGACATAAAGGCTAGAGAAAATCTTCGAGGAACTTATCTAACAAACTTGTATAAATGGATAGCAAAAAAGAGGGTGGGAAATATAGTAAATAGGCAAACATTGCTGAGTGCCATGATAGACGACGAAAACAAATAAGAAGAATCGTCAATGGATAGATGTACAAATAACATGGGTCATTTAATGGCCTACATATTCTAGCTTTTCTTATTAATTTCATTTTACTGTAGGTGTTTTATTGGATTCTTTTAAGTGCTAGAAGTACTTTGAGAGAGATATTTAGGTTGGAATACGTTTCATTTAACTACAATTTTAAAAGATGTTTAAGTTAGAATTCGTTTTATTTAACTACAATTTTAAAATATTTTCACTCTTAATTTTAATAGGCTATATTTCTTTTTAAAACAAGTAAATGTAATATAATTACTTTCAGTGTACAAAATTATTTTTCCATATCAAATATAAGTATGTATATTACCAGGTCGCACTTGTTAATTTTATTTTTAAATATTATTTAAGGAAAAATTTTGACAACGTCGGCAAAAAATAGCTATTTCATTTCTCTGATTCAGTAAATTTTTATTTGTTATAAACTTAGTAATATATAGTTTCTCATGTATGCGCAAAGGACATGGGTCATTTAATGACCTACAGGTTCTAGCTTTTCTTATTAACTTCCATTTACTGTAGGTGTTTTATTGGATTCTTTTAGGTGCCAGAAGTACTTTGAGAGAGATGTTTGATTTCTATATTTATTTATTCTAAATGTACTTTGATGTTGGTTGAACCGTTTTTTTTAACTCTTGACTTGTGCAACCTATATAGATTTTTATGTTTTTCAGGATTTTCAATTGAAGAGATATTGCATTGGTATACTAATGATTTCGTGCGACATTTATTTTGTAGAGGACAGATATGAGGGTTTCTACAGTTACATAATTTTTGATTATCTTCATCTGTTTTTATTTTTATTTTTCCATTGCTTAAAATGTTTTGGTTCCGGTATAAGTGTTTATTTAAGATATTAGCATTATGTTTCTTAATAATTTTTCAGTACAGCTGTAACTTAATTTTAGTGTATTGTTATTGAAAATACTACTTAGTTTACTTTCACTAGGAAAATGCTTGACTATTAATGCGAGGAATTTTTGTCCTAAATTGTTCTTTATCATTTGGTTGTATGGAGGCGTATACCAAATTATTCTTCTACTTCTGTTTTTTCTAAGCTTTCCATTTTTATTTTTTATATAAGTTAGTTTTGAGTTTTTGTAGCCACTATCTTTTAGAGCTTTATTATAGAAATTATTATGTTCGTCGAAAATCTTGTCATTTGCTGAATTTGTAATTATTCTTTTTTGGATAGATAAAGGTAAATGCTTAATTATATATAGGGTGTGATTTGATTTAGGGTGTATATATAAAGGATTGGTATTGTTTTTTTTCTTTAAATCTAATGTTATATCAAGGAAGTTAACTTTTTTTTAATTTAGTGCTAACAGTAATTTTTAAGTTCATGCTTTTAAATTCTTTATATAATACCTTTCTAATTTTATCTTTTTAAATTTAGCAGAATTTCTAATAACCATAAAACCATCGTCTTTGTATAAACCAATGTCAGTTATATTAATATCACGGTGCGCTGTAAGGTTGTATAATATAAAACGACCTATGAGATCAGAAGACTCAGCTGTGTCTAGTGATCCCATTGTGATGTCAAAGTGGCTATAGGAATTTTTTTATCCATTGCTCACCTTTATGCCTCAGTACCGATTTTTTCGCATTTATAATAATATTATTTTCTTCTTCTGTAATATCCGTGTACTAGGTAGCAAAGTTCAACGCATTCATGAAGAGATCTTTAGATATTGATTGATAGTAATTTTCAATATGAAACTGCATTAGTGTACAGTTGTTTTTTCCTTTATATAAGTAAACCAGTTTGTCAAGTCTTTGGAATTAATCCAGAGTTTCAGGCCTATTTTTCTTTAATTTTGTTATTTAGCCTTTCAAGGATCATTTTACTAATTTTTCCGATATCAGGTCTTGTGGGGTTTCTTATGCTTGAACCTCGAAATCTGGTTTGTGGTCCTGTAAGGATATATAGCAATCTCTTTCATATAGTTGGCCTTCTCTATCACTGATCTTCAGTTTATCAGTGATTTTTTTACTGTTAGTATTAATATTCTCAACCATATTTTAAATCAGTTAATTTATAATATATATATATATATATATATATATATATATATATATAATTAATATAAATTATAGCTCTGTTTTTATACATCTTGCGCTAGAATTTCTGATGTCTGTATATTGTATTCTTAAATTTTTCTTCATAATGTAGATAAGTTTGCCGTTTCACATCCCTCCACGGTCTTTTGAACAGAAGTAGAGATTTATCCCTTGTTTACAATTTAGGATTCGGTTTCGGGTTTTCCCATATATATATATATATATATATATATATATATATATATATATATATATATATATATATATAGAGAGAGAGAGAGAGAGAGAGAGAAAGAGAGAGAGAGAGATAATATTAGTGGTAAATACACACATACATATGTAAAATATATAAATATATATACATACATGCATACACATGCATATATATTTCGTATAAAAAAATTCCAAGAGGATAGAATCCAGGTAGAACTCAAATTTGTAGGTCTGATGAATTGGATCATATTTACGATTCCAGTGGAATAAATTATGACCATAGAATATTAGTGTTTAAGCCTTTTTATTATTTATATATATATATATATATATATATATATATATATATATATATATATATATATATATGCGCACACACACACTTGCATACACAAGCACGCACAATACACATACATGCACTTGCACATATTGGCTGTGTTGCGATGTCGATAGACAATGAACCATTCCCAAAATATAATGATGTTTTCTCATTCGATCATATTTTAGTGAGGATTGGGTTGTGGCGATAGACTTAAGGCCTCCGCCACATCCTCATAATAGTCTATTCCCCATATGAGGTAAAAGGATTTGGATGACTATTAATTATATTGCTCTGTATCTACCAAATACATCATTTTTTTTAATCAGTTCTAATAATTTCATATTACTAGGATTCACTTAGATTATATACGAACGGATTTTTTTTAACTCACTATATATATATATATATATATATATATATATAAACGGAAGAGGTCGTAAAAGTTCCAACGAGGGAAAAGTGTGTGTATTAAAAAGAAGAGAGTAACTGCAAACGTTTTTGATTGTAATGTGAATTTTTTTTTTAAATATTATGCTTTATTTTCTATATGTAGCAAAAATTATGGAAAATAAACATAATATTTTTTAAAATACACATTACAACCAAAAACGTTTGCAGTTTCTCTCTTCTGTCCAATAATATATAGATAAACCTTTATGAAGTCATCAAAAAAAAGAAAAATGTTAGCGACTTATGACGGTTTTTTATATACACAAAACCCTTTCAGAAAAAAATAAAAAATAAAATAAAAAAATAAATAAATCTCCATAGACACTTAACCAGACTAGACGATGTCATCTTCCGCTTTAAATTTAGACACCCCAACCTTACCCTGACTTGACGTCTTTGAATGTAACTGAGATATTGATACAAATACGCCCCTTTTCTTTAAACAATTGCTCTAGCCGTTAGCATAGTAATTTTAATTTCAATAATGAATATGCTTATAAAACGCGTAAATTTCAGGAATAAGTTATTCCAAAAACAATTTCGCTTGAAGATGGAACAGAGCTTGGTACTTTAATTCAATTTAATTCAAATAATTATATTGAAGTTTTCGGCTCTTGTTTTGAAACATGTGAACTCTTATGTAGCGTTGTATCATATTTTAAAATAAATAATTATATTTATGTAGGTATCTCTATGAAATGTAAACAAAAAGATCATAGCATGAGGAAAAAGACGCCGAACTTGACGAAAACAAAATTTGATCGTCTAATATTCATATTATTATTAAAGAGGGAAGATCAAAGTATTTTTGTGGTATTTTTTTACATTTTTTAATCCCTCCTAGCACGTCTGACATTTTCGTTAAAAATCTTGTTTTTTTTTGTCAAAAAAAGAAAGAACAGATAATCCATCATTTTCAGTCATTTTTTTCCATTTTATAAAAAAGATGAAAATCTGACTTTGATATTCTTTTAAAAATCAATTATCATTTTTTCAAAACTTATTTTAATAGAATCAGAAATTATAATGTTTATCTAAAATATTTTGAACCAAGCTTAACTTAGCTTCTGCGCCGAAAAAAAATGTAATTTGAAAATAAAACAAAGCAGGTCATAACCTTTCCCGTCCTTTGACAGGTGACGAAAGACATTTTCATGACTTTTAGATAACTTACGGGAGGATAATTCTTTCTACTGATGGAAGGAAGTGAAATTATTTGGATTTAAGTGAACAAATTATTTACCTCGTTACTTTTAAAGAATACTTTCAGCGCTCTAATTTTTTTATTTTTTTTTATTTTTTTATTTTTTTTGTACTTAGCTTTCATCTTTACGTTTACGGTGCTTTATGGAAAATATAAAGAAATTAAAAAATAAGACTGTTAAGAGTGAGATTAAGTTTCATAAGAAAGGTATCTAATTAATTTATAGGTACCTTTCTTATGAAATTTTATCAGAAGTGTACATAAAATACTATAATTTTATGTACATTTATTACATTGTACTGTGTTATTTGTATTTCCATTCATTTTATTATTAATTTTGATATTTCCTTTATTGAAAAATGTCATAACTGACATTAATATAAAAATAAGATCATATAAATTAGTTTAGCAGCAGTAGTTAAATTTCATAAGATGATACTGACAGGTACCCTTCTCAGTTGAAATTGAAAAATCAAATTAACTTCTCCATACGTGTTTCGAAAAAGTAAAGGCCTTAACAGCGGAGAACAATGCTAAACTCAAATAATGCAGCTAAATTGTATTCTGGTTGGTCTTCCGTATTTTATAATTACAGCCCGATTATAAACACAAAATTACATTTCTTAATTACTGCAGATCTTCTGATTGGTCCAAATGATACAATTTTCAAAGCGCTAGACAATGACAATCGCATAAGGACACTTAGAATATTTAACGTTATAATATTTAATGTTATAATATTTTTAAAAATCTATTATAATTAAAGAAATAACAAATAATTGTATTAAAAATTCAATTTTCATTCAATTTTTTTTTTACTTTCAGAAAATATTGTCCATATTCATAAAAACAAATAAAACCAAATAAAAGCATTTGAAATTAAATAATATATTTGTTTTATTGAGTTTTGTATGTTACAATTCAGAGCTGATTTTCAAGTATCGCGGATCCAATTAAAAAAATAACAACCAAAAAAAACAAAAAAACACATGATTTGCATTCTTCAAAGCCTTGTGCTTTTAACTAATTGTAATCACTAAAGTTGATGCGCTCGAATTTCTAGAGTTTTTCATAAAATTAGTTATGGCGGTGTTAATAAATATAAAAAAATATTTCTGCCATAACTTTAATAAAAAAAACATATTTATAACAGTGCCGATCATCTGTGAATAGTTTCTGAAAGCTTCATTAACATCTGACAATTATTTTTATTTTCACAAGATTTTTCAAATTAATGTGTGTAATAAAAAAAGCGTACTAAAACTTGTTTGTTATTTACTAGCCCCTGTTAGTAAAAAGAGAAACAAGTTTTTTTTAATCAAAATTTAGAATGTTCTAAAGAGAAGGAAAATTTTTAAAAATAATTAAAAAAAACTTTGGTCTTTCCTCTTCATAAAAACATAAGCATTCAGACGATAAAATATTGTTTTCATAAAGTTTGGCGTCTTTTTCCTCAGACTATGCTCTCTTTTTTTTTTAGTGATTTCCTGGAGGTACCTATATTTATGCTCTACTTTTGTATCGAGCACTATTTTATAAAAATTATAAAGGCACCTAACAATTGGGAAAACAACATCAATATTAATGACAAGAAAATAGCCACAAAATTTTTAAAAATGACGATAGAATTTACAAATTTCACAAATAACAAGCATTCATCACAGTTCAAGACCACAAATTTCCTAAACAGACCTCAATGCCAATTACTCATCTCAAATAAAAATAATATCGGTAAAACCAGCAAAAACATACTTGAAAAACATGTAAATACACAAAAAATGCTCTAGGAATTAACCAGTGGCATAAGTCAACAGAAGCTAGAATAATTTACTAAAGTAAAAAGGAAGAATGAATGTACATTCATACAATTTGATGTTTGTGACATTTACCCGTCATTCGCCGAGAATCTGCTAACAGCTGCGCTGTAAATCTAGCGATCGTGAAATAAATAAAAATCATGCAAAAACCTATAGTATTCCATAATGGCTATCTGTGGACCAAAAGAAACCCAGAATTTAATATTACTATGGGAGCATGCAGAAGCATGTGAATTAGTTAGAATTGTATTATTATAGAGCCTTAGATTTATTTTGGACATTAAGGACAACGGTCTCTATAGAAAAGACGGTGTAATTCTCCCCCGTAGAAAAAACCCCACAAACAGATTGAAAAAGGGACTGAGTATTTTTTAAAAGATCACGAATTAAATATTACCACTACCAGCATTACTAAAGTGATCAACTTTCTCGATGTGACATTAGACTTGAATAATCGTTATTAAACCATACTCCAATAAATAATCAAATCACCATCTCAAAATTATAGATAATTTACATAAATCAGTGCAAGCTAAATAATCTACCAACTCCAGCAATAAGGAAATATTCGATAATAATAAAATTAAATATATAAATTTTTTTATTACTAAGCAATCGTAAAGTAAATTTTGAGTATTTAGAAAAAAACAGAAACACCGTAAGCGTAAAATCATATGGTTCAATCCACGTTTTAATAGTAATGTTCAATCTAATACAGAAGAATTTACCTAAATTTAATTCATAAGCATTAAACCATTCACCAAAACTAAAAAAGATTTTTTAACAAAGATAATGTTAAGATCAGCTATAGCTACGATAATAACATAGATAAATTCATATCTCAACATAACATCATTATATTACACAAATATACTTGCAACAAAGTTAGCGTATTTTTTTCTAAAAGCAAATGCAACTGCCGAAAAAAATATGACATGTCCCTTAAACGATAAATGTATGATTGACAACATTGTATACCAAGCGGACATACATCACACACCTTCCATCAACCGGGTTTTTATAGCAAAAGACAAATCTTATAACGGGAAAGGAAATAGATGTATCTTATGTTATCAGGAAAAATTAACCACTTAAATAATCCTAAGTTATTAAACACGAGAAATGAATTGATTGTTACATGTAGGCATAGAAATAAATATCTGCTTAAATAAGTTTATCCAGATTAATTTTTAATATAAATTACGGTTTATTTTTAAGGCAAATTACGCTTTGCTTTTCCTTCTTTTTATATGAAAAACAACAATAAAATATTAATATGCACAACTCTAAAAATATTTTTGTATTTTCAGATATATACAGTTTATTTCAAATGCTAAATATAATTTTTAAAATTACAAAACTTTATTCCCAGTATAATTTATAATTACGCCAACATTGCGATAACCAGATATATTATTAAATTTTATTTGCGTAACGGCCAGTCTATTCTCAGCGCCTGAAGTTTGTGTTGCGCATAATACTCCGAGTCGTGCTATCGGTTATATATATATACATACACACACACACACACACACACACACACACACACACATATATATATATATATATATATATATATATATATATATATATATATATATATATATATATATATATACAATTTTGTATACCTAAGGTTTAAATGTTTAAATATATTTTTCATAAAGGACAAATCCTTTTCAAAGCTTTACCACAGCTTCAATTGAAAGCTAAAGCATTAAATTTTCTAATTACAGAAAACAAATACTGTGGAGTATTTCAAATAGAAATTTAAATGATTTTTAGTCGATTCTTCGGAAAAAAAAAATCGAAAGGGCCATTTTTAACTTTTTTAGAGAAATTTACACAAAACTTATTTTTTTCCTTTTTGAAAATCCCGCTAAAATAAGATATACATTTCGGAAACGTTACTTTCGTAAAATTAGCAAAATTAAAATTAAGTTAATCAGTTCTGAAACAAATATCACTTACTTATAGCATAACATTTTCTAGACAAACATTTCTTGACATCGGTATATTGTTATTTTCACGTCTCCATCGATAATTTGATGGCTGAATGTGTTGACAGGTTTAGTACGCTGCACGAAAATTGACATAACTGTATTTTTTTCTTATAATAATTTAAAATACTATAAAAATTTCTGATATTATTGAGTTACCTCTATCTCTTTCACTATTTAATAGCTAAGATAATGATAAATAATTTCATTAATTATTAATATTACATTAAGATATTACATTTTTAATTTAATAATTGAGATAATAACTAATAAAATTATTATTATATTAATAATTAAAATATCTCACTCAGTTATTACTTGTTTAAATTGGTAAATGAGAAAATTTTATCTCAATTTGATTTTTAATTTAATAACCGAGACTGAGATAAGACATTTATATGTAAAGGGTCTTTCCCCAAGGGGGAGACCAGCCATGAAACACGTGACCTTTTAGGCATAATGTCACTTATGAGATCTCATAATAAAAAAAAATATAACATTTTGACGCACAAAAAATATTTTTAATTATGGTAAAAGTTTTTGGTAGATTATTTGTATTAAGCTTTTAATTTTCGCTTAGTAAGTATAGTCTTCACTTAAAAAACTTAATAACCGACACCACATTCTGTTTAGAAGAATTATAAAACATTTTTTAAAATTAAAGAAAAATGAAAAAAACAAAAAGAAAAATGTAAATAATTCTTGTAAAAATTCTTTATTCATCGAATCTTTTTATCTCCATCTAATAATGTGTCGTAATTTATATTATTTATGAAAGCAAAAAAAAAAAAAAAACTATTTAATTAGATAATTAGATAGTTTTATTGCAGTTTTTTATTTAAAGAGTTGGAGCCAATTTTTAAAAATTGGCAGTAGTTGTAAAAAAAATGTTCTTTTAATTTCTCCAAGGAGTCCTGCTTATACGTAATATAAAACAATTTGCGAACTGTTTGAAATTCTAGAAAATTTCATAAAATTAAGTTATAGAGGAGTAACAGATGTAAAAAAAATATTTTTACCAAGATTTTCTAAAAATAAAACTTTCAGAATTAAATCCATGCATTTTTCAATAAGTCCGGAAAGGTTCATTAAAATCAGATTATAATTTGATTTTTGCAAGAATTTTCAAATTAATGGGTTTCCCCTGGGAAACTGCTACACTGAAATGGCCATTACCACAAGTAGTACAAATTTAACAAAAAGAAAAAAAAAAACGAAAACAAAAACAAAAAATGAGATTATTTACCCAAATTTAGAACGTGTTAGAAAGAAGAAATTATTTTTTAAATAATTAAAAAATATTTTGTTCTTTCCTCTTAATAATAATATAAACATTTTAACGATAAATCTTTGTCTATTAAGTTTGGAGCCTTTTATCATTATGCAATACTGATTTTTAGCGAATTATCGTACTTTATATATATATATATATATATATATATATATATATATATATATATATATGATGTGTGTGTGTGTATATGAAAATCATTCAACATTTTAGAATGAAAATTTCAGAATAACTTTCAAGTACTTTTGCGAAGGTCCTATATACAAAAGAAGCAAAATATTTACTCCACAAAAGAAAGCTACTATGCGCATATACCAGTATTATTACTTAGGAGTGTCTGTAAATGCTCTTGTCTGTGGCAATTTTTGTGTTCATGTATGAGCATGTGTGATGGGCTCTTATTTTTTGCCACAGTCGCTTGCATTTTATGACGCCCTTTTTTGTTGAAATTTGGACAAAAGAATAGAGTCCACATTAGATTCTCTGCTCTTAGTGTCCCGGGATATTAATATACGTCTACAGGTTCCTGATTAAGTGTTAAAATATTCAAACGTATCTTTGAAACACGCCGCGTTGGTCGCACTATTTGACCTGATACCATACCACAAAACTCGTACTAAAACTTTCAACTTTTTTTCATTGATTTTATACATAGGCGTTTGAAGTCTATTATAAAATACAGCTACTTTTTAATTATTTATTTTTGAAAATATTATTTATATTATTTATATATATATATATTTTGCTGCTTCTCCACCAGACTTGCAGTGTTCTTAATCTGGCAAACGCGTCAATTAATGTCAAAAGGACAGTTTTAACGCTAGTTTTAACTACCTTCACTTTTCTGTGATGCTTATTGTTTCAAAAAGTGATGATTAGAATGTTAATAAAACCTAGGTACCTCCACTGTTTTGCGGGAAAACAGCATAGCGTAATAAAAAATTCCACAAACTTAACGAAAATAAAGTTTTATCGTCAAAATGCTTATGTTATTATTAAGATGAAAGACCAAAGTATTTTTTAATTATTTTTTGAATTTTTTAAATATTTTGTAATACGTTCGAAATTTTGGTTAAAGTCTTCTTTTGTTTACGTTATCGCGGATGTTAAAATAACATTGTTTTTTTGCGCTTTTTTTCCCGTTGAAAACACATTGATTTGGAAATTCTTGTAAAATTCAAGTAATTGTCCGATTTTAATGAAATTTTCAGGACTTATTCACAAATGAATGAAATTATTTTTTAAGTATTTCTTTTTAGAAAATTTTGCTAAAAAATATTTTTTTTAAAAATATGTTACACCCCACTTATTTATTGTCCTGAAATTTCGTTCAAAACCTTTTTATTTCCTGAAAATTTTTTTTTGTTTAAAGTAAGAATCATTAGAGATGATAAATCACCTACGTTTTTTTTTTCAAATTTGTGCTAACTAACTGAAAATCTGCTCTGAATTGAAAAATAATGAATCTAATAAAACTATGATATTACTTAATTAGAAAAGCTTTTAATTGCTTTTGTAAATAAGTAATATTATGGTCATTATTGCCTGAAGAAATAAATTTTTTCTGATGAATAATTAAATTTTACAAGAATTTTACAAGAATTTTTTCATTTGTTTTGAATTTTAATTATAATAATTTAATAGTTTAAAAATCGTGCAAAACTCTGTATTAGGTTATTTCCTTGTGGTAATTAGAAATTAAGTAGAAATAAAATTTACGAGTTCAAAATTGCAAAGTTTAATAAACTTAGTTGTGCTAATTTTTTTTCAAATAATTTTTTATGTTGTATTCTTTTACTTAATACGGTAGACTGAAATTTCCGTTATTATAAAAAGAGTTTTGTCCTTTTATTCTAATAAATAAACATAACAGTAAAACTAAAAATAAAAGCGTTCACTCAGATTTCTAATAATTTTCATTTATGGTCATCCGTAGTAGCTGTCATCACTCGTCAATCAACACAAAGATCAAATATTGGATCAAAGTAATAGTACCAATCGTTAATAATTTGTTGTATATTACTTTTTTATGCTATAAGTAAGTAATATTTCTTTTAAATCAGATTAATTTAACATTAAATTTTCTAATTTTACTAAAATAACGTGTCAGAAATTTTTTTAAATATTTTTAAAATCGATAAATTTGTGTTTGTTCACAAATTTCTTAAAATTAAGTAAATGGCCGTTTTTAAGAAAATTTAAAAATTTGAAATTAAATTTGACATTCCAATGTATATAGTTTCTATCTGAAATGTACCAGAATTGTTTCCTTAATGGAAATAATAAATTTAATGAGTAAACTTTCAATTAAAGTTAAAATTAAATCTTCAAGCATGTTTCTTCATTTTTAAAAATTCATTTTAAACTTAGGTATCGAAAATTTATGCCGAAAAAGTGGAGGTACCTACTCTTCACCAATGTTTATTTTAAAAAGCGATGATTAGAATTGGAATAAAATCTAATCATATGATAAAAGTGAATTTATACATTTTTTGTTCTTGAGAATTTGCAACAAAAATATTAAACATTATTTACTTATTAGTTTTTTCATTTCCAAGAATAAATTTATATTTACAACATTCTAAATAATAATACAGTTTGAACGAATGCAATGCAATATTTATCATTTACAAAGAAATAGATATGAAACATTTTTATTCATAAATTTATTATATATATATATATATATATATATATATATATATATATATATATATATATATATATAGTTAAACCTAGGTCTGTTCTACTCATTGTATTGAGCACTTTATTTAGTTATTTTGGTACTCGCTTCGGTTTTTTTTCTTTGGGCCTTGAAGTCGTATGCTGGACGATTATTTTTGGTTAACGTACATGTTCTTGTTTGTTTGTTTTTTAATATCTTTTTTCCCCTTTGGTATTGGCTTGTTTATTTGCATATCAATACACGGAAGGTTTTCCGAGCGAGTATAGCTTCGTATACTTATAAGATTTCCATTAATATATATATATATATATATATATATATATATATATATATATATATATATATATCAAGAGTGAAGGTTGTTAAAAAACAAAGCGGTGTCATGGGAAAAAAACTGTCCATTTGACACTACGTCTTATTCCGGGCACGAAGATCCATTTTTTTTCGATATCCTATGAAAATTCGAGCGAATATCTTACCTCATTAAAAACACTGATATATAAAAAACAAGTCACAGATACAAAAACAACAAGCACTCTAGTCTTTATTATCTGAGGCCACCTGTTGAAAGTAGACAAAATTAAGTTCCCTAAAAGAAACTAAAACTAACAACAAATCTACAACAACAAACGCTAAATGATTTTTCTATGATAAAAGGCGAAACAAAAAAATGATATACGGAGTGTTGATAACCGTACGAGTTTGCTTCAACCTGTATATGTTTCTTTTGTCAGAAGAGTTACGTATGAGGCCTTAGATATCCTGTCGTCAAGTCATTCTAATGACATGTCAAATCCATCTCAGTTGCGAATGCATTAGAAAAATCTAATGCTTATAAGTACCTCCACGAGATCGCTAAAAATGAGCATAGAAATTTTATCGTCTAAATGTTTTTGTTATTATTAAGAGGAAAGATCATAGTATATTGGGGGTATTTTTTTACATTTATTAAAAAAACTGGAAATCTCACTTTGAAATTCTTTTAAATATCAATCGAAATTGAAAAATCAAATTAACGTCTCCACACGTGTTTCGCAAAAGTAAAGGCCTTAACAGTGGAGAACAATGCTTAACGCAACTTAATTGTTTTCTGGTTGGTCTTCCGTACGTTTTAATTACAGCCTGATTATAAATACAAAATTACATTTCTTAATTACTGCAGATCTTCTGATTAGTCAAAATGATACAATTTACAACGCGCTAAAAATGAGGACACTTAGGAAACCTGATGCGGCTTTTAACTAATTTTGTAATATTTTAAAAAATTAAACGTAAAAATCTATTATAATTAAGAAATAACAAATAATTATATTAAAAATTAATTTTTCATCGAATTTTTTTTTGCTTTCAAAAAATATTGTCCATATTCCTAAAAAACTAAAAGCAAATAAAAGCATTTGGAATTAAATAATATCTTTGTTTTACTGAGTTTTGTATGTTACAATTTAGAACTGATTTTCAGGTAGGTGGGGGGTCCAATTAAAAACAAAAAAGAACATGATTTGCATTCTTCAAAGCCTTGTGTTTTTAACTATTGTAATCATTAAACTAGACTCGATCGAATTTCTAGCGTTTTCATAAAATTAGTTATGGGGACGTGATAAATATAAAAAAAAATATTTCTGTCATAACTTTAATAAAAAAAACATATTTATAATAATCGCGATCATCTGTGAATAGTTCCTGAAAGTTTCATTAACATCCGATAATTATTTATATTTTTGCAAGGTTTTCCAAATTAATGTTTGTCATACTAAAAAAACGTGCTAAAAATTGTCTATGTTATTTACCAGTTCCACTGATACAAAAAGAAACAAGGTTTTTTAATCGAAATTTGGAATGTTCTAAAAAGAAGGAAAAATTTATAAAATAAGTAAAAAAAAAAACGTTTGTCTTTCCTCTTAATAATAACATAAGCATTTAGACGATAAAATTTGGTTTGCAGGGGGAAGAGATGGATTGATACCTTTCCAAAGGAGATTAGTACGTAATTCGAACTTGACTCTCCGATTCCTCAATATGAACCGCTATTCCTTATTTCAGCGTGCCACCAAGTTTTATAACAATATCATTCTTGAGGCGATGACAGAGTTTATTAAATGCATTAGGATCTTTGCCCATTCGATTTGATATCTCATTATAGAAAATCGTTTTAAGTACAAAATGATGACGAAATATAAAAAGTTATTCACATATTTGAGTCCCTGAACTTCAACCTTAATAGAAGTGTGAAAGTCGTTTATTGGTGGGGTTTCTTTTGCACCTCTAAATTGTTGTGAAAGTGATGTTTGATGTACAACTTCCGTGTTCTATATGTTAAGGTTAGACCCGATTTTTTTTTACATGAACAAGAATAACATTCCGCAGATACTTCCAGCAATATTGCATCATCGTCGAAAAAATAGTTCATGGATGATATTACTTCTCCAAAGACGCTCTTTCCCTCACCCCCACTCTCTCTCTCTCTCTCTCTCTCTCTCTCTCTCTCTCTCTATATATATATATATATATATATATATATATATATATATATATATATATATATATATATATATAGGATATTCCAATAACTTGGACCGATTTTAAATGTGAATTAAGATTAAGTTTCTAATGATTTTTTTTCTTTTTCTTTCAAATTTAACAACTTAAGTCGTTGGCAATTTTAACCATGGAAAGATTAATAATCAAACAATGTGGTAAAGTTATCGAAGCGTGTTACGAAAATGGACGTTCAAAGAGAATTCGAATGAGATGTTCCCAGTTGTATCATCTCTCGAAACAGCGAAGTCAATTGGTCACCACGATCGTTCGACTTGACGGTTTTAGATTTCTTCCTTTGGGGTCATCTCGAAAGTAAGATCTATGCCAACAACAATTCAACAGATGAAGGATGAGATAATAAGGCATATTGGTGAGACTGAGCTTCTACTATGCAGAGACATCATCAAAACTTTTGACCATCGAGTAGAGGTGTGCCGCTAAAGCCTTGGCGGACATTTGGACGATATTATATTTCACACATAATTGCCATGGCATAAATAACATGATCCAAAAGATAAATAAATAAATTTTCATCAATAACATTGATTAATTTACTGTTGACTTTGATCCATCTTAATGAAAAACCCTTTATATAGGCAGCATATGAACATTCAAAGATGTTTCATTGAATAATATAGACATATTATGTCTATTTATTTTTATAATGATCTTTTCCATTTCTCTAATCAGTTTCTTGATTTTAAGATGAAATTTATCAAGGCACCATAAGTTTTTTCTAACCAAGTACTTTCGATCTCCTCCAAGATCATCCTCAAGGATGATTTACAAAGGCAGACTAATTGATAATTATTGAAACGCTTGTCTTATAAAAAAATACATGGCTACAACGGATATTTTTTTTAAATAATTATAACAGAGCGCTTTCACGCATTTTTTTTTAAATCGCCAACAAAAGAGAAATGCAGATTTTTCACACTTATAATAAGTTGGAAGTCACATTCAAATAGATTTTTATCAACAACAGCCATTTTGCGGAATAGATTCTCGCGTGGGCGTTTCCTTGCACAATTCACTGTTTACCATTTTATTTTATCTCATTTGCTACCTGACCTCTTACTCCGCATAATACTCACTTTATATCATCTTTTGTGCTATTCAAATCACATGTCTTACTCTGTGACGTCACCCTGGCCCTACTCCCGTGCTATCCTGTGACGATCTAACCCTTGGCTGATTCTGATGGAAATCTGGTTAGATTCGGCATCAGCTTTGTCGTTCCCAGCTCGCCTCCAACGTCTGGTTACCGAAGTAACTGCTTTGATTTCTAGTCTAACCTACCCACGTTGTGATTTGATCTTAGGTAGACGAAGTCAATCAGGCGTCGGACCGTAGTGCAAGCCAAAATCGGGGCAAAGGTGATACCGCACAAGTATATGTAAAAGAAAATAAACTAACACCTCGAACGATTCAGATGTGTTAAAAAAAGAATAACAAGTATCTTTATATCTGGTTGCTGAATACAGGACTGCGTCTTTCTCCCAAACCGCTTCTATGCATACGTGACACTTTGCGTTTCTTAGGCGAGTCTTAATATCTTAAGTTGTTTTTCAATAACTGGTTTTTGGTATCTTCAGGCGATATTCGTAAACCTTGTTTTGGTGGTGTGAGTCTAAGTCGTTCTTTAAAAAAAATAGTTTTTAGTTAGAAGTCTAAGTCGGAATGCGTGGAATCTTTCAGTCCGCTCCTGCGAAGCTGGTCACCGAGCTCACAGCTCAACTCTGTGACTCCGACTGTGACTGCGTCTGCGTTTTCCCAACTACTGCCAACTGTGTCTGCGTCTGCGGAAGTTCGTTTATATGGACGCCGACCAAAACCGGGTGGGGACCTGTCGTGGTTTGCGTTCCTCGATAATTCCAAATCCGCAATAAGGATTTTCTTTGTTTTCGGACAGGAAAATTTATCACTTCCCATTTTTAGAAGTCAATTACTTTCTGTTTTAGAGGGGTTCTTAAGGGAATTTTCCGCCCAAATTCTTCCTTTCTCATATTGGTATCTCACACCAAACCCCTCAGAGGGCGTCAACAGGTTTCCCTTCTTTATCATATGTTTACCTTCACCCATCACTCACGCCACCATTTAGCCAATGAACGCTCGGTAGTGTGGGCGTGGCTAGACTGGTCTCAGTTTACAATTATCGCTCAAAGAAAAAAATATCATCCTTTTTCTTTTCTTTCTTTTCCACCGACTAGAACCCCCACGAATCGTACTGTGGTCATTAAATCTCTATCTTAACTTGATGTAATCTGGGATTCATCAACAGGATTTCCGCCAAGTTATTATCTGGGTGGTCAACTGAATCTCTTTGTCTTCCTCAACATCTTCGCACTCTTTCGCCAATAGTCTGTTCAGGTAACAAACATTTATCATGGCAAGGTCTGGACATAAAACAGGTGGTTCCCTTCTAAAACCAAATGATATCTCCGAAAGATAGTTAATGGCTTATTCTTTTCCTTTTTCTCTTCTTCCTTCCTTTTTCTTTGGGGTGGTCTCAGCTAATTATTTCTCAGTCGCATACTTGACCCAATTTCCGATTATCTTCTAGCATTCCGCTTTGTAAGCCTCTTGACCAATTTGAAATTTTCATTATTGCCATGGGCAGATTGCTATCTGCCTTTCCTCGCCTCCTCATGGCATAAATTAATTCTGACATATCCGAGATCTTAAGAATTTTCTATCTTCAGCGAAAAAAATACTTTTCTTCGCAAATGAAAATAAAATATTTACACACTTTTCTTTTGTTAAAAAAAAATAACAGTGCGCGCTAGTGTGTGTGTGTGTGTGTGAGAGAGAGAGAGAGAGAGAGAGAGAGATACATCCGTCAATCCCTGGACAAGTTCTCGTGCTGGTGTTGTTACTAAACGAGTAAGAAACAGGAAGTGTTACGCTTTTATAGTCGTCTTAGCAGCCAAGTGGGAGTAATGGACAATCTTAAGCATACTCGAGATAAACTTTAAGAAATCCACTTTTCCTAAGTGAGATTTTCTATTACGAACAATACATTTTGGCGACGTTTAATTTAGGAAAAAAAAAGAAGGTTGAATCAAAGGGACGATTTTTTTCCCCTTGATGTAGCTATTACAGTATACGCCCTCGTTGTTTTTTTTTTATATTGCTTAAAAAAGCTATTTTTTCAAATGAAGGTTAGAGATATTTTTCTCAAAGCATTTAAAAAAGATGTTTTAAAGTCAAGCATGAAGACGTATTGTGATGGCCAAAGATTCATTTCAAAAGCTAAATAGAGTATTAAGAGACAGAATAATTTCAATAAAAACAATGAAAACAGTACTGAACTGTTACGTGATATCTGTCTGTCTGTATGGCAGCGAATGCTGGACAATCTCCTCAAATATAAAAAAGAGACTTGAAACAACAGAACCGTTCTACAGAAAGATGTAAAGTATACCATGGGCGGAACTTGTGAGCAATAACAAGGTTTTGGAGAGAATGGAAACATAAAGGAAAATTATATTTAACATCACAAAGAGACAGGTTAGGTTTCTGGGGCATATAATAAGAAAGATGTGTTTGAAAAACCTGATATTCACAGGATAGGTTGAGGGAAAGATGGACAGAGGAAAGCAGCTCGTGACACGAGCTTGAGCAAATGGATGGCAGAACAGGGTTTGAGAGAAATAACAAAAAGACAAAACTTATTAAGAGTTACAAGAGACAGGAAGATGTGGAGGACCATTATCGGCTACGTCCTGAAGGGACACGGTATATAAAAGAAAATCCTTATCCTCACACTGTCCACTTCCATTCATCATTATTTTGAGTCTAACCTCTACCTTGAGTAACTCTCAAGCTCCAAATTGGATGGAAGTGAATTAAAATGAATTTGATTCATATCCGGGTGTATCCTTTATTCTATGTATGAATATATTTAAAATTCAGATTTTCATTGAATTACAGTTGCCTTGCAAGTAGGTTATCGGCGGATTATTTTTATTTTTGCTTGCAATTTAAGCAGTATTCCCTGTCCCTACTAACCTTTGTTTGACCTTTGCAGACAAAACGTTAACTTACCTTCACAAAGAAAATAGGTCGCACAAAACAATAGATTCACACATCATACGCTCTTCACAGGTCCTCATTAGAGAAGGATTTTTGCTCTTTAATAAGTTTTCAATTGTTTTATGACGCTTCCATGTTTCTCATTTTGAAAGGGATGTCGGACGTATTTGGGAACAAGTCCCCTTTCAGATATAATGCACCGATTAATTCATGAATTCACTGATAACTGCTAAAACGCTTTGGGCTTCTTTGAGATGAGTTAACACTTAGATTTGAAGGGTTGTTTTTTTTTGTTTTTTGTTTTTCTGACGATTAAGCGAGCAATAATCCCCTATTGTTCTTTCGCGTGCGTAAATGTAAAAACTTCTGTGAATAAGTATTAATGCCATATATATATATATATATATATATATATATATATATGTGTGTGTGTAATGCCATTGTGTAAGTATTAGTACGGGTTGGGGAAGTATCCAAATGAAAAGAATTGTAAAGATTATTGTGCTTTTATCCATATTGTCTTAGACGTTTTGTGAAGTAAAATAAAGAAGACATCGACATTTGTTTCACTATTTACAGAGAGTGTGGATTCTTAATGCTGAGCCTTGCAAAAGAAATAAATCTTTTCCAAGGGAACTGATGTTTCTTCGTCGGATAGCAGGTATTCATTGGTCATATTATATGACTTTATTTAATATATTTTATTTTGTTTTGTATAAAATGCGATTTAATATTAATATTTTTCATATATGTTACGTTCCGTTTTGCTTGTTCTTTTATATAGGTTTCATATATCTTTAAAAAACATTCTTAATCCACTAAAACTTTAAAAAATATTTTTCACTACTCAACAATTTTCTGTCGTATGAAAATATGTGTCAGTTTATATGCAGTGCAATTAACGGTGCAAAAAGCGGCTAAATTGCGTAGATGTTTACATAGGGAATTCTTTGTGTGTCTTTATGAATTATACATATCTTATTTGAATACCTGAAATAGATAGATAGATAGATAGATAGATAGATAGATAGATAGGTCTGTATAGTCGAATATTTTTTTACTCATTTCATCCCGTGCAACCCGATAAATCCACTAAAACAGAAAAGGTTAGTGAGTGTGGAAGAATCTGGGAAAAAACACATTATTATAGAGATAGGTAATAAAAAAAAAACATTAAGGAGACAGAAGATAAAGATTGATATTGCATTTAAATTTACGAAATGGAAATCCTCCTCGGTAAAGCGTTTTATCTCAAAAACGAATTTCTTCTGAACAATGATAGCAAGTTTATCTGATATAGGAGAGCAGGGAAAATATTAGGTTGGTGCAAAAATAATGACGTAATAATGTCGTTTTTTGACGTATTTTTAACGTCAAAAAACGACATTATTACGGCATTATTTTTGCACCAACCTAATATAATAACTTTACATCGAAGATCAAGAAACATAGCAGCTTAAAATTTTGATATTGTATATATCAAGATGTTTAACGATACACATCTCACTAATTTTATATTACTTTTGTTTTCAGTTTTAGTGGTCCCACATTGTAATAGCAGTAGTTATGTCAGTAAAGGGAATACGTCGTATGATCCTGGGCGTAAATTTACCGTAACTTATTTGTAAAGTAAGTTACTTTTAATACACATTCAGCTAAATAAATTACTTTCTCTTTTAATAAAAAACTACGTGCTTTAAATCGAAATCCTAGTCGGACGTATTATGACGAATGAATACCGTATATACTCGTATATAAGTCGACTTCATCGGACGTTTTAAGGCGGCGTAATGGTTAGCAAGCTTGTCTCGCTAGAACAATTACGACTGAATAGTGAGTTCGATCATCACTAGGTGCCCCCTACTTTCGACCTTGTGCCGCATCTAAGCTACACTTGGAAAATTATTATAAGTCGACTTCATGTATAGTACAACACCTGAATTTTTTTTTTGGTGGGGAGGGCATTAATTTTAAACCCTCCAGAAAATGTTTATGTCTGTATAGGGTAACCGGTCACCATAAATACATGATTTTTAACCTCTTAAAAATCACCTTTGTATAGGGCGAACCCTTTTGAGTAAATTTGACTGGTTATAAAATCTCGCATTATACTCAATATGTAATTCATATTACGACACATTAATTTTTTTCATGCCTTTCTACATAATATTTTTTTTTTTACCTGTAACAGCTAAACTTTGTGTTTATTACCAACTTACAATATTCCGGAAATTTCCATTTTTCCTTCTCTCTCCATTTTTTTCTCTCTTTACCTTCCTCTCTTTTTCTGCTTCCTCGTCATTCTTCCACCCCCCTCTCTCTCTCTCTCTCAATCTCGCACACTCCTTCTCTCCATCTCGTTCTATCTCTCTCAAAATACTGCTGTTTTAAATTGCATAGATTTCTGGTGCACCGAAGGAAACCCTTTGTTGTTCATAAGTGGTAAATATATTTAATGTAATTCAAATGTTTCTGTCACCTCTATCCCCCTCTCTCTGTCTCATTCACTCTCCCTTTCCATTTTCCATTCTCTCTCTATCTTTCTCTCTACCTTTTCCCCTCTCTTCTTTAGTCTAACTTTCTCACTCTCCCTATCTTTCTCTGGCCACTTTCCTCCCCGCTCTCTCTCTCTCTATCTATCTCTTTCCATCTCTATGTATCTCACTCTCTCACGCTCACCCTCTCTCTCAAAATATTGCTATTTTCAGTTGCATAGAATTCTAATGACTGGAAGTAAACTCTTTGTTGTTCATAAGTGGTAAATAACAAAGAAATAATTGTTTTATTTCAGAAGAAATCCGGAAATAAAATTGTCCTCTATGCAAGAATTTACACAAAATATGAACAAATGTAAAAAATTAATATGTCTGCCGCAGTTGAAAACTCGATATTTTTCTCTACGATTTTTAAAATTATTTTTCAAGAAATATGACTATTAAAAAAATTGCAATCAATGTATTACTGCGAGATTATTATATTATTTTTTTTATTCGGTCGAGTTAGCTCGGGTATTCATGAGTCTGTTACATCAAACATCACGGCTCTGCATGAAAGTCGGAAAGTCATCAGAGAAATATTCTCTGTCATAATATAGCTGGTCAATGGAGATGGTTGCTGAGCGATCAATTCGTTTTGCTCCATGGCTAGGTGTCCAGAGCAGTAGATCACACACGAGTTCTTGTTTTGATCGTCTGCAGTGTCCTGCTTTTAATTAATTTAAGATTGTAGAAATATCAGGGACGAGTCCATAGATCTGTGATTTAGTTGAATGTTGTCTCCAGATGTTAAATATAGCTTTCGGCATCCGAATGGAGGTACCTTCAACATTCGCACATTTACGCCATGAATCAACTGCCTCAACTGGTCTCATCTGCCAGTGAACTGAATATCAATGTTATCTGTATTCAGGAACCTCTGCTATTTTCATCCTGATATCAAACTAAAACACTACTGTGCTGGGAAAGGCTGGGTCTTCATCTCAAATTCGGCTTGGAAAAATTCGACAGGTACTACCATTGGCGGTTTTGGCATGTCACTAGCCCAGGAAGCGTGAGTTTACAGAAGACACATGTATCGAACATAAAAGTGAACTTATGAAATAACAATGAATTGCTACATCATATATATTAAGTTGGTGCAAAAACAATGTCGTTTTCTCACATAGTAACATATGTGAGAAAACGACATTATTTTGCACCAACCTAATAACAATGAAAATACATTACAATCTAGTCACAACACATTACATTGCATCTACACATATGGTTCTGTTGTCAATATTTCGAACTCTCGCGTGGTATGACGTCAACGAACCTAATCATGAATTTAAGACCTGCGTCTGCTATTCAGCGACCGTTATCGTCACATAGTAATCTTTTATGACAGCATAACATAATATCATATTTGATGGTGAATATTTTTGTTTAAATGTCTGTATAGCCACTCTAAAGATGACTCATGTGAGCCGAAAGCGTAGATCAGGGAACAGCTTAATAAAAAATATCCAAATGTTGGACAATTGTTGTCTTCATTTTCACACGAAATTAAAGAAACCATACGATGTTTAGGACGGCTCATGATTAGACATATTAGACATTAATTTATTTATTAATATGAAGAGAAAGAACAGTAAGATTTATAATCCTATGTTCTTAATAATTATTTTTATTTAAAAAAACAGTGCTCAATAAAATTCTGCAGTGCATAATCATTATAAATTTACTAATTTAAAAATATGTGCATATCGCTACAAAGGAATTACCATGTTTCAAAAATAGAAACTAAGAACTTTAAATTTAATTATAGAATTAAATTAAAATCCTTATTACTGTTTCATTTTCAAGCGATTTTTGAAAATGAAACAGTGCTAAGGATTTTAATTTAATCATATTTTTAAATTAGTAAATTTATAATATATATTTATATATATATATATATATATATATATATATATATATATATATATATATATTATTTAACATCATTTTTTAACATTATTTCACGTATTTTATTTTGGGTGTTGACAGCTTGAAGAATATTACCCGAGTAACTTTTTTCTATCATTTTTACCTACCCAGTAATCTTAAAAATTTAGAAAAAATAAACTTAGGAAAATATTATTTGAATATAATGAAAATAATTCTTGTAAAAATGCTTTATTCATGGAATTTTCTTTCTTAAGACAATACTGTCTATAATATATGTTATTCATAAAAGCAATTAAAAATTTTTCTAAATAAATAATATCTTAGTCTCTTTGCATCTTTTATTTTACGATTCAGAGCAGATTTACGGTCACTACTGTTCCTGCTTTACAAAAAAATATTGATGATTTAAATTCTCCACGAATTTCAGCTTTTAACAAATATAAAGATTAAGTAGCTTTAAAATTCAATTTCTCTAAATTTCATAAAATTAAATTTATGTGAGTGGAGTAACAGATGTAAATACAATATTTTTACTAGGATTTTCTCAGAAAAACATTTTCTGAAATAATTTCATTTGGGAATAAATCATGCAGTTTTAATTAAAAATTGATTATTTTTCATTTTTGCGAGAATTTTCAAATCAGTGTCTTTTCACCACAAAAAAGACACTAAAATGTCCTAAACTAATACTAGCAGCATGGCCCGGCGTTATCCGTGCTTGATTCAAAAATCGTACGACTCATACAGCAATCGCTATCACTTGACGTAAGATATTTCTGCCCTTCCTTGCCTTTAAATAGTGCCCTTTGCCGTGCTGATGTTGCTACATGCCTTACTCGTTGCCTATCTCACACTGCGAATTTTTCCTAAGCTCTCTACTAAACATTAAATCGAAAAAAGAACTAAACAAAATGAACACAAAACGATCAGCTTTTAAAAAGGACTCGTAACGAATAAAAAAACAATGTTAACAACAAATATTTTTTCACACCCAAACCAGTTTCCTGAAATATTAAGACTGGTCGTAGTACTTGGGCGGGGTTGTTGTTGCCCTTGTTTTGTTAACCGGCTACTTTGGAAACCATACATTGATCCGATTTTAAGTTCAAATAAAAACAGCTCAAAAGTGTTTAACAACGCGAAGTTAACCGCACAAAGTCCAAAATGAGATGAAAAGTTTAGATATACTGGGCCGCGTAATGCAGGTGAGACATTCAACTTAATACCCCCAAAATCCGTATCACCTGTGAGTTAATCGTTTTTGTTTTTTTTTTTACGAAGTTTGAGTCCCAAATAAAAAAATCGGTCTCCGGCATGACACAATGACGCAAATTGAAAAAACGGATCAAGGATGCGTGCTGGGAGAAAGAACAAAGTTTAAAGAAGTGGGAAATGGAATGCTGAGGGCATGGTCAACACGGAGGTTTGTATCGATTTTTGAGTCACGACGGGGTCACACGGCATTTTATGCAAGGCACGTCTAACTGGGCCGCGTAGGAATTTCTGGTTAAATTCTAAAGAACGCCCGAAATTTTAGAATGTAATCCGCCCAAATACCGGAGTACCAGCCGATTTACCACTTTTTTGAAAGCCTGAGTCCAAATTTAAAATCTGTCTCCGTTACGAATTGACGCTGTAAATTGAATCGACATTTGACGTTAATTGCAGCCTGGGCGTGAAAAGAAGTCAAAAACTGACAGCTGATGGCAGGGTCGAACCGGAGCTTTTTATCGATTTTTTGCTGCACGAAAGGGTCTCGCACGCATTTTTGAAAGGGCCGGTAATCTGGTCGGGGTCATTCATTTCTGTACATAGGGTATGGTGATGTGAGGAGAGACAATTGATGCGTTTAATTATACATTAGTTGGTGATGAGTTCAATACTTCACAGTAATGCGGTAAAGGGGAGCAAGTGCTTATCCCAAGGCTGCATTTGTATCCATCAAATGCCGATGTACCCTTCACTTTCAGAAGATCCCCATTCCCATTCGCACCCTGTTTTGCTATGACAATTAATAAGACCCAAGGTCAAACAGTGTCTGTCACTGGTGTACACTTAGAGGAGCAGTGCTTCTCATACGACCAACTTTACGTAGCCTCCTCTCAAGTCGGCAGGCGCGATGAAGTGTTCCTTTATTCACCCTCACAAAAAGCTGAAAATGTGGCCTACACTGAAGTCCTCAGCCAGTGATACGCAAAAACCATTCCATTTTTCAGTTCCAGAATGTGAGGAGGGAGACCATCGGTTTGGAGGCTGTTTAAGAACTCCACTGGAAATTTCAACATTTCAGCGGGGTCTGGAGACCTGTCAATGGATTTGTAAACGTGCAACACCCGTGGCACAGTATCCAGAAGCTGTCGATTAAGGCTTGTCACAGTGGTGTTTTTTTGGGCAATAATTGCCCGCCCAACAAGCCACTCAATATTGTTGTAGTTGGTTTGAAGATCAGAAAAAACTGATTCCCTGAGTGTTGCTGGCGCTGTGACCACTGTAGACAACCCTTGGACGTTTAGAAATCCATTAGTGTCCGCTGGAATAATTCCTTCGCCAAGGGCTAATAATGAATTCGAAAATTCGGCGGACCCAACATCGCCAGTTAGGTGTGCACGCATCTTGGTGGTAAGGTGCAATGGTCTAAAAGTGGGTCAAAGTTGTGACGATTTCAAGCACGCTCGAATAGCGTCGGCCCCTGTCCCCTTAGGTACAATGCGGAGGGTCTGACGAAAGTCACCGGATAGAAGGACAGTTATACCTCCCAAAAGGTCATCGGAGTTTCGAATATCATTCAGAGAGCGTTTTACAGCCTCGAGTGCAGTTTTGGGACTGACACTGCACTCATCCCAGACGATGAGCTTACATCCCCTGAGTACCTCCGCTAGACCTGATTGCTTGGCTATACTGCATACAGCTGTTTCTGCCTTAATCAGGTCAAGCGGGAGTTTAAACGTTGACTGCACTGTTCGGCCACCAGGTAGTAATGTGGCAGCAATGCCTGAAGACGCTACTGCTAGAGCCACTTCGCCATGGCGCCGAATTTCTGCAAGAAGCAGTTTTGTTACGAATGTTTTCCCGTTCTCCCAGGCGCGTCAAGGAAGAACATTGATCCTGTATCCTGCCTGGTCCATGCCAGAACCGCATCGTAAGCGGCCCTTTGGTCTATGAGTAGTTTTGGCTCATTTGTCGTGACATAGGCGTTGAGCTTCTCAACAGAGTTGGATGTCTCCCGCACAATCTCAGGTGAGAGACTGGAGGAAGCCACACGATCTGGCGTTGGAAGCCCAATAGCGACGAGAGATCCACCCCCCACCATTTCAACAAACAGGTTCTCAATGATTATAAACGCCCTGTTGTAAATTTCATTGTTGAATGTTAGAGCTATTGTTGGACACAGCATTTGCTGTTCTCTGAGTATGTCTTCGGACAAAAAGTCCTTGTATTTGCCCCAAAGTGATATGGGATCACAGGGTTCGCACATTTGTAAGATTATGGGGAAGAGGTGGCGCAAAGCAGAGGGCATTTTTAAAAGAGCTCCCTCAGCCATTGTGGCATCCCAGAGACGGAGGCAGGCGTCACGAAAAGTGTCACATAAAACTCCATTAACCGTCCGTAAGTTATTGTAGCTCGTTGGACCACTAACTTCGTGCAAAAAGAGTCGCAACATTCCTGTCGCGATGGGGGAACCGTAAATAACCTTCCGGGTGTGGCTTCTTTTTTGACGCCTGGATAGCCCTCGACGTTGGCCTCGCACTTTCGCCGTGCCAAAGTATCCTTTTTTGTCTACACGTAGTATGAAAACACGTCTGGGTAGAGTAGAGTCCTAGCAAACTCGTCCTGTCGACAAAGTCTGAAGTACGCGCAGCCACATCCATTGCTGTATCCGCAAAAAAATAACAAATGGTGTGCACTCAATGGAATCCTGCTCCCGTCTCACCCGGTGAGGCTTTTTTAGAACGCCTGCTAAGGTTGCCTAACCCGTGTGTTTTGCAGCCTTTGCAGAGCTGCCAGATTGGTCATCGCCACGGCACGCAGAAGAGTGCAAAGCAGACTTTGAAGTAGACTCTATATGATCATCTGTAACTGGAGTTATTATGTGCTCCTCCGCAGTCGCCTGTCCTGTATGTGTAACCTTAACGGTATTAGGGGTCTTCAGGTATTGACGTGCGAATGTTCGTCGTGTAGGAGCCATTTGAAGGGTTGTAGAAATGCTTTGTAAGAATGCGAATACAAGTTGATGCCGAAGCAGAAGCGGTGCAACCACGTTGTATACGGAAAATAAAAATTGCAGTAGAACGGTATGGAAAAAGCTTCTTCTAGCTATGGGTCGTGCTTTCTGGCAGCACGAAAACATTGCTGTAGGAAGAGGTTACGCAACCAAAACGTTGAAACGTTGAAAGTTAAAAAATAGTGAAACACTGAGGTGTACTGGGCTGCGTAGTAAAGGCAGAAGAGAAGTAACTTGCGACAGCAGTTAACTGTCTAATAGCAAAAGTGAACTACGAAAAAGTAGAAATAGGTATGGAACGCTAAGTTGGACTGGGCTGCACAGTAAAGGCAGCACGAGGAGATAAAATGGGTAATGTAAACGTTTAAGCAAATAGGTAACTTGCGATAGCAAGAAGGTGTCAATTAATCCAAGGACAGATGCGTTAATGGCGATCAAATGAGGACGTGAGCGCGGATGCAGCCGCGCTGAAGGTATTTAAAGGGAGCGTGACTTGTCATTGATTGGTGTAGCCTGGACAATGGCTATGACTTAGACCAATGAATGGGCTCACGCGAAATGGAAGATGCTAGCCCGCATTCACGCACGCGCGCATGATTTGGCAAGAGCTAGGCTTGGCTGTAAATGGGGTCAAGTTGCCTGCTGCATACGCAGCTTGGCTCTAACGCACGTGATGCCGGCGATGAGAATGCAAGGAGCTGCAATGAAGCGTTTGCTCGTTTGGTTTGTGCGACAACGAAAAGCCGCTAACCCGTTTGCCGGCATTAACTTTGAAATGGATTGGGAGGAAGCCATGCTGTTTTAGCACAAAAACTCCTGGTCAGGTCTGGGATGCGGCCTGGGCTAGAGGAAAATGTTTAAAGAATTGGAAAATGGACTGATAAAATGGACCTGGTAGCAGGGATAAAAAAGTCGAATTTCAATGGCCCTGCACCCATACCAGAATTTGAGGTCAAATGTTTTCTTCCACTCCACTGCACGCACTGACCTGTTTCTTTCCGCGCATAGCGTGAATTAATCTGCATTTAGGAAATACGCAAACGGAAAAACATTTTTAAGGGTTGACCGATTGTCGATTTTCACTCTCGGGGCTCTCATAAATCCTGTCCGTTGTCGCTAAAAACGGACATGCGGTTCAGGCTCAATCGGGGCGTGTCGGGTTTTTGGGTTTTATCGATTTTCCGCGCTGTTTAGGGGTCCGTGGTCATGAAACTTCCGGACAACACTTCTAATGGTAGACTCTAAGAGTGTGTCATATTTGGTTGAAATGTGATGATTCCTTCTGTAAGCAAATTTTTTCGATTATCGATTTTTTCGATTATCGATTTTTTCCAAACCTGAGTCCGAACTCAAAAGTCGGGCTCCGTCATGTCCTTACGGCAGCCATTTGCAAACTTGTGAAAACCGCATCAAAATCGGGTGCGAAATGCGGCCTGGGCGAGGTAACAACGCCCACGACAGACACACAGACATGCACGAGAAATATAGATAGTAAATTTGTTCCTTTCTCTGACGCTCACTCCCCAAATCAGTTCTTTTCTCTTATTTAGTAAGCCCGGGTTATTTCAATGTTATAATATAATTATTTTTCAGCTAAGTAGAGTCTGTATTTATTCCCCTTGCCATTAAAAGGCTTATCCCTGGCCATTATATTCTATTTAATGTGAATTGCCGGAGTGCACAGTGCTGTTTCTGTATTTACTATTAGCCAAATTCATACAGTAATGGTAGAAAAGGAAGCTTGTAAGGCTTTCCTGTAAAACAAAAACAGAATTTCAAATCCCTACCAGAACGAATGCATGCTCGATGCACAACATTGTTGGTCTTTCATTGACCGTTTAAAGGACATATCTAATTTTATCGGAAGTTGATTTTGGGGAAACTTTACGTTGACGGTGTTGCAAAGATATGTACTTAATATGATTTTGTTTTGTCATATAGATTTATCGATGTTACTAGTGCAGCTATAACTAATTTTGATATTATATTTTTAATTAAATATGTCTATGCTTGCATATGTGTCTAAATGTGTGTGTGGCTGTGAGTATCTATCAAAAATGCTTCAGTTATACAAGTTTGCATGAAGTCTAACTAAATTTTTTAGTAAGGATTTTTTTTCTCTATAGTTTGGATGATTTTCCTGGTTTTCGCTGACAATTTTAATATAAATTATTCAATGTCTGAATACTTTCGTGTTTTTTAAGTAATTATCAAATATATTTTATCTATCTATATAAATGTTTTGTTATTGCGTTATGTCAATTTTTATCTCGTTTTCATGCGTCATGTCAGTTTTAAATATTTATTTCCACCACAGCTTGTTTTATTGGGTTATTTTTTTTACTATTGTGAAATATATATGCTTAAGTTTACGCGATAGACTATTTTTGTGTAATTGAGAAGGATTTGTCAGATTCATATTGCGTTCTACCTTTGGATTGGTTGGTGATATGGGCATTAACTAAATTATGTGTAATTAAAACCTGAGTTATTTTTAACATTTTCACAGTTTTTGCTTTCTTTTATTTACTTTTTCTGTGTTTTCAGTCTCTCTCTCCTTCCCTCTCTCTCTCTCTCTCTCTCTCTCTCTCTATATATATATATATATATATATATATATATATATATATATATATATATATATATATATGTACTGCGTGCTAAATTATAATCAAGATAACTTTTTCTAATATTTCAAAAAACGTCGAATCAATTCACACAAAATTTTCACACAATGTTGGCAACACTGACGTGAAAGTTTCGTACTGATCTGCGTAATGAAAACAAACTGGCGCCATATTGTTATGAATTGAGCAAACAAAACGTTTATTAATGTTGCACGTGAATGTTTATGATCAAAAGAAGCCAATAAATAAGATAATCAGACAAATAATAACTAATACAAATAAAGGCATAGTTTTAAACAAATTAATAGGGAATGTGCTTTCCCCGTTTTGAAATTACTTGAAGAAGTTGATGATCCATAGAATTTGTTAATTGTAGGATGTCATCTGCTGTAATGCCGCGAGATATGTCAAGAATTGCTTCCCACAACTCAGCGTTGCTCCTGAATTGTCGTCCGTTGGCGTACAGTCTTCGCTTCATGATGCTCCAAATGTTTTCGATTGGGTTCAAATCCGGAGAATTTGCTGGCCACTTCATTTTTCGAGGTCCATCGAAGCCTAACTGTTTCAAATAGTCAGTAGTCTTGTGAGAAGCACGTGAGGGAGAATTATCTTGCATAAATCAATGGCCCTTCTGAAGGCAACTCTTTACCTTTTCATCCACAGTTCAAGATGCTTCTTCATAAACACTATGTATGCATCAGCAGTCATTTTGACGCCATCTGGTACTCTCCATGGGCCCACTAATGTTTTTCCCAATAATACCACCCCAGATCATTAGGCCTCCACTGCCTTGTTGGCGTCACAAACGTTGATGGCGATTCTGTCCGTTCATTAACCAGCCTTTGCACCATGTATCTGGCCCATCAAGTGTTGCTAGAGTTTCGTCTGTGAACAAAACTTTAGAGAAGTCACTCTTCATATTGTCCTCGACCCATTTCAATCGATTTTGAAAGTGATTTCTCGTCAACGGAGGCTTCGATACAGGTTTGACTGTTGTTGCTATTTCCCTCAGATACAGACACCGAGTACTTTTAGACACAGTAGTATCCCCAATGCAACCGAAAAGCTCTTGACTGGTAATTCTAGGGTTTTTCGTGGCCTCTCGTTTAAGTCGTGACTTGAGACGACGTGAAATAACCCTCGGCTTGCCTTTATCTGCCCTTTTGCGTACTTGTGTAGGGTCGGCGGTGAACTTTTTCACTGTTTGATGACACCTCCTTATCATTTTAGAATTTCTAGGGTAGATTTACCTTTTAAGAGTTCTGAGGTGATAGTTTTCTTTTCAGCATCACTTAAAATGCTTTTACGGCCCATCTTTTCACTAAATTCTTACACTCTACACCGCACTGATAACAAATATGGCGCCAGTTTGTTTGCCTTGTGCAGATCAGTACGAAAATTTCAGTGATTGCGCAGGTCTGTGTTGCCAACATTATACGGTTTTTGAATTATTAGAAAAAGTTATCTCGATAGTAATTTAGCACACAGTGTATATTGTTATCCACAAACAGATGTAAACAATAAGCTATACCTCGTGTCCGACGAGTTGGGAAAGCAACGAAATACGGGTCGTACACCAAACATAAGTATATCTGTTTTTATTATATATTTTTTAGTTCTGTTCAATCATATTGAGTACTGTTATGTCTACAACTCTTGTCTAAAATTGGTAATTATTTATTTGCTTACCTGTGCATGCACGCAAGCACACGGTCGCAAATATCTCATTTACCTTTTGTAATTTTTTTTTTTAATGGCATATCAACCTCAGTGGGCCATTTAATGTCAACAAACTTTTGAAATAGAATCATAGCGATAGCTTTGTAAAAAAAAGGTATGTATGCAATTATCTGTACCATATTTCAATCACTCATATTTTTTAGTACAATAACGTATAGCTGGTAATATTTTTTTTCAAAAACGTATAGCTGGTAATATTTCTTTTTCTTCAAAAAATTATTGCTGGTAATATTCTTATTTTACAAAGTATTTCTGATATTAAAACCAATTTATTATACACTTTTATAGTGTTTTGACCCCAGTTTGGGGGTTAGCTATTTACCTACAGCTGGGACACTAACAGGTGCTACCAGCGCGGGTCATGGTGAACCTGAGAACAGCAGCAATTAAGCGGTGGTTCCACGCTCCTCAAAGCCTCTTGATCAGAGGCCTTGCTGTTGGACGTAGTTTATCGTCTTACCCAGGACACAGATGTAGTTTATCGTCATACCCAGAACGGCAAAATTTATAGGATTTAAACCATTTCCTAAAAAGTGTCATTGTTTACGTTAGGATACAAGGTTTTTCTTTTACTTTTCATATACTTGTATTTAGATTGGTTATTGTAGCTTATGTAACAACGTTTCCCTTTATCTAAGGGTTTTGGGTTGATTTAAACCTTTTAAAACTCTTTATTCTATATCCAACACCATCACTTGATAATACACCAGAAGTGTTGAAACAAAATGGCTATTTTTGTAGTGACGTTATAACATGTTTATGCTATAATTTTCTAATAAATTATACACACACACACACACACACACACATATATATATATATATATATATATATATATATATATATATATATATATAGATAGATAGATAGATAGATAGATATGTAAATTGCTAGTTTAGACGTTTTCTATAACATTCTAAGTTTAGAAAAGTTTCTAATTGTGTGGAGCTGGTAGATTTAACTACAACCTCGCTTTGGGATATATATAAGTACTCATAAATGAGGAAATTCTTAGGTGCAGGTGAGTTTCTTGATTAGTTTTCTATTTATTTTGGGGGCTGATGTTTATAGACTTGTTGGAGATTCTAATGACTATTACTTGAATGAAAAATACATTCGTAAATAAATATTCAGCGTCCAGTAACACATATATGCCGTTAATTTGGTAATTGATTTTGAAGATGCGAATGAAATCGTATATATGTTTTAATTATCACTGATTATTGCGAAGTTCATGAAACATATTTCTACTTCATTAGCAACAGCAAGACGAAACATTACACAACCACTAATTTATCGCGCCAATTAAGTTGCCATTTACCTAAGAGTTCAAATAAATTGCCTACCACACTCCAACACAAAAAAATACACAGAAATCAAATAAGTTCCTATTAAAAAGTAAAATGCAGTAAAATACGAATAAATATACCAGAGTAATTTACGTGTATAAAAAAATAATGCAACCTACCAGTTTAGACTCTCACAGACAGGATATGCCATGCCTCGAAAACGGTTTCAAATCCCCCTTCTTTCCTTTCTTGGAAAAGAATAATATCTAATTATCACTTGAATATTTAAGGTTTTACTAATAAATCACCTTTTTCAGGAAAACAGGTTTTTCATGTCCACTTAAAAATCGCCAGTAACACATTTCTTTCCTCGAAAGAACATCTGCAAGTTAATATTTGCTTCATCGATGGAATCAGACATCTCTCTCTCTCTCTCTCTCTCTCTCTCTCTCTATATATATATATATATATATATATATATATATATATATATATATATATATATATGTGTGTGTGTGTGTGTGTGTGTAAGATACAAATATAGGATAGAAAATGGTATATCTATGGTTGAAATTTAAGAAATAAAGCGTAGGTAAATGTAAAATTGGACGACGAGGCCGACACCAAGTGACGACAGTCTGTTTCATGCTTGAATGCAATTTCAGGTCATCTTCTTTGATAACTTATTCAGCACTGAAGATTAAGTTCATGTATGAAACAATTTGTCTCTGTTTGGTGTTGAACTCAGTGTCCAATTCTACACACACAGATATATATATATATATATATATATATATATATATATATATATATATATATATATATATATATATATATATATATGTATGTATGTATATATATATATATATAAGCTGAAATAATCCTAAGGAGCCAGGCAAACCTACCTAGGTTTCAACTAAACGGATTTTCAGGGTAAAGCAGTCTTACCTTAAAGATCCGTTTAGGTGAAATTTAGTTAGGTTTGCCTGGCTCCTTTAGGATTATTTTAGTTTTTGCTCTACTTAGTCTATTGAGCCTCTTACGTTTAGTCTTTGTTTTGTTTTTTTTCTTTGGACTTGCAACTTAAGCACTTGACGAGAGGATTCGCATAGCGTTATATTCTTTGTTCTTTCTTTTTTATT
This sequence comes from Acanthosepion lycidas, assembly GCA_963932145.1. Classification (NCBI taxonomy): domain Eukaryota; kingdom Metazoa; phylum Mollusca; class Cephalopoda; order Sepiida; family Sepiidae; genus Acanthosepion; species Acanthosepion lycidas. The sequence continues at coordinate 86,841,259 of OZ010573.1, read as the reverse complement.
TCCAATTTTATCTTCGGACATCAATTTGTTATATTACAAGTTGTGATAACGAGTATTACCATTCACACACACACACACACACACACACACACACACACACACACATATATATATATATATATATATATATATATATATATATATTAGCTAACATATATTTTATATATAAAGAAATAATCATACATAGAATCAATCAGCAACATTAATGCGATCAATGGCAAAATCACTTCGTTAGTAGAACATAATGTATGCATTAAAATACAGTTAATACATTGAATGATGTAATCCTCATTTATAAACCAGTTGTCAGATGTTTCTAGTGTAGTTTTTTTTTTAAGTTAAGCAAGTACTTTCGAAGATCCATATCTTCATCCTCAGGCTGTAATTTTTTCTTTAAAGTTAAAACTTGAAGACGAAATAATTGTTTGTAGACCGAATGATGTTTTTTTAAAATGTGCTATTTATTGATGGTTGTGTTGCTGATTGATTCTATGTATGATTATTCCTTTATATATAAAATAAATGCTGCCTAACATAATATGTTTATAAAAAACAATTGATCCGCAGTACAAAATTCCTGAGTAAAATCTACTAAGACATATCACTATATTAATTGAATTATATACTTAGTTCATGTCATGTTAACTGAAAAACACTTGTAAAAATGAATTCGTGGACTTATCATTTACCATATTACAAAATTCATATAAAAATTCTCACTTGAAATTTTGAACTTTAGCGTTGCGACTAGCACGTTCCGAGATTGTACAACCGTTTAAACTGTTGTTAATGCAGGGTAACTTGCTATCTAGGAAGAGTAAAGAACTGTATTCTTCCATTTTGTATGTTAATTGTATTGTATGTTCGACTTGGCTTACTTTAACTACTAGGTCAAGTAAATCAATATCATGAGCATATATATGTAGAGCATCCTCATTGTACGAATTTATTTATATTGTAATAATAATTATCGCTCTATTCTTATCGAGCATATTAGCAGAAAAATTGTCAAACTTTATAACCATACTTAAAATTTGACGTGTATGATTAACTTGTATGATTATGTTAGAATTTTTTATTATATACATATACATATACACACATACACACCCGCACAGACACACGCACACACTCGCACACACACGCACGCATACGCACACACACACTCACTCACCCGCACACACACACACACACACACACAACCAACCAACCAACCAACCACACACACACACACACTCACTCACTCACTCACTCGCACACACACACACACCCTCACCCGCACACACCCTCACCCACACGCACACACACACACACACACACCCTCACTCGCACACACACACACACACACACACACACACACACACACACACACACACACACAGAGACACACACACACCCTCACACGCACGCACGCACGCACTTACTCGCACATACACACACACACACACAGAGACACACACACACCCTCACACGCACGCACGCACGCACGCACGCACTTACTCGCACATACACACACACACACACACACAGTTGTTTGATTTTTGATTTTTAATCTCTCTCAAAGTACTTCTGGCACCTAAAGGAATCCAATAAAACACCTACAGTAAAATGGAAGTTAATAAGAAAAGCTAGAATATGTAGGTCATTAAATGACCCATGTCCTTTGTGCATACATGAGAAACTATATATTACTATTTTTATAAAAAATAAAAATTTACTGAATCAGAGAAATGAAATAGCTATTTTGTGCCGTCATTGTAAAAAAATTTCCTTAAATAACATTTAAAAATTTAAAATGCGACCTGGTAATATACATACTTATATTTGATGTGAGAAAATAATTTTATATACTGTAAGAAATTCTATTACATTTACTTGTTTTATATATATATATATATATATATATATATATATATATATATATATAATAGTCTATGAAAATTAGCAATGAAAATATGTTAAAATTCTTTTTTTTTAGATTGTTGTTGAATAAAACGAATTCTAACCTAAATATCTTTTAAAATTGTACTTAAATAAAACGTATTCTAACCTAAACACCTCTCTCAAAGTACTACAAACACCTAAAAGAATCCATGAAAACACCTACAGTAAAATAAAATTAATATGAAAAGCTGGAATATGTAGGCCATTAAATGACCCATGTCCTTTGTACATACATAAGAAACTATATATTGCTAAGTTTATAAAAAATAAAAGTGTACTAAATCAGAGAAATGAATTAGCTATTTTTTGCCGACACAATCATAAATTTTACTTAAATAATATTTAAATATAAAATTAAAAAAAAATGTGACCTGGTAATATACATACTTATACTTGATATGAAAAAATTTTACATACTGTAAGTCATTCTAATACAATTACTTGTTTTAAAAAAGAAATATAATCTATTAAAAATTAAAAGTGAAAATATTTTAAAATATTTAAAAAATTAAAAGTGAAAATATTTTAAATAAAACGTATTCTAACCTAAGCACCTCCAAAAAATCTTTAAGTAAACAAATAGAAAAAATACCGTAAGAATTTTTGCCGGTAACAATAAATTAAAAAAAAAATCCAGACGACATGCATTTAACGGATGTCGCAAATCGTTAAAAAATACATCGCTACCCCTACCTAAACGTAACCCCTTTTCAAAGGTAACTAATAACTGATACAACAAAAGTTAATGAAAATGAACACACAACCATCACTTGCCTGAACGGATTTCTCTGTATCCTTGGAAACTGTAAATTATGATTTTTGCTGTACCTTTAAAACCCAGTAAATTTAAAAATAAGTTACTCCAAAATTCGCTTGAGTATGAAATAGAACTAATGTCTTTAATTTAATTACAAAATTAAATTCTAAACTTTTAGCTTCGATTTTGGAAACATGGTTAGAACTGTGTAGCGAAAAAAACATATTTTAAATCAGTTATATATATATATATATATATATATATATACACACACACACACACACACACATGTGATGCGATGGGTAAATTGTCGCCATTTTATATCTTTAATTTCGCGCATAAAAAGTAAATATATATGTTGGCATCACGACAGCATCATTATTAAGACGGCTTCTTATACTAAATATGTCGGATACAATCTTTATCACACAACATTTAAAGGCACATTCACAATTTAGAAAAATACTTGTTGATAACACGAATATACTCCATGAAAATAGTGAACAAAAAATTCAATTTCTAGAGGCCTCCATATACGGGGTAAACAACCAACACTTAATAAATTTAGTTAAGAGTATCGCAACAATGTTTTAAAATGTTTATAACAATGATTTTAAAATGTTTAAAATTATAATTATACAAATTAAAGTTCTCCCCACTTAGATAAAAAATATGAAAAAGAAAGTCATTTTTTTAGCAATTAATTTTAAATTAATTATAAAAATTCATGCGTGTTTCAAATAATTATAACAGAGCAAGTTTCATGTGTATTTACAAAAAATCACAACTGTTAGTTACATTAATCTTTTTCTTAGCAATTCACCTGATCTCGAATGGGACTGAAAGTAGTTCGGAAAATAAAAATGTACGGTGCCTTCGATAATGAATTTGATATCAACATTAAGAATCGAACAGAAAATTTGCGAGGATTACAATAAAAATAATTAGACATAATATGTTCAGATTATTCAAACAAATTTGCTTGGATGAAGAGAGTCAGCCTACACACACACACACACATACATATATATATATATATATATATATATATATATATATATATATATATATATATAAGGTAAGATGGATAATTTGTCGTCTAAATTACGCAAAAATTAAAATAATACTGACACCTCATTTTAACAGATGTATTTTCAAAAATTAAACAAAAAATATTTGCAAATACTAAAAAGTAAATTTCTTCAATAAAATTGCCATTGTCTTCAACCATGGCCTTCAGATGACTTCGGAATCTCCTGCAACTCCTCTGGACAGACTCTTTTTTTAAGCTGGTGAATGTTGCCATAATCTTTGCCTTCAGTACATCGTTGGTGTAATGAGTTTTGCTGGTCTCTCACACAACTGACAGATGCAAGAGGTGATGTGGTCGCAGAAATTATTTGACAGTCAGGACTGGGTTCTCCTGCTTGTGTGATATTGTGCAGAGTGCTGTTACAGCAGCCACACTCTTGACACAGTGTAACACTACCTCCTCAAGGGACTTGATATAAGCCTCCTTCTACAGGCATAAATTCGTCATCACTATTGATCCCTCCAAACACTTTCGTAATCATCAACTTTTTCTGTATCGTCTGCTCCATCATCAAACAGCTTGAAATCTTCGTACTGGAGTTTCATCCTGATTGCCAAGCAGTACGGCATGCCGCTTCCAAATTTCTGACGGATTGAATGACGTCATGTTGTTCGTTTTCTCACAGACGGTTCCCAATTGACCCTATTTTACAGTGCAGTCAGCAAAATCAAAGCAAACAAAATGGCGATCATCGCAACCAGTATGGAATGGATTTTTGAGGTGCTGGGTTATTTGTTATAATTATATTCGATGTTTTTATTATTTTTTTTTATTTTATTTTAAATGATAAATATTTATAGCAATTATAAATATATCTTCTAAAGTATAAATATTTGATAATATCGTTAACTGTTATATACTGATAAATAATATTTAATTGCCGTTCTTATACAGAGATTATATATGTATATTCCAAAATCCAAGAGACAGCGACGGCTCTTATATATATAAATAAAACAAACAAAAACACATTATTGCCTCTGGTCGTCATGTCTGATAAGTTAATTTAATTTATTGTGCCTATTAAACTAAAAAAAATACCAACATATCTTCGTTACATTTGCTTGCAAATTCAAGAAGCCGAACCCTTCACACACACTGAAACACTTCGTTAAAAAGTTTTTCCATCTTGTCCCAGTATCTTCATATATATATATATATATATATATATATATATATATATATATATATATATAGATAGATAGATAGATAGATAGATAGATAGATAGAAACAAAAGAATGAAATTGAATAGAATAAGATAGATAGATAGATAGATAGATAGATAGATTTTACAGAAGGAATTTCATTCTGATTAGCTGAACATCGCGATGTTCACGAAATAAAAATTATAAAGTAAATGGATAATTAAAGTCTCCGTCTTCTTATCACTATGTTGTAACCTGGGAACGTTAATAGAATAATCAAACGAAGGTTGGTAATAAACGATAATACTTAGGACAAGAACAACACACATAAGATTCGCCAGCGGCGCGTAGAAGAAGTAGTCAACCGTTAGAAGTCAGTCAAGTGAATTCCACAATGAATCTCCAATTCTAGACCACGTACAGTATTCACTACTGTATTTATTGGAATGGGGGCATACACATTATCGTCCGTAGGTATGCTACAACAGCATATATATATATATATATATATCAGATGAGAACGAATAGAATACAATTCCAACGTTCGTAACATTCAATTTAAAAGTGGGCTCAATACAAAATCAACCAATATTATTTTAGGATATTAGATTGAAAAGATGTCAAAATCAGCACACAGTTGTAGTCGCATCAATGCATCTCATCAGGCGATTGTAAATTACCGGCGAGTAAACGCTTTATTTAGATTTAAATGCATAATACAGATGGGGGTTATAAGGTTTGTAGGCTTTATTCTGACCAACCAATCAAATATGTCCTACGTTAAATTTAAACTAAGCGAAGAAGCAAAATTTTTTTTATTTTTTTTTTTTATAAATGGGTCATGCCTCGTAGATGGCAGTTAATGGCAGCATAGACATCAAATACGAGCGGACGTTAATGGATGCAAAAATTATGCGCACTAGACAAATCCATTTCCTCAGAAAAAAATGAAGTGGACTGGTATTTTAACAAAATGCTAAAAAAGTTATATGCTTTAAGGTGAAATGGGAAATTTTAAAAATAGCAAGGACACATAGATCCTTATGTGAACCCTGTTTTTTCTGTTTACATGAAAATCGGAATATCGCAGGTTCTTTGATAAGAATACTTTATTAAATCAAAGATCTGAGTTAGCGGTAAATTGTAAACACAATATACCTTTTACTTTACAATTCAGTTAGACTTGGAATTTGACAATGTTTTTTCTTAGATTTTAGTTGAACTGTGTTGCACCAGATATAGCTTATCTTACGATTTGTAATTTTAATTTGGATTTAATATAATTTTGTATTAATCCCTTGGTAGTATTAGTAACATCTTGTACGGTTGTATTGGTATTTGGTTGGTATTTTGACATTTAACTTTGATTGGTTATTGTTATTAACAATTATTTAAAAAATATTTAGTCAACAGTTGCATATACATTTGCCAAGTAATTTTATACGTTTGAATTATTTACTTGTTTCTTAAATAAGCTATTTATATGTCAACTATAAAAAAATGTTATTATGAAATTCATAAAGCATATAACGTGCTTAATGTCTGTGCTGCCATTAACTGTCAATCTAGGAGTCATGACCCATTTATAAAAATATATTTTTTTTAATGTAGGCCATATTTGATTGGTTGACCAGAGTAAAGCGCACAAACATTATAGCCCTTACTTTTTTCGTAAAAAGAGTTTGTATTTTGCTTTTAAATTTAAAATAAATCGTTCACTCGCCAGTAATTTATAATCGCCTGATGAGATGCATTGATATGCTGATATGCATCGAAACACAACTGCAATTTTAACATATTTTCAATGTAATACCCTAAAATAATATATATATATATATATATATATATGTGTGTGTGTGTGTGTTTGTGTGTGAGTGTGTGTGTGTGTGTGTGTAAAATATCACAAACACTGATCTTCCTGTCACCAAATGTTGCCTGACGAAGCCATCTTTGGCAGAAACCGTGGTTGCAAATAGGTCAGTGTTTCTGATATTTTATATGTGTTTACCCTACAGTTTTGTTTTATGAAAATACTAATGGGCAAACTTTTAATTTAGCTATGCTTTTGACGAATACCATTTTTCCAAGAATTAAATCCATAATTTATATATATATATATATATATATATATATATATATATATATATATATATATATTTATTAAAGACATTTTTATGTTTAACGTTCTTTTTATAGATACAAGTATTTAAGTAAATGCTCTGTTTATAATAAACAGTATTAAATAACATTTACTGGCCTGAATGTCCGAGAAACTTTCATAGAAAATATTCGTCCTTGGACAGGATATTTTCTATGAAAATTTCTCGGACATTCAGGTCGGTAAATGTTATTTAATACTGTTTATTATAAACATAGCATTTACTTAAATACTTGTATCTATAAAAAGAACGTTAAACATAAAAATGTCTTTAATATATAAATTGTCGGACTTTGTCCATTTCGTAATATATATATATATATATATATATATATATATATATATATATATATATATATAATCACTCAGGCTAGGTTCAAAGTGTAGTATTTTTCTCTTCAGCTGTAATGGTGATGGTAATATTAGATGTTTCCGTATAGGGAAACATTCAGCATACATTTATCGAGCTGCCAGTGCTGTTACCGTTTGAAATTTACAAAATATTCCTCTTAATACAATCTTTAAGGAAAATGATTTTCTCAAGACCAGTAACTGTTATTGCTCTTTACATTATTGATGGGAGATTAATTCCTAACCTTTTATTTGAAGTAGTATGGAATGCTAACATCTTGATTATGCCATAATTTTCTATTGAGTTAAAACTCTTATCCTATCCATTTTAGAATGAATTCCATCTTTCTTTTATTAGGTACAATTATTTCTTTGTGATTCTGTTGTGCTGTCCACAAAGTTTAACGAAGGATGGTCCTCGCTGAGACCTACATCTTTCATTCAAACAAAGACATTTTTAAACATTGATTTGAGGAAACGAGTGTATACAGCTGACAGCTTAGATAATTATGTATAAGTTCGGCGATATATCCATATGAAAAGCTTGTTTTAACGAGGAGATTTAAGTTCATGTCTAGAGTTTTAGGTTAATATTTTGGTTTTGTAGAAATTTGCTGTATTGTGGAAAATAATGTCCGAAAATTTTCAGTTCAATAATGATTTAGTATTTCGATTAAATGTCATATTGCTCACGCATGTCTTGACACTTCCGATCTCAGCGTTGCCTTTGAAATTATTTCTGATTTTTTTTATATATCAGGGAAGTTTATTTATACCTGAAAGCACATATATTAGTCATCAACGGGGAAAAGGAGCTCAAAGTAGAAGAAAATCAGTAATTTGGAATGTATCAGAACCTGTTTTTCAACATGTACTGAAACTTATGAAAGGGTAGAGATTAGTCAGGGTTATATCATTACACACCCTTCTCTTTTGTCATAATCCACTTCGCCCTTGATCTCCTTACGCACTTACTGACGATCACCACGGTTCAGACAACGAAAGCTTATGTAGTAATATCTGTTCGGATTACATTGCCCTATACAAATATTGAGGAAAGCTAATATTTTCAAATAATGGGTGGAAAAAGCAGTTGAATAATAATAATAATAATAATAATAATAATAATAATAATAATAATAATGGTTTCTCTCCGAATCCTGCGGGAGATGGCTTTGCGCCCAGTTGCACACCATCACGCCCTAACCACCAAGGCTAGATGCGACACAAGGTCACTTAACGTGGAAAGTGCCATACACATACTTATGCATATGGACCAAGGATAAAAATTGATTTTTGCCCAGTCTCCTGCGACCACAGTCACACTGGCCTCAGTATTACACCGATCCAACCGCTTTATTGCGATGCAGAAGGTGCTGCCGCAAGGTTGGAATCCCCGAGGTTGAGCAACTTCTGCCTGAAACTCCATTTACAGCACAGGGACGCATCAATAAATCCTCATTGGCAATGCTTAGCTCCTGTGCCAGACCATCAAAGGACCAAGGGGAATACAAGAATTTAGCGGAGTCTCAACTAACCTTATGTTTATCCTGGCTGGTGAATGCAGAAACATTTTAACTCGCAGCTGCAGGCAGGTTTGCGTGTGTAAGAACAACCTACATGACAGAAAAAAACAATAATCACAGAGCATAGGGTGGCAATCACTTAGACATCTCAGTCGAGATTATAATGTCCACTTTTTTGGCGAGGGCTCTATGGGGCTGTGAACCTCACACTCCCACATATTGGCTGACTAACTAATGAAGTTCGAGAATGAAATAAAATGTAATTTAATATATGAAATTTTTATAGAGATGTGCGGTTGTCGTAACGGATAATCATTCAGAAAAAGAAATCGCTGAGCCGAGTTCGAGTTCCATTCAAATTTGTTACATTCACTTATGCGTACATACCCTTGGGAAAGGTAGCAATCCACCAACTCTCTCCTCCGGCTATGGTTCAAATAGGAGAACTTGTATCTGAAAATCATTATCTCACAAAAATATTTAATACAGATTTCACTCTCGAAAAATATAATTCTATATATTATATATTAGATTCGTGCAAAAATAATGACGTAATAATGTCCTTTTTTGACTTTAAAAAATACGTCAAAAAACGACATTATTACGTCATTATTTTTGCACCGACCTAATATTATAAATAAACATATTTTTGTATTGTGAAATCCAAAAATATGTTTATTTATAATATATAATTGACTTAAAACAGATGGTTGATAATCCGTAAAAAATAATCAATCTAAAGAATCAAATTCTAGTCGAATTCGTTACATTTACTTTATAAATATCATTTTAAAAAGTATAAAATCATATCTTCTCCCGCCTCCAATAATGGGTTAAATAATAAGGTAGAATATAAAATCGAGCCGTCGTTGGCACCCAGTTTAGGTGAAAGAAAATCTCTGAATGCAAAACTCTATATAGCCATGCTGAGAAAATATGCACCCAACGAAACAATTGTGGATTTTGCAATGATGCCGACTGCGGTCGCTTTGTTTGTTGGAAGTATAAAATATACATGTCTCAAGTTATTCCCTAGTCAGTCCGTTTTATTAATGGACTCCAAACCTTAAGTCCAGCCATGTTATACACATTGCAGCGAACTACCGTTATTCCTTTCATATTCTATTTGTGATACCAACTCCCAAGAGGATGTTTTCTCGATTACTATAATTTTAATTGGCTCAAATCTAGAATTATCATGTCCCCATAACCTGTATCTCTTACTCTGTAAACGACTACTTCGAGTGGCTTTTAGGTACGTTATTTAAAAAAAAAATGCATGACAATAACAGTTAATGAATAATGGTATTTCTTCGTAGTCGTGGAATTTAAGAAACATGGCTGTTCAAGTATTTTCATCGAAGGGCACGTAGCAAAGCGAACGATAAGATTGGTCGAGTACCAACCAAGAATTCCCTAAGTCAAATGCTTACGTGTACACCACGTTGAAAAATCGCATTTCCTTTTTTTCCCTTGATGGGTGAGCACTTTGGAATATGAGGTGATTTGAACTTGGATGTAGAGCTGGCGTAATGCATAATAACTAGGAATTATTAATCGGAGAGTCGAGTTCAAATTCTAGTTGGGTTCATTTATTAGTTACACGCAAATACGACTCGTTCCTCCTCAGCTATGGGCTTACTGGTAAGACTTGTATCACTAAATCATTATTATCTAAAAATAAACTGAAAATATTTTCTGGCTTTAAATAACCTGAAAAGGGTTCATAAACCTTAAAAGTTAAACAGATCAATCAATCAAATCAACGTAAGTCAAAAATAGAATGCTTCATATGATTTCCAGTTTCAGGGCTGATGTTAAATTTTAGACATGTATTTATTTTATTTGTGGGTTTATTTCTCCCCAGCCATTGTTTTAGAAATGTGCCAATAAGAGAATTCGCTCATCCGCTGATAGAAATGTTTTTCTCTATCCGATATTGTATTCTACGACACACGTAGATTTATGTGCTACCATAAGATCGATTATTTCCACTGTGAAAACGCCTCATATAGATCACAGGTATCCACTAAGACGGGCTCAACCGCTTCTCGTTGTGACACTCGATCCTCACCGAGCTATTTGTAATCTTTTAAAAACAGAGGTTACAAAGTTTGGTGGAATTAGGAACATAAACATTAGTAATGACTACAAAGAGAAAATGGGATTCAGGAGGGGAAAAAATAGAAAATGGCATTGCATTTAAATTCTTGGAGATTAAAGTCGACTGGAATGCATGGAGCCGGAAGGGAGTTCCCCAAGCGAGAGGTGCGAGAAACTGTCAGCGTAAAAAATATGGCTACATCTCGCTAGCTCAGCTGTAAATTGAAGCGATCTCGCCGCGACTCTAGTATTGCTCTCAAATTCATGCAGTCTAGGTGCCATAGAAAAGATCTGATTCGAACAGCTACCATGAAAGTATTTTTTTAAAAAGACACAGTAGGACAACTTCAGGGTGAAGACAAGTGACTGAAGCTGAGACGCCAGATCAGGACCAGTAATTCTTTGGATCTTATCAAGCACTGGACCATATATAACAGCAATATGCTAAGCATGGAAGAAGAGTAGACTTAAAGATATGCGAGATAGATTCCGGAGAAAAGAATTGTCTCCTCCGAAACAGTGAACCAACTTTCCTAGCAGGTGATCTAGCAATGGATTCAATATTGTCTTTCCACTTCATATCAGTTGAAAACGTTAGTCCGAGAAGTCGCAATTAGTCACTTTCCTAGGGAATAGCATCAAGCATCCTGATGGAAGGCAGAGTGATGTCTCTCAGAAGATTAATAGAGAAAAGTTTAGTTATGGGGGCGTTAAAATAGACAAGCTATTTTTGCGACGGTCTTGAGGTCGTTTTGTACATCAACTGCCATTTTAACCTTGTCGGACTGATCGATCATAGTCTCGAGGCAGGAGTAAATGGTAGTGACATCAGCGTAGATAACAAGTTGGGGGCTGATGTCATCGGGAAGGTCGTTGATGAAGATTAGAAACAGTGTAGGACCAAGGCTGTAGTCGTAAGAAAAAACCGCGTTAGTACGAAAGGATGTAGACGAATGGGCGTTCAGAACAACTTTCATTTAACGATTTGATAGAAACGACTGGATTAGCTAAAAAAATGTGCCCGGATATACCATAACTTATGCTTGATGAGAAAACCTGAATGCTTTCAAGATGTCCAAAGCTACAGCCCGGGTTTCACCGTTTTTATATAGAAAACGATAGACTTTTTCGTCAGTTAAAGTACATCATCAGTTGACTTAGAGAAACTTAAACCGTATTGCTTGTGTCAGAAAATGACAAGCGACTAGAGATGACGAAACATTTCAGTATTAATAAGGAGTTTCCGAAAAAGGTGTAGAAGTCTAAAAGGCCGATAGTTAATGGGCCTGTCGGTTCACCAGTGTTTTTAAAAACTGGAACAGACGATGACATCCAGCAGACAGGAAAGCAGGAGGCAATGAGACATTTATTATAGAGTTTAGAGAGAACAAGAGCCAGTTTGGGAGCATACTACTTAATGATAATTACAGACGTACCACCGTGTCCACATGCATTGTGGAAATCAAGATTAGAGGGACCATGAAAGGGGTTATATGCATATCACTCAGCAGTTTTAAGTGAAAAGTTAGGCAGAGATAATCCAGATAAGTCAAGAGTAGAGTTTGAGGAGAATTTACGGACAAAGCATCCAGTTTTATCAGCAGAGGGTGATAATACCTCAAATCGAATGAAGAGGAGGGAATAAAGCCCTTGCAGTTATTTACAAAAAGAGACGCCAGTAATACCGAAAGCCAAAGTTTTTAGAGGCTATGCGTTTCCTCATCCTCTCAGCAAATAGGGACTTAGCTCCTTCGAAGACTGGCTTACATTTTTTACGACTAGTCGCAAATAGGCACCTGCTATGACGAGAGCTATCACACTGGTACAGCCGGAAATAGTGTTTATTGTGTGTTATGGCGACCGAGCATTCTGGGATGAACCATGGAGAGGATTGCGATTTCACCTGGTATTTCCGAGATGTGATAAAAGTATCCATGCTGGCCTTGACACAAAAAGAAATCACAGTGGTGCAATTTTCAATTTGGAGGTTGATGATATCAATCCAAGAGGCGTCACGATGAAAATCCCAGAATGTGTCCCAATTAGGGTACTGGTAACAGAAATAGGGCTTATGGATAGGATGTTCCTGTTTAACGGATGCTTGGAAGGCGATATCAATAGCTACCACAGAGTGGTCTAAGTTACCAAGAGGGCTGCATTCAGAGACTCTGCAAAAGCGAGGAGGTAAGTAATTCAGAGTGGGCCATAAGTTTCCATACATAGAAAAAATAAACATTTTGGGTTGAACAACTGTTTTTATTTGTATAATGTGGTCTATATGATTACCATTGTTTCGAAACCACATCTTACTACGTGTTTCACACTGTGGCTGAACACGCTTTAACACAGTTGAAGTTATGCATGTAATGGCGTTGATGATGTTCCTTCAGTCGATTTATGTCTCGTATCTTCACCTGGTACAGCATGGCCTTCAAGAGCTCCCGAAGATAGAAATCAAGGGGAAAGAGATCTGGGGATATTGGAGGCTACTCCACAGGACAACGCCGACGAATCTAAGCATCAGGAAACTGCTGATCCAAATACCGACGCACTTGCATTTTCCTATGTATGGAAACTTATGTCTCACTCTGTAGATCCAGTATGGAAGCCTGTTGCTCGGTTTGGCTAGGAAAACGAGCGGGAAGTCCACGCGTTGAGTGAGCTATTGGGCAATGGAAAAATTTAATGTCTGTATACCGGCAGCATCAGTACACAAGGAGTGTTTCAGCTACGTGTTTTAGTCACCGAAGACAAATATGTTCGCAGATGGACGGAGAGAAAGCGCCTTTTCTATACTGCGTCTAATACACTGGAGTCTTTTGAAGAGGGGGTGCGATAAAGGAAAAAAGATAGTTGACAGAGTTTAGTAGCGAAATACGGAAGCGCTTGAAAGAGTAGTCGGGGGCCTCGTGAGACAGTTCTCTGGCCATCGCAAGATTATCCTGGATGTAAACACCAAGGCCATGCATGCGAATATTGGAATTTTTTGGACAAAGGGGAAGCTACCCTTGAACCAAGAATCCATTGTAGCAATGGAAGAAATCAAGCCGGTTTCACAAAGCGCAAAGATATCCTGCGACTGTTCCAGGAGAACAGATTCTACGCTGCAGAAGTTTGAATGAATACCACGAATACTGAAGAAAGAAAAATTGAGGTGGATAGGTGTTTTTTTATGAGCTAATTTAGTTTCTCTCTTTTTTTAAAGATTTCCATGAGATGCGTTTTGAGTAGAGAAAAAAATACCACCATAATTGTCACTATATGTTGCCAATGGCTATGCAGACCAGTCAGTGCGTGGCTGAGAGCAGGGCATAATGTGGGCCCAGTGTTGCCCACTGAAAATATATGCAGGCACACCTACCCATGCGTGACATGGCACTACAGATACACTGATATGCGATTGTTAATCGGATCATCTTCTCTAAGCGATACAAAAGTTCGGGCTCCTAATAATCAGTCAAAAGCAGTAGCCAACAACCATCTAACCTGATACCCTCACGATGGAATGTCACAACCGCTGGGTAGTCCTATCACCAAAAAGTAGAGAGTTAAATAATTATTGTCCTGGTAGAAGAAAGAGAATTGGTAAACCATACCTTGATCAAGAAACAAGGGATGAACATATATTCCTGTCCAATATACATGGAAGGAGTGCGGACCGAACGATATGTGAGTCTATCTACTATTATCCTGTGGTAAAAATTACGTGAAATACGAAAGAAAGTTATGACTTAATATAAATTGATGTCTACTACCAACTAAAAATGGGATGGTAAGACTTAATGCGCTCTTGTCACATCATTTTTTAGCATTGATAAGCAACGCTCTAATGTAAACACATTCAAAATGAAACAAGTTGTGGTGAGCAAAAAGGACAAAATACACACGACAAAATAAAGAATAGCTACAAACATTACAGTTTAATGCAAAAAACAACAACAACGACAAAATAACAAATAAAATAAAATTCAAAGAATGATAGACATTTAAATATCTACAACAACAAAATGGCGCAAGGCAAGATAATTTACACACGGGCTCTACAAAAACTCCCGTCCTAACTTAAACATAAAAGTGAAAAAAAAACTCCCGCACTAACTTAAACATAAAAGTGAACCTCTTCCTTTCAGCTCAGTTAAAATATATCTTCAGCCTCTTGAAATTACTTAACATGCGCAGTATAAAATTTATTTTTTATCATATTTGATATTTTTCTCTTTGAAAGAAGATAAAATTAAATAAAATTAAAATTAATTTAGTTCAAACTAAAGGGTGTTACTTTCTATAAACCTTACACTCTGTACTTCGAGGTATTTCTGGTCAACTTCCAAATGAGCCAGAACAATCTCATAAGCGTTTTGCATTAAAACCGCAAGATTACCTCCATTTCAACTGGTTAATAATTATAGATTTCATTTGCTTGTATTGTTTATATATTATTGTTCACCCAACCAAGTGTCTTTTTATTGCACTTTGATCTGATAGGGAACACATGAGGCGTCTACCTATGGAGGTGGTGGTACGACCAATATAGCTAATTGTTTTATGATAGTAAACAGTCTTATATGAGGCAGTGAAAAAGGAGTAATGATGGATGTTATAAGAGCGTAAAGGGAAGGAGTATGAAATATATATTATGATACTATATAAGATAGATAACGGCTGATCCGAGTCGAGAAGAGGAAAGGAAAACAAATGAATGGGTTTCAAGAAGACAGTAGATGACGTCGCATTTAAACTTTTGAATATAGTACTTATCAGAAAAGCAAGTAAACGGAAATCAGTTCCACCGGTAGGAAGTAAGAGAAACAGACTGTTTGAGTAGAAGTGGCAATTGCATTTAGCTATTTCAACAGTAAACAGGTGGGACCTAGATACCAATCTAGTAGCACGCTTAAATTCCCCTAGTCGGTGCACCAGAAAAAAATCTCTAAGAGCATTTGCCATCAAAATATTTGTAGAAAAGTCAGGGGAATGCCACGCAGTATCGGAGAGAAAGTGACTGAAGTTGAGATGCCTGCTCAGGATCGATTACACTATAAATAAATCCTTCCATGGATCTTGTCAAGGATCTCGAGATATATAACAAGTGCACAAGGCCAGATATGGCAGCAGTATTCAGTATACAAACGTGTGGTAGTTTTGCAGGTGTACAAGATGGTTTTATGTCGAAGAAAATCTTCTGGCACGACACAGTGATCCAACTTTCATTGCAGTTGATTGCAGCTATTGATCCGATGTAGTCACTCCACTTCAAGTCAGTTGAAACCTTGGGGTCAAGAAAGCGCAGTATGTTGCTTTCCTGGAAAAAGAGAAGCTCGCCGATTTCCCGTTGCTTGCGATAGCCATTACACTACCCGCTCAACACATTTAATAGAGCCATTTACAATGATAAAATTACTCTCATTCTGACATATATAATAATCGCTTTTTAATGAGTTGCATCCTAATTCTCTTAATAAGCATATTTAGCAAAGAGAACGTAGTGTATTTTCTTTTGTTTCGATCAAAACTGATCTTGAACTTGAACCAATGCTCAGAGGCTACATGTCTGCTTTGTGATAACAAGAAAGCGGTTTTGACCTTGTCAAGATTTTCCAGTCTTTCCACAGGAGGCGATATCTCGTGTCACTGGGAGTGTATGAAGAACAAACTGCGGTAGGTCATAAGTCTCGTTTAAAAGAGTGCGAGTGAAACAGCCGTAAGGCAGATGATACTGATTATCAGAAGCGTTTTATTATATCAGACAAAACCCAATTTTACTTTTTTTATACTAATTTATCAAGATTTTTTTTTTAAATCTTCAAATTTAACATACTATGATTCTTTTATCATAATAATTATTCATACCTTCAAACGGTTTTCTGAAATTTTATATATGCTGGTAAATGAATTTTTCATTCGAAAATATTAAGGCAATTCTAATATGAACGAAGATTAAGTTTTCCGAAATACTAGTGAGATTAATGTTTAATGATGGTCTCTAAATTTTCCTTTGTCTCCGTTCACCTGTGTGGAAGATGATAGAAATAAAAACTGACACTTAAATATTAAAATTTACACACACACATATATATATATATATATATATATATATATATATATATATATATATATATATATATATATATATATGTGTGTGTGTGTGTGTGTGTAAAAAATATATATGTCGGCAGAAACCTTTCTTTCAAACATGTTCCGTTGAATATGACGGTCAAAGAAAATTCGCTGAGTTTTTTATTTGGTTTCTCTTACATTTTTCGTTTGGTGGTAGTATACAGATTGTCCGTAGTGTCAATTCTGCAAAACATTTTCGACCACGTCTTTAACAATTTTCAAGGGTGTTTTGTTGTTAAGTGTTGTTAATTTCTGTTCAAAATGTAATTTGTTTGGTGTATAAATAGTAGTAGTTTTATTCTGAGTCGCGTGAGTTGACCATAGCTGGAATTCTATTTGTAAAAATTCAACGCATCATTTCGGCTACTGAATAAGATGATATTTATATTGGCTATTTTATGTAAAAGGCTTTTCTCACAGTGATATTTTTCCGGTCAGTGGATCTATATAACATGCTAGTGTTATCAACTAAAATGTAACTTATGGGTTGTTGTAAAATGTGGGGGGTTAAGTGTCTTTTTATTGCACCTTGATCTGATAGGGAACACATGAGGCGTCTACTCATGGAGGTGGTGGTACGACCAATATAGCTAATTGTTTTATGATAGTAAACAGTCTTATATGGGGCAGTGAAATTGCTACTTTAGAAATGATAGCTTTAATTTTGACTATTACTATTAGGTATAATAGACACTAAAGACAATGTTTCCACTACTTTACTCTAACGAAACGAAAAAAATGAAAGATAAATGCTAGAAAAAAAACTATATACAAACTTCATCAAATTTAGCTTGTCATATTCAAAGAAACATGTTTATATATATATATATATATATATATATATATATATATATATATATATATATATATTATATATATATATATAGAGAGAGAGAGAGAGATATATAGATAGATAGATATATAGATAGATATTAGTGGCAAATATACACATACATAAGCAATCATATACCTAAAATACACACTCTCATATATACACTCTCACTAAATTTTATTTTTTATTCGCGGAGTTTTTTTTCCTGTTTTCTTTTTGAATTTCTGGGTCTGATGAATTGGATCGTATTTACAATTCCAATAGAATAAATTATGACCATGGAATATTAGTGTTTAAGCCTTTTTAATATTATATATATATATATATATATATATATATATATATATATATATATATATATATATATATATATATATGTATGTATGTATGTATTCATGTATGTATATATGTATATATAGCGTTCATTAGGTTTTTAAAATAAGCGTGTAATGAAAATAAATCTTCAAGGAATACTATATTTATCATCGATAGACCGTGTGCAAATAGAAAAGTCGACACAGGTCAAAAGCAAGTAGCGATATTGTTTCTTGTTTAAACGCAATTATCAGGCCATGTCCTGAAAATTGGATTCTAGAATCAGACTGGTACCTCTCAGTGTTATGTATTGGGTAACATGTTAGAAATTTCAGACAAAATTTATATCAGGTTCTTTTAAAAAGAAAATAACAAGGACTTTTAGCAACACTAAAAATTACTAATTATGTGGGCTAACTGGTTATTCAGTCACCAAAACACAGACGTTATTCTTTGAAAAGATTTTAATGTCGATCCCCACCCCCAGTAAAAAAGGTCAACATGGCTAGTTCACTCACACTTTCTTATACATAACCACATTCATAAGTATTAAGTAAAATGTTTCTTGAATTTTGTAAATTTTTGGTGAAAGTAACGTTTTTATCATTTTAATTCATTGATGATTTTTACTACGGAATCTCATACGTGTAAACATATTTTCCTTTTGAAACATAAAACATTCATAGAAATTGTTTTCTCTGTATAAGAAATATACTTCTTTTTTAATTTTCAAATAAATAAATTATTAATAAATCATACACAACGACATGAGTTAATACTAAGGCCTCTAAAATCAAATCATTGATTTTAGAGTCATCACCGCCGATTAGATCCAGAACTACCGTCAGTCACGATGAACTGATGTCCCCTCGACGAGGCCCCGTGCCTTGAGGGGATAATGGGCCTCAAACCCACACCCAGCCTCAAGAGGAATTTCTATGTGCGATCCATCGATAAAGATGCAGTTAAAAGGATCGGCTCCTTGTACCGCTACAGTAAGTACCTATTCATCCTTACCTCTATAAGAGTCAGATCAGGCCAAAATGGAGTAATGCATCTATATCTGAGCAGGAGATGCCCAGACCTCACGTTCTAGTCTAGATAGAATTCAAAAGCGTCTCCGAGTCCTTGTTGGAGAAGAATTATTTTCCATACTCCGACCTCTCTCTCATAGGCAGGATGCGATGAGTCTCTCACTGCTCTATCGCTTCTGCCATGGAAAGTGTTCAAATAAATTGCATCTCCTGATTCCACCAGGTCTGAACTTCATGGCGAGGCCTTGCTATGCTAGTTATATTGCAGCAATCCAGCAACTTTCCCTCCGCATTCTATGGGCGAGAAGTAAGTTCCACTCAAACAGCTTCTTTCCACGAACCACTGTCCTATGGAACAGACAACCAAACAGTGAAAAACGCTCAGGTTATTTGCTGTACGATTTAAATTCCAGGATATAAACGTCAGGGGAGGTAACTTAGTTATGATATTTCGAAATTCTTTTAAAATAAACAAAAACTATTTAAAAGTATAAAATTATTAATTTATATATATATATATATATATATGTGTGTGTGTGTGTGTGTGCGTGTGTGTGTGTGTGTGTATTCATACATGTTTCATTAAATAATATAGACAAGTGTTGTCTATTTATTTTATGTAAATTCTTTTCACAACATCTAATAAGCTTAATAACATTATCATTAAACGAATAGAAAATCAAAATATTGGTCCATATTTTTTAATCCAATCTAAGCTTTCGGCTTACATAAGCCATTATCAAAGATGACAATTACTGTACAACATATTAAGCAATATACGGACAAGACAGTGATGATAGTCTGTTACTGTTTACATGGATGATTTCCAAGCAACGATAAACACGTGCATATAAGACGCTGAAAGCGAAAATCGCACCGCAGTTCATAACGTCTAACATGACCACGCGAGAGTGAATTCTTAAAAATTAATGAATTTATATTTACTGAGAAGTTGAGTTTTCTAGAAAATATCTTGGTGAGTAGGTATACATTCCTTAAAAGGAAAGTGGCGAATTGCTGCATTATGACGTTCTTCGTGGCCGAGCGAAGTACCACACCATATTAAACGGAGGTCTCTCCAGTACTGATTTTCTAGGCGTATCTTAGATGTGGCCCAAGGCCGAAAGTATGGGGTACCCAGTGAGGATCGAACTGACACTTTAGTTTGCTACTGTTTTAGCGAGACAAGTTTGCTAACCATTACACCATGCCGAAGTGCCCTACGGAGATTTCTCCTCTATGGCAGTGCTGGGGATGACGCAGGTTTGATTCCTAACAGATGGTAGAGTCTCTTTATCGAGATTCATCGAATGCGCAGGTCAACAGACGTAGTATACACCGTTAAAAGTGGAAATACATATGTACCATCTATTTCAGATACGACTTTCCTCTATAATAATGTTTGAAGTATGATATATATATATATATATATATATATATATATATATATATATATATATATATATATATGCGCCTGTGTGTGTGTGGAGAGAGAGAGAGAGAGAGAGAGAGAACAGAGACAGAGACAGAAAATATAAGAGAGAAGTGAATTGGATGTTCAAAATTATATTTTCAATATATTTCTTTGAACAGCTGGCAAGTACATACGTATTTTACCTTTAATTTGCACCTGACTAATCAATTTTATGCAAGATTAAATATTACTTCATTCCTTCGAATGGGGTTAATCTGAATTCATATCTATGCAATCTATTCAATTTGAAAAAAAGGTTTTGTGCATATTAGTCGTGCAAAGTTGCACGCTGGTAAATTTTATTAGGTTTGGTTCAAAAATGATGTCGTTTTCTCACATATGATACTATGTGAGAAAACGACATTGTTTTTGCACCAATCTAATATTTTGTTTTCTATCTAGTATTATTTATTCAAAATACATTTCATAATAAACGTGATATTTTTATATATTTTTATTTTCTTAAAACTATCCTCTTTTAAGCTGTATGAAATCATGACTCTCCATTTTCAGGATTTGCAGGACTTCTGTGGAAAGATATGTCTACAATTACTTTCAGAGCCTTCTGTTAATCAGGCTCCCAACGAAATCTACTTAACTCGTAGCTGGTGGATATAAAATTGGATACATAGCATAAAATAAGTGCAACAGTGTTGTTTTGTTTTGTGTTTTATTTTAAGACAAAATTATTGCGTTTTTTTTAAGACAAAAATTGTTGAGTTCATCTGAAATTTAAATCTTTTACCTTTGAAGTGGAAAGCGTAGCTGTACGATTTTAATTTCAGGATGGAAACGTCGGGGGAGATAACTAAGTTATGAAATGTCCATTTTTTTTTTTTTAAATAACTATAGCGTTCAACTTGTGGGCATTTACACAAAATTTGATTTTCTTCAAATAATCCTTACTTGCCGTGAGCGAAACTTGTTTCTAAAGTAACTACATCTGTTGCAACTATTCGTTTTGTAACTGAGATTTTATCTTTGCATGAATTTTTAATGAAAAAATATTCAAATCCTATGTTATTCGTAAGAATTTCAAATACACAGTCTTAACGACTTACTTTTTAATGACTCAAACATACGACCAATGATAACATCTCATAAAATAAAAACAAAAACAATCCAATGTACGCTCTACGAAAAGGATGACAGTAACTATTTTCTTTTTTCTTCAAAATGAATCAAAATAAAGCAGATGAATAAAGCAAAAGCAAAAAACAATACGCAGAATATATAGCTGATTTTCAAATTTGTTTATTACGTTTACTTAGATATCTCCACGAAATCGCTAAAAAAGAGCATAGCTTGATGAAATAGACGCCAACCTTGCCGAAAACAAAATTTTATCGTCTAAATGCTTATGTTATTATTAAGAAGAAAGACCATTTTTTAAAAACATTTTTCCTTCTTTTTAGAACATTCTAAATTTTGATTAAAAAAAACCTTGTTTCTCTTTGTATCAGCAGAACTAGTAAATAACAGACAATTTTTAGCACGTTTTTTTTTTTTTTTTTTTTTTCTGGTATGACACATTAATTTGGAAAATCTTGCAAAAAATATGAATAATTGTCGGATGTTAATGAAACTTTCAGAAACTATTTACAGATGATCGCAATTATTGTAAATATGTTGTTTTTTTTATTAAAGTCATGGCAGAAATATTTTTTTTTTATATTTATTACCCCCCGCATAAGTAATTTTATAAAAACGCTAGAAATTCGATCGAGTCTAGTTTAATGATTACAATAGTTAAAAACACAAGGCCTTGACGAATGCAAAGAATTTTTTTTTGTTTTTAATTGGACCCTCCACCTACCTGAAAATCAGCTCTGAATTGTAACATACAAAACTCAATAAAACAAAGAAATTATTTAATTTCAAATGCTTTTATTTGCTTTTAGTTGTTTTTATGAATATGGACAATATTTTCTGAAAGCAAAAAATTTTTCGATGAAAAAAGAATTTTTAATACAATTATTTGTTATTTCTTAATTATAATAGATTTTTTTAAAAATATTATAAAATTAGTTAAAAGCCGCATCAGGTTTCCTAAGTGTCCTCATGAGATAGATCTTTTTTTAGCGCGTTGTAAATTGTATCATTTTGACTAATCAGAAGATCCGCAGTAATTAAGAAATGTAATTTTGTGTTTATAATCAGGGTGTAATTATAACGTACGGAAGACCAATTAGAATACAATTAAGTTGCCTTATTTGAGTTAAGCATTGTTCTCCACTGTTAAGCCCTTTACTTTTGCGAAACACGTGCAGAGAAGTTAATTTGATTTTTCAATGTCAACTGATAATGGTACCTACAAGTATCAGTATCATCTTAGGTAATTTATATGATCTTATTTTTATATTAATCTCAGTTATGACATTTTTCCATGAATGAAATATCAAAATTAATAATAAAATGAATGGAAATACAAATAACACAGTAAAATGTATTAAATGTACATAAAATTATAGTATTTTATGTACACTTCTGATAAAATTTCATAAGAAAGGTAACTATAAATTAATTAGATACCTTTCTTATAAAATATAAAATTTAATCTCACTCTTAACAGTCTTATTTTAATTTCTTTATAATATATTTTCCATAAAGCATCGTAAACGTAAAGGTGAAAGCTAAGTACAAAAAAAAATAGAGCGCTGAAAGATTTCCTTAAAAATAACGAGGTAAATAATTTGTTCACTTAAATGTAAATTATTTCACTTTTCTTCCTCCGTAGAACAAATTAGCCTCACGGAATCCGTCAATATGTCATTTATCACCTGTCAAATGACGCGAAAGTTTATGACCTGCTTTGTTTTATTTTCAAATTACATTTTTTCGGCGTAGAAGCTAAGTTAATTTTTGTTCAAAATATTTTAAATAAACATTATAATTTCTGATTTATTCCAAATAAGTTTTGAAAAAATGATAATTGATATTTAAAATAATTTCAAAGTGAAATGTCCAGTTTTTTATAAAATGGAAAAAAAATGGTCAATTTTGCTGACTCAAAAAAAAAAAAAAAGATTTTTAACGAAAATTTTGGACGTGCTAGGAACGATTAAAAAATTAAAAAAAAATACCCCACAAATACTTTGATCTTTCCTCTTAATAATAGCATAAACATTTAGACGATAAAATTTTGTTTTTGTCAAGTTTGGCGTCTTTTTCATCATGCTATGCTCTTTTTTTTAGCGATCTCGTGGAGGTATCTACGTTTACTGCTCGGTCCATTACTTTATTGTATAAACATATAGAAATAAAGCTGTTGCATTTGGTACAAAATTGATGTCAAATCTTCATGAAGCTCGTTGCCACAAACCCACTACACACGTAGTATGCTTGAAAAAAGCGCTCAGGTATAAATTATCAGCAAGCGACAATGTCGTTGAAATGAAACCCGGTCGTTAAGTCGGGAGTGACTGTAGTAATAATTTTCACATTCCTTTGATATTAATAGGTTGGTGCAAAAATAATGTCGTTTTTTGACGTTCAACTTCAAAAGAAAAACGACATTATAGTATGTGAAATCTGAATGCCCATTAATACTGGGTACTGCGTTCGATCCATAGTTGTTGATCCCTATATAGATTTCGGCATTAAATAAGCTAATAGATTTTGTTATTTTTTACTGTTAGTTCAAACCATACAAGGCCAAATGTCTACTCAAGATAGAGGAGAGTAAGATTATTGTAAGGGAGGGGTAACAAACAAATAAGAAGTGCATATTATGAGGGTGTATAGGATAGATATCGGTTGACCCTGGGTACATCGTAAAAAACACTAAACATAAATAAATCAGCAAAAATAAAGCACCATAAATGTATGACAGATTAACACTAGCTTGATAATACTGGAATATAACTATTTATCGGAAAACTTATAAACGTCAGTGAACTGAACTGCTGGAAATTCTAAGGCTAATCAAACAGAAGCATAATATCTGTGTAATTGCTGGTGAAGCGAGAATCACAATTAAAATCTATGTAGACGCGTATACGAAATAATGCTTTTGATTCATTGATTTTGTTTAGAGGCATATCAACACCTCTATGGTTTATTTAATTCTGAAATCAAAATATTTCTTACGTAACTTTATGACTTAAACTATAGATATTGGGTTGGTTATCAGGCGTTTTTAAACAATATTTATTCTGAAAAAAATAAAGAACAATTCAAAAATAATATTTAAATTGATCGTATCATTATCGACATGCATTTTTATAACCTGAAAAATAAAATATTTTTATTAAAAAAAATTAAAAAAGTTTGCACTAACCCAATATTTTGTACATAATTGTATACTTTCAGAGTAAACGGATATTTTTGTTATATATATAGTTTGTAGAAAATATATTGTTGGTAATTTTGTTAAATGTATTGCTAGTAATTTCACTCCAATAATTTATTCGTAATTTTTATAAAAATTACTGTTGGTAATTTATTTTTTTGGTGGTGGGGGATTTACAATTTGCTCATAGTTGGGATCCTAATAAATGCTACCATTTGTTAGGGTAGTTATACGCTTCTCAAAACCTCATTGATGTCGGATGTAGTTTATCCTTATACCGATAACGGATGAAATGATGCATACTAAAAGATAATATTTTTTACATGTTATCTCTTCTTTTTCCTCCAAAAGCATAATTTAATCTTTGTCTCAAATTAAACGTTCAATGAAATTACTTTAACTAATGTTCACTGTAACATATTCAATCTTAATTTTGCTTTATTCAAACTATTTATTTCGGTTAGCATTTGATGACATTAGAAGTGCTTGTACTTAGCTAACATGAATCGCTAAGAATGAACAAAATAAAAATATCCAAGAAGGTTTAAGGAGAATATAAACTTCAAAGAAACTGATACTTATAAGTAGAAAATCACGCCCAGTGAGGAAAGAGAGCCTCGAAAACTGAATACTCACTGGACATACTGAAGGCAAGATAAATCAAACGAAAGGAGAATAACCTGCTTAACGAGTTTCTCGGAAAGGATGACAGAACAAGTACAAAGAGAGATGATAAAGTATTGTTTACGCCCTGAAACGTCAGATATTACATTTTTCGCAACACAATTTTAAATCAAAATACAGCATTTTATGTTGCTTTATTTTCATCTATCATCAATGTTGATATGCAAAAAAAGCCCCATTTTTATAAAAGTGTACATTGATCCAAATGTAGTTTTGGGCTTTTTAGATATTAACTACGATGAATAATTAAGCAGGTCAAGAGGTAAATTGTGAACATTTGTGTTGCAGTTTTCTTATTTATTGACGCTCCACGTTCGGATGGGCGTGTTCAATTTGTAAGTAAGCAAAGGCAGACATTGCTTGAAAGTAAGCAACAATATAGAACGCGGAAGATAGTCGCCATAAAATCGAGCATTGAAAATAATTTCCACTTGCTTATGTTACTCACTTTGATGGTTGGCTTTCATTTAGGTTAAATTAAAGAAATCAACTGGACTGTATCGAAGTGTCCATTTTTTTTAAAAACAGATTTATATAATATGTGATGACGTTAGATCAGGCAATATGAACCACTAGCAAACGCAACAAAATTAGGCCCTGTCGGCTGGGGCTTTAGAATACGCCGACTGCACCTCTGTAGAGAGGTAAGACCCCCACCCCCAATGAGGCGTCCTGGGTATGACGTTAAATTGCATCCAACAGCAAGGCCTCTGATCAGGAGGTTTTGAGGAGCATGGAACCGCCTCTTAGTTGCTGGTGTTCCTAGGTCCGCCTTGGCCCGGGGTGGTGGCACCTGTTGGGGTCCCAGCTATGGGCAAATAGTGAACTCCTAGTTTTCCAAGTTTTACTCACGTCCTGGGTATGATGATA
Source organism: Acanthosepion lycidas (assembly GCA_963932145.1). Classification (NCBI taxonomy): domain Eukaryota; kingdom Metazoa; phylum Mollusca; class Cephalopoda; order Sepiida; family Sepiidae; genus Acanthosepion; species Acanthosepion lycidas. Next base: position 86,814,564 of record OZ010573.1, on the reverse strand, counting down.
AACTTCATCCGCTTCCTGGGTACGGCGATAAACTACATCCAACAGCAAGGTCTCAGATAATGTTTTCAGAAAAATAATGTTGCCAGCTATAAGTTTTTTGTAAGAGATAATGTTGCCAGCTATACGTTTTTTTGTAAAGAATAATGTTGCCAGCTATACGTTTTTTTTTTTGAACAATGTTGCCAGCTATACGTTTTTTTTTTTTTAAACAACAATGTTGCCAGCTATAGGTTTTTTTGAAACAATAATGTTGCCAGCTATATATTTTTTATTGCATACAAAATAGGCATTTAAAATTCATATAAACAAGATTTGGCATTAAATAACCCACAGTGGTTGATATGCCATAAAACCCAAACAAACAAACAAGCAACAAAATTATTTAGTAATTATATTATAATTTCAATGCAGTCCTCACTTATGAATTTGGTGAACTACCTACGCACATGTCCACTCAAGAAATAACGTACGCACATTTACATGTGAAAAATTCAGCTTTATATTGTATATTACTCCCCCAACCATCCAAACAAAATACACACACACGCGTGTGTGGGGTGTGTTTTAAGGTATGCTGTATTTATTATTTATGGGTAAGAGTGTTTAATTCCAGTGATAGAATGTGTGTAAATAGAAAAGTGTACTTTAAGTGTGGTGGCTCGACTATATATGATGATCCCATGTGATGAAACCTAGGTAAGTAGTACCTGAGCCAGGTACTACCTAGCTAGGATTTATTTATTTTACTTTTGCTCTACTTAGCGTATTCAGAACTCTTTGTTTTAATTTACTCGCTGTTTTTTTTTTCTTTGGACCAGAAATTTGAGGTATTTGACAATTTTGTTCGCTCTGTTCGGAGGTTTCTGGTGCTTTCTTTTTTTCCAATTTTTTCCTTGAATGGCAATTGAAAATTGTACTATCTATATTTTTTTCACCATCAAGTTTATATATATATATATATATATATATATATATATATATATATATATATATATATATATATATATATATATATATAATTGTTCATATTGTAATCTAATTTGTAACCCTGCAGCCGCTTAGTTGAAAATCGGCCCTCCAAAAAAAAAAAAAAAATAGTCTTGGACAGCACGTGAACCTAAATTGTCTGCATTCTTCTGTACTAGTGGGACGTTAATTCTTGCTTGATAAAATAGATACTAGCGTGGAAATGTCTTGACGTATCAGTCTTCCCGTTTTCTATGTTTTTGAAAGCGAAAACCCCAAACACATCGTTGGTAGTGGGGACCCCCCCACAACTCTCACTTCGTTGAAACTGAAAAGCTTGTTGACATATAAAGTCAGCCTCTACAATCAGCTACCTGACCATGAGAATGGAAGTCGGCAATTTGTGTACGCTACCTACCATATGCATTAGAATTCTATGCCGCATCCGCTATACTGGAAAACCAGTAAAAAAATTAAAAAAAAAAAAACTTTAGGATAGGACAATGGGACTTATACTAAGTTAAAACTTAATGTAGTCGAAGGCATAAACATAAAATCCCATTCCCATCCATTGGTAAGTATGTCTACAGCTGTCAACTCGGACTTGTCAACTGCAGCCATTTTTTTTTGCGTGTGTGTGTGTGTGTATGTGTGTGTGTAATAGGAGTAGGTAGGCTTCCCTGCCGTCCGGTCAATACTCCTCCTCCTTCTCTTGGACAAGTGTAAAGGCTCACACCTTGTTTCTTGTTTAAAAAAGGGTTCCCGGATCTCTCCCTTCCTATCTCTCTGGTCTCTGTACTGGAGGCTGCCGTGTTTCTCCCGGGATGTGTGCAGTCCATGGCAATGTCTTTTCATTCTGAGGGTACACGGTCGACAGATTTCTGGTTGCTAATTCCGACTGGTAGTAAGGAGACCTAACTCATGCGTAGCGTCTTGAGCGCCCGCTCTAATCAACTGTTGTATAATACCAGGGTGTCTGTAGTGCCATGTCGCACATGGATAGGTGTCCCTGCATCCATCTCCGGTGGGCAACCCTGAGGCCACATTGTCTTGCAGGCTGCGCCAATTTCCGTCTGCCCAAGTCGCGGCCGATCACCGTCTGCATTTTCTACTGCTTGTTTTGTTTTGGCTACGGCAATTGCACATCATGAAAACTAACAAGGATCCCAAAAGAAATCCTAAACCAGTTTAACATTTCATTTTCTTGTCTTCACGCTCCCCGTTCAAGAATGTGCTTCCTCCTGGGTTAAAGCTGGAGTTAAGGCTTTCATTCCCTCAAGGATATATAAAGTCAAATCGCGCTCCTCCCCCTGGCTCTCCGCTGCATGCTCAGCTGCCATTGCCCATAGGAATCACTTTTTCTACCTTATCGTAGCGATATGTCTGGTTGCAAGAGATGAGACTTTGTCTCTGCCCGTAACGAGTGTAAGCGTGTTCTCAATGAAGCAAAGTCAGTATTTGCTGCCCGAATGAAAGAACGTATTGCATCTCGCAAATTCGGCTTCAAGGATTATTGGCGTCTCTGCAAGAAAGTACTTAACAATAGCAAACCCTCTATACCTCCTTTGTTCAACCCGTTTGAAGGTCTGACCTCTTCTGCCGACAAGGCTGAATGCTTTGCTCGGAAATTTTCATTCAATTCAACGCTCGACACTTCCGGTGTACCCACACCCGATTTCCCTCTTCGAACTGAGGCTCAATTGAGCGTCTTGCGTCATCGGTTCTGGGCATCATCTTTAAATTAGACCCCCACAAGGCTAGTGGTGGAGATGGAATACCAGTCATTGTCCTGAAGAAATGTGCGCCTGAACTGGCCCTGCCTTCTCCAAATTATATAACTACTGCCTCAATGAATCTTGTTTTCCACCAAGTTGCAAGTCCTCATCCGTTGTTCCTGTCTTTAAGAACTCTGAAGACCCTTCTAACCCTTCTAATTACCGTCCTATCAGTCTCCTACCACTTTCGGTAAAGTCTTTGAAGCTTTAATCAACGCGGAAGTGGTTATGCACCTTACATCCCATAATCTACTCTCCGACAAGCAATATGGTTTCCGCGTTGCCCGTTCTACAGCTGATGTGCTTACGGCCATAACTTAAATTTATATCCAAGCACTTCATAATAACGGAGAAGCTCGTGCCGTGGCTCTTGATATCTCCAAAGCGTTTCATAGAGTTTGGCATGCTGGCCTTCTTCGCAAGATTCAGGGTTATGGAATTACAGGTCGATTGTTCGACTTAATACAATCATTCCTGTCGAACCGTACTTTGAAGGTCGTTCTCAACAGATTCTCTTCCAGCTCCTATCCCACGAACGCAGGTGTCACCCAAGGCTCTCTCCTAGGCCCTACTCAGTTCCTTATCTTCATTAACGATCTTCCTGATGTCATAGCTTCCCAAGTAAGCATCTATGCGAACAACACTACTATTTACTCATGCCCCCAAAACAAATCTAGTGTCGCCGACAAAACTCACCTGGTCGTTTGTCTTGAAAATGACCTCCAATCGGTTGTGGACTGGGGCAGGAATTGGCTGGTTAACTTTAATGCCTCAAAAACAAAACTGCTCTCTATTACTCACCAGAGAGAAACATCCTTGCCTCTCATTAGAATGTCTGACACTCAACTCCACGAGAGCAACACTTTGCGACTGCTCGGTCTCATATTGTCCGCTGACCTGAGATGGAACGAATACATTGAGTCAATAGCTTCGTCCTCCACTAGGAAGGTTGGCTCCCTGTGCCGCGCTAGGAAATTTTTCTCGCCGGAGTCGATCCTCCAAATCTACAAATCAACCATTCGTCCTTGCATGGAGTATTGCTGCCATATATGGTCTGGAGACCATTTTAATTGTCTCAAGGTCCATGATAAAATCCAAAGATGGATATGCAATGTAATTGGCCCTGATCTGGCATCTCGTCTGCTGCCGCTCTCTCACAGACGTGCCGTTGCCTCCCTCTGTCTTTTTTACAAATCCTTTAACGGTAACTGCTCCGATGAGCTGCTTTCGCTGGTTCCCATACTTCATGAATTTAAGCGTTCAACTAGGCTGGCAACTCGCTCTCACCCTTTCACTGTCGAAACTCCTAAATGTAGCCGTCTCTTCTACTCCAATAGCTTCATGTCTCGCACTTATCACCTATGGAGCTCCCTCCCAATTTCTAGTTTTCTTGATAGCTATAATCTATAATTATTCAAATGTAACGTCAATCAACGTCTCCAGATGCCCTGATCTATCCCCTAAACTTCTTTCCTTTATCACTCCTCTTTGTTCTCGCTCCATCTCTGTAACCCCTTGCGTGCTAGTGGCTTCTCGCCTTGCTTGGGTTTGAATGTTTAAAAAAAAGTATATATATATATATATATATATATATATATATATATATATATATATATATTGTCATCCACAAACAGACTATTTCGCTGTATCACAGCTCATCAGTGTGATTAGATGTCTACTTGCCTCTAGCTAGGATCAAAACCCGACTGACAGTCGGGGATTTTACCACTAAGCACACGGCAGGGATGAAGGTGAATTTAAGCGTATTTATTTTCCACCCTGTTGTTATCACAGTGACTGAGAGAACTCGATTCGATTTACCGAAGAGTCATATATATATATATATATATATATATATATATATATATATATATATAGAGAGAGAGAGAGAGAGAGAGAGAAAGAGATTGAGAGAGAGAGAGAGAGAAAGCAAGAAAGACAAAAAGACAGAAATCTAGATATTATTTTATCCTTATTTCATTCTTTTATTTTGAGATTGTTGTAGCTTTCAATCGAATTTTCTCTTAGGACTCACCATTAATCATAACGATCCTTCAAAAAATTTCAATTTCACTCCGGCTTATTTCTTAGAAATGCACAGTTTATTCGACTAAGTTCTATTTACAATTATACTAGCTGACGTCACTAATCAATATGTTAAGAGAAATACCGTAATATTCTATAATGATAATTCCAAACGGTGTTTGTGTTTTGCTAACCAGTGTTAGAGTTATTGACATCTGTGCTGAGATATTGCATAAATTAATGATCATTTCAGGCTTATATTAATAGTTTGCCGCCATTTTCGTGCCTTACTTTTAGCAAGGAGATAAACCATTATTCTCATGTAAGACGATGGACGATTTTGGTAAAAAGTTCTATTGTTTTATTTAACAAGGTACACACAAGAGAACAGAGAATAAACAAGTACTCACCATTAAAGATCGTTGAAGTTTTCACAGGTTTGTATTTGTGGCACCACAAGGCGTTTGTTAAGCTGTTTATCGTGTCTGAATTCTAATGATCAATCGGTAATACCTCAGTAGGGATACCAAAGCTGCATCAACAAACTTATTCAATTACAGAATTTTTTCTTCTTCAGATTTTTTTTTACTCACTTTATGTTTGGTGGAAAGACATTGTAGTGTTAGGCTTTTGGAGGAAGCGATTGATTCGTTTTCTATGGTTTATCAACCCTTTGATTTATTTAGATTATCTTATATAGAGTGTATATATATCTTGAACTACCACCTGTCACGATAGAATGATATTCCCTCAGGAAGTCGCCGTGCCTTGAGCAACTATTTGACCAGTTGAGGATTGAAGTGACTTCCAGTGGAACTCGTATATGCGATACATCGCTAAAGACAAAGGAAAAATGGTCGATGCCCTGTAACTCTCCATTAAATACCTAACTATCCTCTAACTTAACAAGAGCCCAATCAGGCGTAAAATAGAGCACTGCTGTTATATTTGGACAGGAGCTTCCCAGCCCTAACATTCACTCGATGAGAGAGTTCAAGAGCCTCTACATGGTCTAGTGGGTGAAAATGTTTTCTTCTCAGTGGAACACCTATCTCAAAGACAAAATGTCCCAAGCCTATCACTACTCTATCAATACTTCCATGGAAAGTGCAAAAACGAACTGCATTCCTTGGTACCACCAATCATAATCTTCACGGCTAAGACTCGCCACGCGACGCAAATTGTAGCGAACCACCTTCATTCCTACCGTATTCCATCGGTGAAAATAAGTTCTACTCGAACAGCTTCTTCTCGCGAACTACGATTCTTTGGAACCGACTCCCAAGAGGATGTTTTCCCGATCACAACAATCGTAACCAGTTAAAGTCTAGAGTTAACGGTTATCTTCCCAGCATATCCGCATAAACTGTGCTTATTACACTGTAACCGCGTGTGGTTCGCGTGCCTTGTATAGAGTGAACATCACTGTAAAAAATATCTTATAATCCATAATTTTAATGATTTCACGCTGATGGGCTTCAAACCATACCAATTCACTATACTTATCACACTGACTTTTCTGTCTAGCTTACGCATTATTACGAGATAAACGGAATTATTATATTTTTTAAAGGATGACAGATTTTGGAACAAAGCGGTAAATATCTTGTTAAAAATTTAATGCAGGTATTTCTATTATTATTTTTATTTACTAATTTCAACGAACTTTATTTAAACTAATTTGCTTGAATATCATGTTCCGTCATAACATAAACGATCATTTATCTCCATCTTTTATTTAATGTCTTTGAAATGCTAAAACTGCTTGGAAAGTTAACGGAGTGTCATTCCGTTTCTTTCTCTACTTTTTGGAATTCAGAGATTCCATTCTCTTAGAGTGCCACTCAAGTTTTGGGTTACAAGGCTAGCCAGCGATTTATTCATTAGGAAAGAGATATATTCATCTCTTTTTCAAAGGCAACTATGTTGAAGTGATCGCAAGATGGGGAAATGAACTCAGTTTGCCGATTTGACTTTTCTGCGTGATAAAGGCATCGTAAACTTCAAATATAATTGTGAAAAAAATATTTTTCCTTTCTTAAGTACTTCAATAAGCACAGAATTTTTTAAAGAGTCATTCAGTCTGGCGATTTAGCCATTTTGAAATCAGTCTAATGCATAAAAAAAAAGAATGAAAACAGATGTGCTCTTTCCTTAGTAACGTCACATCAAGGACATCTGTTTTGAAACGTCATTTTTCCTTCGAGGATAAATTTCTTAAATTACAGACGGCAAAAGCAGGATATGAGTAATCTTTCTTCATACTGCTAATGCTCAGTGACTGTTGCAGCGACAAAAATGACAAGAATACGATTACAAATTTTACATAAAGAAGCTCGAAAAGGATACGATAACCACGCAATCTGTACTCACTCAACTGAAAAATTTTGATGAATCCCCAAATAAATATTCACATGACAAATGAAGTTATTTTCTGATATGCTGTAATATATAAGTATTTGTGAAATGCGTCGGTTATGACAAAAATCGAGAATAATCGATTTCGTATTATGGAAAAATGTTTATGAGCAAGACTGCAGAGAATATCATAGATTTGGTATTCTTGGAAAAGGAACACTTGAAAGTGTCTATTAAACATATACGTACTTACAGACACAATCACAGTATATATATATATATATATATATATATATATATATATATATATATATATATATATATATATGTACATACATACATATATGTGGAGAGAGAGAGAGAGAAAGACAGGCACATAGATAGATAGATAGATAGATAGATAGATAGATAGATAGATAGATAGAATGCTTAAATAATTCTATATCTAATGCATGAATTATCTGCATCTCTACGTATTTTCTATATGACTATTCAGTATCTGGAATAATATTCTGTATATAAGTACTTAGTATCAGGAATAGAGTAATAGATATAGACAGTGTGGACATATGAATCAACACTGCATGTTGAATATCAATTTCACCCATCAGAACGATCTACAGAGCAACTTGTATTGAATAGTGAAAATGAGTTATTATGCTATTATGCAGATTTGTTTCCTTTAACCCGGTGTTTATAAGTAATATATCCATATACTGATACCATTTCATCTATAAATATAGAATTGTTTGATCTCTCTCACTTTCCCTATCTCTCTGCCTCTTCTAATACACACACACACACATACATACATACATACATACATATATATATATATATATATATATATATATATATATATATATATATATAAAGAAGGAACAGTAAGATATATAATCCGGTGTTCTTATAGATATTTTTCTTTGTTTCCTTGGAAACGTGAATTATGATTTTTGCTAACTTTAAGACCCAGTAATTTTATAAGCTACTCCAAAATTCGCTTGAGGATGAAATGGAACTAATGTCTTTAAATTGATTACAAAATTAAATTTGGAACTTCCATTTTTGAAACATGGTTAGAACTGTGTTGCGGAAAAAACATATTTTAAATTAATTAATTTATTATATATATATATATATATATATATATATATATATATATATATATATATATATATATATATGAAGAAATATAGTCTTAAGGTGTGCTATATTTATGGAATAAAGTGCTCAGTATCAGAGATAGAGCGTGTGTAAATATAAAAGTGAACATAGAAGTCAACACTTAGAGGCGACAGTCTGTTTCATGCTATATGCAATCGTCAGGCCACATGTGCTGTTATTTTTCTCGGCTATTTATGTATATACGAGTAAGTGGTGCATTGTGGGTAGTCTATTATGGCGGTTATTTTACCTTAAGTCGCTTATTTATTTATTTGGGTTAAATTATTTTGTTTGTTTTTATTTTTGCTTCTTATTTTATTTTTTTTATTTTTTATTTTTTTAATCGGTGTTTTTATTAACGCAGTAAAAATTTGTTTATATCACTTATTTAATAGTTTTGTTTTGGTTTGAGAATTTAATTAAAGTTATTTATTCGATTTTGAACCAAATCGAACCAAAAAATCGGACGAAAAAAATAACTATAACTGTTATATAACGATAATAAAAAAAAAAAATAATAATAAAAATAAAAAATAAATAAATACTACGTTACTTAAAAATCGGAAAACCGAAAAGAGAAAATATACAAGTAAAATAAATTAACCTAAATTCATCCAAGTAAATAAATAAACAAACCAATCCCGATAAAGTTTCCGTTAGAAAAAACAATTAAGATAATCAACCCAAATAAACACAAATTAAAAACTGTTCCTGCCAAAATAATAGTTAGAACAAACTACAACAATCAACCCCAAAATCGAATAAATAACTTTAATTATATTCTCAAACCAAAACAAAACTATTAATAAGTGATATAAATACATTTTTACTACGTTAATAAAAACACCGATTAAAAAAAAAAAAGTAAAATAAAATAAAATAAGAAACAAAAAATAAAAACAAACAAAATAATTTAACCCAAATAAATAAATAAACGACTTCCGGTAAAATAACCGCCATAATAGACTACTCACAAAGCGAAATTTTAGGAATAAATTTTAGGATTATTCCTAAAATTTCGCTTGAAGATGAAACGGGACTAAACACCACAATCCAACTTAATTTTATTAATTATTTGGATGATTTCGGCTCTCGTTTTTGAAACATGAGAACTCTTATGTAGCGAAGGAATCATATTTTTAAACAAAAAATATTATTATAATATAAGCTCTACTTCTGTATGGAGCACTGTCTTCTTAAAAATAAAAACAAAAATACTAAGGAACCCCGGATTATGCACCCAACGTGTTCTTTTCTATTTTCTGCATACCTGCACAAGGATACATACATATATATATATATATATATATATATATATATATATATATATATATATATATATATATATGATGGACACTTCTGTCGTTTTCGATGTATTATTGTCTTTCAGTTCAGTTTTTATGTTTATCTTGCGTATGAGACAAAAATACTATACGGGATTTACAAACAAATCCACTCGAAGGGCACACTGAAGAGTTTACCGACATATTGGTTGATTCATTAGCCCGAGATTTAACTCTTAATCCTCTCAGATGGTTGGGACAATATTTTTCTAAGTTAGTTATACCTAAGTGGCAGCAGTTTCTCCAGTTTTCTCGGTTGTCAACAGCGAGTTAGAACTTCTCTATAGAGATGGTTGCAGCAATTAATAGTATTTAAGTTTGTCCTTGAAGCGTAACCAAGGACAAGCTATATTAGGATTACCATGAAAAAGTTGGCTATACATGAAGATTTTCGGCAGCCGATCATCACTCGGATGACATGACCAGCCCATCTGAACTTTGATTGCATTAGAAAGGATTCCAAACCAGCGATAACACATTTGATGAAAAGTTCAGGGTTAGAAAATTTGTCCTGTCGTGTATAACTCCATATTGGACGAAGACAGCGTTTATGAAAAGCACCAAGGTGATTGATGTCCTGAATGGCGTCCACGATTCTGACCCATAAAGAAGTGTGGTGAGAATGACTGCTCGATAGACACTGATTTTCGTTTTCAATGAAATCCTATGAACATGCCATAGGCATAGCTTCCCAAGGATATTGGTTGCCTTTGATATTCAGTTGACTATTTCGTCATTCGAAGAGGCATTTAAATTGTCTTTACTTCCTAAGTACGTGAATGATTTCACATACCTCAGGCTGTTCTTGCCAACAGCAATGTGAGGGATTGGAAAGGTATGGGCAGATGGCTTTTGTTTTAAACCAGCAAAAAAAAAAAAAGAAAAGAAATAACTGACTACAAAACATCAACATGTTTTACTGCAACCACATGCACAATAATTATAAGCAGGACGAATTCGTTATATGCCGAATCATTAAACCCTTTATTTCTACCTGATTCTCGAAAAATATCTAAAACTTATATTGTAGAAACTGAAAAACCTCAAATCTGGTCACTAATCAAGATAACCTCATCAAATCTAAACTAGCGATGACCAATATAGTGTATCAATGCCTAGTACAAGACTGTTTCTTATCACAAATCAATTACCTATATTGGGCATACTACCACCTCCTTGAGTAGACGCCCTAGGTGTAACTTATCAGATTAAAAGTACTATAAAAGACATGTATCTTCAATTTGCAAAAAGCCTTAAGAAAAATTCTGATCAAAAACACGATGATTCTATATAAATCACATTGCCGGAAACGTCTCGCTATTAGAGAGGCTTTGTATCTTAAACATCTCCCTCCTCCTATCAACCTCAACTTATTTAATAGTGCGAATGAAGAGTTAAAGGTTTTTTTTCTCAAAAATAGAAAGATCTCATGTGAATTCCAGCCACGCTCAACACGGGAAATGTCGGAAAAAAAGTAACTTAAACCGTCGAAATAGGAGGAAAAATAACAACACCAAAAACAAAAGCCCCTGGAAAATGACTAAAAAAGTAGCTGAAAGCGTTTGGGAATACGAAAATTATGGAAAAAATTCTTACTTCTGGCCGACGGAAAAAACATAAAGACGCTGAAAAAATTATATATATATATATAAATATAAAAGTGAACATAGAATTCAACACTTAAAGGCGACAGTCTGTTTCATTCTATATGCTTTCGTCAGGCCACATCTGCTGTTATTTTTCTCGGCTATTTATATATATACACGGGTTAGTGGTGCATTGTGGGTATTCTGTTATGGCGGTTATTTTACCGGAAGTCGTTTGTTTATTTATTTGGGTCAAATTATATTGCTTGTTTTTATTTTTTTATTTTTTTGTTTCTTATTTTAAGTTATATAATCATTAAGTGTTTTTTAATATGTTGGTATTATGCTGTTTGCTATTAAACCTTAATTCTTAAAAATTAATCTTTTGATTTATAGCAAGATGACAGCTGTTTCCTTGATAAACCTCAGAGGAGGAAATGATTTATACCCTTTGATATTCTAATTATAGTGATTTTTGGCAATAGGATTTAAATTCTCGAAATCCATCAAGTAGTGCTTTTGGAGAGATATTTATGGCATTTGATTGCAGGTAAATAAGAATGAATAAAATATATTCTCATTCGAGATTTCAAACATATTTCTTCCTTATACAAATTGGGAAACTAAACAAACGCTAGTACACCATGAACATTTCACATAACAAACATTTCCTTTCTTTACTTTTGTTGGGATTGCTATGAGTTTGAATTTGGTATCAGAAGGTTTTTATATTAAGATGGTTAGTTTACGAGCATGTTCACCATATTAATCCGCAACAATATAGAATATAGATATTCAAAAACGAATCAATCACAAGGCAATTGAGTAAGAAACACCGATTATGAGATTTCAATAAACAACATGCATTTATGAACAATTAACATACAATTTGAGAATACAATTGAGTTGAAATTTAATGGATAAATGAGAATAGATGTATTTAGCTGCGTAGAATATTATTGTGAATGTTTGAAGGTGTTTGCGATTGCTATTCAGATTTGTTCACAAAATTAAACAAAGTGTCCAGTTACGTACTAAATTGACCTTTGTGCTAGTTCAGTTATTAGTGTGTGTACGTAAGTTTGTTTGTATAATTGGTAGGAGTTGCGTACCTTTACTTGTATGAGAATTTGATTGTTTGTTTACTAATACTTATTATGTAGTGAGAAAAAAATGTCACTTTTTAAAGTATCATAAGTGATGTTTGGATAGCGGTCCTGAGAGAGATAGAGTGTGCTTGTGGATTGGTGAGTCAGATATTTTGCGCGGCAAAGTCCTGGTTGGTCAGAGTTTTGACTTGAGTTGGTCAGTTTGGCATCTCTCTAGGAATGTAGATCTGACTGGTGAATTGGACTGAAATTTGTCCTTCTATTTGTTTTGGGAAACCAAAGCAGGCTCCATGGAGTCTGGTGGGAAAACAGATTTTTGACCATGGATAAACATTCTAGGGTTGTCTCGACCAATAACAAGCAGAGTTTCACAATATGTGGTGTTGATTGGTCAAAGCTAATTCTTATAGAAGAGTCTATTGTGACGTCCCCCGGGTGTCGCTGCGCCAATTGTGACGTCTGTCTGGCCGCGTCCGTCGTGCTATCCTGTCCTGTGACGACCAACTGGCTTGGTATTGGTCGCGGCACCAAATTTGACGTTCTAACCTTTTGGTGATTCGGATGGGAATCTGGTTAGATTCAGTATCAGCCTTGTCGTTCCCAGCTCGCCTCCAACGTCTGGTTACGAAAGTAACTGTTTTGATTTCCAGTCTAACCTACCCACGTTGTGATTTGATCTTAGGCAGACGAAATCAAGCAGTCGCCAGGCCGTAATGCAAGCCGAGTTCGATCAAGGGTAACACCGCACAAGTATATGTAAAAGAAAAGAAAATAATGACTCGAAAAGTTCAAATGTGTTAAAAAAAGGATAACAATATTTTATATCTTGTTGCTGAATACAGGACTTCGTCTTTCTCCCAAACCCGCTATATGGATTCGTGACACTTTGTGTTTGTAGGCGAGTCTTAACATTAAGTTGTTTGTTCTTTAAGAAACTGGTTCTTGGTGTATCTTCAGGCGATATTCGTAAAACTTGTTTTGGTGGTATGAGTCGTTCTTCAAAAATAAATTGTTCTTGGCTAGAAGTTGAGGTCGTGATGCCTGGAATCTTTCAAGTCAGCTATCTGCGAGGCGGGTGCAACTCCAATTGCGAACTTCACTCAACTGCCTCGCAACTGGAACTCGAACTGGTACTGCTTTTCACTCGCTGCGACTCTGCTTATATGGACGCCGACCCAAACCGGGGTGGGCCTGTCGGTGTTTGAGGTTCCTTGATAATTCTAAATCCACAATCCACTTCTTTGTTTTCGGTCAGGAAAATTTATTATTTTCCATTTTTGGAAGTCTTTCGTCTTCCCACCTTCTTCTGTTCTCATATTGGTATCTCACCATACCCTCAGAGGGTGTCAACGGGTTTCCCCTCTCTCTCACAGTGGCATCTAACACCTATCCCTTCAGGGGGGCGCAACAGGCCTCCCCTCCTTTTTCACATGGTTACCTCCGCCTAACGCTCATGTCACCATCCAGCCAATGGGCACTCAGCGGCGTGGGTGTGGCCAGACTAACCTCGGTTTAAAAAATCTTGCTCAAATAAAAATAAATATCCTCCTTTTTCATTTTTTTTCTTTTCTTTCTCTTTCTTTCCTTCTGCCCGACAACAAACCTTAGACTCTTATCTTAGTCAAATGTCACTTGGACTTTATCACCCGGGGCCTTCGCCAAACAAGTGGGTGGTCAATTGGACGTATTTGCATTCTGTTGCTAATTAACTGTTCTGATAAAATAGTTTAAATATCATAGCCAGGCCTGACAATAAACAGGTGTTTTTCCCAAATGACATGGAGGTGCTTCCACGGACATTTTGGTTTCCATCAAGCTTGACCTAATTAATTTTTATCTCCCATCACCCTGCGGGAGGTCGCGCGGGCATTTTGTTTTCGGTCAGTGCGTGCTTAATTAATTTTTATCTCTTTAGAATTCTGTCTCACAGGCCATTTGACCAGCCTGAAATTTTCACCATTGCCATGGGCAGATTGGCTATATCTTATTCTCCGCCCCGTCACATAAATCAGATTAAATCCAGTATCTTACTTTCTCGACAATGAAAATAAAATTTTACCACTTTTCTTTGTTAGAAAAATAACCTTGTTTGGTGTCCTGTTCGTGATGGCTTCTTATCACCTAAATTTAATTCTCACCTTTTCTTTTTCTTCTTTATTTCTAGCAACCCTAAATGGTGTCACAATCCTCCCCTATTCTATTTGTCATTTACTAGTAAATGACACCTAAACCCAAATACACCATTTAGCATGCATCATGCATCTGTCCCATGTAATTCTATTCTTCTTTTCTTTTTTAAGGTTTTACATGTAAGGTGATGTACTTTTCATTTTCTTCTGTTCTACATTCAAATGTAATGTTTTTTCATCTTCTTCTGTTCTACATGCAAATGTAATGTTCTTTTCATCTTCTTCTGTTCTACATGCAAATGTAATGTTCTTTTTCATCTTCTTCTGTTCTACATGCAAATGTAAAGTGTGCGTATGCCTGCGGGTGCCTGTGGGTGCATATGTGTGGTTATTATGGCTTGTTTTTCTTGGTCAATGTTTTTCTCTCCGCTTTAGGAGGTTTTTTCTGCCACACGTGTCGGTTTCACGCCAGCCTCTTCCGCTGGTCTTTCTGCAATTTCTTCGCCGATTTCGTAGGAGTAAAGAACACTGCTCGGCATCTCCCTCTCGAGTTGCTGCATGCTCATTTGATTATTGCTAGTTAATTTCCTCTTACTTCTAATCTTCCATATTGCCATACCCACTATGGCTATAATTATGAATGTACTTATCGCGATCTGATCATCATCTTCCCAAGCCATAACTTCATTTCCCAACGCACTTAACTTGTCCCTCAATTGATCCATATCGATCTTTTCTATCGGCTTCATTAGTACTGGCATTTTATTCAAGGTAACATTGGGGAATCCCCTCACTATTGGCTCCCACAACTCTGTACAATTGACTAAGCTTCTGCCAATCATTTCTTTGATTGAATCTTTCTCTTCATATCTTTCTTCTTCCTGGTAATAGGAGGGTAAGGAAATAGATATCCCAAATTCCGAACATCCCAGGGGTAACTTTAACAGGGATAATGGTGGCTTTACTCTTAATGTCCTTGTGGGCTCTCCCCCACATACCTTAGACAAGCTAATGGGTTTCTGTGTGGCCACTACACACACCCCGTCTGACACACTGGTAGCTTGTGGTAATGCCGTGTTTGCTAATACCTCTACTTGACAAGTTCTCTTAATTCCCTCTATCTTCCCTTCAAACAATTCTAGTATGCATAATTTGTGATTACCAGCTATATAGATAGGGCTTAACGATGTACAATTCCCTAGAGCATAATTTCTACACTTTCTAGCTTCTTTAGCTGTTAGCAACATGAATTTTGTTCTACCCGAATTTAAAGCTATGTATTCTGTTTCCATCTTGTACCTTGCTACCATTCATGTGGCTACCATCATCACTATCATCAACACTTTCATTTTGATCACTCCTGCAGGGCAACAAAATTCTCTTGTTTTTATTATTCATAACCATTCGGTCTGGTTCAATTCTTCACTCAATTATTCCATAATTTCTTACTAAGTTGTAACACTTGAACTCTTCCCTTCCCTAACTAAGTCCTAGCAGACAGAATGGTCCGGACAGGTGCGTGGGGCTCCCACTTTAAAGGTCGTACTTCATGACTCCACTGATGGCCAGTTAGCAATGCCAATAATCTTCTTTCGTCCTTCGTGAGGTGCAGCTCGCGACTCCATCCCCTCCATCCACATCCACCAAAGTCAGCCAGTAGGATTTTGGATGAGCCAGTGTCGTTATCTGTCGATACCGAGTGCTTCTCTTCTGCACCGCCTTCTTTGTTCTACTGAGACTTGGGGTTCTCCGCCTTTCTCAATCTCATCTTCAGAGGTAGTTCTTGCTCGACCTCTAACATTCCCTCGGTGTTTAATTCCCGTTCAGGAGGTGTTCTGTCCTCTTCTTCCTCTCTTGATTCTTCCTTCTGTTTCGAGTCCTCGCCCTGGACGTCTTCCTTACTTCTTGACTCGATGTCTAAATCTCTCCTGTTTCTTAGTCTTTCTTTGAGCTGGGAAAGGGGTATTTGATCCTCCTCCTCCAACTCGTTGAACTCTTCGTCTTGTTTAGGGTGCCTCTTTTTAGAGCCCTTGACTGCTTGATTGGATATCTTTGTTTTTCTCTTCCTTTTCTTTGGGCATTGGGGTGTGATGGTAACATCACAGGGTCTTCTCTGCACCGATTCACGCAACGACTGAACGCCGCTGATCCCCGCCGAGGGTTCCAACTCCGTCACTCGGATCGCTTCGTCTATCTGGCCAAGTCGATCTATCTCTTCATTTTCCTTGGAATCTTATTCCGTCGCTATTTTATCCGGCTCAACCAGAGTTACCTTCCTTGTCCTTGTCTTCTTAGG
The DNA here is from genome assembly GCA_963932145.1 of Acanthosepion lycidas. Classification (NCBI taxonomy): domain Eukaryota; kingdom Metazoa; phylum Mollusca; class Cephalopoda; order Sepiida; family Sepiidae; genus Acanthosepion; species Acanthosepion lycidas. The sequence goes on along the minus strand of OZ010573.1, from coordinate 86,797,813 downwards.
CCTCGGTTCGCTCATTTCCAGGTTAGCTATTTCAGCCTTCTTCAGATCGTTGACATGAAACCACCTTGCTCGTCCTGCCACTTACATATGATACTGGACCCGTCTGCTCTACTATCCGGTAGTACGGTTCCCATCTTTGGTCCAGCTTTCCTTCTCTCTGTTGGATTTTATAGTAGACAGGGTCTCCAACCTTCAATTCTACTACCTTTTTTTCAGCATTGACTCTGTCATTTTTTCTCTTCTGTGTCCTCTTTATTCTTCTTCTGGCCTGTACAAATATTTTATGTTGTTGTTCCAGCAACAGCTGATGATGATCTTCTCCCATATACTTTCTTCGGGGCTTCAACAGGTTATCCACAGACAGGACCACGTCTCTGCCAAACAACATAAAGTAAGGAGAAAATCTGGATGTTTCGTTTATCGTAAACCTCACGGCCGCCAGAGCCTGCGTCAAATACAAATCCCAATTTCCTGTATTCTCTCTGGTCAGCTTGGCCAGCACATCTCCCAAGGTTCTATGAAACCTTTCCACTTTAGCGTTTCGTTGGGGGTGATATGGAGATGTGTTTACGTGCTCTATATTCAAACCTGTCAGTACCTCTCTCATTATGCTGTTCATATTCTCTGTGCCATTATCAGTGACAAGTTGCACAGGGGCGCCATACCTAGGGAAGATTTCACTTATCAAATCGGCTACAGTTTTCGCCTTCTTGTCTGGTACTGCAAATGCCTCAGGCCAATTTGTTAGCCAATCGACAAAACTCACTATATAGTTGTTTCCTTGTGCAGTTTCCCCATATGGTCCTGATACATCCATACTCACTTTCTCGAAGGGGAAGTTCGGCATGTCCATCTCCTCCAATGGTGCCATTTCCTGCCTTCTGCTCTGCGACTGGCACACTACACAACTCCGAACATAGTTAGTGACCTCTCCGTACAGTCTGAGCCAATAGTACATTCTCCCTATTAGATCATATGTTCTATCAATTCCCATGTGACCCAACCTCTCGTGGCACTGTTCCAATATCTCTTGTCCTAAACTTTTGGGCACATACAACTTGGGCTTGAATTCTTCATCCCTACCTGAGAGATAATACAGCCTTTCCTCTATTATTGCATACTTGGTGGTCTCTCCTGCCTCTACCTTTTCTCTAAGTGCAGCTATTTCACTGTCTGCCTGCTCCTTCTCAATTCCTTCTATCCAGTAAGGATCGGTTATTATCTGTGCGTCCCCTTCCTCGTCCGATTCTAACATGATCTTTTAGCTTATTAGAGTTAATTACTCTGATTCTATAGGCTTTATCGTAGGTGCTGCAGAGGCTTGTGGTCTGTTTTTATAGTAAAGCCCGCACCATTCAAGTAGTAGTCCAATTTTTGGAGAGCATACATGATAGCATATGCTTCTCTTTCTATTACTGGCCATCTCTGTTGTGTCTCTGAGAGCTTATGAGAGAGAAAGTATATAGGTACCTCCTCTGGTATGCCTGGCACTGGTCCTTCTTTATCGGGGCACGGCTGGGTAAGAACTGCTCCTACACACTGCTCACTGGCATCAGTGTATAGTACCATGGGCTTGCTGAGGTCTGGGTACGTCAGCAGTGGGACGATGTCAACTGTTCTTTTAAGGTATCAAATGCCTGTTGACAGTCTTCTCTCCACTTGAACCTAGCGTATTTCTTCGTCAGGGCTACTAGTGGTATGGCAATTCTCGAGAATGCCGGGACGAATCGTCGGTAGTACCCTATAGCTCCTATAAAACCTCTTACTTGTCTCACTGTCTTAGGTTCTGGAATTTCCCTTATGACTTTCACTTTATCCATGTCGGGTTTAATACCGTCTCCGTTTATAACAAAGCCCAAATATCTAGTCTCCTCCTTCAAAAACTGACACTTCGACAATTTCAATTTTAAGCCGTGCTTTCTTAACCTTCCCAACACTTGTTTTAGATCGGAAAAATGCTGTTCTACTGTTTCTGAAAATATCAAAATATCATCTAAATATGCCATGGCAAAGCTCTCGCATCCTCCTAACACTATTGACATCAGCTGTTGGAAGATTCCCGGGGCATTCGCTAAACCGAATGGCATCACCCTAAACTGAAATAGTCCCAGGTGACACGCAAATGCGGCCTTTTCCCTGTCAGCCTCATCAAGGGCTACCTGCAAATACCCGGACCTCAAGTCCAACGTAGAGAAGTACGTCGCTTTCCCTAATAATGCTAATATATCATCGATTAGTGGCAATGGCACCGCCAACGGCTTCGATATAGAATTCAGTTTACTAAAATCTACACAAAAACGGTGCCCGCCATCTTTCTTACCTACTATCACGATTGGAAAGCTCCAAGGGGAGATCGATCTTTTGATCATCCCAGCTTCCAACATCTCTTCTACTGCCTCTTCCATAAGGGGTCTCTTATGAATAGGTGTCCGGTAGGGCTTCAATTTCACAGGGGCGGGGGTGATCGCCGGTGTCGATTTTCATTCTTACAGTGTGGGTCTGGCCCAATTCCTTATCTGATTGGGCCACCACATCTCGATTATCTCTCAGCAGACTTCCCACTCGAGACCTAAATTGATCAGGTGCCAATATTTTTTCGTCTATTATTCCTTCTGTTTGTTCTACGAGTTTTCCTCGTTTCTCCTCGAATCTCACTCGATTCAGAGTTCGTAGGGGTAGTGCTTTTCCTATCTCTTCCGCTCTCTTAACCTTTATTGTCTTTTGGGCCTGGTTCACCATCATAATGGGCACTAATTCAGCTGCCTCCACTACTGCCTCACACAGAGTTACCTCATTTTCTTCTAGGCCCATCCCTTCTACAGGGACCAATTGCAGGGTTTCTTTTCCTATTTTCTTCCCTGACATTAGCCTACCCTTTCCCGACACCGCCGTTCTGGGGGGTAGCTTTACATCTTCCTCCACCACTATTGTTATATCTTCTTCCGGTTGGCATCCGAATGCCGTTCTCTCGCCATTCACTACCAGCACAGTGGGGTTGAACTCTATCAGAGCCCTCTGACTCTGAAGCCAATCTTCTCCCAAGATTGCTTTCGTACACAGGTCGGGGGTTACGTAGAAGTTCTGGGTACTTATTAATTTCCCAATCCTCACAGGGACCTTCGCCATCCCTTTTATCTCCATAGGGCTCCATCTGACTGCGTGATCTCTATGTCCGCTTCCTGCAACCCATTCTTCTGTTTCACCCGCCTGTATGTTTCCCCTCTCAGCAATGGAACGGACGCTCCTGTATCTATCAGGGCTTTCATTGCCCTACCTCCTATCTCTGCCCTACAATACAGCTCCTTGTCTTGCGTCAGCGAAGAGAATACTTGGGCTTTCCTTTTCCTGGGTTCCCACCTTTGGGTCATTCCAGCCATAGCCGCCGGTAGCAACAAATTCTTTTTATTCTTCTCACATGGGGGAGTTCTGCGTTTTATGCACCTGGGCGGTCCCGGCTGGACCTCTCCCAGTCTCTTGTGGCTGTTCCTAAGAATACAGTTCCTCTTCAGGTGTCCTGGTCTCCTACAAAACCAGCACCTTCTTGTTGGACAGTCCACCACAAAGTGGCCCACCTGACCACATATCCAACATTTTACTCTTCCTCTCTTCAACTGAGTCACCATCTCCCTTTTTCCTGGGGGGGCCTGCCCTCTACCTAAGTCGCTCTCCTGACCACATGTCCAACGTTTTACTTTCCTTCTTTTTAATTGGGCCACCCTATAATCCCTAGGTCCACCCAATAATTTTCTCAGGTCTGCTGGCAATCCCTGTTCAACCCCCTCTTCCCCTATGTCTACCCTATCTGTCTCATAGTCAGACATATTTAACACAGCAAAAGAAAAACAATCAGAGCAGCAACAATCGAAATTGGGAGATCAACCGAAAATAAAGTGTCCTACCTGACAGAAAATTTTCCGCTCGTTCTTCTCAGGTTCCGGGTTGTCGTACTAGAGTGTCTAGAACCGTATGGTTATAGTTAACCAAAGTCGTTTGGTTCCCACTCTAGTTTGTTTCAATTTGAGTCCTTGAGATGCCGTGCGTTTTCCTGGTCGAAATTTTCTGCAACTTCTGTGGCAGCGGCTGATCCAGGGTCTTATCCTGTTGTCACGGCACCAATTGTGACGTCCCCCGGGTGTCGCTGCGCCAAATGTGACGTCTGTCTGGCCGCGTCCGTCGTGCTATCCTGTCCTGTGAAGACCAACTGGCTTGGTATTGGTCGCGGTACCAAATGTGACGTTCTACCCTTGTTAGATTTGGATGGGAATCTGCGTAGATTCGGTATCAGCCTTGTCGTTCCTAGCTCGCCTCCAACGTCTGGTTACCGAAGTAACTGTTTTGATTTCCAGTCTAACCTACCCACGTTGTGATTTGATCTTAGGCAGACGAAATCAAGCAGTCGCCAGGCCGTAATGCAAGCCGAGTTCGATCAAGGGTAACACCGCACAAGTATATGTAAAAGAAAAGAAAATAATGACTCGAAAAGTTCAAATGTGTTAAAAAAAGGATAACAATATTTTATATCTTGTTGCTGAATACAGGACTTCGTCTTTCTCCCAAACCCGCTATATGGATTCGTGACACTTTGTGTTTGTAGGCGAGTCTTAACATTAAGTTGTTTGTTCTTTAAGAAACTGGTTCTTGGTGTATCTTCAGGCGATATTCGTAAAACTTGTTTTGGTGGTATGAGTCGTTCTTCAAAAATAAATTGTTCTTGGCTAGAAGTTGAGGTCGTGATGCCTGGAATCTTTCAAGTCAGCTATTTGCGAGGCGGGTGCAACTCCAACTGCGAACTTCACTGAACTGCCTCTCAACTGGAACTCGAACTGGTACTGCTTTTCACTTGCTGCGACTCTCCTTATATGGACGCCGACCAAAACCGGGGTGGGCCTGTCGGTGTTTGAGGTTCCTTGATAATTCTAAATCCACAATCCACTTCTTTGTTTTCGGTCAGGAAAATTTATTATTTTCCATTTTTGGAAGTCTTTCGTTTTCCCACCTTCTTCTGTTCTCATATTGGTATCTCACCATACCCTCAGAGTGTGTCAACGGGTTTCCTCTCTCTCTCACAGTGGCATCTCACACCTATCCCTTCAGGGGGGCGCAACAGGCCTCCCCTCCTTCTTCACATGGTTACCTCCGCCTAACGCTCATGCCACCATCCAGCCAATGGGCGCTCAGCGGCGTGGGTGTGGCCAGTCTAGCCTCGGTTTAAAAAATCTTTTTCTTTCTTTCCTTCTGTCCGACAACAAACCTTAGATTCTTAGTCCAATGTCACTTAGACTTTATCACCCGGGGCCTTCGCCAAACAAGTGGGTGGTCACTTGGACGTATTTGCATTCAGTTGCTAATTAACTGTTCTCATAAAATAATTTCGATATCATAGCCAGCCCTGACAATAAACAGGTGGTTTTTCCAAATGACATGGAGGTGGTTCCACGTACATTTTGGTTTCGATCATGCTTGACCTAATTAATTTTTATCTTCCAGC
>OZ010573.1:86707325-86787325 GCA_963932145.1 Acanthosepion lycidas | reverse complement strand
GAGACTGGACTAACTGCCCAAATTATCAACCTTTATATCGTCATCTAAATTGCATCATGTCGACCAACAGATCCCGACTAATTTTACCTCCAATAAGCCGCGAATCAGTGACAAAGATAAATACAAGTATATCCTGTTCGCTTTATAACAAACATCTAATCACCATCTTCCTTCTGGCCATATCTTATTATTAACCGACCTTCTCTCATTACACTTGTTCAATTTTGGTGTTTGAGCTTATAATACGTTTGTAGTTAATTAATATTCATAATAATATTAATATTCATGTATAATATTAATATTCATGTATAATATTAATATTCATGTATAACATTCGCCTGCTCATACAAGTTATAGTGATTCTTGCGTCAGATGACATGTGATAATAAATGACCTCATGTAATTTCACCTATATTTTCTCTATTAATACATTGGATTTTCTCTGATACTTTATTTGCCTTTCATTTTTTATTTTTAGTTTTCACTTTCTTGTTTATCTCAATGAAATATCTATTTCGTCGTATGCATTGCATTTTTTATAGTTCAGTCAATACAAGAATAATTATTTCATATACTATATGGCCGTTTAGATTAAAATAAACGGGAAGAAAAGCGAGACAGAAAAATGGAAAAGTAGAACATTTATATGATAAACGAGAGAAAAAAGAAAGAAAAGTCAAATAAAATGATAGATAGACAGACACAAATATATATATATATATATATATATATATATATATATATATATATATATATGTGTGTGTGTGTGTGTGTGTATATATATATATATATATATATATATATATACCCAAGTATATGATTGGTGTATATGGAATGAATTCCAATAACCAACAATTACTATTCTTAAAAGAGTGCTCAATACAAAGTAGAGCAGATATAATTATTTATTTTTAAAGAAAAAAAATTTATAACATAAATATGTTATAAAATCACTACAAAAATAGCCATTTTGTTTCAACACCTTCGGTGTCTTATCAAGTGATGACGTTGAATGTAAAATAAATGGTTTTAAAAGTTTCAAATTAATTAATATTCTACGCGAAGGGAAAACGTTGTTACAAAGGCTAGGTGGACCAATCAGAACACAAGTACAGGAAAATTCAAAAAGCTCGATAACGAAGTCATGTTATAATATCTATTCAGATGTTTAGTATTAAAAAATAATTTATTCCAACGAATAATTACTAAATTATATGATAAAATTTAATATTAAAATTTAAAACTGCTAATTACAAAATCAAAATTTAACAATTATTCGCTATCAAGTTTACAACTATAAAATTACTGAGGAGAAAAGAAGAAATATATATGTTATTCAATTTATTTTTTCATTGAAGTTACTTTAGCTATATTTAATATCCGGTCTTTTTACAATGTATACATTTTAATCCTCATGATGTGTAAATGGTGTCCCAAACTCACGCGTAAAACAAACGTAGTCAGATTCTAATACATAAGCACCAAGACATATACACACACAAAAAAGGGGACAAGACAGAGAACATCTCCACCGTCTGTCATGAAAAAAAAAAGGGGGGGTGAAGGAATGGGAGAAGGGAAACCAACACACACGTACATACATACATAATTAAAAGTGGATGCACTTTCCATACACATAGATACATATAAATACATGCACACACATCCACAGACATTGACCCAGACAGTTGCATACCCCAACCGATAAATATTTAAGACAGAAAATGTCATTGCATGAATGTTAACAACCTATTGAAATCTAATTTAAGCGAGTAAATATACAAAGATAAAAATGATCAAAATTAATATTATTTAATATATTAATATTATATATAATATATATATATATATATATATATATATATATATATATATATAGAGAGAGAGAGAGATTGATAGTGTGAGCATAAAATTGACGCACCCTTTGGACATTTTCAATATCAAACCCATATTCAATACATATATATATATATATATATATATATATATATATATATATAGTGACAGATTACTATATGAGCTGATCTTGGGATCCAGATAAAACTAAAAAATATCGTTAATCACTAACCTAAAACATGAAACAAATTTTATTTGTGTTTCCTTTTTTACATCAAAAGAAGCATCATCTAAAACTGTTTCTACTTTTTCATATAGACACGGCACCCATATACTTAAGTGTAGGAACAGCTTAAGGCTTGAAACTGGCCATCTATCTATCTATCTATCTATCTATCTATCTATCTATCTATCTATCTATCTCTCTCTATATATATATATATGAAGAAAAATATACGGGAAAAAAAATAACAAAAATCCTTATATGCAATAATGCCGTTTTAATGTTAATATGTCGACGTCGGACGTTTCGGTCAATAAACCATCTTCAGGACATATTCAATATAAAATATAAAATATAAATAACATTATCAAACTTAACATGACAAAGACGATGGACACAAGAACAAGACTGGTATTTATTGGCACAAAAAGTACAAATTGTGGCACGAGGCCAATAAAGGGGAGGGGTAGAGGCTGATCAACACTAACTATCTTATATCTAGGTAATCAAATTTGCGAGCCATTCGTACATTACATTTTACACATTCACCAAAAGAACTCGTCCATCACCAAGCAATCCTTCAACCACCATAATACCACGTGCTCTCAAGGGAGACCTACCAAAATCGCGCCCCATACCATGAAAATTCTAATGATGATATATATATATATACAATTCTAATAATGATAAAATGAGAGGGGAGGGAAATGAACCCAATAATAAACTTAAAATAAACACAAATACAAACTAAACATAATTGATGTTAGTAGGGACCGTCCAACCCATAAAACAGAGAGGCCGCTGTATTCTGCCCAGGGGACAAAATCAAGAGACGCTCTCGCTAAGGGAGTGGGAAAAAGTATAAAATATTAGGCTGGAATGGGAAAATATAAAACTGACCCAGTCGAGATGAAAATGGGGCGGGGGTCAAAACAAACTGGGGAGGATGGGAATCTCGACTTGGATCATAACCAAAGAACGGCCGGGATGCAGGCCAGGAACAACACTTACTCACATTAACTAGGTACACTGAAGCTTGACTAACCTAACCAAGGGGAGGGTTCCAAGGAAGCCACCCCGATGTGTAATAGGTTGACCTAGAAGAGAAAAACAAGGCTAGCTCCGTTCACACGAAGCAAGCTCGCTTCTTTTACCCACCTTTCGCTAAAGACTGTCGAATGCAATCGTTTTCTATCCGATCTAATCTTCATCTTGAGCTGATGCTCAAAGAATCGAATCAGATCCGAATGATAAAGACGATTGGCTCGCAAGACTTCCTCCTTCCGCGTCGTCCAAATCACCATTCGAGCCGTGGCCATCAGCGTCAGAAACACCATTCGTTTCATCCCGGAATACGGGGGCGACACATTGTCACACGCGTATGCGCGATCAATGGACACAAGCTGTTCGGGAGCGAGACGAGCCGTCAGCTCGCCGACATGGTCCCATAAGGGGCGGACCTGGGGGCAATGGTAGAAGGCGTGCGCAGCCGTTTCCTCTAAGCCAAGGCCACACCGTTCACAGTCTCGCAAATCCGCCAAGCCCCATATGAAAGCCTTGTGGTTGAGAGGCAGCCGATTCCGAGCCAATCGCCAGCTAAGCGAAAACTCAGGGTTACTGAGGTAATCCGCCGCTGGCGCCCAAGACCAGTAGGAGCGATACTCCTCCTCCGACAAACCGAACGTATCTCGTAGGGGATCCTTCGCGGGCCTCTCCACTAATTCACGATAGAAGACCTTCCTAGGCCGAGAAAGGTCACTGGACCGAGGAACGGCCCTCAAGGCCGACCGACACTCGCGAAGGAAAACCAATTGATCCCGGGGTTTACGACCGCGCTCAACCCGCGAGATTGGGGGACTGATGGTAAGGCCAGGGAACGCGTCCCTAACAATCCCCTCCAGAATCGGATCTCCTCCAGTCAATGCACGGCGTAGGAAAGCCAACCTAGAGGCACGGATGTGACTCGGCAGGTGCGGCATTCCCAGCCCCCCATGACACGGACGTTTAGTGCAGACTCGTCTGTCGACCCGATTCCCGCGTCCCCTCCATAAAATGGAGGATAGCGATTGCTCGAGCGCCTTCTTGTGAGTCTTACAGAGAGGAAGTACGGACAATCGATAAAGAATCAGGGGGAAAATGTATGTAGCACACACCTCCGCCCTGCCCTTCACGGACAACCTCCGTCGATTCCAAGTCTGACCGGCGGAATCGACCTTTGCTCGTACTTCAGACCAATTCTTCTCCAGCTGGAGGTCAGGCCCAAACCACACTCCAAGAATGCGGACAGGACCGTCTGTCCAGCCGGACGACTTGTCGCGGTTTATTTTGGCCCCTGTCACCTTCTCGTACCGATCAAGCGCCTTCTGTACCACCTCAATGTCGTTGCGGGACGACACGAAAGCAGATACGTCATCGGCGTACGCGGAAACCCTGACTCGAGACCCTCCAGGAACGGCAATTCCATGTAGGGCCGGCGAAGGAGAGGCTCCAACGCCAAAGCATAAAGGAGAGGCGACAGCGGACAACCCTGACGAACCGACCTAGACAGCACGAACGCGTCCGACAGCCTTCCGTTCACCTGTACCACTGCACTGGGGGAGCGATACAGGAGGCTAATCCAGCGGCAGAAGTTGGGTGCGAATCCAGCGGCCTGCAGGACAGCTGCAAGGTAGCGATGGTCGACCCTATCAAATGCCTTGGACTGATCCAAATTGATCAGCGCGGCTTCTTCGTTGTCTTTTACACCCTCTATGATCGTGCGGATCAGATGCAGGTTGCTCTGAATTGTTCGGCCCCTCAAGTCTGCTCAGGTCCCAACAGAGACTCGGCAACTGACTGCAAACGCTCCTGCAGGATCTTGGCCATAATCTTTAACTCTGTGTTTAGCAGAGTTATGGGCCTGTAATCATCTAGGTTCCCCCCACCACCTTTGCCCTTTTTCAACAGAGTGATCACACCCCTGGTGATCCGGTTGGGGATGGACCCCGACCGAAACCAGTTGTTGAACACTGCAGTCAAAATTGGAACAAAGATGTGCGACAGCCTCAAGTACAATTCATAGGGCAAACCATCCAGACCGGGCGACTTGCCTCTGCCGACCTTCTTCAAAACCGCGTAGACATCGCCCTCCGTAATCTCTCCCTCGCAGCTAGCCGCTTCAGTCGGCGAAAGCCGAGGAAAGTCAGCCAAATAACTACGAAACTCCTCCTCACGGAGACCAGGCTCCTTGGTAAACCGGTTCTCGAAATGGCGCCGAAACGCTCCGCACATGTCGTCAGTGGCCCGAAGAGTACGCCCCTCCGGGGATTTGACTTCACGAATGTAACGATCGCCACCTCGACGGACCTCTTCCCTGCGCAGATCTGCGCCCAAGTTCACGGCTTCGGAAGACATCTTGCTTAACTTATGTCTAATTACCTGACCCATGTACCGCTCGCTATTCGATCGATCCAGGGCCTCCTTAGCTAAGGCTATCTCTAGGGGATCCCCCCCAGCCACCGCCCGGGAATAACTAGCTTTAAGCGTCTTCACCTTTTCAGCTCTATCTAGAGCGAGCCGTTTGCTGAAATCAGTGGTGAAGGACCTAATCCTACATTTAAGGCGTTCCCACCACCTATTCCCGATAACCGCTCCCGCTGCACTAGTCTAGTTAGCTGCTCCTGGAAGTCCCACCTGTCCAGTAAAGACAGATTGAACTTCCAGTACCCAGCCATTCTAGGCCTATTGTCTAACGCCACCCGGGCACAAACGAGTTTGTGATCCGAATAGCCTACCCAGTGGAACGTAGGGCAATCTAGTAGTTCTATGTCGGCTCTTCTCACTAACATTCTGTCAAGGTAGCTAACCACCTTGTCAAAAGGCCAATTAAGAGCCCACGTCCACATTTTTCCCTCGGGATGATCGACCCGGTATCTATCGACGAGACCATAATCGTCGATCAGATCGACCAAGCTGCGATCGACCCCTCTCCCGCTAGCACCCCGCCCCCTGTCTAACTTGGGGTCCAGGATGGCATTCCAGTCCCCCATTAAAACTAGGCGCGTTGAATCCACCAGGAACGGCCCCAACTGCCGAAAGAACGAGACCCGCTCCCTCTGGTCATTGGGCGCATAAACCGCAACGACCCGGAACGAACCACTTTTCACGGCAATATCGGCCACGATCAACCGGCCCTCTGCATCAGTATGCACAAGGTCTACCTTCGCATCGAGAGTACGTCTGACAAGCAAAGAAACACCTCTGGCAGACCGGTCCCCGTATGCTGAATAAACGACAAAGTCATCCTCCAGCACACACGCATCGGAACTGCAAACAAAGTGGGTCTCTTCGATCGCGGCGACATCCACATCAAAGGACAACAGGTCCCGGAGCAGGCGGGCAGCCTTACCCCGATCCCTCAAGCCATTCACATTCAGTATAGCTAACTTAACTGCCATCGTCTAGGCCTGCAAAAAGAAAAAAGAATAAGTGCAAAAACTTTATACACATACGGGGCGGAAATCTGCGTTGAGCAGGACCCCGACAGATTTACATATGGATCAGCTTATTATCTGTGTTCGCTCTCTAGGGTCACAGTCTCACTAGTAGCCCTCGCCGAATCTTCAGTGTATTTTATACGCCTTCTGCCAAACCTAGTGTTCCTGTGTTAGTTTACGCAAGGAAGCAGAGGAAAGCGTCCTTTATGAAAATGTCTCTTACATTTGGATGTTTAAGTCATGGCGGCTGGCTTTTATTATTTTGTTTATTAATGGCTATTAGGTGTTAATTATAAAAAATAAAAATCCGGTAATAATTCGAGTTTTGTTTTCTAATCCGGTATTTTCATAAAGCTTTATTAAAGAAAATCTGGTTACATCTATAGATTTTTGCTTACAATACCCCAATCACCATTTTCTTGGAACAATGGACATTAATGAATTAGCAATTAATTACACACACACACATAAAATAAAAAAAATAAAACAACCAAACAACCACTCTTTAGCTACCACCACTATAACTACATTCATGGTTTCATCATTCTACCACCACCGTTACTAATCATTTCTACCAATTTACAATAACTATTAGCTAATTATATTATCATTGCCTCCAATCCCTTGCAACATTACTATCACATCATATTATATAGACCCGTTATTAAATCAAACTACCCTCTCACCCAGCATATTAAATATTAAACATCACCATATAAAATAAAATAACTAATAAGGATTACAAATTTCTACCTGTTACATATACACAGTAAATAACAAACTAATAACCATCTTTAAATATAACAAATAAACCCCCATTTTTATTTTTTTTTTTTTTTCAAAAATTTTAAAATAAAAATAAATAATAATAATTTTTACCTATCATAATTTTACACAAAGCCCACCACACATATATACATACATGCGAGGAAATATTATTCAGCGAAAAAATAAAATATATGACATGTATACATTCAAGAGACATTCACGAGACCTTTCCGCCACACTTCCAATCTTTAAATTTCAACATACAAATGCGTATGCATAGACACATCTCCACCCGTATACATACATATGCCATATCCGAAACTGCCCACATATGTTTCTTTATGTATGAGTCCCGACGGACGTCCAAGTATGTATGTGTGTCTGCATACATCGATGTTTGCTTTAGTACGATGACAAAACGACGAAGTTTCCCCCACCACTTCCACAATAACACCAATACATGCAATCTACATAAACCCAAATTTTTAAAAAAATTAATCAATTTATCTGACGATCGCTAAAGCGTGAAACCCAGGGTCACAAACTCACATCTATCCAACCAAATATGTTAGCTCTATCTCTGATATTGAGCGCTTTCTAATAAGTACCGCGCATATAATATAATATATAAATAATTATACATATATATATTTATTTATATTTATATACACACACTTTTCACTCACACACACACACACACACACACACACACATATATATATATATATATATATATATATATAGTTTTAAGTACATTTAAGGATAAAAGTGATCAATACCCTGGTTATAGCGTATGTTAATAAAAGTGTGTATACTGAAGTTAAAACCGAAAGAAAGTTCATAGTTTTTTGGGTTTTTTTAATTTATTTCTTTGTTGTTTCTGATTAATAATTTTTGCTGTTTCATATTTTAAAAATATATTTTTATGTTGAGCACTTTCGGCTTTTTTTTACCCCCTTTTCAAAAACTTTTTTATTTGTCTTAATTTCTTCATATAGTGTTTGATTTTTAAGTATCGCATGTTGGCTTTTAAATATCGCATTTCTCTTATTCACGCAAAATTTGGTGTTTTCCTATATTTTATATAACACATTCATATATTAAACTCAATAGCTATGCTGATAAAACACCTATTTATTATTGTCTTAATAGTAAGTTTAATCGGTTCGATAAGTTCAAATTCGCAGCTGATCTAAAAAATGACCTACAATCTATTGTTAATTTGGGCAAGTAATGCCTTGTTAATTTTAATGCCTCCAAAATGAAATTGCCCCTTTTTAATCGTCTGAGAAACCCTTTTTTCCTTTCATCAAGACGGCTGTTGCTAACCTCCAGAAGAGTGACTAATTGCACCTTCTCGGATAAACTCTTACCACGGAATTGGAAAGATTATATATTGACCATGTTTGCAGTAGTCTCTGAATATGGAATCCAGTGAAGTCCGTAATGTCTTCAATATCAGAGGTTGGCAGTGAAGATTCGGAGAAAGTAGCGGCTGTTAATTCTTTAAGTCTTCGATATCAGGTTGGCAGTGAAGATATTGTGGGAGAAAAAACAAAATGGCTGCCTTTATACACGTAGGATTGAATATTTTAAGTTTTCTGATTGGTTAACCCTTCTATTGGTGAACTATAAAATGAGTCAGCTCATTTTGACTGGCTCACTAGTACAGGCTACCCAAAAATTCTAACATTATATTGAACCAATTGCTAGGTCTGCTGATCGGAATGTTAGTTTTCTGTGTCGTTCTAGACACTTATTTTCGCCAGAATCTATTTAACATATTTATAAGTCAGCCATTTCTCCTTGCTTTGAATATTGCTATCACGTCTGATTTGGTACTCTCGTTATATATTCAGAGATTCTTGATAAACCTGATATCTCGACTTGTGACTTTCCCATCGCCATATTATTGCCTCCCTATGCCTTTTCAATAAACTATTAGTAATTTTTATTCATATTCTCTAATACACCGCCGTCCTGGGTATGACAATAAACTACATCCGCGTCCCGAGTAAGACGATAAACTATGTCTGACAGCAAGGCCTCTGATCAGGAGATTTTGAGAAGCATGGAACCACCTCTTAATTGCTGGTGTTCCCAGGTTCACCCTGCCCGGGGTGGTAGCACCACTTAGTGTCCTAGCTATGGGAAAATAGTTAACCCCAAACTATGAAAGAAGTAAAAATACGTTTCAATTCCATAAATACTTTATAAAAAATTATTAACAGCAATAAATGTTTGAAGGAAAAAATTATTACTAGCAATATATTATTACCAGCAAAATATTTTTGAGAAAAATTAGCAACAATTATGCAATTTTTGGAAAAAAATATTATCAGCGATACATTTTGAAGAAAAAATGTTACCAGAAATAGATTTTTTGAAGGAATTACCAGAAGTTGATTTTTAAGGAAAAATAATTACCAGTAATACATTTGTGAAAAAATATTACCAGCAAAGGAAAATTTCCTTTTACACACCGTTTTGATTTTTTTAAATATTTTTTGTTGTTGTTATCTTGGAATGTTAATTGTTGGCAAACAGTACCCTTTTTTAATGTACCATTTCCTTTCAGGGTGATCATGCTCATTACAACTTCCTGCCCTATGTTGCTCTCAGCAACGCTTAGCTCCGGTCGGATTATTCTTTGTGTCCCGCCAAGTCATCCATTCACCTAGAATCGTTAATTAATTGCTGTTTCTCTCTCTCACGTATTCCATCATATGGCCATTGAGTGTTACATTATTCAAGAACTCGTCAGTAATAAAATGTCCCAGTAAATTCAAATAGCTCTTCTTGATTTTTAGTTTAAGTGTCCATCCAGTTCCTATTTTCTTTAGATCTTGCTCTCTGTCCAAATGTTTGTCTGGAGTTTCATGTATATATAGCTATATGAAGGAATGTGTCCATTATTTACCACTGTATATATATATATATATATATATATATATATATATATATATATATATATATATATATATATATATATAGCTATATGAAGGAATTTGTCCATTATTTACCACTGTATATATATATATATATATATATATATATATATATATATATATATATATATATATATAACATAGCAGATAAGTTCTTCCCTTTATTACTAACAATATTTTCCTATGTCTTAATAATTTGTTTATAATTTGGAAGGAATCTATTCTGGCGAGTCTTCAGATTTCTCTATTGTTATGCTTTTAAGTAATCTTGAGAATTGTAAATGTGTATTCATAATGTGTGGTATGGTGATTTATTAAGATTATACATGGTACAAGGCCGAATGTATTGGCACCCAGCGACGACTGAACTCACTCTTCATTCGTAATGGATCTAGTAAGACAAGTTTGCTAATCATTACACCCCGTTGAAGAGGCAATAACGTGTGGTATGTGCAAACAGAGAATTAGGAGTTCTGAGCTTAATTCCTGCACAATTCTGTTTCGTTCACTTTGCGATAATACTGTTGGGAAAGACATTAATGCATCTTCCTTTATCTATGGGTTAAATAGCAGGGAAAATTGGGATCAAATACCTAGCGGTCGGAACCTGTCGAGGAGAAGAAAAAATCTGAATTCAACACCAGCCTGGAGAGAGATGGTGTCAGTCAGACTATCTTACACTAGACATACCAATTCTGCTACGGATGCAGTAAAGATTGTACCTCTATGACTTTCCGCACACTCATAAATTCCCTACATTTTTTTTTAAAGAAAAACAAATTGAAAAATTAGAATTAATTTAAATTCCTTTATCAAATGAAAATGTAGTAAACCTATTGAATTTTCAAGTGTAGGTTGGGATATGACGGACTTCAATCTAACTTGAAATTTAAAATCGTTTAACCAAATTTCCAAACAATTCTCGAAAAGTTTCTTTAAAATAGGAGCTTCTTGAATAGCTGAATTTTGCCCTCGGTGTCTAGTCAGGATAGAAAATATATATAAACCTGTTCTTAGGCAAAGTGAAAGCAAAAAGTTCATACGAATTAATATTATTTCTTACAGTCGAAAGTGTAACATTTGCAGCTGTAGAAAGACCTGGCTATTGACAAGCACTGCTTTATTGCTATTAAGAAAAAATTGCTAAGTCATTCACATTTAAATAATTAGCAATGTGTATCTTATTATTTACAGTGTTACACAGTGTCATTTAAGAAATAGTGCTGAATACCATAATATTGTTGCTAGAAGTCATTTATTTATTTATTTATTTTATTCTTGTTTATTTTCAACAGTTGATATGTTGTCAGTGTCTGTAAATAGAGTAGCTAAATTAGAAGATATGAAAACAAATTCTTGGATTGTAATTTATACAAGGATAACATAAATATCCGTAAGTCACAAAAATAAATGCAGTTAGTATAATGGTAATTGACGCGAAAGTGGGACTGGGGAGCCTGGTTCAAATTCAGGCCGAGTCAGTTGCGATTCTAATGTCTTTGAGAAAAGTAGGAATTTATCTCTTCTCCCCACCGAACTCTGTATTAAATTATATGGTAGTCTGGACTCTGCAAAGTTCGGTGGAATAAAGTCTAAGAGAAGGAAAACTTTGAAATTCAAACCGCAGGGAAGGCAATCTGAATTTACTTAACTTTTGTTCTTCAGAAGGCTCAGTAATTCCAAGATGAAAACAAAGAAGACCGGTAATCGCTTTTTGAAGAAGCTTCATGACATTAAAAGAAACGCAAAAAGGATGTACAATCTCATCAAATAAATAACGTAAATCAGGGGTGAGCAACTCATTCGACCACGCAGGCCGGATATTGTTATAATGACGGGTCGCGGGCCGGACGAAGGCCATTAATGAAAAATTAAGGAAAATTACATAGGCAGACCCCTGCAAATCTAAATATTTAAAGACCGTAATGAAAATAAACATTGAGAAATCAGAAAAACAAAAGAAAATCTAAAATTAAAAAAACACCTAACAAAAATTACTTTTCCTCAAGGAACGTCAAAATACTTCAAAGTGAAAAAAATCAACGGAAGTGAAATGGATGAAATTATGACGTGTAGGTTTGGAAATTGTTCCACAAACAAAACACACACACACACACACACATCAAACAAAAACGAAGCACATATACCCATACATACGAGTACAAATAGTTGCAAACACTTACGTACGTACACATGCGTTATCATCCACACATTCATGAGGCATGAATGTATAATGTGCGTATGTTTAACTGTCTTAAGATTTCTGCTTCCTCACTGCGATGGTGGGGTCGCTGTTGGAGGAATGAAATAGAAAGCCGACTGAGACAACATTGTTCCTTTGAATCGGTCGGTCGGTCTTTCAGTCAAATCGGCTCTCAGTTTTTGTTTTATGTTTATTTTTTTTATATTTTTTACGCTGAAATGGAGGTGATCGGGTTTTGATCGTGTTTTTGCGGTCATAGTATTCAAATTCGGTTGGGTGGATCAGAGGAAGATAACAGCAGGCGTTTTGCCGAATTCGAAAGCTTCGTCTCTCATGTTAAAAATAGAGTCATTGGTAATCAGGCTCGCGGGCCGGTCAAAATGCCTTCGCAGGCCGGATCCAGCTCCCGTCCCGTAGGTTACCGACTCTTGACGTAAAGGAACTACTTAAAATGACTGATCAGCTTGTACAAATAGGGAAGTTTCTGCAAGGGAATATTTATCGTAGCTTTTCACATATTAAGTTAAAACATTTGCCAGAATGGAAAAATACGTTTTTATTTATCATTTAATACTTATATAATAATACTTACGATTACTTAATTAATATTATTATCATTACTATCATTTGTGTATGTTAAGTTTTCTGTTTTGTATCCTGTAGAGCTGAGTTCGACCGAGGGTCCTTAGGCCATATAGGAGAATTATCATTTAAATGATAGCACTTTTCTTAGTATATGAGATTTCCAAGTAGGGCGATATTCTGGGCAGCTTTCATGCTAATGTCACCTGGGACAATGTTAGTAAGATTGTCCATTCGTTTTCTCAAGCCCCCCCACCCCAGAGCCCCGATTAGTATTGGTAGAGTCTGAGTCTTCATTCCCCACATCCTGTTAATCTCGATCTCCAGGCCCTTGTATTTGGACAATTACTTGATAATTTTCATGGAGGTGTTTCTCTCATATGGTACTGCTATGTCATTAAGCATGTACTTCCAGAATTTCTTGTCTTTTAGGATAAAAATCAGCCATGTTAGTTTGAATTGGCAGAGGATAGTTATATCGCTATTTTGGGTAACTGTGTCTGGTTGGTGCTCATACCATCACGAAGTGGTTTCGATTTTGTCCTTCTTGTATATCGTCCAGTGCACATATGTCGGTACATTGTTATGTCTGTGGCTATATTCATTTTTTTCTAGTTCCGTTCATCTTCTAGATAACATGGTCGGAAATTTCATCATATTTTCCGCAGATCCTGCATTTTAGGTTAGTTCCATCGTTGATTATGTGACAGTGATACGATCTAGTTGCAAGGCTTTGGTCTTTAGCTGCATCAATTAGGCTTTCTGTCTCAGCTTTCAAACCGATGCTACTCAGTCAATGATGTGTTTTCTCAGGATCCACATCTGCTTCTTTCGTTCTTTTTCGGTATTTTCATGCAACGCCTTGTTCTCCCAGTTTTTATTAATTATAATACTTATATATTAATAATTATATAATAATAACAATTAAACTTCCTTAAATCAAAACATTTGCCATAATGGAAAAATACGTTTAAATTTATTATTTAATACTTATATTATAATACTTATTATTTATATTATTTATTAATATAATTAATATTAATTATATTATTAATTATATCAATTATAATACTTATATACTGATGCTTATCTCTATCTATAAAAGGCAGGGTGTGTGTGTGTGTGTAACGAATGCACGGCCGCAATTTTCGACCGATTTGCACCAAAATTTACATGCACATGCTCCAAGTTAGTGGGAAGGCCAAGACCGACGTTGCATTTCCCAACTCCCATCGATAGTGGAAATAATCGATTTTTTCATGCTTCTATGGCAGTTTTCATGTAGTTTGCGGCCATTTTCTACTGGCCAGAGTGAGAGCCTATAGCTGGCTGCCACGAATAGGCAGGAAGATTCTATTAGCCAGCGTGAGAGCCAACAGCTGACTGACAATGAATGTTAACTAGCATGCTAGCATGCAAAAAAAAATCGATAGCTGCATTCGTCACAAGTGGGAAAAATTTAAATCTGCATGGCACTTTACTCCAATTGGCTCATTCGCTTGCTTAAACTCAACGTTGACTCCGCAGAACTGGGTTGTGTGTGAAATGTATTTGTTGTTAACATTCTTTTTTCATTCGGTTGTTCCAGTTACGAGTCATTTTTAAAGCTGATCGTGAATTTACTGCTTATAAACTTCAATCTTCCATGAATCTCATTCATAACTGCTCATGGCGTATCAAATGTAAACAAATGACGTCATACATTCGACCTTGCCTACCGAACGCTCTTTTGTGGCCGAGTCGGTTAAGGCACGTCAGCGTAAATGACGGTTCCGTATAGGATGCAGGTTCCTTTCTATGAAAATTTCTCGGACATTCAGGCCGGTAAATGTTATTTAATACTGTTTATTATAAACAGGGCATTTACTTAAATACTTGTATCTATAAAAATAACGTTAAACATAAAAAAAAATGTCTTTAATAAATAAATTGTCGGACTTTGTCCATTTCTTAATATATATATGTATATATAAGTTTATGTGTTTGAAAGTATTTTTGTGTAATGTGAGATATACATATGAAAGTCTAGATCTGACAATGTTATTAAAGTACCCGATACGATTTGAGTTTTAGGCTAAAGTTTTGATTTTTTTAGCAACTTGCTGCATTGTTTGAAGCTATCTAGCGCAGATTATATACTAAAATTGTTTTAGCTTACCCCTGCCGCCGAAGTACTTGAACTGATTAGTATTTGCTAATTCCAGATTCTGAATGTTTATGATGGATTCAGGAAACGTACCATCATTGCTTTCCCTTAAATTCAAGATCACAGTTTCTGTTTTGGAAAGGTGTATGTTGATTCCTCTTTCAAAGAACACTTGCTAGAGAATGTTGATTTTTATTTCTTCAAAATTATTCGAATATTACAACCGCTACCAATATTTATTTGGAGTGTTAGGTGATGACCAGAGCTCAATGCGGAAGTAAATGCATATATTAAATTATTATATCAATATAGATTATGACAATTTAAAAATACAGTCCAATGATTCGGAGTGTTTTGGGGTAACCTAAACGGCTCTTATAATTTAAGGAAAAAATTGCCGAAAATAAAGCATGCCGTGAGGGATGTTTTCGTATGTGAAATTAGGGAATATTCTCATCACTGAAAGTACTATGAACTCGGCCATATATATCACACAATTCAGATGAACATTAGGTAAGGCTGAATATTTTAACTGGATAATGATTTCCAGCACATAGCAAGAGAGACTGGGATTTGGTTTAAATTTGGATTAACAAATCATTGGATATGAAACCGGGAAAAGAATTACGGAAAAATCTGAATTTTCATTTTAAGAAGCGTTAATCTTTTAATATTGCTAAGTTGAATGAGATATGTCATGGTTAAAATATGGTTGAATATTGCTACAAGAACGATTCTAATGGAGTCGACGAACAAATAGTATGAATTCAAATATGTATTAATAAGTATTTAGATTCCACGGGTATTTTTTGCAACTAATTATTTCTATTTTTCAAGTATTTTTTGTATATATATATATATATATATATATATATATATATATATATATATATATATGTGTGTGTGTGTGTGTGTATTTTGTGAGAGCGTAGTAAGAAGTCATATGTGTACTTATATTTCATAGACTAAGCAAAGACCTTCGACAAAGTACGCCAGAAGGATCTGTTGGACCTGCTCAGCAACCATGATATATTCGGGAAAAACACCAGAATAATCAGGAACCTATACTGGCAGCAAATTGCATGCATGGGGAACTAGTTCAGGGAATTAGGGATTTAGCATTGGCAGCCACAATCTTTATAACAATAAATAAATAATAAGATACGCAGATGACACAGTAATGATAGCAGACACAGAAAGGAAATTAAAAATATCCTACAGAAGGAAGCGACGGAGAGTGACGAGAAGGGACTAATCTTATTCATCAGTAAGAGGATGAGCCCGAAATGTAATTAGCAAGTCGAGAACACTAGAATCAACAAACGTGAAAGTTTAAATATCTGGTAAACGTTTTGACAAAGGACGGTGAGTGCGACACTGAGATGCGTAGATGTATTGTGATGGTCAATGACACATTCCAAAAGCTGAGCAGAATATTACCAGACAGGAGGATTACTTTGGTAACAAAGAAAAGAATACTGATCTGTTACGTGATATCTGTCCTTCTTTACGGCAGCGAATGTTGGACGGACTGCTCAAAGATGTAGAAGAGACTTGAGGCGACGGAGATGTGGTTCTACAAAAGTATACTGATATCATGGATCGAGTGTGTGAGCAACGATGAGGTTTTAGAGAAGATTCAAACAAGAAGGAGGCTTATACTCAACATGAAGAAGAGCTGAAGTTTTTGGGACACATAATGAGCAAGGAGGGCCTGGAGAATTTGATACTCATGGGTTGAATAGAGGGGAAAAGAGACAAAGGAAAACAATGTGTGATATACCTGGTGGACTTAAGCAAGTGGATGACAGATCATGGTCTGTGGAAGGTAGCAAAGGTAAGGAACTTGTTGAGAGTTGCAAGAGATAGAGGGAGGTGGAGAGCCATGATCGCCTACGTCCTGAAAGGATATGGCACATAAAAAGAAAGAATTCAAAACCTAGTCAAGATGGTTTGACAAATTTCTGACAAATTTCTGATGTTAATTGTAATCTAGTAATTTTTTTCTTTTGTGTGTGTGTGTGGGGGGGGGTTGCTTTGTTAATCATTTGACTCTAAGCAAGGCAATAATGCCACTACGACGCAGGAAATTACCGGAAGTGAAAGATTTTTAGTTAGAAGTGGGGAAAAGAACAACAAAGGAACAAAATTCAGGAAAACAGAAGATGTCGATTCACATCGCATTCAAGTTGTTGAAAAATGTAGAGGGATGGAAAGCAAGAAATCGCAAAGGTATTTCCAAGGTGAGAAGTGCGAGAAACTAAAGTATTAAAAAAAACAGACGGTTGCAGATAGCTGGTTCAATAGTAACATGTTTGTATATTAAACAGATACTTCCACAACTACTGCAATCTTTTTAAAAATCTGCTCCAAATCGTAAAATAAAAACTGCAAGAAACTATCTAATTATCAAATTAGATAGGCTTTTATTTTCTTTTATAAATAATATACATTAAGGCCATTATTATCTGAAGGAAAAAAATTTCGATGAATAAAGAATTTTTACGAGAATTTTTTGCATTTTTCTTTTAGATTTTTTCATTTTTCTTTAATTTTAAGTTTTATTTTTAAAATTCTTCCTAACAGAGTGTGGGGTAGGTTATTAAGTTTTTAAATAAAGACCATATTTACTAAGCGAAAATTAAAAGCTTAATACCAATAATGCTACCAAAACTTTTTACCATAATTAAAAATATTATTTTGTGCGTTATATCTTTTTACTATGAGATCTCATAAGTGTACATTATTTCTAAAAGATCACGTGTTTCAAGGATTGTCTCCTCGTTGGGTAAAGGCACTCGACATGTAAAGGTCTTATCGCACTCTCAGTTATTAAATTAAATTGAGATAATAAAATCATCTCATTTATCTAAATTATTAACTTACTGAGATATTTTAATTTTTAATATTATAATAATTTTATTAGTTATTATCTCAGTTATTAAATTAAAAATGTAATAACTTAATGTAATATTAATAATTAATAAAATTATTTATCATTATCTTAGCTTTTAAATAATGAAAGAGATAACTCAATAATGTAAGAAATTTTTATAGTATTTTAAATTATTATAAGAAACCAAAAAACAAACAAACTTTATGTCAATTTTCGTGCACCATACTAAACCTGTCAACACATTCAGCCATCAAATTATCGATGGAGACGTGAAAATAACAATACACCTATGTCAAGAAATGTTTGTCTAGACAATTTAATGCTATAAATGATATTTGTTTCAGAACAGATTAATTTAACTTCAAATTTGTTAATTTTACGAAAGTAAAGTTTCAGAAATGTATATTTTATTTTAGCGGGATTTTCGAAACCGAAAAGTAAGTTCGTTTACATTTCTCTAAAAAAAAAAAAAAGTTAAAAATAGCCGTTGCGATTGGTTTCTCGGAAGCATCGATTAAAAATCAATTGAACTTCTATATGAAATAATCCACAGTATTTTTTCTCTGGAATTAGAAGATTTAATCCTTTAGCTTTCAATTGAAGCGGTTGGAAAGCTTTGTAAAGGAATTTTCCTTTATGAAAAATGCATTTAAACCTTAGGTATACGACTTTTTGGAGGTATCTAATTTAAATATTTCTGCCGTGTAAGATTTGCTTAAGGTTTAAGGAGACGTGTGGAAATTTATTTTATCAACCTATCGTAAAGTGATAAAAAGCAAAGATAAAAGTGCTAGTAAAACTAGTGTTAAAATAAGAATAAATTTTCACAAGTAAAAATAGAAGGTTACGTAGTTTCGTACAGTTTAAAAATCATTGAACGTTCGTGTCTTTGCGAAAGGAGAGAGGACATTTTTATCGAAAGAACTAGGAAGGACTTTAAAGCTGCTATATGATGGAGTTATTATGGAGTAGTTCTCAAGGTGAAAGTCGTTCGGGTGAAACAATAGCAAAAAACATTCTTTGAGAAATTCAGTGTCGATTTTTAAAATCACATATAATCGTCGCGCCAAATTTATATTTATATATCTGGGGGGAATATGCTGGCCATCTTTTCCCTTTATTTTCATTACCTTCAAATTTTATGTTTTTTTTTCATATTTTTTGTCTCTCATAGCTAGAACTTAACATGCTTTTTTATCATGTCTTTATCTATATGGACAATTTTAACAAGAGTTCGTTTGACACGTGCATATGCCCGTACCGAAATTTTTTCTAAAAAAAATGGGTCAACTTCAAAGATTAATTGCTATCTGTCGACTATTTCCTAAGGCAAAAGCTTAAGCAGCTATTTCCCTGGCCTCTTTGCATCTGATGATCCTTTTATTTATATAATAAAAGGACCAATACATTACATTTAATCAGGGTCGTGGGTTTAAGTTTTTAGGAATTTTTACCGGTGATTCTAAAAGAAAACTCCTAATATATATATATATATATATATATATATATATATATAATGAAAAACAGACCACTTTAAAGTACAATTACAATAATTTATTTCACCAAAATCCTTTTAAAGGACTCCGGATCATTCAGGTAACATCGAAATGAAAGGAAAAATGAGATTAAAAATTGATGGGTAGTGTAATATTTGTAATTTAACAGGAGTGGGAGGTGAGGGTTGTAGTTAAAGAGACAAGGTAGAGTGTAGGGAGCGGTTAATTTTATATCTCTCTTAAGCGTGCGTTATATTGGGGTAGGAGGAGTGACCGGACCATGACCGGATTTAGAGGGTTAACTTAACGGAAATGATATATAGAAATGGGAGGGTAGTGGGGTGAAAAGGAAAGGAAAAATGGAAAAGAGAGAGGAGACAGAAGACAGTAATACAGATATATACAATTGAGTGTTACGACAAGGAGAGAGGGGAAGAGGGAAGTAAATCGAAAGAGGCTGTAATATATATATATATATATATATATATATATATATATATATATATATATATATATACCTACAAATATAGAAAACTAGACTCGTCTCGAAAACCCTCGAATTCTTGATTTGCAAATAATCAAATCAATCTCGAGGGAAAAAAAGGTTTTAAAAAAAGAAAGAGCTACAAACATGAACTTCTGCCGAAAAAAATCGCACAGATGCAGGTCTGAAGCTCAGATACGAGTAAACAACTAACTAACTAAAAAAGAGCTCATATATATATGTATATATATATATGGTTTTGCTAGTGTTGGTTGGAGGTGAAAGAATGTGTAAAGAATGTGCAGATGGCGTGAATTTGTTCAATGAAACAGATATATGCGTATATATATATATATATATATATATATATATATATATATATATATATATATATATAATAAAAAGGCTTAAACACTAATATTCCATGGTCATAATTTATTCCATTGGAATCGTAAATACGATCCAATTCATCAGACCTACAAATTCAAAAAGAAAACAGAAAAAAACCCACTCCGGAAATAAAAATAGAATTTAGAGAGAGTGTAATTATGAGAGTGTGGGACGAATGTTAGTTTATAAGAGAGGGGTTTAACAGAGAGAGTTTTATTTAAAATTAGGTGTGAGTGGAAGGGGGAAAAAGACTGTTGACGGATGTCTAAAACAGTATAAGGATACACATCGAGGTGACAATACACACACCATGGCCGATCAAATCTTAAAGAAGGAGGGAGAGGTAAGGAAAGAAGTGGTGGGGAAGAAAGATGGGGCGGGTGAAATTAAAATTGCAAGGGACGCTGTGTAATTGAGAAAATTTGACAAAAATAATATCGACTGCAGGTTACAAATCAAATATTATAAACAATAAATATGACGATTATCTAATCTGGCGAGGACCTATATTTTTATGTTCAAAACGCATGCAAAATCACACATACACAATAAGTTATACACGTATATACATACACATCGCCGTGTACCTACATACACACTTACATATATCCATGTACACATACACGTAAATCCACATATTCACACATACATACACACATACATATACATACACACACACACATATACATATATCTGATTCAATATCTCAGATACTAAGCGCTTTCTAATAATTACCACGCATATGATAAAGAAATAATTACACCTACATATATACACACATACACATACACACACACCTCCATATATATATAAATATATACATACATACATACATACACATACACACACACATATATATATATACATACATATATATATGTATATATATACATACACACACACACATACATACATATACATGTACACACACACACATACATCCATATATATACATATATACATAGACACACACACATGTATATACACACACACACACATACATATACACAAACATCTACTCGTATACATACATGTATATACTACACCCACATACGTATACATGAATATATACACATACACACACATATCCATACATATACATACACATATATACAAATACACACACCCCTAAATATATACCTACATATACCCGTAGCCAAGTACATACATACATACATACACATACATACACACACACACACACACACATATATATATATATATATATATATATATATATACCCACATACATACAAATACATACATATAAATTAGAATTTAAAAACTAAATAAGTAAAATTTCAACAATTTATATATACACATATACCCACATTCATACAAATACGTACAAATACATACATATAAATTAGAATTTAAGAAATAAGTAAGTAAAATTTCAACAATTTGGGCGTAAAAAAAAAAAAAAAAAAAAAAAAAAAAAACCATAGCGCATCACAAAAACACACACAATGATCTATATAGAGATAAACAAAATAAACATAATAGTCATTCCGTTAAAATGTCATGCCCGATGTTTTGAACCAAGATGGAACTGACATAAGTGACAGAAAGTTACAAAACGGTGTTTATGTTTTGAATCTCTTCTTATGTCTACATTTAGAAAATATCTCATTACGAAGATTCAACAGTTCATCTTGATTTTTATCTTTGATAATAAAAATTTTAAAATATTTAGATAGAGATGTCTGATTTCTTTTATTTATATTGTTGAAAGATCACTTATGCTGCCTCCATCTGGCTTTAAATTCATTCTTCGTAGACCCAATGTATATCATATTAGTATTGTGACACTATTTGGCTTGCTAAAAGGGAAAAAGAAAGAAAAAGAAAGAAAAAGAAAGGCGAGAATTAAATTTAGGTGATAAGAAGCCATCACGAAAAGGACATTAAGCGGTGATATTTTTCTGACAAGGAAGAGTGGTAAGATTTTTATGTCCATTGTCGAGAAAGGAAGATACTGGATTAAACTGATTTATGTTACGAGGCGGGTGAAAATTCCAGGTTGGTCAAATAACCTCAGAGACAGAATTCTAAATAGATAAAAAATTAACTGTGTCGCAGAATTATAAAAACAAAAGTGTCCGCTGACCACCATGAAGGAAAGGTTAAGCCTTTGTCTATATGTAGAAATCATTGAGAGGAGCATCTGTTTATCGTCAGACTGGTCTGGGATAGCGAAACTATTTTATCGGATCAGTAATTGACACCAAGAATGCAAATATGTTCAGATGGCCACCCACTTGATAATTGGCGAAAATCTCGTTGACGAATTCCATATGAAATTCGGCTATAATAGCGAAACTGTTTTATCAGATCAGTGGTTGGCGCCAGGAGTGCAGGTACGTCTGGGTGGCCACCCGCTTGGTGATGGCGAAAAGCTGATTGACGAATTCCAGGCGATTCGGTAGAGATAAAGAGTCTAGGGTGAGGTCTCCTCGAAGAGAAGAAGGAAAAGGAAAAGTGAAAAGAAAAAAAAGGATAATTTTTTTTTTTCTTTGAGCAAGATTTTTTAAACCGAGGTTAGTCTGGCCACACCCACGCCGCTGAGCGCCCATTGGCTGAATGATAGCAGGTGTATTGGGCGGAGGTAATCATGTGAAGAAGGAGGGGAGGGTCTGTTGCTCCCCCCTGAAGGGATAGGTGTGAGATGCCACGGTGAGAGAGAGGGGAAACCCGTTGACACCCTCTGAGGGCATGGTGAGATACCAATATGAGAACAGAAGGCAGTGGGAAGACGAAAGACTTCCAAAAATGGCAAATAATAAAATTTTCCTGACCGAAACCAAATAAGTGGATTGTGGGTTGAGAATTATCAAGGAACCTCAAACGCCGACAAGCCCACCCCGGTTTTGGTCGGCGTCCATATAAGCAAAGTCGCAGCGAGCGAAAATCAGTTCGAGTTCCAGTGCCAGTTGCGCTTGGAGACAGAGAGGCAAGCAGTTGCAGTGAGCTGAGCGCTCTGAAGACCCGCCTCGCAGAAGCTGACTAAGATTCCAGGCATCACGACCTCAACTTCTTGCCAAGAACAATTTATTTTTGAAGAACGACTTAGACTCACACCACCAAAACAAGTTTCACGAATATCGTCTGAAGATACACCAAGAAGCAGTTTCTTAAAGAACAAACAACTTAGGATGTTAAGACTTGCCTAACAAACACAAAGTGTCACGAATCCATATAGCGGGTTTGGGAAGTAGACGTAGTCCTGTATTCAGCAACGATATATAAAATATTGTTATCCTTTCTTAACATATTTGAACTTTTCGAGTTATTATTTTATTTTCTTTTACATATACTTCTGCGATATCACCCTTGTTCGAACTCAACTTGCATTACGGCCCGGCGACTGATTGATTTCGTCTGCCTAAGATCAATTCACACCGTGGGTAGGTTAGACTGGAAATCAAAGCAGTTACTTCGGTAACCAGACGTTGGAAGCGAGCTGGGAACGACAAGGCTGATACCGAATCTAACCAGATTCCCATCCGAATCACCAAAAGGTTAGAACGTCACATTTGGTGCCGCGACTAATACCAAGCCAGTTGCTCGTCACAGGACAGGATAGCACGACGGACGCAACCAGGCAGACGTCACATTTGGCGCAGCGACACCGGGGGGACATCACAGTATTAGGAGTCTCAGTGGATGAGATAGTACATTGGTATACCATAGATTTGACGCAGCATTTATTTTCCAATGGGCAGTCTTCTGGGTTTCTACAATCACATAATTTTTCACTGTTTTTTGTCTAATTTAAGTGTAGGGTTTTTATTAATACTATTCAGCCATGGGGGTTTGTTCAGGATTTTATTATTCTGTTTTTTTATTATACATTCTAGATTTTCAGTGCAGCTGTAACTCAATTTTAGGGTGTTCTTATTAAATATATTACTAATCCTACTACTGGTAGGGAAGTGTTTTTCAATTAAAGTTAGGAGTTTCTGTCCTAGTTTAATACTATCCATTTGGTTGAACGGAGGGGTATACCAAATGATTTTTCTTTTCCTGTTTTTTTTTCTTGTTAGTACAATTGTTTCTATAATTAATGTTTGCATTCTTGTATTCACTATTTTTTATGACAGCGTTATAAAAGCTACTGTGTTGTTGGAATATTTCTTTGTTATAGGAGTTAATGCTGATTCTATTTTCTATGGATGAGGGTATATATTTAATTATGGATGGAGGGTGGCTTGACTTCGAGTGTATATATAAGGGGTTAGTATTTGGTTTTCTATAAGGTTGGTATGTGTTGTTTGTTAAATCTAGAGTTACGTCGAGGAAGTTTACCTTTTTCAATTTAGTACAGACTGTTATCTTTAAGTTTAGATTTTTAAATTCACTAAATATAATTTTTCTAATTTTCTCTATTTTAAAACTAGTAGAACTCCTCAATACCATGAGCCCGTCATCTCTATACAGTCCGATGTCCTTAATATCTATTTCACGGTGCGCAGTCAAGTTGTACAGTATTAAAAGACCAACAACTTCAGAGGACTCTGCAGAGTCTAAAGATCCCATACTGATGTCAAACATGTCATTATTGTTTTTTATTCATTGGTCCCCATTATGAATGAGGACAGATTTTTTTGCGCTGGGGATTATATCTATTTCTTCCTTTGTCAGGTTAGAATACACAACAGCAAAATCCGGGGCAGTCGTAAATAGATCCTTCGAAATTGACGGTAATGGACGCAAAGTTGCGCAACTGTATCAGCTTGCGTTTCCAAGCCGTAGGAAGCTGAGTCATTCAACAGTTGCTGAGACAAGATCCGTGGCACCACAAACTATGGATCGAGGTAGACTGATATCCGCTCGTACGACTGACCATGAAGAAAGCATTCTACATACTGAAGGAGACGAGCCATGTATCAACATACATCAAATGGTCCTAACATGTTATACAGGTCATAGTACCGCATGGAGGATACTTCAAGAGCAGCTGTTGTATCCGTATAATTTGGAACATGGGCAATGTCTTTCGCCCTCTGATCACTCACTTTTGGGCATATGTTTATATGGATATTTTACCTTGTTCTGGGGTAAGGAACCTACTCCTAAAGTTTGTAAATTATTTTTGATACACCCTGTATATATAAAGTATCACACATTGAGTGCTGGTGGCAATAAAACAGTGTTCAGTGTAAAATAACAGAACTAAAATGTATACCAATAATAAGTATAGAATTTATTTCTCACCGGTAGGACAACTTTGTGTATCATTCACGATGCAATCGTCAGGTGCCAACTGAAAAATCAATGAATTTTCGATCAGCACCTGACGATTGTATCTTACATGAAACTCGCAGTCGTTAAATACGTGGCTACACGTGTTTCTGATTATGTTATAAACAAATTGAAATTACTATATAGTGACATGAATATCGAAAGGAAACTTTCTCGACAGGAAACGAATATGTATTCTTTTTATAATGATCGGTGTGCACAAAAATTGGGAAAGTCCACATGTACGTATGCAAAGAAAACGAAATATGAAAATAACGATATAATAAGAAACGAAAATGCGAATTACTGTTTCTAATATATTTGTTTTTTCAGAAATTTACTCTGGCTATGGCTAGGTAGACACTTGAGACATGATCTGCTACTTTTCTCAAGAGTGTCAAACAGACGAGGACTCCCCTTCGTTCGGTGAGAACTCCGACTCTCCTATAAACCTTCTTTCCAACTCTACATCACCCGTGCAGCTCACAACTCTCTCAGGGCTGTCTGGAACTCTCTGTCTCGAGGGACGGTATATACTCCATCTACGGTCGGCATCTGAACTGTCTTTACTTCTTACTTTCACTGCTTATATAAACCTACAAAAGAACATTATAGCCAAGTGGCACATTTCCTCAGACTTTTTCATTTATTTATCAAATTATTTTATTCTCTTTTCAGTGGTGTGTAGATGTTCTGAATACCACCTTCTTAAATTTTACTTTTCGTCATAAAAACACCAGACACTTCAGATTTAGATAAACTTATTTACAGTTCATTTCTATGTGACAGTACTGATCCAATCATGTAATTTATAGGGTCATAAAGCTTAGAGAGAAGTCAGTGGTGTAGGTGTGGAGAGAGTCGTTTCGTACTGGGCGGTACTTTTAGTCCGCGGTGAGTTTTCAGAAAAGAAAAAAAATCAATACCATAATTTCAATAATTTTGCAAAAAAAAAAAAAGCAACGATAAGGAAGATAGGGTTCAAATGAAGCCATTTTGTTTTTGAAATGGCTGACTCAAATGCCAGCCAAATCAGCAATAAAAAAAAATTCTCTCCAAAACGCACTGTCAGCTGGTGAGGATAAACCCCACTTATAAGATGTAAGCAAAAGTTGTGAAAGAAATTGAAACATTTTTAAAGTAGTTTTAAACGTATTTTGTGTTTTTTGTTCATCTTTTTAACTACAAGAGAGGGTATATAAACAAAAACAAGTTATGTTTTATTTTAATATCGGAAAAAGTTTTTAAAGTTTTCCCGATTTAGAAAAAAAAGTAACGCGTTCGTTTTTTTACATACATTAAAAAATTAAATAAACAAACAATATTGTACTTTTATTTCATAATTTATCAGTGTTGTGTAATAAATACCACGTTAACAGAAATCCGGAAAAAAACCTGACATTATACGAGCATTAGATTCTGGGAAATAGATTAAAATATTGAAAATTGATTGGTGTACGAATAATTTCGTCGTTGACTATATATATATATATATATATATATATATATATATATATAAAATTTTGTTTTCGTCAAGTTTAAGGCCGTTATTATCCTGCTATGCTCATTTTCCACCGATCTCGTGCTATATATATATATATATATATATATATATATATATATATATATATATATATATATATATATATATATATTAGGTTGTCCCAAAAGTTTGTAAAGACAAGCGATGGATTCAGAAAGGACAAGAGACACAGTCGGTTCCAAAACAAGATCGATCCGGCAAGAAAGTCATGTTGTGCGTTTGGTGGAACTTTGAAGGAATCGTGCATTTTGAGTTGGTTCCGAATGGTCGTGCCATCAGTGCCGAACTTTACTGTCAGCAACTGGAGCGGGTCTACGAAAAGTTGAAGCAAAAGTACCCGGCTCTGATCAACCGAAAGCGCGCTTTGATGCAGCAGGACAATGCCAAGCCACACACCACCAGGAAGACCAAAGACAAGTTTGAAGAGCCAGACGGCGTTGAGGTTCTGCCACATCCAGCCTACAGTCCTGAGTGCGCTCCATCAGATTACGGCCTTTTCCGCTCAATGCAACACTTTCTGAAGGGCCGCCGATTCGACTCGTTTGATGAAGTCGAGGAAGCGTGTCAAGAATTCTTTGATTCGAAGCCGGCTGAATGGTACTTTCACCAGATCCGAAAGCTTGCAGATCGATGGCAGAAAGTCTTGGAAAATGATGGTCTTTATTTTGAGGAATAATTTTTGTTGTTTTTGTTATTACTTGGCGAGTAAAATTTCAATTTTTTGCAAGTGTTTACGAACTTTTCGGACAATCTAACGTTAACGTTATTATCCTGCTATGCTCATTTTCCACCGATCTCGTGCTATATATATATATATATATATATATATATATATATACATACATACATATATATATATATATATATATATATATATATATATATATATATATATATATATAGCACGAGATCGGTGGAAAATGAGCATAGCAGGATAACGGCCTTAAACTTGACGAAAACAAAATTTTATCGTTAAAATGATTGTTTTTATTAAGAGGAAAGAACAAAGTAATTTTTAATTACTTTTCAAAACTTTTTTGTCTTTATTAGAGCATTCTAACTTTTGATTGAAAAACATCCTTTCTCATCATCAGCGAGTGTCCTACTAAATAACATGGCGGATTTTTGTGTATTTTTTTAATGGCAGTCATTAATTTTGAAAATCTTGAAAAAATAAAATAATAATTATATATCGTAATTTTTTTTATCAGATTTATTACCCCCCCCCATAATTAATTTTATGAAAACTCATGAAATTCTAATTTGTACAGTTTTAGTGATTAGTTAGTTAAAAGCACAAGGCTTCGGGGAAAAAATCTTTTTTTTTTTTTTGGTTAACACCCTTCGACCTTAAAATCAGCTCCGAATTGTAACAGAAAACTCAATAAAACAAAGATATTATTTAATTTCAAAAGCTTTTAGTTGCTTTTAATTGTTTGTATGAATATGGATAATAATTTCTGAAAGCAAAAAACGTTTTCGATGAAAAATAAATTTTTACAACAATTATTTGTTATTTCTGAAATTATTTTTTCTTTTTTTTTACATTAAATTTGTTAAATATTCTAAAATTAATGAAAATCTTGTACACCTTAGTCAGTGGTGTTATTAAGTAGATAAATATCATTTACAGATTATAAAATAAAGCTGGTTACAATCAGCAAGTTGCCAATAGCTAACAATCTAATATAACATGTTTTTTTGGTGCCCCAAAATAGCTTAAATTCAAATATACGGAAGACCGGAATCATCGTGAAAACAATAGTCCGTCACGCGGTTTGCGTTGGTAGTAACATAAACATTTTGACGATAAAATTCTGCTTTTGTCAAGTTTAAGGCCGTTTTTATCATGCTTTGCCTACTTAAAAATAACGAGGTAAATAAGTTGGTCACATAAAGCAAAACTGTCACTTGTGACCTTCCGTACTATAACTTTTCCTCCCGTATTTCATGCACATGTCACTTGTCAATCAACACCTCTGTTAAGCCCGGCTTTCTATCGTTTGAAAGTACATTTTTTTCAGAGCAGAAAGTAAGTAATGTTTGTTTCAAAATGCATTAAACAAACATTACAATTTCTAATTTTCTTAATTTAAAAAAAAAAAATCATAATTCATTTTTTAAACGAATTTTAAACGGAAACTTTCACTTTTGTAAACAAAAGTTAAAAAAATGTCTGACGATCGATTTTCTGTCAATTTTGCTAATCAAAAAAAAAAAAAATACAAGATTTTTAACGAAAATTTTCGAAGTGCTAGAAATTATTAAGAAATGTAGAAAAATAATCAAAAAATACTTTGATCTTTCCTCTTGATAATAAGAGAAGTATTTAGACGAAACAAAATTATTTTCATCAAGTTTAAGGCCGTTATTTTCCGGCTATGCTCATCTTCCAGCGATCTCGTGGTGGTACCTATTTGAACAATAAAAAATATTTAAAGTCTTCAGACGCACTGTGTTGTATATTAATATTCTTTCGTTTTTATTATTATTTCAGTTAGATTCCTCGACTAATTTCGGCCACCTACTATATATATATATATATATATATATATATATATAAACTTTAAGTGGTTAATGCGCATTGTAATATTTTATTCCTTCTGGGAAGGGCGGTAAACTTGAGGGCCGCCCTGGGTCGCAAAAACACTAACTACGCCTCTGAGAGAAGTTTACGTGCGTGATCGAACGTGTCAAAAATGATTTGAAATATTTCGTGATTTTGCAGGATTTGTACACGAAACAGTGTTCTAGAGTCGGCTAAGTAGGTAATGTTGAATATGATAAAACGAAATCATTCTTTGAGACGACATAACTAAACGCCAGGGAGGAGATAACCAACACGCGCAATATCTAACCCAAAGCACTAAAAATAAATTTTCGCTATTCCGATTATGTTAGTAACATTGATGTGTGTTTTCCACAAACGCATCAAAGGCAAACCGCTTGAACTTTATTTAAACTTTCTTTTGTTCATTAAATAAGTTTTAATGGACAATGAAATTTGTATACCGTGCAACAAATCAAAGCGCAAGTTATTTTTCACGGAATCGAAACAAACTGCTACATCCTCTTAACTAAGGCTGATCTGTGTTTAGGTGTGTTATGTATAGAACGGTCTTGCTTTTATTCCGAATAAACAAACGATTAATTCGAAAACGTTACTATCCAACTTAGACGGATTAAAGGTAATAACCTCTCATTTTTAAATATTTCCCGATAACTTGGTAGACCAGTGTATGAAGATAACCTACATCCGACAGCAAGGCCGCTGCTCGGCAGATTGGAGGTTTCGCGGAGCGTGGAACCACCTCTTAATTGCTGTTGTTCTCAGGTCCACTTTAACCCGAAGTGGTAGCATCTGTTAGGGTCCTAGCTATCGGCAAATAGTCAACTCGTAAACAAAAGCAAAACACTCTGAAATATAAAATATATTTTTATAGTAAAAATAGCAGCAATACATTTTTATATCAAAATGATTAACAATACATTTCATGTTAGTGAAGATATATAAATACGTACAGTTGCGTTCAAAATATATTTAGTTGAAGCCATGAAATTATGTGTAAAATATTTAGATTTTGGCATTAAATAATCCCTAGAATGCAGCTAGACAGAGTCAGCAAACCAAACAAACGATCACTTGAAATAGTATTAGTTTTATTGTTTTAAATAATTATTTATGATCATCCATCAGCTGTCATGTTCTTGTAAAACATCGGCTACATAATGCAAAAGATATGAGTTCAAGTGTTGGTTATTGAGTATCTAAATGTTTACAATGAAAAGCCCTTGAAAATAAGATGAAAGAAATAATGTTTCAGTAGCTGATATTGGTTGGCAATGGTTTATCATAGAAAAATTTCAAATAATTATTATTTAAATCAATGGTGTTAAATCATTTTTTATTTTTATTTTTGTAAACCTTCGTGTTTAATTCAAAAACCTACGTACAGTTGAGGTAAAAAGATATTTTTATTAGGAGTTTCCGTTTTATTCCTCTTTTGAATATTTAACGTGTTTGATTGTTGAGGCGTGGATATCAAACACATTCTGAAATGCGGAGATAAAGTTTCAACCGATCTTTGTTTCCTGAATTTTCTATTACCAAAAAATGACGTAGAAATAGAAGTGTATTTTAATAAAAGGATCGCTCTCCGAATATATAATAAAAAAAAAAACTGTAAATAGTAACGCTTACTAATTTTATTTTTATTACAGCAGAACTTCCGCGTTTGTGTAATCAACAATGACGCGGACTCATTAACTTATCTTCCGTCAGCCTATTCAGGAAAATATTTATGCAAAGATTTAATCAATTTGTCATTTCTAAATTAAATAAATTAATTTATCAATTTGATTAATAAATTTAAAGTAAAACTTCTAGGTACCAGCAAAATGAACATATTTTCTTCCCAAAAGAAAGTAAAAAAAAAAATCCTAAAAATCAATATCCTCTGATTTAGACAATTAGCAAAAACAAAAAAATTAACCAATGTATATAAAACATTCAATACGTATGCATTAATAAATGGCTTGAATACTTTCTAGGTTATTTCATTAGAAAACTGTTCAAATATATATTTATTCAGTTTCCACCATTTTCGATACATTGTAAACACTTTTAAAATTGTGGGTTGAAAAGAAATATTTTTCATAGTTTCGTTAAAATCTTCATGGATATATTAATTCAGTGAGAATGTTTACAATATCAACAGTGATTCTTTTTTTTTTTTTTTTTTTTTCTTTTGTTTGATAAATTTTCTTAAAATAATTAAAAATACCAGATTGGGGTCCAATTCAATATTTCATCACATCACATGACATAAAAAATGAATAAATGTTAAATCATTAAAAAAAATACAAAAAAATATTCCTAAATTATTGGTTATATATGGCTAAAATGTTAGTTTCTAAACATAAATAAAACTGTTTAATGCATTTTGGTAGGTTTTTCGTATTTAATTATTTGTAGGCAGATATTTTTAAAAGCGGTTGTCGCTGGGCTAGCTGATATTCATTAACGTCTGAACTTGTTGACAAGTAAAATATATCTTTCTCTGTTTACATGTGTTAATGGCTATAATTTACACGAAAAGTAATGTTTTTCAAAAAAATTCTTTTAGTTAATCCGAAATATTGTAAATGTCTTTGAAACAAATATCTACGACTGAAATTTGATTTTTAAAATAAATTTACCGTAAAATGTTTAAAAAATAGCTTAAAAATCTCACTAAAATATGTAAAAATTTATTTACATTTTATAGATTAGCATTAGTTATCTATCTTTAAAATGAAACCAAAGTTTTGCTGAATATTGTAAACAAATATCTACGACTGAAATTTGATTTTTAAAATAAATTTACCGTAAAATGTTTAAAAAATAGCTTAAAAATCTCACTAAAATATGTAAAATAATTTATTTACATTTTATAGATTAGCATTAGTTATCTATCTTTAAAATGAAACCAAAGTTTTGCTGAATATTGTAAACAAATATCTACGACTGAAATTTGATTTTTAAAATAAATTTACCGTAAAATGTTTAAAAAATAGCTTAAAAATCTCACTAAAATATGTAAAATAATTTATTTACATTTTATAGATTAGCATTAGTTATCTATCTTTAAAATGAAACCAAAGTTTTGCTGAATATTGTAAACAAATATCTACGACTGAAATTTGATTTTTAAAATAAATTTACCGTAAAATGTTTAAAAAATAGCTTAAAAATCTCACTAAAATATGTAAAAATTTATTTACATTTTATAGATTAGCATTAGTTATCTATCTTTAAAATGAAACCAAAGTTTTGCTGAATATTGTAAACAAATATCTACGACTGAAATTTGATTTTTAAAATAAATTTACCGTAAAATGTTTAAAAAATAGCTTAAAAATCTCACTAAAATATGTAAAATAATTTATTTACATTTTATAGATTAGCATTAGTTATCTATCTTTAAAATGAAACCAAAGTTTTGCTGAATATTGTAAACAAATATCTACGACTGAAATTTGATTTTTAAAATAAATTTACCGTAAAATGTTTAAAAAATAGCTTAAAAATCTCACTAAAATATGTAAAATAATTTATTTACATTTTATAGATTAGCATTAGTTATCTATCTTTAAAATGAAACCAAAGTTTTGCTGAAAATAGATAATTAAATTAATTTAAATGCGTTTTTATATATTTTTGGTCAAAATTTTCTGATACGTAAGAACTATTTTAAAAATATAATTCTAAGAAACAGATATTGAGGAAAAGTCAATTATACAAGAACTTAATAGACTTAGTATTTTGAAAATAAAACAAAATCAATGTAATTGTCGTAAAAGCCAGAAAAATCTGAATCATCAGATAAATAACTTGGGCTTATCGTCTTTC
Organism: Acanthosepion lycidas; assembly: GCA_963932145.1. Taxonomy (NCBI): domain Eukaryota; kingdom Metazoa; phylum Mollusca; class Cephalopoda; order Sepiida; family Sepiidae; genus Acanthosepion; species Acanthosepion lycidas. The sequence continues at coordinate 86,753,700 of OZ010573.1, read as the reverse complement.
CTGTATTTGTAGTTGGAAGACATGTACAGAAAATATGTTACAGAAATTGACGTCAACATGATGACTCAGAGAGCAGTAAAAATATAGGCTTTTTAAATCTTAAATATTATAAAACGCAGATTGTGTGTGTGTGTGTGTGTGTGTGTGTGTGTGTGTCTGTACGTTTATATATTGGATCGGATTTCCTACATTTTTCAACCGATTTCAACAAAACTTCACAGAACTGGGTAAAATTACCTTGCGGTGGTTCTGACAGCGCCAAGAATTGGAAAACAACAATTGTTTTTGCACGAAATCAATTTGAAAACACGATAAAACACGATTCTGTCGCCAGAATGAAAGGGGGGCAACTCATATCGAGTTATACTTATAAAACCCAGGTTTTATGTGTGTGTGTGTGTGTGTTCGTTTATATATAGGATCCGATTTCCTACATTTTTCAACCGATTTCAACAAAACTTCAATTTTTTTTTTTTGCCAGGTAGTGTTTCTTATTGTGTTGCACACTTTTTTCTTTATTTTTACATTCAGAATGCTTTAAAAATTCCATTTACAAGACAATTGTTTATAATAAAATTCTATTCAATCGATAGACTCATAACGATTGAAAACAATATTTTTGTTTGAGTTTGGGTTTGACTAATTCGTAAAATAAAAATAAAAAAACTAAAAAAAAAGATAATTAAGACATGCGTGTCCGTCAACCTTAAACAGTAATCTTTGTCAATTTTATTTTTCAGTCTTTATGATGGTCGATACTTGATCTATCTCTTACGCCGGGCTCTACTGCTAGTAGGGTATCAAATACCTATTGGAAGCTATGTGGTATATTCTATAGATATATTCCCCTAATACACACAATTTGACTCCTTCCGGATATCGAGGTACTACTGTAGTTTACTCAGTGTAAGAACGAGAAACACTTTTTTCTTAAAAACTTAAATTGTAAATTCTGTGTACAAATGAACAATTCAAGTTTCATAAACTTAATTCAAATGCATTCCCATTTTCGCATACAAAACCGTTAAAAATGATTTTTTCACGGATATATATCTCACTTTAGTTTATCAAACATTTAACTCTGTAGTATTAAAAAAAAATGATCTTTCCTTCCTTTCTTAACTCAGCTCTCTTCACACACTTTTTCTTTGAGGATTAAAGTTGTGTTTCTCATCATAATTTTTATTCGCTCTCTGAATTACAAGGATATCAAGTTATCATTATTTACAGTGCCACTACCAATTTGGTCACGGGAGACCATCTTGATAAAGTTCGATTAGCTATTTAAGGGATCTTGGAGATATCTACAAATATATATCTGCTAGTTTGATTTTTGTTCCAGAAACTTAAACACAATAATTACTGAGTGGTTAGAATGTTCGCATTCTGACCATGAGACTCGTGTTGGATTCTCACCATCGTCGATTAGTCAGAAAGGAGATTTCCTGAAGGGACTGATCTCAGCGTGCGGCACTTTTGGAAAGTGCCTGAAAAACATACCACGGTTTGACCCAAGCCTTTTTTAGTGAAATCTAGTAGACGCAACTCTTGGGGACAGTCGATAGCTGTGCTAGCACGAAGTCACAAGTCATCGTAAACGAGGGCTAGAACGTGCTGACCTCGTTCACATTGTTGATCGCCCTAGATAACACGCTTATTCCCAGAAACTGTGGCTAAGGTCTGCTCAGTATAGTTCAGTATAAATCGCAGAGCAGGCGTCTGCAATAAGGATTGGCTAGCCGCCCTAGTAGACAGGTATTCTCGAATACAAGTGGACAGCCATTCACATATGGATTTATAATTGATATTATGTCAGATAAGGGAACATATTTTACTAGTTGCAGTTCTGTTAATATAGATATCGCAAATAAAAAAGATAGATTTACAAGATATTACTAACAAAAATAATATTTAAAAATGAGAAAACGTCTTGTCATGACATGCCATCTTTGTTTCTTTCAAATGTGGAACTCAAGTACCGGTATATTTTTCTTTCAAGCAATGTCACTTGTAACCAGACTGATCCATTTTTCTCGCCAAAAGAATGAGCGACACAATCCTTTTTTTGAGTAGAGGGTTGCCCTATTGTGTTTATTCAGTTAGTTTTCTTTTGTTTGTCCTCTTTCAACTTGCTGTAATGCAACTAACGCCCATCAATGCGCTTTATTGTAGCACAGAGTAAATTGCAGTGGTACCGTTACAGCAGAATTATCATATTTAGTTCATTGTTCAGTGGCAACGAAAACTTGTCTGTTATGTTGGTATCTGTCTACAAAAACCGTAATGAACTTCATTGGAGTACGTGCAGTTCAATGGCAGAGCAAAAAGAGAACAAGAAAGGAAAGAAAGAAAAAATACACAGGCTACAGTTATCAATCTATGTGTATGTTGATCTTATTTTGGGAGCGAAATATAAATAATTCGAACATAAAAGGAAATAGATCGAAAAATTGCGTTTTTCATTTCGGTTAAAAACGTGGCTATCAATAAAAATAATTAAATAGAAAGAAGGTGACAAAGAATCATTAATTTCAGGAAAATTAAAGGCTTTTTCTATGGAGAAAAATGTTTCGAATCACAGATAGTCTTCGTGTACTTTACAGAACTACATGCTACCAATATATGACCAGTACGCAACATCACTACGATATCTACTTCATCAAACCGAAAATTTATTTTTCAAGTTGGAAATGCATTAATAATAACAATAATAACAAATATACTTTAAAGACATAGTTATGAAAGACCCCAAAAATAAAATATATTATATGACAGCATCTATATGACTGTCAATAGAAAGAAAATCGATATATTCTAAATACAAAGATTTTTGGCAAAGGTCTTTCAAGTTCTTCGAAATCTTGGATCTTGAAGTGAATATTTCAGTAATGTCGGAAATGTTTCATTTTATGTACCGTTAGTCTTCCAGATATTAGTGAACATTGTTCTCCATGATTTCCTGCACTTTTTGCCTATTAATAAATTTCGTCTTTCGTTATCTCTTCTAAACCCTGTTCTGCCATCCATGTACTCATGCTTGCTATGTAGGTGATGTGTTGTTTTCACCTGACCGTCTTAAATTCAATATGTTCTGTGGCCATCAGATATTCTAAGGCCTCTTTTCCTCATTACGTGTCTTAGAAATGTCAACTGTCTCCTTCTGTTGTTAGTTACATGTTTTTCTTTTGTTTTCATTTTACTCGAAAACTTTGTAATTGCTCATATGATCGGACCATGGTTATCTCAGTATCCTTTTGTGGCATCACATTTTTGTTGCTTTAAGTTTGTTTTTTGATCTGTGAGGAGATTTTCCAGCATTCCCTGCTCTATGGGAAGACTGATATTAAGTAACGCTCCAGTAATCTTTTCTTTGTTTCGAACAATTTTTTTTCTGTTTCTTAATGCTTAGTTTCAATAATTCCAGTCGTAGTAGGGATATCTGGGTTAATTTTTGATAAGCTCATTGAAGTTATCCCAGATGATCACGCCTTAAGGATCTAAAAAAAATTGTTCTAACAAGCACACCCTACGGTAGGCTTTATCTATGTAAACGTGCATACGTTTATATGTTAGATTTTTTGCAATAATATGCAGGGGAAAATGATATTGTGTCATTTCTGACCATGGATCTTTGGTTGAAACTTAAGAGGAAATGAGTATATTGAATAATAATAATAATAATAATAATAATAATAATAATAATAATAATAATAATCATCATCACCGCACTGGTCAACAAATGCTGCGTACCTCAAAGAGGAACCCGTCTGGGCCGAAAAATATGTCATTGGAACAAACCCTTCCAACAATGCAGAGACACTTTGTCACAAAACTGTGTCTATTTCCAACCTTTGCTCAAGTGTCTCAATGCCAAATCAACTAATAAAAAGAAAAAAAAATGGTCTCGTGAAGAGTATCAACAAGTCATGCTTGCCAATGTCCCCAGGGGCATCGAACGAAACAAAAGACTCTCAAATGCAGTAATAGAAAAGTTAAAATTAGATATAAGACAGAACACAGTAACTCATCACTTAAACAATAAAGAGATGACAATAAAAATAAATAATATCACATAGGATGAGGTAAAACTAAAATAAATGAGATACGAAATAATAATCTCCCAGGAAATAAAACCGAATAATCTACTTGCGAAATAACTTGCAGAAACTATGTCACTGAAGATGAGTACAACTACATTAGGGTAGAATTACTTGAAAACCACAGAGCTAAAATCACAGAAGTGAAAAACCACACCGTCCAAGTATTCAGCAGAGTAACATTCACAGAAACGTCAGACACAGACCCGCTCCCAAAAATTCATATGAAAAAGTCCAATAAGCACATTGTGCAAAAGTACAACGCTGCACTGGAAACGCTGCCAACGGACAAACGACTGGGAAACAATACGTAAGTTAATAATGTCATATACGCAACAGCTTTAGCAACTACTGGAAAGCTTGCGGTCAAGACAATGAAATGAAAAAGCAAAAGATAAAAACAGCCACTCCTAGCTCCCTAAGACTTTGGAACTATACAAAGTCTCCCCCGTGATAGTAAATTTCCTTAAACAGAGTATGGTAATGTGGAAAGCCACATTATACCTAAAACACACTAAAGGCACTGCCACCTCCAACCGCCTTAATATACGACGAAGAAACATTCGATGTGACTCCTTGTGACGCTTTCGGTTTTGTCTGTCCTTCATCCCCCTTACGCATGAACTAAACAATAATAGCTATGGATTCAAACTAAGTTTGAAAGAAAGTATTCAAAGTATTCAATCATTTACTCTGCATGGATGATCTCAAACTATTTGCCAAAGATGACAAAGGGTCTCCTCATTACTGTAAAATGTTTTAGTGACTAAAAGTACGAATTTCAGATTAGATAATAATAATAAAGGAATCTAACAAGTTCGAAGTGGAGTTTCAAATGGGTGGTGAAATGCACCGTGAAACATAATACATTACAGATACAAATACTTTAAAAAAAGATTATAAAGGCAAATCACCCAACCAGTTACGGAGATGATAGCAAGATAAACCGCTTCACGGTCAATACTCTACCCGTACCAAACAAACTGATGTAGACAAACCTCGTACCCATTAGTAGCTACGTACTACAAGGTTAAAAGCTGAAATCGAATGTCTTATTTTTGCTGTACAGGATTAATGCTTCTAACGAGAAATTACCAAGTGCGCATAGTTAAAAATTGTGTTATCCCAAAATGTAGATTTTGTGAGAAACAATAGACCATTTTGTATGAGGTTGCGCGTTATTGGTAACCACTTAATATAAACCTCGGCATAGCAGAGTCGACCAATATCTGCTCTGGAAAATATTCAACTTTTACGGAAAGGAAACTGCAAGAAATTGCTATGAACACCACCCAGAACCGATTACAGAAATAGGACCTGTAACAAAATTTAATGAAATTAGAATACACACAGACAGAACAATCAAAGCTAATCACTCAGACATCGTAATTAGATATTGCGAAGAGAAAATTTTTTCTACTGATTGATATAGCAGTCCCCACAGACTGCAATGTATCTTTGAAGATCTTCAAAAACTATCAAAATACAAGGACCTTAAAGTCGAAATTTTTAAAATGTGACACATGAGGACATCAATAATTCCATTTGTAGTTGGAGCCCTCGGATTGATTGGAAAAGATTTCAATAGACTCATTGAAGGAATTTCAGGTAGCCCATGCCTTAATGAAGTACAAAAAATTGTTCTCACAAGTACAAAGTGTGAAGTGTAAAATTGTTCTCACAAGTACAAGTACAAGGTTTGGACTGTGCAATTACAGTCTACACCTTACGAAAGGGTTTTTTTTTTCTATGTAAAATATGTGTAATTTTTTTCAAAACTGCCCAGTGGAAAATATCATGATGCTATTTCTGGCGTTAGGTCTCTGGTCTGGACCGGGAAAGAAATGAGTATACACCAGAAATCAAAGGAAATAAAATACTAATAATACACTTAGAGAAGAGCATGATTTATGAAAAGAAAACGAAATACCACAGTGTTTCAGAATGTTCAACAATATTTCGACAATATATCTGTCTTCGGCAAGTTAGGTTTTAAAATTGTATACAAGTATAAAAATATAAAATATTCAACAAAACATTATAAGTTTTTGCACAAATATCACTTGTCTTGAGAAGACGGATGTACTGGTAATCAACACGTTGAAATGAAGGAAATGCAACCAGTATGAAGGCACGCAACTGAAACATGCGTAATGGTGATCTTGCTCATCTTGTAATTTTCCGTTAGTTGATTGATACTAAACAGCGTAGTATAAATCTTATGGAACTCTCATGTCATTCTGTTTATTAATATTAATAATAATAACAATAATAATAATAATGATAATATGATGCTACATCAGGCATACCTGTCATCCCTTTTGATCTTCATTGATTGGAGGTATTATCATGTACATATTTTACGTTGGCGAATTAAAATAGGCTACAATAAATATCCCTTTCTGTACCACTTTGCTTACTTCGAAAAGATCAACACTCCGGCCGACTTGTCCCACGTTTTCCACCGACAGGAAGTAAAATGATTATATTGAATCAAGTGCTAAGTCTTTTGCTAGGAAATTCGGTTATCTATGTCGAGCTAGACAATTTTCCTCTCCATAATCTATCTTTGCACATTTACATTCGTATTGAATATTACTGCCATATCTGGTCTGGGTGCTTTTGCTGTCTTGAGAGACTTGACAAAATCCAAGGAAGAATTGGAAACGTTACCGGTCATGGCCTGGCATCTCGGCTACAGTCGCTTTCCCACCGCCGTAACTTTGCTTCCCTTTTATCAATATTTTCATGGTAATTGTTCTGACACGCTTTCCCAGTTTGGAAGTCGCATTCAGGAATTTAAGCGTACAACTAGATTGGCAGCTAGGTGTCATAATTTCACTGTTGAAATTGCTAATTGTAACCATCAGTTTTATACTAATTGTTTCTTGCACTTGTAGCTGGTGAAATTCTCTACTTTTATGTCAGCTCCGATTTTCAAAAGTGTAAATGCAATCTCAGTTGTCATCTTCTGTCTCTGGTTCTCTTATTATCCTCACTGTGTCTATCATTCCCAGTACCCCCTTGTATCCGAGTGGACATTATTGGCCTGAATTCCGTGAAATGATAACAAAAATGTTCTTCTCTGAGATCGGTGGCCAGTCTTAACTAGAGAGCTCCGACTTTAATTCTGATATGATACTGGGAATGATACACACACACACATATATATATATATATATATATATAATGGTACTCCAAAGTATTCGAAAATAAATTCTGATATTTGGTCAGATTTTATGAACTGAATCGAGCTGATAAATCTTAAGCACACTCAAGTGTTTGCATATATTTATATATATCTAAAGAAGCTATGAATTTATTTTTAATACGACATTTTTATTAGTTCAAATTTTTTTATTAGCTGATACTCATATTTGAAATAAACGCCCCATTTGTCTTTTCGTTTTAGAAAAAGTTTTTAGAAAATGTGTATTATGCCTATCGGACATCTTCAACTTTTTATATGCCATGTCCTTTCATGATGTAGGTGATCATAGCTCTCCACTTCCCTCTATCTCTTGTAACTCTCAACAGGTTCCTTCCCTCTGTTTCCTCTTCCAGATCACGTTGTCGGGGCCCGGAAAAGAAGTCTCTTATATCCGGGTTTCGCTTATATCCGGGTTTGGTCTAATTTATATACAATTAACACAGGCTCTAATTTGGGACGAGAGAAAATCTCTCTTATATCCGGGTTTCTTTTATATCCGGGTCTCTTATATCCGGGTTACACTGTATAAATATATACACAGTCTGAGTCATTTCCATTTAAAAAATTCTAACAATGCAGATGTTAACATAGTTATTTTTTTAAAACGTCCAATCATTGAGAACTCTTTGTTTAATCATAAATTGTGAGTATTAAGTTAAGAATGTAATTGCTTTCAATATACTTAAGTTTGTATTGTGAATTAAAAGACTAAAAAAAAACACAGGTAGCATTACCTATACTAAGATTAGGTAAATTGAAATGCTGAGCTTTTGCAGAATAATTAGAAATGCCTCTAATTATCACAATTTGATTGTTAAATTGGAAACAAAATCAAGAGTCACTCTAATCGGCATACTTGTCTCCGTCACAAACATTGCAATAAATCAGATAAACTTTGAGCTGTCACAAGTAAACAAGGAAGTGCATTTAATCTTTTATACAAGTTTGTATCGGTGTCAATATGCTTCCAGATATTTTATTCTGCGTTATTGCATTGATAGTCATTCGATGGTGTCAGTTTGGAATATGTGAGCAGTAGATTGGGTGGTTATTGCCTTGCGTTATTAAATAGTGGCAATAGTTTAAGAGTCAAAATGTCTCTATTCAGGAAGGGATACAATATATATATATTATGATTCAAGTAAAATACCATGTACATTCGGGTGATGTGCTTTTTATATTTGTAGACTAAAAGACTGTTTCTAATTTATGACGAAGTTATTTATTATAGACTAGCAGTAGCGCCCGGCGTTGCCCGGGGATGTAACAGTAAGAGATAGATCATATATCGCCAATCATAAAGACTGAAAAATAAAATTGACAAAGATTATTGTTTAAGGTTGACTGACACGCATGTCTTAATTAGTTTTTTTTTTTCACGAATTGCCTCTTAATCGTGTTTTCAAATTGATTTCGTACAAAAACAATTGTGTTTTTCCAATTTTGGGCGCTGTCAGAACCACCGCAAGGTAGTTTCACGTAGTCCTGTGAAGATTTGTTGAAATCGGTTGAAACTAACACACACAACTTGGGTTTTATAATTATTGTGAGACCGAAAACTACCTACACAGGCCTATATTAAGTAGGCGACATAGCACTCTACAGAGATTGATGGAGAGTGATAGAGAGTGATAGAGACTGAGAGAGAGTGACAGTGAGAGTCTAGTACGACTACCAGTGTTGGACACTAACTTATAGTAAGCTCTGCTTACGCTATCTCTGTAACCTGTTGTTAATATATCTTTCTTCCATCTAATCCGTGTTCCGTGTTTTATTTCTGTGGGCCCAACTTTGGCACCCACATCAGTGGTGACGAGGATTCTAGAAAAGCACTCACGGCGAAACCTAAATACCTTACCAATCCCATATCTGGGTCGATGAAGAATTCGTGAAAAGCATTCACGTCGAAAACCGCAATACCTTGCCAGTCCCACAACAGTGGCGACAGAGAAGATTCGAGAATTTCATTCTCACCGTATCAATAGCGACAGTACTCGAAAAATACACAAACTCCAGGCGTTCCCACAGCAGTGTTGAACGTGAAATTAAGCTGGTATTAATACATTAGCGATTTAAAAGCTAAACACCCAGCGTCTATATATATATTCCAATACCAAACAGCAGTGACGAGCAGTGATTCGACATCTACGGAATATCAAAGTCTGTCTAATGCGAAAACGATTTCTACACACACACACACACACACACACACACACACACACACACACACACACACACAAAACAGTTGTTCGTAAAAAACTGACAACACAAGATCAAGTACTACCATTGTACTCAAGTTTTCGGAAAAAACTATCGAAAAATTTTTATGCAACTGAGTTGAACTCGGGGATAAAAATATTCTCCCCTCAAATTCACTAAGGTGAGTTTTCTCTTTTTGTACCTCTATAAAAAATATATAAGTGTAGGGAAAAATTATTCAATTACTTTAAAATTAACGGAACCACGGGTATTGCAAAAAAGCTAAACACATATAATTGGTTTAATTTAACTAATTGTCTGTCCATATTTTTTTTTCTGTAAAAGAAAAAAAAAGAACAAATCTATCAAGAATGTTTTTTGTGTACCTCCTCTTAGTACACGTGTTTCAAAGCAACAAAAAAGCGCTCTCATTTTTAAATATGGAAGATTTGCAAAAAGTAGTTGCCCAAATGTTAAAACTAAATTTGGACCAGCAACAAAAATCAGAAGAAAGACAACAACAACTATTTTTGGAATTACATAAACAACAAAGGGAATTCCAAAAAATTACGCTTCAGAATGCTGAACTACAACAGAAACAACTTAAAGAATTACTCGTAAATGCATTAAAAGGCTCAAACTCTGAAAAATATACAATATTCTCCCAGAGTATAATCTACAATTCAATGGAAACCTTTGAATACGTACAAGAGGAAAACAAAACGTTCCAGGCTTTTTACAGGCGCTACGAAGATATTTTCAACGTAGACTGTGAACAATGGCCTAGTAAAAAAAAAGCTACGTCTACTACTAAGAAAACTGGGAACTACAGAACATAGTAGGTTTGTAGACTTCATACTAACCAAGAAAACGACTGACTTGGATTTTTCAAAGACGATTAAGCTCCTATCGGAATATAACACCACCTTGTTCCACAAACGTTGGAAATGCCTGGACACAGTCAAAGACAACCAACAAGATTTTGTAAAGTTTGCAGCATCGGTGAACAAGCTATGTAATGATTTTAAACTAGCCGAACTGACTGCGATGATTTTAAGTGCTTAATTTTCGCACAAGGTCTAGTATCTGCAGAAGACGCCGAAGTCAGACGACGGGTACTGACAAAGCTTGAGAACGAACAAGGATTGACTCTCCAAAAACTGGCAGAGGACTGTCAAAGAGTAATATCTGTAAAGACTGACTCAAACACTATCAAGGAATCAGGTGTAACTCAGATTAATAAAATCAGAAGTAAGTCTACCTCCTATTCCGCTCAAAAAGACAAAAGCAAATCTCATGTCATAAATAACGCAGTAACCAAAACTCAAATAGGTAGGTTAAAGAAACCGCCCGGACCATGTTACCATTGTGGTAAATGGCACTGGATGAAATTCTGTCCAGTTAAGAACAAAAAATATTGCAAAAATTGCAATAAAAGTCAGCATACTTTAACTTCGTGCTGGTACGCCAACAGAACGAGAAAACCCAAAAATAAAATTAGGCAAGCTCAATCTGACAATATTGTTGATAGGAATTTAAGAAAATATGTAACTGTGGATATTTTCAATAAGTCCATTAAATTCCAGCTTGACTCGGGTTCTGATATTTCAACCATTAACTGGCGTACTTGGCGAAAATTGAACAAGCCGACCTTATTAAAAACGGATAAAACAGCAAAATCCGTAACTGGCGAAAATATTAACATTTTAGGCGAGGTAATACTTACAGTAACACTAAATGGAGTTACCAAAAAGCTCAAAGCCTACGTATTAAAAACTTCAGACAACTTATTTGGAACTGATTGGATAGAAAAATTCAATCTTTGGGATTGCCCAATGAGTACATTTTGTCGCAAGATACAAAGTACAACGTTCAATTTGGTAAATCTAAAAAAGGAAATCAAACAACAATTTCCCCAGGTGTTTTCTGGCGGCCTTGGGAAATGTACTAAAATGAAAGATAAGTTCAAGGTGAAGGACGGTGCACAACTGGTATTCAAAAAGAAACGGAATGTTCCTTTCGCTGCTCTAGAGCAAATCGATAAAGAGTTAGATAGACTCGAACAAGCAGGTATTCAGTCAAAAACAGATTTCAGCGAGTGGGCAGCACCTACGGTCTACGTAAAAAAAGAAGTCTAATCAAATACGAGTATGCGCAGATTTTTCCACAGGGTTAAACGATGCCTTACAAGATCACCACTATCCTCTCCCAAGCCCTGAAGAAATTTTCAATAAACTCAATGGTGGAAATTTTTTTTCTAAAATTGACCTCTCGGGCGCATACCTTCAGATAGAGGTGAAAGAAGAAAGTTCCAAATTGCTCGGCATAAACACCCATAGAGTGTTGCACAAATACAACAGGCTGGCTTTTGGAGTAAAGGTTGCGCCTGCAATTTTCCAGCAGGTCATGGACGCCATGCTGGGCGATCTTGACTACGCAACAGCCTATTTGGATGATATACTAGTTACTAGTAAAACACGGCAGAGCACCGGAACCATATAATAAACGTATTCGAAAAGATACAAGTAACATTATAAATAAAGATGGTCGTCGGCCGGATCCAGAAAGAGCCAACGCGATCAGAAACATGCCGGCCCCAGATAACGTTCAAGCCTTACAAAGCTTCCTCGGCCTAGATAATTTTTACCAAGGGTTCATTAAGAACGTGCAAAATTTGAGAGGGCTTCTAAACCAACTTTTAAAAAAGGACAAACCATGGTCATGGACCCCGGAATGCTAAGACGCATTCGAGAAGATAAAACTCTTACTTCAGACCTCTCCCTCACACATTTCGAACCTAGTCTCGACATCATAGTCGCAAGTGATGCAAGCTCGTACGGCATATTACATAAACTGCCAGACGGTTCGCGAAAAGCTGTGGCTCACGCATCAAGATCTCTACTTCCAGCTGAGAAACAATAAATCTCAAGAGGAAAAAGTATTAAGTTTTATTTTTTCTCTCCTTTTCAAAAAAAAAAACTCTTTGGAGGTATTTTGAGACCGGAAACTACCTACACAATAGACTCTTCCAGGTCTATATTAAGTAGGCGACATAGCACTCTACAGAGAGTAACAGAGAGTGATAGAGACTGACAGAGAGTGACAGTGAGTACGACCACCAGTCTAGTACGACCACCAGTGTTGGACACTAACTTATAGTAAGCTCTGCTTACACTATCTTTGTAACCTGTTGTTAATATATCTTTCTTACATCTATTACGTGTTCTGTGTTTTACTTTTGTGGACACAACTTTGGCACCCACATCAATAATAAGTATGATTTTATTATTACTTTCGAAGGATAGTTTCTACCGAGGAAATGTTTTTAATCATTTTACCCCACGCAAGTCAATAAATCTCCTAAGCCACTATATATGTCGCAATCTTTAGGACCTAAACAAATTCTTTTCATACGTAAGCCGTGGCTACTAATTATAGATTACTCTAGAATATATATATATATGTTAGATTTCATTGAAAAATACATCCCTACCCTCTATCAAAACGTAACTAATAACTGATAAATCAAAATACAGACATAATGAACATGCAGACACCCCTTGTCTGGTGGAAGTGGATTCATCTGTCACCTTGGAAACGTAAATTATGATTTTAGCTGTGTCTTTAAAACCCAGTAATTTTAAAAGTTACTCCAAAATTCGCTTGGGTGATGAAATGGAACTAACGTCTTTAATTTAATTACTAAATTAAATTCGTAGATTTTAGCTTCCATTTTTGAAAAATGGTTAGAACTGTGTAGCGAAAAAACATATTTTAAATCAATTAAATTATAATATTAATGCTCTGTAAATTTACATTGAGCACTATTTTGTAAAAATAAAAATATCTATAAGAAAACCGGATTATATATCTTACTGTTCTTATCTTATTATATATATATATATATATATATATATATATATATATATATATATATACAGACATGAGAGAATTGAATAGACACCAAGATAAATTTTATAAAGATAAATTAACTTAATTTTTTTTTATAACCAAGATAAATTAAATTAGATTGTTTGATTAAAATTGCAGATAACAATACTGGAACATGCCACGAACCAAAGGACCATCAGACCTATCCGAATTTCGGCGAGTACGTATCGTGTGCCAACATGAAGGTGGTCTTAGTCAAAGAAAAATATCTGAATATACCCCTTTCTACTGTTAATAGAGTGATCGTACAATTTACCAGAGAGGGCAAGAAGTGCACAAAACCTCATCCAGGCCCCCCTGGGCCCTCTGAAAGAACCATGCGTCTTGTCGAAAGAAATTTTGAACATGATCCACGTTGCAAGGCCTCTGAAATAGCAACACAAGTTGATGTCAGTCCCAGAACAGCTGTCAGGTATCTTCACAAGCTGGGCTACTATGTTAGAGCTGCGAGAAGAAAACCACTTCTCCGTCCAGCCAATATCAAACGCAGAAAGGATTGGGCTCATGAGGTGGTGGAGAGACCTGTGACCTTTTGGACCACTGTCATATTCTCTGATGAGTCAAGATTCGCATTATTTTCCGACAGTGGAAGCATATGGGTATGGAGACTCTGTAGTCAAGAGTTTGATTTAAAAAGATTGCAGCCAACGGTGAAACATGGGGGCCTTTCAGTAATGGTATGGGGTGCAATTTGGAGTGATGGTCGCTCAGAGCTTGTGGAGTGTGAAGGAAACATTACTTCAACCAAATATGTTTCTATATTAAAGAAAGGGTTTCTTCCAATATTCTCAAGTAGTAGAATGTATAAAGTTGACTCCCTATTTATGGAAGATGGAGCTTCATGTCACACTGCTCACAACATTGGTTGAGACAAAATGAGATCAATAAACTTCCATGGCCAAGTCAGTCCCCGGATATTAACCCTATTGAACACCTTTGGGGCATATTAGATCGAAAAAAGAACAGGAAGCCATCTTCTAAGCCCGAACTTTTAGGTTTATTGCGTCAAACATGGCAAGAAATCCCTCAAAATGATATTCGTGAACTCATCGCTGGCATGACTAGAAGGGTCCTTGTATTAAAAAAAAGCAAAAGGGATGTCAGCCAAGTATTAGTTATTAAGTTTATGACCATTTATTAGTACTTCATTTGTATAAATTACTTGTTTAATAAAATAAACGGTTTCTGTGAGCGTCTATTCAATTCTGTCATGTCTGTGTATATAAGAATAAGCCAGCATGTTCCTAGATATATTAGTTTACATTCTTGTTATCATTCCTGCGTGTCGCAATCACATATATATATATATTATTTTTTTTAACATACAACGTGCGATACCCTGTCTTCATCAGCCGCCGACCAGAGGTGATCTCACGGTTTCGGTGGCTATGTCGGAACCGCCACTCAAGGCGCCACCAGCAGCGTTGGCCACCAGGCAGGGTATGAAAAAAAAAAAACAAAAAAAAACAAACAAACTAATTGATCGTTCCTCTTTGTAAATTCTTAATGAAATAAATAAACGATTGTACCTCTTTGCAGCTTCTGTCCGTAATGAAAGTTCCTGAACGCATTTGCCGTTATTGACGCGCTCGTAAAAATCGTTATAAGCGACTACACAAATGTTTCACTTGCGCATGTTAGGTCGTGATGTTGCGCGCATAATATTTCAGTAATGTTTGTTCTAATATATATATATATATATATATATATATATATATATATATATATATATATATATATATATATATATATATATATATAGTTGCTGATGAAGCAGAATGCTGTTACTCTCGTCTCCTCAGAAGTATATTTGCTTCATTTTCCGCCTAAAACTGAGCTTCTACTGTGTGATATACATAAAACCCCATTTATGCTTTCTGTTTCATTCCCAAGCTAAATTCTCAGACAGTAACTAACTCATGGAAAGCTATCCTCATACTTCAAAACTAACTCATGGAAAGCTATAAGGAGCAAGGCGTTCGTTGTAGAGGTCAGAGAAGTCTGACCTCTACAACGAACGCCTTGCTCCTTATAGCTTTCTAGCCTCTTCTGTATTTCTTGGTTTTAAGAACTCAGGTGAAACATCTGATCCTTCAACTTAAAGAACTATTAATCTTGTATCTCATTTTGGCAAATTTCTCCAGGCTCGCATCAATTTCCAATGAATTAAATATCTCATTTCATTCGGTCTTCATTCAGACAAACAATATGGCTTTCGCTTCTCTAAGGCCAACCAGCGATGTAATAACAGTTATTACTTAAAGTGTCTATTAAACTTTTTCACAATTTAAAAAAAAGTTACTTTCTGTAGATTTGGTATACTCTGATTTAGATATTTTATTGATAATAATACGCCTAAAAAAGGAATGCGTGTAGAGGAAATATTGTAGTGTAGATTTAATGCTCTGATGGTAAATTGTATATATGTAGGATGTCCTCGCCGTCTGTCCATATTAAAATGTTTCTCGTCAATATATTCATGTGTTGATCTCGGATGATATCCAAATACCAAATTTTGTTCAAGAATGTGCATGAACACGTTTGCATCATTGGGAGCCATTTTAGCGCCACTGGGTCTGTAAAATGTGGCGGTCTTTAAATTCAGCGATGTTATGAATAATGTTAAGCGAATTTTAGCACAATTGCCAACCACAAACCAAACCTGGAAATCACTGGCATTAAAAAATTGCAGACGATGACGATGTTAAAATATAGAGATGTCACATCCATAGTCACGAATTATGAATCGTTTGACGGTTGTTTTTGTAAGGACTTCAAAATAAAGCAGTCTCCTTCAGATATCTATGGATGTTGGCTGGTAGAGAATTAAACAATGTGTTAACGTAGCTTGACGTTATATCTGTTAACGTTTCAATAATAGAAGCAATGGGTCGACCAAGTGTGAAGACTTTGACAAGGCATTGGGTGTTTAAAGATTGAAATTCTGTTAATGGTCTGCATATTTGGATTTAGATTCTTTACTAGAGTAATTAACTCTGGTTTTAATAATTTGGTTTGGTCTTAGGGTAGTTATTTGCAGAAAACACAC
Source organism: Acanthosepion lycidas (assembly GCA_963932145.1). NCBI lineage: Eukaryota > Metazoa > Mollusca > Cephalopoda > Sepiida > Sepiidae > Acanthosepion > Acanthosepion lycidas. The sequence continues at coordinate 86,737,193 of OZ010573.1, read as the reverse complement.
ATACACACACACACATATATATATATATATATAGTGTTAATTTGAAAGATAGTTTTTGACACCAAAATTACGGCTTTTTAAGTGTTTTGCTGATCAGCAGGCATTTAAGGCAAGCGGACTTTGTGGTGTAGACCTCAATATTGAAAACAGAGATACAGATTTAATAGAATTAATATAGATAGATAGGTAGTAGAATGAATATATATATATATATATATATAGAGAGAGAGAGAGAAAGAGAGAAAAAGAGAGAGAGAATTAGATAGATAGATAGATATTAGTTTGGTGCAAAAATAATGACGTAATAATGTCGTTTTTTGACGTTAAAAATATGTCAAAAAACGACATTATTACGTCATTATTTTTGCACCAGCCTAATAGATAGATATGAAAAGACTGGGGATAGATACATATGAAAAGTCCAATGATATACAGATAGATTGCTTGCATGCATGGTTTAAACACATCTGCCGAAAAATGAATTATCCCGAGAATTTCATAATGAAAAGAAATAAAATAAAATTATTAATGCATGACGTACGACATCAAATTAGAGGACAGATGAAAGAAAAAAGAGAAAAGAAAGAAAAGAATTTAGAAATAGATATAAGAAAGTATTTGTTTCGTTTCTGTACGTCTTACCTTTATTAAAAAAAGAACTTTATTGATTTTTATTATTACCAAATGTAAAGTACCTCTCAAGTATTTAGTAACTGAATAAGCTGGTCGTATGAGTATAAGAGTCGAAAGTAGTTGTAGATTAAGAGGATATTTAAGCGAATTTTGGAGTAACTTATTACTTGGTTTTAAAGGCACAACAAAAATTTTAATTTTAAGAGGATGAAATGGAACTAATGTCTTTAATTTAATTACAAAATTAAATTCGAAACTTTTAGCTTCCATTTTTGAAACATGGTTAGAACTGTGTATCGAAAAAACATATTTTAAATCAATTAATTTATAATATATATATATATATATATATATATATATATAGATAGAGGTGAAACCTGAGTAGGTTTGTCTGGCTCACTAGGTTTATCTAGGTCTGCTCTACGGTTTTATTGAGCTCTTTTGTTAGTTAGTTGTTTACTGGTGTCGGGGTTTTTTCTTTGGGCTTTAAACCTGTATCTGTGCGATTTTTTTCGACATACTTTCATGTTTCCATCTCTTTCTTTTTTTAAAACCTTTTTTTTCCCTCAGGATTGATTTTATTATTGGCAAATCAAAAATTCGAGGTTTTTTCGAAACAACTATAGTTACCTATATATATATATATATATATATATATATATATATATATATATATATATGACCCTCTTTCTGATTTATATAAATAATCTGCCTATACTCCGTTCTTTTATAGACATCTATGCCGATGATACGATTACGATGATATACGGACGCACCTCTAAAACTCGTGACGATCAGAGATTTGTAGCTGACCTCTCTTACGATCGAGCACTAACTTCTCAGTAGGTTAAAAACGGGTTGGTTACACTCAATGCACTTTCCAGTCCTAATAGAGTTCAAAAATGTTTCCGAGTCCTTGTTAGAGAAGAATTATTTTCCACCCTCCAACCTTGCTCTCACAGGCGGGATGTGGCGCGCTTCTCGATGCTCTATCGCTGGTACCATGGAAAGAACTCGGGCGAATTACACTCCTTGATTCCGCCAGGTCTACCGTTCACGGTTAGGACCCGCCATGCACTTACATACTAGCAAGCCACACACATTCCCTCCGTATTCTATCGGCAAGAAGCAATTTCCACTCAAACAGCTTCTTTTCGCGAACGACTGTCAAATGGAATAGACTGCCTAGACGATGTTTTCCCGATCACTATAATCTTAAAATGTTTAAGTCTAAAGTTAGATGTTATTTTCCCCTCCTATCCAGATAAACTACCCCTTAACGTATCCCTATACTTTGAGTGTCTCCCGGGCCTTGTACAGAGTGAAACTTACTGTAGATTATTATTTTCCAAGCGTAGTTTAGATGTAGCACAAGGCCGAAAGTATGGGCACCTAGTGAGGATCGAACACACTTTTTAAGTCTTAACAGATCTAGCGAGAGAAGGTTGCTAACAATTACACCACGTCGAGGTGCCCAACCTTACTGTATATTACTAAGAAATGAGCAATCAATTGGACAACACTGAATAACAAGCACGTTAAATCAATCTTGTGACAAGTATCTGCTAGTAGGCGAAACAGTTCTTTTTTTTTTTTTTTAGCTGATTATAATATCGAAGCGAATTACTGTATTGCATGACATTCAAGGTTCAAAATGTTTTAAAATTGGAAGTTTTGTAAAAAGCTCCGTGTATCATTGTTTGTTTTTGTTTTTAATAAATATTTATTTATAAGTATGTTTCCATATACCACGTGATATTAGTTTAATCAGTATCAATTTCATGGCAACTTTGCGCCCATATTTTTCCTCCTTTAAAGGACGCGATGTTTCTTGTCATCCTATCAAAGAGAGCATTATATGAATGCACGTGTTAAAAACTAATAAGGAGAAAATCCTTTTTGCATCATTAAAGAATCCTAGATAATGACCTCGCTTTTGTTAACTGGCTTTTCTAAACTAGAACTAAAGAAAACTAAAAAAAAATAATCATTTCTTATACAGGGATTTCCTCGAATCATTTTTGTATCTTTTCTGTATTGTTTATTTTCTGTTATATACTGAAACTAAGCCCATAAATTTCAGATGGCTGGATTTTTGTTGCCATTTATAATAAAACCTCAAAAGTATAGCAGAAAAAAACTATAATTAAAGCGGACTCCCAATGGCGATTGTGAGATAAAACGAAAGAATGTTTACTCAGCATCTGCATATGTATCTTAGGCCAAAACCTCTAATCGTTGGGAATTTAGGTTAATAATTACCTTCCTAGCACAATGCTACGATGATCCTTCATTGAATGTCTATCAGATTGAATGAATAAAAGCAGAGATCACAGGGATAGAAGAAAGAAAGCCTTATTATTAAAAAAAAAAAAAGGTTAAAAATGTAAAGAGTATAAAGTGTTACACAGACATTAGCCTTGTTAAGTGTGGCAAACACGTTTGACGTGAGACGCTTGCCTTGGGCCAGTGCTGATCTGCACAAGGCTTTGTATCAAATTATCAAGTGTAATTTGACCTTCTTAAAGTACGGGTTTGTTGCTTTTTTCTCCCTCTATCTATTTTTATATCTTACTTTCTATCTAGGCCTCACTATATAGACGTGTATGTCAGTGTCTGCTTGCGTGCGCATATATATATATATATATATATATATATATATATATATATATATATATATATATATATAGTTTTATCTTAATTCTACAAGACGAAAAAATGATCTAAATGCCTTATATCTTGTATAGATCTTAATGGTTATATATATTGATTTATTCTCTCTCTTTCTCACTCACTCATTCTCTCTCTCTCTCTCTCTCTCTCTCATATATATATATATATATATATATATATATATATATATATATATATATATATTATGTTACTGATGAAGCAGAATCCTTTCACTCTCGACTCCTCAGGAGTATCTTTGCTTCATTTTTCCACCTAAAACAGAGTCTCTATTGTGTGATATACATAAAACACCATTTATCTTTTCTGCCTCATCTCCAAACTAAATCCTCAGCGGTATGCAGACTTGATCGTGTCCCCGCAGTTTTCTACTAAACTATCTCATGCTCTCTCTAAACACATCAACGAAGGCTTTGCTCCTTATAGCCTTCCATCCTCTTCTGTGTATTCTTTGTTTATAAAAACTCAGGTGAAACATCAAATCCTTCGACTTAAAGACCTATTAATCTTCTATCTCATTTTGGTAAATTGCTCTAGGCTACCATCAATCCCCACTGAGTTAAACATCTCATTTCGTTTGGTCGTCTTTGAGATAAACAATATGCCTTTTGCTACTCTGAGGTCAACGAACGATGTGATAACGGTTATTACTTAAAATGATTGTTGAACTTTAGATAAGAAGTGCAAAAATCGGTGATATTTGACTGGTTCAACATGTTGGTCTTCTTAATCACAAGATCTATGGCTATGGAGGGTGGTAGCTCCTGTTAAAAAACCCATCTATGGGAAATTCGTTAATCCGCAAACTGGGATCAAAACACCATGAAAGTATAAAAATACATTTTTTAATATAGTTTTTGGAAAAAAAGAAGTACTAGCATTTTAAGAAAATAATGGCCAGCAATACATTTTTGTAAATGAAATAATTCTCGCAAGGAAATTAAATTTCAGCATTAAGTAACCCATAAGTAGTTGATATAACGCTAAAGAAACTGACAAACCCTCAATGGCTATGGCTGATTTTTTGACTTGATCCAATCTTTCTTAACAAATCGTATAATGAACATCTTGTTTAACGGACAATCTTCTAGATCCATTCATATACTTTAACGCGGGTCTCCACCCAGGAGACCTATCTTTGAACCTTCTTTTTTTCTTGTCATCATTAACAACCTTCTTGATGCCATCAGTTCCGGACTCAGTATGACATTACTTTTTAATCCTGTTTTAATAGTGATCGCGACAGCTTCGATAAATTAAAATTGACAGCTGATCTTGAAAATGACCTTGAATCAGTTGCGCACATGGCTTCTGTTGGGTCCGAAGCTCTGACGCAAGATTCTGAAAGTTTCCCAAATCATGCCACTGCAGATTTGAGAACAGATCTTTCATTTTTTGTTTGTTTGAAAGTCTTAACTGAGCTGATCATTTTTGTCACGGTTATGTCTTTCCCTTGCAGCTCTATATTAAGCACATTCAACATGTTCATCAGATCAGTTAAAATGCCATGTCTAGTAACCACTGATCGTCATTCGGTTGTATTCTGCATGTTTAGCGACAAGGAAGAACTACTTTATCTCCGGACAGAGCTCTCGAAATCGCTGTATGATTCCACCCCACTAGTAAGCCATCTTACATAAGTGTGTACTAACAATTCAGAGTGGTCACTGTCCGCCTTTTCCAGATGCGCACAGAACAGCTGGTTTGAAGAGATTTGGCTCGAATAGAACAGGCGATCTTCAGTACAATATCCATTATCTCTTTTCCTGTTCAGAATTTTTTGGACATAATGCTTGTTGGTAATTAAAAATATCTGGGAAAGCATCATCCTCTATGCACCTGGCAATAAATTCATTCGAGGAGCCAACAACTGAGAGTGCAGCGGACGTGGGGATTGACAACAATTTTCACACTGGGAACTGAAAAATGCCATCTCCCCGCGTGTATTCCTTCATGGGTAGTACTGTTAGCAGCTCCTCTTTTGCAGTTATATCCGTAAATACCATCCGAATAAACACTCACAACTGAGCTGTATCACTTACGTCTGTAGACTCATCCAATCGCAATGAAAAACACGCACAGTCTACGATGTCCTTCCAAAGCTGCAGATTCAAATCCTCCTTCACTACTTCACGGCACTGTGTAACTGTTTTTCTTAATAGCTTTGAGTGAAGATATTATCTCCGGTCTGTTTCTAAAGTTCCCAAACACTGGATCAACTAATTCAACGAATGCCTATGTTGTCATTTCCCTATCTTGAAAGGTTTGGTTTGATTTGGTTTGGTTTACGACATATCAGCCTCAATTGGTCATTTAATGCCGACAAAATTTTAATTGTTGGTAATATTTTTTCCAAAAACTCATTTCTGGTAATATAATTTCCTTCAAAATATCTTTTTCTGGTAATATTTTTTCCCTTCAAAAATTTCTTTCTGGTAATAATTTTTCTTCGGTCGTAATACTTTTTTTCAAAAAATGTATAGCTGGTAATATTTTTTTAAGAAAAGCATTAATGATAATAATTTTTTTTAAAGTATTTTTGGTATTAAAACCTATTTTTACGCTTTCATAGTGTTTTGATACTAATTTGGGGGTTAACTATTTGCCAATAGCTGGGAGCCTAACAGGTGCTACCACCCCGGATCATGGTGGACATGGGAACACCAGCAATTAAGAGGTGGTTCCACGCTCCTCAAAACCTCCTGATCAGAGGCCTTGCTGTTGGACGTAGTTTATCGTCTTACCCAGGACGCGGATGTAGTTATCTTCAAAGGACTTATTGTGGTTAGTAATGGTGTAACTCACCCTAAATGATGCTTCGGTGGCTGCCTTCACTTTTGAGGTCAGCTGTGAGAAAAATGATTGCTGGGAAGTCAGTGTTTTAGTTTTTATGAACCTTTCCTTTCTTGGGAATAGCGATGGTAGATTGGCAAATCAGACAAACAGAATTCGAATATGACATTTGAAAAATGTCCTCCTCCCATTCCGAATGGAAGTGGTATGTTTTTAGGTTTCTTACATGCACCAAATCCTACACTTATTGTTAGACACTTTTGTAGAAATAAATTGGAAACCAGTATTTCACCGGTGTTTTGCATTAGATCACACGATTTAGCCGCGCATGCGCGGTGACCCCATGTGTTGATGAGTGATGAGATGAGCTCTCAGACTGGTTGCACTGTACGTCAATCAATTGGCAAATCCTCAGTGAGGATGGATTAGAGGTTATATTTTCAATGCCATGCGATCTACCTATACTAGACCGGTCGATCGCGATAGACGTATTGGGCACCACTGTTGTAAACTTATTGATCTGACCTGTCATCTCGGCTTCTGTTACTTTCCCACTTCTGTAACGTGACTTCTCCATACCTTTTCTATATAATTTTTTTCATGGCAATTGTACTAATGAGCATTCTTCTTTGGTACCACGATCTCAGGAATTTAATCTTAGTAATAGATTGGCAATTAGATGTCATCCTGTTGCAGTTGAGTTAAATATATATAACTGTTAAGTTGTAGCCGAATACTTTCTTCTCTCGCACTCAACGCCTGTAGAACTGTCTTTCGGTTTCTTGCTTACCTCTCACCACGATCTTCAAAAACTTAAGTGCTTCTTCAGTCGCCATCTAATGTCTTGTTTTCCATATTTCCATGTGTTTTGCTGGTAATTGGTCGTTTTCAACTGACATTAAAGTTGAACTGACACTAAAATTACCCTGAAATGGACTGTGAACGCTACTACTCCTTTGATGCTATGAGGACGTCAACCTCTGAAAGAAAATCTTCAAACAGTAATGCGCATTTCTTGCTAAATGTTTGTTATTCAAAAGGAATCCATCCTAAATACATGGTTTGAACATTCCATGTAACAGCAGTTTACACGGTATTGCACCGATAACGCAACCAAAAAGATTGTCTTCAGCATCTCGGACTCTTGGTTTGGCAGTTTCGGACAGATATTAGAACATACAACGCCTGTTCTGAATCTGAACCACACACTATTTTTAACTAAACTCACAAGCCCAGTGAACAAAATCGTTCGCCTCCGCTCACGTAAACCAAAAAAAAAAAAAAACTGTAAAACCCAACCCCTTAAAAATTAAAATAGAATATTGGAACTCTGATAAAGGAGAATTCAAACTGATGTCCCTAAATCTTCATTAGCCGAAAACTTGTGAGACCATTCTAAAATGACATTGACTTGACTGAAAAAGATTTGGAAACCCTTTTCAGATACTTTCAGTTTGGCTTTTTATACATCAGAAACCTATTTTTAAAATGCACGATTTTAATTAAATATATTAATATTGCACTAAAATTTCTCACTGTTCTATTATGATTATTATAAAATGGAAACTAGCTTTTATTTTGATAGCAACCCTTTACCTGTCCTGCGCATCTAATTGTGATGCACATGACATGTGATTTCCACGTTCATGCATCATATGTAATTCACACGATTCATGATTTTAAAGGAGTGATAAAACTAACGACCCTTAAGTAAAGTGTTTACTATTAAGCAGTACATCTGAGGAAAAAGCCTAATCTAATATTTTGTGCATTATATGTGGATTCCGAGATGAAATCCGGTCTCAAATGAATGACAAACGCAGGAATCAAATATAGCAAATAAATGTATTGACGCAATAATACAATTGGTAATACGGTTAGTAGATCCAGAAATGCGGTTAGTAGCAATAATAATATATATACAGTCTGGGAAATTCAGTATCGAAGTAGGACTTCTGAGTCTACGTGCTCGCAACTATGACTCTGTTGTGGAGTGATTTTCACAGTGGAGGCTTGTATTTGTTCTAAGTCGGTCCTAAAAAAGGTCCGACGTACAAAACGTTAGGAACTTGATATAATAGGTATTACGCAGAGTAATATAGTTGTGCTCGCTGATACTTTAGTATTCGACTAACTGTCGTCCGACATCGACTGAATCACCGACTCACTCCCTCGTTACTCTTACTACTCCTACTTATTATAGGTGAGAGACTTATTATAGGTGAGAGAGTCTATTAACTATAGATTAGGTGTTTTTCACTATAACTGATTCCTACAAAGCGGTTACCTCACACTCTACTGTATCATTGTATCAGTGTATCTCTGTTACTCACTCCATCTCCAGGGCATTCATCGGCAGCAGTACAAGTACACACTGGGCGAGTCCACTTGTATGAAAAAGGGGTGAACCCCTTAACAATATATGACCACAGTCCCTTGCATATTTTCAGATTTATAACTACTCCAAAGCAAATCAGCTTATTTGGAAAACAGAATGTGCTGATATATCGTGTTTCACAAAATAAAAAATAAAAAATGTGCATTTCATGTGATGCATAGAGAGTAGTGTAAATAACTTATGATTTGTACGTTTTCATTATTTGAAACACTAAAAGTCAGCAAAAGACAGGCAAAGGGTTAAACATGATTGGTTTACCTCGTCGATATTAGTCTATCCTGCAAATGTTCTATGCTACATTAATTTCATTGATATATATTTGGGATTTTTTCTTTCTTAGTCTATCTATTGATATGTAAGTTACATTTAGCGGACAATAAAACATTCATGTACAGTTTGTCAGCTAATATTTCTGTAATATCATACGATAGTGAATCATACACACGTGTTCTCTGAATTGTCCAACCGATTCACTCTTATTCTACAATTCCGTTTATTTTATTTTTCTACATTTCGGCAAACTTCCTGTTTATTCAAAATTGTCTGTTTATTAGAATCTCATCTGTGTTCTTTTTGTTTTGAAAACCAGTAAATTTTGAATCAATTTTCTAATCTACTCATTTATTCCGACAGCCATCTCTGTTTCGGCCTTAAGTTTAAAAAGGTGCTTTACGAGGTGGGGAAAAAGTTTTCGAAACGACGCATTTTCATAAATCTAAAAATACGACTTGCCAGTAGAATTTTGTTTTATTTTTATTTTTGTTGGTCATCTTGATAGGAAGTCCCAAGAGTATTTGCGCAGAATTGAATATAACAAACTCGACTGAAATTGGAACACGTTCTTTCCGATTAAGAGAATTCTCGAGGAAGTTAAATAAAAGATTATATGAACTTAAAAGGGATCTTTTACAAAACAACGCATGTAACACTTTAGTCGCATGTAACACTTTAGTCGCTTACCGCAATGCTTCTGACTATAAATTTGATTTCAAAAAATGCTACTTTAATTAAATGGGGAAGCGATTTAATATTATAGAACGTGCTTTAATCAGTAGATCATCCGCAGGAAATATTTTCCTCCAGGTTCTTACAATGTTTCATCTTTCTTGGCAGATCTTCTATAATCATCATCATGCGACCTTAGTCAGGATCATCGAGCCAATGAGAACTGTATAGTATGTGCTACGCCAGGGCTACATACAGTTTTGAATTCAGAGTTACTTACTCCTAGACCGGTTACAACACAAGACTATAGAACCCAGTCTCTCCTGCTATTTACCTCATAGCCTTGGTAGAAAAATAGGATTCATACCATGTAATGAATTCTACTGGGATTCGAACTCGGCTCTCCGATTCCTCAAAACGAGCCGCTATCCATTAATCCAGCGTGCCTATTATCATTCAATAACAACAGTAATAAAAGCCTAAACAAAAAGAAACTAAATGAAATTGGTTATACTATATACACAAGCACAAAAAAAATAATATAAAATTTTAAATTTCAGCATCAGCTCCCCTTCTTCGCATCTGTACTTATATCAACGGATGTATCAACGTAGTCAGATAATGTACTAATGACGAAACGCGTCTCACAATAGGAATTTACCACTTTGTCATTAATATTCCGAAATCAATATTCTAGCATAAAACATTTATATATCATTTTTCACCCATAAGACCTTAAATAAATCTAGTAAATATTTTCCTATCCATCGATAATTTCAATATCTTCTGTAATCACTATAAATAAATACGAAAATATGTTATGTAGCTTACTTAAATCTGCCAAAAAGAAATTGATCGCACAGAAAATAGAATGATTTTTATAATTACATATAATTCTATGTCTACTATGACCAACAATGTATTAGGTTGGTGCAAAAATAATGTCGTTTTCTCACATATGTTACTATGTGAGAAAACGACATTATTTTTGCACCAACCTAATATTAAGGAGGCAGGTTTTATACTTAAATCAGCTAGAAAGAAAATGATCGTTCAGAAAATAAAATAATTTTTATAATAAGCACATATAATTCGGATTGAAGAATGGGAGTGCCGAGTTCGAATTCCAGTCGATTCCCTTATATTTACTTACGTGTTAATACCCTTGGGAAAGGTATGAATTCTTTTCTTCTCCCCCAGCTATAGTTCAATAGCAGGACAGATAGGGTTCTATAGCCTTGGATGGCAACTGGTCAACCTCAAAATGAAATGGTTACCTACTGCAGGAAAATATCTGTCTTGTCAGTCATGTATCGAAAGATACATGATTGCTTATGCGTGTATCACGCATGGCACATAACTGACAGACATATAATTATATATCTACTATGAACAACAATGTACTAACGAGGCAGGATTTATACCTTTTTTTGTATGTGTGTCTTTGAGACCGAGAAGCAATATGCTCGTTTGTTCATGAATTCATTATCTTTCTTTCTAATAATCGATGACTCCACAAAATCTTACATGAATACCGAAGATTTTCAACCCTCATCAGGAATGCGAAAAAGGGGAGATTTGTGTTAGACATTTTGACGATCGTCTTCGAGTATAGAATCCAGAGGTTATCAGTGAATATTTCGGAGACAGTAGGAAAGCGTAGTTCAGGTTAGCAGTGGATATCGCAGCAAAGTAGCAGAGCGTAGTTCTCCCTTCTGTTCATCTTAGCCTGACAAGTTGGTACTGGTCATTCGGGTTGGGTAAACAAAAATGGCCGCCTTTATACACGGCGGATACAATGTTCTGCGGCTTCTGATTGGTTAACCTTCTATTGGTAGACTATAAAGGGAGTTAAGTCATTTTAACTCGCTCACTAGTCACATACATATACACAAAAAACTGTAACAATTTGAACCCCAGCTTGTTTAATCACCAGGACTCCATTCATGATCCTACTCTGTTTTTGTTTTTTTTTTCATTAATGACCTTCTCGATGACATCAGCTTTCAATCAACCTGGTATCTACGCTAATTACAAAACCATTTACTTCTACCTCGACAGTAAGTCTGATCGGTTCTACAATGTCATAATAGCAGCTGATGTCTAAAATGACTTCATGTTCGTTGTTTACTAGGGCAAAAGATGGCTAGTTAATTTTAAAGGCCCCCAAAACTCAACTGCTCTCCATTAATGATCTGAGAGACACCACTCTGCTTTCCATCAGCATGTCTGATTCAAATTTCCAGGAAGGTGATTCGTTGTGCCTTCTCGGGCTAACGTTCTTAGCTGACATTAAGTGGAAAGACTATATTGAATCCATTGCTAGGTCAGCTGTTAAGAAATTTGATTCACTGTATTGTGCGAGATAATATTTCTTTCTTTCATATCTCTAAGTCTACCATTCGTCCATGCTTAGAATGTTGATGCCACACATGTTCCAGTGCCATTGATATTTACATTGAGCACCTTGATAAAATCCAAAGAATAATCAGCAATATATTATCGGTCCTGGTCGGGCGGCTCGGTTTCAGTCACTTTCCGTTCGCCATAAGGCTGCCTCACTGTGTCTTTTCAATAAATACTTACGTGCTAATTGTTCGGATGAAATCTTCGCCATGGTACCTTTGTGAGGAGAGTTCGTTTTATTACCCCGTCTTACGACCGGTGTTTCACGGATTACAGCAATTAGTTCTTTTTAATTTTATCTTACGATTTTATCTTACTGACTTTTTTGCCAAAAGTTTGATTTTTTCTTTCTTTACCCTTCCCTCATTTTTACTTTACCTCTATTTGTTTCTTTATTATTAATAATTAGTTTTTGGTTATATTTTTTCCCTTTTAATTTCCTTTTAATTTTCAGTAACTTTCCCCCACAAACCTTTATTTTTCGTTGTTTATTTATTCCACATCAGTTTACAAGAACAAGAAGAGAAGCTTGCTTCCCAGTGCAAAAACTTCAAAGAACTGAAGCACTTGATAAAATTTCGAAAAATTAACGGCCTTGATCTAGAGAACTCAAGCACCTTCCTAACGCAAAAACGGTACTAACTCAAATAAGGACTGGGACCCCTGGAAAGCACGTATGTGCAATGGTGACTTAGGCAAGCCAGGTCTTTGACATGGTGCCACCAATTGCATTTTTCAATAATGACAATGTAAAGAAATTAAATCAATTTTGTTCAGGGAGGCTCCCGCTTTTCGTTCACCGCTCCCTATATAGAGCTTTAAAGCTAACCTTTCCCCTGGACATTGGCGGCTTGTTCCCTCATGGCTCCATCAGGACTGAGATGGGTACTGGCTCAATGGTAGGGGCCGTCAGTGTCCTAACACCGGCCATGTTCAATGCAGGAGAGCAACCATAATCGGTTTCATCATGTCTCTCTAGTTAGCAAGTGTGAATGCCCGAGGGCTGAGGTCGGAACCTCGCAGCTCGAGGCTTTCCCGTGAACTTCAGCGTCTCAAGGAGAATATATGTTGTGTGCAAGAGACACTTTTTTTTTTCTCGCGACCATGAACGCTTTCTGTCTAGGGGTTTTTCCCTCTATTCAGCATGTTTTGATGGAAGCTCGAGGAGTGTCTCTTGGCTGATGAGCAAGTCATTGAAGGCTGCGTGTGTTCTTGTCTTCGCGGATCCGGCGGCAGACTTTGCGCGCTGGATGCTATCATAAAGGATAAGGCTCTTCATCTCATTGGAGTTTATGTGCCCAATGTCCATTCTGAGCGGCTTGAATTGTTTCGGCAAATCGAGCCGTTTTTGACGACACCGCGTCGGGTAGTTTTAGTGGGCGATTGGAATGCCGTCCTTAATCCATTTCGGGAATTTATCGACAAGTCTCATCTTGTCGATAAGTACCGGAATGAGCACCCTCGGGAGGTAGTGTGGACATGGACTAATAATAGCGGCTCGGCTACTGAGGTGCGTTCTAGCTACCTCGGCCGAGTCTTTGGAGAGTCGATGTAGGGATCTTAGGGTGTCCAAGTTTACATGAGATAGTTTATTCGGATCATAGGCTTGTCTGGGTCGGTGTAAACTTAGATAAGCCTAAGGGTAAGATGGCTGGCTACTGGAAATTAAACGCATCATTATTTGGTGAGCAAGATTTCCGGGACCAGTTGCTACTCTGATACAGAGGGAACTGACAGGAGCGGTTGTGGGAAATGCCTGGTGGGATAATTTAAAATCCCAAATCAGAACGTTTGCTGCTGATTATAGTCGTCGGTTCAATCTAGATAGATTAGCGGCGCAAACGGCTTTAGAGCAGAAAGTTGATCGGGCGGTCAAATGCCGTGATAGTGGGGACGTAGCTTTAGCTAAGGCAGCGTTAGTCTCCTTACTTATCAAGAAGGATCAAGCTCTGGTAGTTAGGGCTAGGTTTAAAAGAATGTCCTCTGGGGCAACGAATATGACCGCTGAATTGCGTGCAGAAGCTCGGAATGCATCTCGGCGACATATCGCATGCGTCACATTGTCGGATAAGCAGACCGTGACGACAAACGAGGGCATATGTGAGGCTTTTCGTGAGTACTTTCAAGAGCTTTTCACCAGGGAGACCAGTCTGAGCCCTGCTCAGTTCGACGCCTATTTAGCTGACTTTCCCTGCCTTGAGGCAGCTGAAGCGGCTAGGTGCGAGGGTCCCATTGCAGAGATGGAAATCTGGTAAACGCTGAAACAGGTTGGCCTGGACAAATCTCCGGGATTAGATGGTCTTCCGTACGAAGTATACTTGAGGCAGTCGCCCGTTTTTGTTCCCTTGCTGGCACTGATTTTAGGCAACTGGATGAAGCAGTGGTCTATGCCTCAACGCTTCACCAGGGGCGTGATCAAGTTGTTACGTAAGGACAAAAACGTTGGGGATGGGTTAGGTAATTTTTGCCCTTTAACTATGTTAAACACAGAGTTAAAGATTTTGGCTAAGATCTTGGCGAACCGTTTGCAGGTTGTTCTGCCTAATTTGTTTGGTTCGGAACAGACTTGTGCTGTGAAGGGTAGGACTATTCAGGACAACCATCATATGGTACGCCTGATTATCGAGCAAGTCGACAGTGAAGCCGCGCTGATCAATTTAGATCAGTCCAAGGCCTTCGATAGGGTTGACCATCGATTTCTGGAGGTTGTCCTTTCGGCGGCTGTTTTCGGGCCGTACTTACACACCTGGATCCTACTTCTGTATGCGACTCCCAGTGCGCTGGTGGAGATGAAGAGATTACGATCGGAGCCTTTCGTATTGTCTCGCTCAAGGTTGTCCGCTTTCGCCTTTGCTTTACGTTCTTGCGTTGGAAACTTTCCTTCGCAAGTTAAAGGCGAATCCGGTCCTACGGGGAATTTCCCTGCCCGGTGCTACCACATCGGCCAGGTATTCTGCCTATACTGACGACATTTCGGTTCTTGTGTCGAGCAGAGTCGAGATTGACGAAGTAAGCAAAGAGATCAGTGGTTATGAGATGGTGACAGGGGCCAAGATCAGCTGCGATATATATCTGTTGGCTTGCGGTTGGGTGCGTGGAAGGGAGTTTCTCTCCCCGGACCTTTCCTCTGGACGGATGGGCTGGTCAGCTTACTCGTTGTCTGGTTCGGTCCTGATCTCCAGTTGGAAATGAATTAGTCGGAGGTGCAAGGGGAGGCTGAGATCGCAATTAATTGGTAGTCTCGGAGGAATCTTTGCTTAAAGAAGAGAGCGGAAGTATGTGTTTCACACATCTATCCTATTCTCCTTTACCGACTCTCTGTACTTCCACTTCCGTATGCCACCCTAATCTCATTAGTAAAGCTCTTGTTCTCTTTCTTGTGGAGAGACAAGGCTGCTATGGTATCTCTGGAGATCTGTTGCCTTCATCCATCTGAAGGCGGTCTGGGCACGCTAAGCATTGAGATTCGTCAATATGTACTTCGCATTGGCTTTCTAGATCGAATATGTCGCGAACCGGATGAGGAGGGCGCCTTCTGGAAGGAAGACGCCCGCAAGAACTTCCCATCCCTAAGAAGTGTGCACTTGTGCGAGGAGGAGGCCCACCGTTTACCCCGAGCCGAATGCTCCTTCGACCGCGAATGTCGTATTGCTCTGAAACGCCTCTTATGGGCGTCGAATAGCCTCTACAACGTCCAGGCGTTGTCTTGTAGTGCATTAAATCAAGTGTTAATCAGGGTGTTCGTGCGTGATGAGCTGATTGACGAGCTCGGTCTTACGAAGCAGGAGGCTCGCTCAATATGGCCTTGGGCGCCCGGGTTGAACTGCCTCAATAACGATGAAGCATCACTCACTTGGCTGGTGATTTGTGAGGCCCTCTGGGTCGCCAAAAGTCTTTGCGCAGCGGGCTTGGAGAAATCTCCAAACTGCTGGCGCTGTGTTACGCCTTCTTTCATTGCAGGCTGGTAGTGCCGTTGTGCAAGTTTGTTGAAGTCCTCATGGTCCGCATGCTGCTGGGAAAATTCCTTGTCCTTGAGGCCTCTCCCGTTTGTAGCAATGTGGCACCGCCGAATGCTGAACAATATGTGTTCCACTGCTTGCTAGGAGTTATGAGAGTCGTGATTTGAACAACACGTCAGAAGGGATTCTATGGAGGCGAAAAGTTCATTTCTTCCCAACTGATCTTGTACTTTAAGCATCAGCTTAAAAGTAAAGATTAGGACGGAAAAGCGGCAGCTCACTTCATCTGAATTCAGCAAAAGTTGGGTGCATCTTGCGCGTTTGTGTCGTGCGAAAGGGGTTGACCTTGAGTGACAATTTGATGTCTGTTAGGCATCAAGATATTCCTTTTCCTGGGTTGAACTTGAGCAACTCATCCCAAAACTAGACTAGGTTAGGTTTACTTTTGATGCTTTAGTTTCGTTTTTCAGTTAACTTAGCTAGGGTATATATGCCCATTGACCGCCTTTTATTTCTGCCCCTATTTTTCTTTAAGTTTAATTCCCCATCCCCTCCCTCGTTAGGTGGTCAGTGATATCAGTTCGCTGGTGGATGCGTGGCGCCTCTCGTTTCGCGTGAGTGGTTTTTCGTATTTGTTGTTGTGTCTGAATGAGTGTATGTCAGTTTGAGTGCTTGGGATGAATGAATGCTTTATACTATTATAGTTCCGCATTGTTTTCGGACAGTGAACTGGTATTTCTGTCATATTGTGATTGTGGGGGGTTTTATTACTAATATTATTTTCTTTAGTTTCTTGTAAATAGATTTTGCTTCCATAATGTAAATTTTCATTGAGGCTAGTTTTTAGAATTGTTGTTTTATTCCCCTCGCCCCACAGACAATGAATTGTAAATATGGGGACTAATTACTATTTTCATAGAGACAAAGAAATATTATGGTGGTTGTAGTAAGAAAGGTACGTATGAATGTGTTGTTTTGGTGTAAGGAATATTGTTCATAAGATTGGGTCAGTGTTTGCGGCTAGCTAAGTTATAGTCAAGACAGAAGAAGACTGTCCTTTCTCCAATCCTCCCGCCATGTGCCACATTTTTGTATTAAAAAGAATAAATATCGCTCTTCAGTATGATACCTAGACTTTAAATTTAAACGCTGTACTAGACTGGCTTCGAAATTTCATTAGCTTACAGATGAGTCGGCTACATGTAACCGTAAATACTATGCTAACAGTTTATTTTCTCGCATTTATCCCATGTGGAATCTCCATCCAGCTCCATGCTTTCAAGCCAAAATTAATCTCCAAAAATTTAAGTGCAATTTCAATCGTTCTATCTTGTCCTCTTGATTACTCTTTATTCTTCACTCTCAATATTAATTTTTTGTTCCTAATTCTTCTACACCCAGTAACCCCTTGTGTCTTAGTGTTTTTTATTCTGCCTTGCAAGGAGTGAAACAGATTTTAAAATTAGACAGCGATCAGGCTTTTCCTCCAGCCGCAAATGTAAATGTAAATGGTTGCTATACTGATGACATTCATATTTGGGATAATAATGGTTTTAAGCAGAAAATTAACATTATTTTCCAAGTGTATGAAGAAATAAAACTCAAGATAAAACTGCGCCGTTTTAAATGTGTTTTAAGAACCTATGCCAAGTTTAAGCTTTTCTTCTTCCTTTTTAATAAATGGCTTATCATTTGTCGAAAATAATGAATAAAACCCACCTTAAATATACGATATATGGTTTTGGTATTCTGTTAAAATATACTTCCTTGATACAACACTAAGCGGTGACAATGAATAAACATTTCAAAATGCAAGCATACTATCGTCGCAATTTATCAATATTTTGCAAAAAGTATAGCTTTAAAAACTAAATTAACAAAGTGGCTTTTTGCCTTTCTGTCAAGTTTAAATGCTTAAAACTAACGATGCATTGAAGAAACAAAAAAATAACTTTAACATTTTGAAAATAGATGTATAATATAATTCATAATACAGCATAAATGTATTAGTTTCTATTATATATATATGTTCGATTCGAAGTCTGAAAACTGTTTTTGAAAAGTAATTTTTATGCTGTATCATATTTCGTGAAACTATTATATAATATATTTTACTGTATCGTGATTATTGATTGCTGAAGAAACATAATCGTGTTGATAGGATGTGGTATAATATTGCTTAATAGTAGATCATTGTTTCTTGTTTAAACAAGAGAATCATATAATACTGATTGTTCATTAGTCCCTTGTTAGATTAGATAATTACCTCGCACGTACGTTACATCCTACCAACACCGCATAAATAATGAACTATTCCATTTTGATCGCGAGTAAAAGAAGAAAAGAAGAAAGGAAAGAGAGAAAAAGTGATAGTTCTCATGCGTTTAACGTCTGTTTCCATGAATATTTTTTTTTTTTCGAATTTTTTCATTTGTACTTTCTTACTTCTTTAAATAATTGACACTTAATTTCCACAGGTGTTTTAGATTCGTAGAACTCCCAAGAAGTTTATTAAATCATTAAATTATGAATTATAAATCATTTAAAAAATCCAAATAGCAAAATCGTGAAATTTTCACCCTTATTTCTGGTAAGGATATATATGCAGGCAATCGTATACGTTTGCAATTCCTGAGAAACAAGAGAATGCATGAATCTAGTTTCCCATTTTCAGCTTTTATTAAACTTGTAGAAATAGATTTTAAATTTACCGTAACATAATTGCGGCGTCAAGAGAATAAAAGACCTTTTCACACACAGTTACTTTCCGTTATCATAACAACAGCCGTCATACCTTTGGCTTATATAACAAGACAAGGCTCTTTGCTGATAACTCTATCTTAGAAGAGAGGTCAGCCTGGCATCGCCCTCCTCCCGGAGCACAACATGTGTTATATTTCTATCACAGTGCAGGAGTATCCAGACTTATTAAAAACATTGTATCTAAGAACGCCACCAGTCCGGATAAATTGCCAGTGGTAGCTTTTAAGAATATCAACCCAGAATTACCTCTAATTCTGACAAAACTGTTCAAATACTGCCTGAAGGAGAAATGCTTAATAGGCCCTTTGAAATTGTCGTATACCCTGTTTTTTAAGAATGCGAGTGAGCGCTCTTGCCTGTCGCTATATTGACACATTATCTCATAATGTAATCAGTAAACTCTTTGAATCTATAATCAGCAAGAGGGTTATTGAACACCCCGACAGGAACAACGTTATTAGTGATAACCAATTTGAGTTCGCTCTGCTAGACCACAAATGATGTCAATTGTCATTACTTACAAAACTTACGAGACACTAGATAATAAATTACGGAGTACATTACCCTGGATATATCCAAGATGTTTAAAAAGATGTTGCATCGGTGTCTGCTACACTCCCGCTACGGAATACCTGTGAGTTCTTTCTCAATCTTCAAGTCCTTCCTAAAAGGTAAGTCCTTGTTAACAGGCAGGCTTATGTTCAACACCGGCGTCCAACCGTGTTCTCTCCTCGCTGGTATTGTATTTTATATTAATTATTTTCCCAAGGAAACACTCCGGTCATGAGTGATAATATATGCGGATTATACAATAGTTTACAAGTGAACCTCCAAAAAATATGGAAGACCATGTCTCTTCAGATCTAGCCAAGTTGACTCAATAGGGAAAGGACCACCACCGAGCAGACTCGGAACTTTTCACATATCTCAAATTGGCTCCTTATCTTTAAAGTCTACTAGGACTCAAACTCTTCATTTATCCGAGCTATTAATAAAGATGCGGGAAAAATGGTTAATTCATGGTACAGTTCCATTAAGTATCTAACTCACTGCTATAATCTAGATTTACAATAGCCAGTTCAGACAAAGAAAGAGAATATTGCTGCCATA
The DNA here is from genome assembly GCA_963932145.1 of Acanthosepion lycidas. NCBI lineage: Eukaryota > Metazoa > Mollusca > Cephalopoda > Sepiida > Sepiidae > Acanthosepion > Acanthosepion lycidas. The sequence continues at coordinate 86,717,495 of OZ010573.1, read as the reverse complement.
CCCAGATTAGAGTTGACCAATTCTTACTTGCCTGTCTTGATAACGTTCAAATACGTCCACACGGTTTTGTTTGTGATGTATTATTTTTCACCCTGCAACCACTTTCAACAGAGAAAACGTTGCCAGCCTTTCGCTGCTCTGTTGTTGCTACATCCATGTCATGAGTTTAGACGAGCAACATTCCTTAGTCCCACCCTAGCTGACCTTTACAAATGTGACCCGCCATGTCACGTATACAAGTGTAAATCATCCCCATTTCCTTCGTATACCTGTAGTAAGAAGTTGCATCCGAACAGTAGGACGGCTACTTTGCGGAACAGACTTTCGGTTTGCTGTTTCCCATTTACTACAATCTATATCTCTTCAAGTCTGGGATAGACAGTTATCTTTCCTGCAGAGCCCCAATGAACTCCACTTTTTGCACTTTCTTCCGCTCAGTAACCATCAATCTTGAGTTGTTTTTTACACTGTTCAGCCATGGAAAACTTTCGCAGACAATAAAAAATCAACCACCTTAAATAAGATATATCCTTCCTTTGTACAGATATCTTAATGCCAATATCTGCAAGATTTTGTTTTTTAAAACCGGAAAGTTATTTCTCAGAAATCAATGGATTATATTTATAATATACTAATATGTATTATTAATTTCAGCATTATAAACGGATTGAGTCCTCTAAGTCACTGGAATATTTATAAAAAATAAATACGCAAAAATTCGTGTTTATTTCTGCCGAGCGTCGATAGCCTAGGGGTTGGAATTTCCGACTCATATCAAATCGGTTGAGGTTGGGTTTCCGTCCCGGCTTGGAGAGACCGGATATCTAGCCACACTGAAGAGCTGTGATACAGCGTAATAGTCTGTCTGTGGGTGAATATACACACATATACACACACACACACACAAACACATATATATTTTCTCTCTCTCCCTCTCTCTGTATATATATATATATGTTTCATTCAAGCATGACTGTTAAAAATTTAAACGTATTATGCGTATTTATTTTAGTTTAATTAGTTTCTTGGTGACTGTAGAAATCAAGAGAAATTCCAGAAATTTTTTAACATTATTTCTATTTTTAGTAATTTCAATCTCATCTGTGACCATCTAAAGAGGTTGAATATCTATGGATGTTATGTGTTGACAGCGTAAATTCAAAATATTTTCCACCGCTATGCAAGGGAGTTAACTTACGTGATTTTTTAAAAAGACATTTTAATTGCTGTATTTTAATTTAGTATTTTTTACGTAGCACTTTGCTGCTACAAACTGGTAAGCATTTTGCTGCTATACTCGAAGTTATCTTTATTTACTTTTGGTCACAATTCTTTTGCATAAATATTGTGAGACCGGAAACTACCTACACAATAGACTCTTCCAGCCCTATATTAAGTAGGCGACATAGCAATCTACAGGAGAGTGACAGAGAGTGATAGAGACTGACAGAGTCTCGTACGACTACCAGTGTTGGACACTAACTTATAGTAAGCTCTGCTTACATTATCTCTGTAACCTGTTGTTAATATATCTTTCTTACATCTAATCCGTGTTCCGTGTTTTACTTCTGTGGGCCCAACTTTGGCACCCACATCAGTGGCGACGAGGATTCTAGAAACCAGCATCAGTGGTGATGAAAGATTCTAGAAACGCACTAACGGCGAAAAACCGCAATAGCTTGCCAGTCCCATAACAGTGGCGACAGGAAAGATTCGAGAATATCGTTCTCACCATATCAATAGCGACAGTACTCAAAAAATACACAAACTCCACGCGTTCCCACAGCAGTGTTGAACGCGAAATTAAGCTGGTATTAATACATTAGCGATTCAAAAGCTAAACACCCAGCGTCTACATATATTCCAATATCAAACGCCATTGAAAAACTAGCGATTCGACATCTACGGAAGATTAAAGTCTGTCCAATACGAGAACGATTTCCACACACCCACAGACACACAGAAAATAAACAGTTGTTCGTAAAAAAAAAACTGACAACACAAGGTCAATTACTCCCATTCTACTCAAGTTTTCGGAAAAAACTATCGAAAATTTTTTATGCAACTGAGTTGAACTCGGGCATAAAATTATTCTCCCCTCAAATTCACTGAGGTGAGTTTTCTTCTTTTTGTACCTCTATAAAAAAATACATAACTGTGGTGAAAAATTATTCAATTACGTTAAAATTAACGGAACCACATAATTAGTTTAGTTTAACTATTGTCTGTCCATATTTTTTTTCTGTAAAAGAAAAAAAAAGGAACAAAAATCTATCAAGATTTTTTTGTGTACCTCCTCTTAGTACACGTGTTTCAAAGCAACAAAAAAGCGCTGTCATTTTTAAATATGGAAGATTTGCAAAAAGTAGTTGCCCAAATGTTAAAACTAAATTTGGACAAGCAACAAAAATCAGAAGAAAGACAACTATTTTTGGAATTACATAAACAACAAAGGGAATTCCAAAAATTTACGCTTCAGAATGCTGAACTACAACAGAAACAACTTAAAGAATTACTCGTAAATGCATTAAAAGGCTCAAACTCTGAAAAAGATACAATACTCTCCCAGAGTATAATCTACAATTCAATGGAAACCTTTGAATACGTACCAGAGGAAGACAAAGCGTTCCAGGCTTTTTACAGGCGCTACGAAGATATTTTCAACGTAGACTGTGAATAATGGCCTAGTAAAAAAAAAGGTACGTCTACTATTGAGAAAACTGGGAACTACAGAACATAGTAGGTTTGTAGACTTCATACTACCCAAGAAAACGACTGACTTGGATTTTTTAGAGCCTATTAAGCTCCTATCGGAATTATTCGGGCCTAACACAATGTCCCACAAACGTTGGAAATGCCTGAACACAGTCAAAGACAACCAGCAAGATTTTCTAACGTTTGCAGCATCGGTGAACAAGCTATGTAATGATTTTAAACTAGCCGAACTGACTGCGAAGATTTTAAGTGCTTAATTTTCGCACAAGGTCTAGTATTTGCAAAAGACGCCGAAGTCAGACGACGGGTGCTGACTAAGTTTGAGAACGAACAAGGATTGACTCTCCAAATCTGGCAGAGGACTATCAAAGAGTAATATCTGTAAAGACTGACTCAAACACTATCGAGGAATCAGGAGTGACTCAGATTAATAAAATCAGAAGTAAGTCTACCTCCTATTCCCCTCAAAAAGACAAAAGGCAAATCTCATGTCCTAAATTACGAAGTAACCAAAACCAAAATAAGTTAAAGAAACCGCCCGAACCATGTTACCATTGTGGTAAATGGCACTGGATGAAATTCTGTCCAGTTAAGAACAAAAAATATTGCAAAAATTGCAATAAAAGTGGGCATACTTTAACTTCGTGCTGGTACGCCAACAGAACTAGAAAACCCAAAAATAAAATTAGGCAAGCCCAATCTGACAATATTGTCGATAGGAATATAAGAAATTATGTAACTGTGGATATTTTCAATAAGTCCATTAAATTCCAGCTTGACTCGGGTTCTGATATTTCAACCATTAACTGGCGTACTTGGCGAAAATTGAACAAGCCGACCTTATTAAAAACGGATAAAACAGCAAAATCCGTAACTGGCGAAAATATTAACATTTTAGGCGAGGTAATACTTACAGTAACACTAAATGGAGTTACCAAAAAGCTCAAAGCCTACGCATTAAAAACTTCAGACAACTTATTCAGACAACTTATTATTGGTAAATCTAAAAAAGGAACTCAAACAACAATTTCCCCAGGTTTTTTCTGGTGGCCTTGGGAAATGTACTAAAATGAAAGCTAAGTTCAAGGTAAAGGACGGTGCACAACCGGTATTCAAAAAGAAACGGAATGTCCCTTTCGCTGCTCTAAAGCAAATCAATAAAGTGTTAGATAGACTCGAACAAGCAGGTATTCTGTCAATAACATATTTCAGCGAGTGGGCAGCACCTACGGTCTACGTAAAAAAGAAGTCTAATCAAATACGAGTATGCGCAGATTTTTCCACAGCGTTAAACGATGCCTTGCAAGATCACCACTATCCTCTCCCAAGCCCTGAAGAAATTTTCAATAAACTCAATGGTGGAAATTTTTTTTCTAAAATTGACCTCTCGGACGCATACCTTCAAATAGAGGTGGAAAAAGAAAGTTCCAAATTGCTCGGCATAAACACCCATAGAGGGTTGTACAAATACAACAGGCGAGCTTTTGGAGTAAAGGTTGCGCCTGAAATTTTCCAGCAGGTCAGAGCACCGGAACTATATAATAAACGTATTCGAAAAGATACAAGAATACGGATTTAAGGTTAAGGAGGCAAAGTGTGACTTTTTCTTACCAGAGATTAAATACTTAGGACACATCATTAATAAAGATGGTCATCGGCCGGATCCAGAAAGAGCCAATGCGATCAGAAACATGCCGGCCCCAGATAACGTTCAAGCGTTACAAAGCTTCCTCGGCCTAGCTAACTTTTATCAAGGGTTCATTAAGAACATGCAAAATTTGAGAGGGCCTCTAAACCAACTTTTAAAAAAGGACAAACCATGGTCATGGACCCTGGAATGCCAAGACGCATTCGAGAAGATCAAGAAAACTCTTACTTCAGACCTCTCCCTCACACATTTCGACCCTAGTCTCGACATCATAGTCGCGAGTGATGCAAGATCGTACGGCATAGGCGCTTGCATATTACATAAACTGCCAGACGGTTCGCAAAAAGCTGTGGCTTATGCATCAAAATCTCTACTTCCAGCTTTGAAAAAATAAATCCCAAGAGGAAAAAGTATTAACAGTTTTATTTTTTCTCTCCTTTTCAAAAAGAAAACTCTTTGGAAGGTGGGTATTGTGAGACCGGAAACTACCTACACAATAGACTGTTCCAGGCCTGTTGTTAATATATCTTTCTTACATCTATTCCGTGTTCCGGGTTTTACTTCTGTGGGCCCAACTTTGGCACCCACATCAATAAAAAACTACCAAAATTCATAAAGGGCTATCAAAATTTTAAGTTTTTGTTTATTATTAATATCTTGATGAAGCACTAATGTATTTTCGACTAATATCTTTTCTAAACATCAGTGTTCATTTAAATGTTCTGGGATTAAATTATGATTGCTCAATTGAAACGTAAGCCATGACACCATGCAACAACGTCCAGGACAAGAAGTCATGGACGTTGTTGCAAAACTAACATACGTATTAACATTTTTATCAGTGATGGAGGACATTAAAATTGATAAACAATGTTGGCCTTTTGTCAGAGGCTAGTTGGAGAAGTGTCGTAATGGATGTCTAGGTTGTTTGTACTAAATTTAGTATAGTATAAAAGCGAACAGGATAAAAGCAGTTAAAAGCAATGCAACAAGCACCATGCAACAAATTCTGGATGATCACACCAAGTTTTAATAAGTTGTCAAAAATACTATTAACCAACTAAAATTGAAAATCAGCAAGCTTATCAAATAGCTCTAAACATATCAAACTACTATACCGTAATCAAATGTATTCTAACTATACCCAGGATGAAAAAATTCTAAAAAAGTCTCTTAAACAATAATGTATCTCCCACTGATCCAAGTAAAAAAATAAAATTAATTATATATTTATATTTATATATTTTTATAAAAATAAAATGAAAATTCATCCTTCATAATAGCTAAACGCAAAGTCGAATGCGCTTAGATATATAAAACATTTGGATGTTTATATAATTCATGTCTGTAAATGAAAAAAAAATATACGAACACATGAAAAATTATATAAAAACTTAACCATAGCACCTTGACAGTAGTTTTTAACGAAACTTGCATAAAGATATATATATATATAAATATATATAAATATATATATATATATATATATATATATATATATATATATATATATATATGCACATTTCATTGAATACGACAGACAAGGTGCTTTGAATTAGTTTTTTTTATACAATTTCGCATGTGATCTAATATATTTTTCTTTTCGTATAATAAGTTATATAAGAACTGTACAATTGTTCTTATTATCCGTGCGCACACGGCTATACATTTAGCCATTTTTAAGGTTGAAATATATTTACTGTTTAGAATAAATAGATTGTTGCTTGTATGTATTTATATAATGTTTTCATTTTAAAAACACGGTCAAGATATTGTGTGCATGTCCATCGTTGATATTGGTGTTGGTGTTTTATTAATATTGTTTTTAATTATATTGAAAATGTCTAAATGTACAGCCGAAATCAACAATTGGGTAGTTTTTTTTTATAATTTAGCCTATGAAAAGAAAAAAAATAGATCAAATGAGACATTGTATAAAAACCTAAATCAAAGCACCTTGTCTGTCGTATTCAATGAAATGTGCATATAGTACAGGTAATCGATATTGTTATAAAATCCGGTTGAATCCTAGTAATATTAATTATTAAAACTAATCCACACAAAGCTCGATGTTTTTTTTTTAAGTTTTAACAAAGCATATGTATTTTTTTACAGAAAAAAAAACAAAAATTACCTCAATATATATATAGTTTATATTGAAATAGACTATATCTATGTCGAGGTTATTTTCTTTTGCTGCAATGACATTTCCAAATCAAAATTCAATTAATAACTATATCATACTAAGAACTTACTTCACTATATATAGTAAATCTGATCAGCTCGTTAAGGTGATCTAAGAACAGTTTATTGTTAACTGGAACAAATATTGGTGTGTTCAATTTAATGCATCCAAAACGAATTTTTTCTGTATTAACAATCTGAGAGATACATTTCTGCGCCCCCATCATTATGGCTGATGCTAACCTCCAAGCGGATGATTTATTGCACCTTCTTGGGCGTAAATAATCGGCTGAAAAAAAGTGGTAATAATATTGAATACATTGCCATGTTAACTGATAGGAAAGTTGGTTCACTGTATCGTGCTAGACAGAATCTATTTTAGATATTTTATATGTATACCATTCGTTCATGATTAGAATATTGCTGCCACATATGGTCCGGTTCTGTTGCTATATATTTAAAGTTTCTTAAATCCAAATGAGTATCAACAATATTATTGGTTCTGAGCTGTTGTCTCGACTTCAGTCACTTTCCGACCGCCGTAATGTAGCTTTCTCGTGCATTTACTATTAATACTTTCATGGTAACTGTTCTGACAAACTATTTACTATGGTACCTAGTGTTTTTGAATTTAAACACTGTACTAGACTGGCGTCGAGATCTCATTAGCTTAGAGTTTAGCTGCTTAGATGTAATCGTAAATTCTATGCTAATAGTTTCTTTTCTTTTCAAGCCAAAATTAATCTCCAAAAATATAAGTGCAATGTCACTCGTTATATCTTGTCCTCTTGATTACTTTTTTTTTCTTCACGCTCATTATTAATTTTTTTTGTTCCTAATTCTTCCACACCCAGTAACCCCTTGTGTCTTAGTGCCTTTTCTTTCTTGGAAGGGGTGAAAAAGATTAAAAAAAAAAAAGACAGCGATCAGTCGCTTCATCCAGACGCCAATATACTAATAATGAAATAACATTCATAGTTGAGGTAATAATGGTTTTAAACAGAAAATCAATATTATCTCCTAAATGTAGGAAGAAATAAGACACAAGATAAAACTGCGACGTTTTAAATATGTTTCAATAACCTATGCCAAGTTTATTAATAAATGGCTTATGATTTGTCGAAATTTACGGATAAAACCCACCTTAAATATACGATATGTGTTTTTCTGTTACAACTATATACTTCCTTGATAGCACGCTAAGCCAATAAAAATTACAAAATGTAAGTATACTATCGTCGCAACTGATCAAATTTTTGCAGAAAGGTGTTTAAAAGCTGATTTAACAAAATGGCTTCTTACCTTCCCGTCACGGTTAAATGCCTAAACGAACGAGGCATTGAAGAAACAAAATTATTAATTTTAACCTTTTGAAAATAGATGTATAATAACAGTACCTAGACTTCATGAAATTAAGCGCAGTTCTAGATTGGCGGTAATATCTCATTCATTCACAGTTGAATTAGGTAGATTTAAACGTAAGTTCAATGCTGAGGTTTTTTTTTTTGTTTTTTTTGGTTTTTTTTCAGGTACTTCACTTTTGTGGAATCGCATCCAAAATTTGATCTTCTAAAATTTAAATGCAATGCGAGTCGCTATCTACTCTTCCTGATTACTCTTCTATTGTTCCCGATATCTAACAATGTTGTTTTGTTCATATTTTTTCACGCTCAGTAACTACTTGTGTTTTAGTGGCTTTAGTGCCTTGCATGGAGTGGGATGATTAAAATCACACACACACACACACACACACATACATACATATATACATACATATATATATATATATATATATATATATATATATATATATATATTCAAGGTTCCCAAAAAATTTCGCTTGAAGATGAAACAGAACTTCGTACTTTAATTCAGTTTAATTCAAATAATTATATTGAAGTTGATATATTTATATATATATATATATATATATATATATATATATATATATGTATGTATAGAGATAGATAGATAGATAGATAGATAGATAGATAGATAGATAGACTATTTCGTTTAGGGAAAATATTCGTAATTCAAGTTATTTAATATAATATGTTATTTTTATTTGACGTTTTATTATTATCACTTTCTATGTTTTCTTCTTTTCTGTCATCCTGGAGTTTTACTAAATAATTCATTTAAATTTTCAGAAAAAAGAATTTCACATACTCGTTTGCTTGCTACTGATATGAAACCATACAATATTGAGCAGATAATGGTATGTATTACAGTTATATTTACGACTTTCTTTGCCTTTGAAAGAAATGCATTCTAAATTATAAAAATCACTTTCCGTGGAAATTCCCAATGTAAAGTATATTTCATAAACAAATGAGTCATACTTGTTTTGGCTTTAGAATAAACACTCATGAATAGGGGAAAAACAAAAAATCAACGCTGACAAAGCGTGATTTAAAATATATCCATGTGTTAATAAATTATCTATTTTAAATTTTCTTTAGCAAATATAAGACGTTATAGAAAATAAGGAAAACAGAGTATTACTTTACAACTTCTTTTAGCACGACGTATCAGAAAAAAGATTTTAAAAATTAGCAAAATGAGTGGGCTGTAACTTTTATCTTCTAAATATTCAATTAAGGATGTATGAATCATAGACAATTATAGAGACTAGTGAAAATTTCACGATTTTCCGATTTTAATTTTTTGGTGAATTTTAATTTTTAAGTTAATGATGGACATTATTTCATGACAATAAAGTATTCGTAGAAATTCACCTGTCATTTTTCAATATTTGAGCGTAACAATTTTAACAAAATATTGCAATAACAATTATAAATACGAATGCTGGTTGTTATTTTAAGTGTGTACATATGTGAAAATATTTGAAATTGATAACTTTTTTAATTTCACTGAAACAGTCGTTAAACACTTCTATATTTCCTGTTTTCTTTCTTTCTTTCATTTTCTCACTGAAACCAAGCAGCATCTTTGATATGTCATTTGCTTTTCTACGAAATCGAAACGGAATTATTCCATTACTTATGAAGCATTGGCAGGCGTTAAACACTTCAGTCCCATGTCGGAGAATGGATATTACACACGCAGTTTGAAATCTGTACACTCAACATCTCAAATCTAAATTACAGCTATACAGTTATTGATGTGCTGTGTTCCTTCAGAATGTGGGTGATCATGTCTCACCACATCTCTCGCCATAGATCTCTCGTACCTCCTACATTTGCTGGACTCCGAATTAAACAGCTTGCCGAAGGAAGTGTCAAATGATAAAATGCGCCTCTGAGTCGGTGGCTCCATGCATCCACTTCTGGTTTTCTCCAAGTAAAATAATCGTAGTCGAACAACTGGATCAGTTCCCGCTCGAAAACGGTGTTCTATTTTTTGATCCCGGTGAACAGTATAAAACACGATGACCTGATAGTGTTTGGCAGGTAGAGGAAATAAAGGAGACACGACACAGATCTACATTGATTTTCCAAGCGTAGCTTATATGTGGAACAAGGCAGAAAGTATTGGGCACCCAGTCACTACTCAATCGTAATTGTTCTAGCGAGACAAGCTTTCTAATTATCAGACTGCCTCGAGTTGCCCACGCAACATATCTATATACTGTTTGTTTTTTCGTCAACTAAATTTCCCAG
>OZ010573.1:86627325-86702325 GCA_963932145.1 Acanthosepion lycidas | reverse complement strand
ATCTACTCAATCATAAAGGATCCTCGAGACAAGCTTGTTTACTATTGCACTGCGTCGAAGTGCCCAGCTGCGGCTCATATATGGTAACAAAATTCCATTTTTGTTCTAATCTGAATCTTGTAAAGACAGAGCATGTCAAAAAGATTCGGGAGATTTCTAGAGTAGTACAAGGAAGCGGCCATTTCTCCAGCTGCGTGCTAACCACAGTTATTTAAAGTTAAATCCTACAAGGAACGAAATTTTCATTCGACCTTCGGGCTTATATAAAGATTGTATAACGAAATACAGTAGTACGTTAGCCAAACGTGAACTGCTACGCTTGGTTGTAAGTTCATATCTTCGTTTTCTATTGGGAAAAATAGCCGACGGAAAAATTCAGATAAACAGAATAAAGAATCACATAAATCCATATTGAGCCGAATTGTAGAGCAGCCATAGGCAAACTGAGACCCGCGGGCCATGTGCAGGCCGTTTAGCTTTCTCAGTGGCAAGCCTAATTTCACGAAGAAAATGAGGTTTATTAAAATGTTGTTCGTTTCGTTTCGTTCCCACTTACCCACTCACACCATCCCGTACTTAACCAAATAAAGAAGCAATGATTAAGTACAATGTTTATTGAATTGTGTTTTCATCATTTTAAAATGATATTATATTATTGCTTTAGAGACATGAAACGCCCATAATAATGTTTTTCTCTAGAATATATATATATATATATATATATATATATATATATATATATATATATATATATATATATATATATATATATTTCTGTTAATAATATATGGTGTCTTGTTAAATTAATAAACTAGAAACAAATCACATCCCGTATCGTGTTTTAGTCGCTCTTTCATCAGTGATAAGATTATAACAAGACTTCAGATTTTAATTATAGAAATAATTCTTTCTGCAAAGAAAGAAAAAGGGACTTTTCCCCTTTTATAAGGCAAACGCTTATGTGTATGGTCTTCGGTAGTGAAAATATCTGAGGTACCTTGAACGAAAAATTACCTTGAATTTAGTTTTTTAGCGGTGCGAATTAACTTGATTTGAAAAGGTTTCCAGAGCCTGGTTTAGAGATATTTGGAAGGTGAGAATATCAGAGAAACCTCCTAAGATCGATACAGGTTCAGAACAACAATATTCTAGATAATCATTCTCTAGTGGTATTATCCATAACTGGTGAAATCTATCGCTTATTTTCTCTTACGTAAATATTATTTGAACCACATGGCTAACCATATTTGTCCAACTTCATATAGCTGGGAATTGAATTCAGAATTTCCTCCTTCTAGAACAGTTACCAACCATTCTTTTAGAACTCTGTATGTCCTGTTATTTAAACTATAGTTAGCAAGGAGAAGAAATGGATTAATAAGTTTCCCAAGGATAATTATACGACAGTGAATATAGCGAACTTGACTGGATTTAGAACACTGAATACCGATTTCTCGTTCAAGGCCGCTATCCATTACCATACCTACAGATCCTTTATGTCAACAATTTTATCAATAATATTGTAACTATGAATATTATTGAAAATATAAACAAGAACCACATTATTCAGGTATAAAGTTTCATGAGATATCACATCGAGATCATTATTATATAATCTTTCCCATGTTTTTGCAAAATATATCTATTATTTCATATCGAATGTCTTTGTTTTTCTTTATATTCTAATTTTCCATAGTTAAATGGTGTATCCTATATATATATATATATATATATATATATATATATATATATATATATATATATATATATATATATATACTAAAAGTTCTTAATTCGGATAAACAAATATACACTATAATGATGCATATTTGTTTCGATGCATAAAAATAAGCATCTCATCAGCTGAGGAACAAAGATGTTTATAAACGATTTTATTTAAAACTTCTACTTATGAAACATCACTTCTTTTTATATTATTTAAAAATTTAAGAAGAAATACCACAACTTTATTAAATGATATATTGGTTCCTTTCAACAATGTCAAATTTTAATGTTACATTGTATAAAATATCTTTCTATATAGCAAAATCATCCAGTATAATTTGAATCTTTCTTGTAAGAATTTTATCTTAATGTTAACATTCTTTCATTGACTCATTTGTTATCAACAAATATCATTGTCTATCTTTCTTTCTTCTTTTTCGTTTCTTTTTCCCTTTTCCTTTTAATCATTTTTGATATATTACACCTCTTCGTCATTCTGTTCTCTTTTTTTCGGAGAAAGGATTTGTTGTTTTTTTTATTTCTTTTTCTTAACGTTTTATATTTCTCTTTCTTTTCTTTTTTTTATCCTCTTTTTTATCCTCTTTTTTTCTTTTTTTATCCTCTTCTTTTTTCTTTCACTTGCTTATATTATTATATTCTTTTTTCCTATTATGGAGATTTTTTTTATATATTTCTTTATTTTCCTTTTAGCAAAGGGGAATAAGGTACACTTGGTTTTACTAGGGTGCGAAGCATAGTACAATAAATTTTCATTCATTTTTTGAAAAAATTAAAAGTTTTGTTATTGAAAATACAAAATACTCCCACTATTTTTTAAACAATTTAATGATTAAAATAACAAATACTTATTTAATAAAAATGCAATATTGTTTCTTGCATATCTTTTCTTTAAGTTTTTGCATACAAGAATCCATTTTCCAGTTCGCTCCGCGTTTGTGAGAACTATAATGCAATCACAGGACCAAACGCTTCAACAATTTGGTATTTGACTCAATAAAGAAATATTTACGCATGACCAGTTGTATATTGCATGCTCAAGAGTAAGAAATACTCAGAATTTATTCTTCGCTGTTAAAGAAGCAAAAGAAAAAAAATAATATTTCTTAAAAAATACTGTTTACCATGAAGTCCTATAAAATTAGATTTAATAAAAGAAATTATTAAACCATCAAAGTATTTTTTTTCAAACCAATCAACTTATTTCAATTTTATCGATTGGTTTGCGAAATTGAACAAAATGTAGAGTTTGTAAATATCGACAAAAAATGTTAGCGATGAATTCAACAAATATTAAAAACTGTGAGAATAACTCGGACATGGTATGCCCGGAAATACTCGGAAAGGACATCCTCAAATACACTATATTTTTTTCAATTTCCTGGCGCACACTGAATTTATACCTAAACGAAAATGAATTTGTGTCATTAGACATGTTACATTCTTTTTTAACTATTTAATTTAATTTCATTTCATTGAAGGATCATTAGATTGATGTTAACATTTCGACACGAGTATTAAAATATTGATATTGTATTTATTTAACAAAGCATAATTTTATGACTATTTAGTGTAGCTTAGCTTGAAACTAGCATGTGGTATCTTTAAACGGGTGAACTCCAAACTCATAATCAACCGACTAGGTCGCTATTGTTCCACTCCGGGTCACTCTGTTTAATAGCTAGGTTACCTCTGTAATCTAATCACTAAAGAGAACTGCTCCTCATCCTATCTTGGTGTGTAAACGGATTTGATTTGCTCTCTAGTGAATGACGTCAACAAATAACTTCCTTGTCGGTATTCTCAGGTTACACTCTCGGGGTTGAAGTTTCCTTATGCCTCAGTAGTCGTCAGGCAAGATTTTTGTATGGAATACCGAGCTAGAATTGAACTCACTACGAACGGTGAGATTGGAGCTTTTCCATAAAGGAAATATTAGGTATTCATTGACCGAACAATAGGTGTTTCTGTCGGTTGAAATTTCTAAAATCTTTTATTAAAATAGTTTCTCAATAGAATAGCACGTCCAAACTTATCGTCCTTTCTAATAATCATGGAAGTTTTTTTTTTCTATCCTTTTATTAAGATAGTTTTGTTTGGTTGATTTCATTTCGCTGCCTATCAACAACTCTATGGGTTATTAATGCTGAATATTGTGTACACAATTTGATGGTTTCATCTAAATATATTTTGATAAAATGTATTGGTGGTTATTTTTCTATAAAATGTATTGCAGGTCATTTTATTAAAATATATATTGTTTGTAACTTCTTTATATAAAAATGTACTGCTGGTATTTTTACTATAAATATGTATTTTTATAAATTCATAATATTATGGTTTTTTGGTGGGGTTCACTATTTGCCCATAGCTGGGACCTTAACAGGTTCTTCCGCTCCGGATCAGGGTGAATTTAGGAACAAAATCAATTAAGAGGTGGTTCGACGTCCCTCAACACCTCCCGTCTCCTGATCAGAGACCTTGATGCCAAATGCAGTTTTGTTTAAGCTAGTGTATAAGGTTAAAATAATTATAATATCATTATTTTTCCTTCTAGTCTTATGCGTTACTCATTTTAGTTATTGCTGCAATTGGAAGTCTTCAAGTTACAAGGTTCCTGTTATTTGATAAAGCATTTAGTTTGTGAATCTCTAGCGACCGTCTGCAAGAACTGATGAAAGGTTGTCTTCTTTAAGACCTACAGAATTGATTCGCTTGGACTTAATCATTACTTTAAGAAAACTGTTTTGTATAGATGAGAGTTTGGACATTTATTGAGGATTTGGATATTGTGTGTGGCATCTATATAAGAATCTGTTGTGGTAGGATCCACCTAATTTGCATAGTGGAGTACCGACCATATAAATATGGTTGGTACCGGGAAGAGAGGGAAGGAATCAAGAGATTCCTCGGCGACTGTCGAACTCTCTGCATTAGCAGAGGGAAACCCTGGCGAGGCTTTGCCGAAGGGCAAGGTTTCGTCCGGGGAGGTTGACAGGGCCTGAACCCGTCTAGGCGGGTTCAGAAAGGCCATATTTTTGGCCGAGCCTACGGGCTCGGGGATACCCACATTAAAACGCCTTTGTGCCACATTCGATCCTCGTGGGTGGATTGATAAATACAGGAATCAAGAGATTCAACCAGAGACTCTTCCCGACTGCGACTCAGTCAACACATTCTCCAGGAACGGTCTTCCCAGGAATATACAAAAGACTATATATAAATATTGTGTAAGTTTCAATACATTTTGTTCTAAGTACATTTTGTGTTGCATTATTATTCCATGCATTAGTCAAGTTTCAACAGAATCCCCATGTAACGAAGCTATTTAAATACATTAATCGAGTAACGAAGGCGTTTGGCAGGTTTTGGCATGCTGACCTTCTATGTAAGGTTCAGGGATACAGTATTACGGGACAATTATTTGATTTAATCCAATTATTTCTGTCTAACCGTGAAATGAAGGTTATCCTGGACAGATTCCCTTCCAGTTCCTTCCATACAAATGCTAATGTTCCTCAAGGCTCTATCTTAGAACCTACCCTGTTTCTGGTCGTTATCAATGATCTTCCCGATGTCATCAGTTCTCAAGTAAACATGTAAAAATACATGACTGAATACCTAAAGTATATAGTAAAATATTTCTACCAAATCATGAATAATAATTCAAGCTTAGCGTGTATATAATCGGCATTACGGTATGAGAGATTCTACAAGTTTTGAAAGTAAAGTCTTAGTGGCCGACGAAGTCGAATAACACCTTCGGTTATGAACAAATGAGCATTTGAGCGAGTGAGGGTGAGTATCGAAGAAAATACAAGCGTAAGAACGCGAACGCAGTTTCGTCGCCTTTGGATATCTAGGAGGTCACAGAACGAATTTTTATATGCATCAACCTGTTTCCGTAAAGCAAGATGGGACAACAGCTCAAACAACAAGGGCAACAAACCAGCTTCTCAGGCCAATTTAGGGAAAAGATTAATTCCTCAGTGTTGCAGTATAAATTGGCCACCACTTCTCCCGGATCTGACAAGAGCTGAGTTATTACTATGGGGCTATCCCCACACCAAATTTTTATGCAGCCATCCTCAGACTTTCCACCAACTGGAGGAGAACGTTCAGACAGATACCAAAATCTAGAGCCTGGAACACTGAGGATTGTGAGGGAAAATCTTAGAAAACGAACTTTCGCGGGATGCGGAAAATGGACGACATGTTGTAATATTTCTGAACAATTCACAATTTGTTTTTCATTAATACTCTATATAATAGTATAGTATTTTGAATTAATCACAAGAAAAGGAGTTATTAAATTTTGAAATCGCTTGGTGATTTTTGGGACACACATATCTCTTCCGGAACTAAAAAATTTAAATATGTCAGAATAGAGCGGAAAAACATTTTGAATAAAACGTACAGGTACAAACGTACTTCTATGAAGATATACTCCTATGACGATATGCTCCTATGAAGATGCTCTTATGAAGATATTATCCTATGACGATATGCTTCTATTAAGATGCTCCTATGAAGATATGGCGATATGCTCCTAT
Source organism: Acanthosepion lycidas (assembly GCA_963932145.1). NCBI lineage: Eukaryota > Metazoa > Mollusca > Cephalopoda > Sepiida > Sepiidae > Acanthosepion > Acanthosepion lycidas. The sequence continues at coordinate 86,696,029 of OZ010573.1, read as the reverse complement.
GACGAGATGATATGCTCCTATGAGGATATGCTCCAATGACGATCAGTCGATATGCTCCTATGACGATATGCTCCAATGAAGATATGGCGATATGCTCCTATGACGAGTTGACGATATGCTCCTATGAAGATATGCTTCTATGAAGACATGCTCCTATGACGATCTGTCGATATGTTCCTATGACGATATGCTCCAATAAAGATATGACGATATGCTCCTATGAAGACATGTTCCTATGATGATCAGTCGATATGCTCCTATGACGATATGCACCTATGAAGATATGACGATATACTCCTATGACGAGATGACGATATGCTCCTATGAAGACATGCTCCTATGACGATCTGTCGATATGCTCCTATGACGATATGCTCCTATGAAGATGCTCCTATGAAGATATTCACCTATGACGATATGTTTCTATGAAGATGCTCCTATGAAGATATGCTCCAATGACGATCAGTCGATATGCTCCTATGACGATATGCTCCAATGAAGATATAGCGATATGCTCCTATGACGAGATGACGATATGCTCCTATGAAGACATGCTCCTATGACTATCTGTCGATATGCTCCTATTACGATATGCTCCAATAAAGATATGACGATATGCTCCTACGAAGACATGCTCCTATGACGATCAGTCGATATGCTCCTATGACGATATGCACCTATGAAGATATGACGATATGTAACTATGGAGATATGACGATATGCTCCTATGACGAGATGACGATATGCTCCTATGATGACATGCTCCTATGACGATCTGTCGATATGCTCCTATGACGATATGCCCCTATGAAGATGCTCCTATGAAGATATTCTCCTATGACGATATGCTCCTATGAAGATACTCCTATGAAGATATGCTCCTATGATGATATGCTCCTATGACGATATGTTCCTATGACGATCTGACGAGATGCACTTAATTGGCTGTCTCATAGTTGTGGTTCTGTGCTAACATCACATAGGCTTAATAAATAACATCAGCATATACTTTAGTTTATCTTTCCAAGCTCCGCACCAGAAAATAAAACGTTGGTGATGAGTGCTAAATAAAGTTAAGTTTTAAAATTTGTGTCTCTATATTTTTATCTGAATCTCTCTTAAAATGAACATTTTCTAGTGTGAACACTTTTGGGATATTTTCTGTTAATCCATCCCAAATAATGTAAATTTACTTATCGCAAATATTAATTCACCATAAGAATTTATAAATATTTATATCAAAGTTTGATTCTTTTTATTGCATTTTTGGCACAATTTTGAAATTATAAATTTAAATCAAAATTTGTTTAGCTTAAAATTTTGCTTTAGCCTTGCAATAACGCCAACTCTCAGAATAAAACATTACCAAAAATCAAGAAGTTATCCCCATTTCGATGGTTGAGGTAATTACATGGAATGTTTTACAATTAAAAATAATCTTTTTAGGCATCTTTATTGGGGTGAGAACGAACGTAGTTCTCACACTTTGAAATAGACCATGCGAGTGACCCAAATTTGGGGCGATCGCGAAGGTCAACCCAGTCGGAGTTCAATGAAATGACCTCAGTGAGGAAAAATTTCATGTAAATTTTAGTAAATATAAATTCTTTTTTTGATTTTGGAGTGAATTAATATATTGGCAACAAAAAAGATCCCATTTTTTTTTGTTTTGATTTTAATTAGACATTCATTCTGCTTGTCTGCTATTATTTTCTGGAGTGTGACCTATAAACTTTTATCCTACATTTAAGGTTTATATAACAATTTTAGAAGTTAATCATCTGAAAACAATAAAAACGTAAAATGAAGATTAAAGAATCATTTTGAAAATTAATAACTAATGATTTTATATACATGATAAATGATAGTTCTATAGCATTAGCATCAAAGAAGGATAAGAAGACAAAATTAGTCGTCTGTTTCGTTTTCAGTTCCATCAAAAAAAAAATAAAGAGGCTGAAACCATTTTAGTCTTCCCTCGAATGGCGTAGATGATCTGTCTACTTTATGTTCTAAAATTCAGGAGAGTACATAAAAACTTCTGGTGACTGAAATCTAATTATTAGGTTGGTGCAAAATAATGTCGTTTTCTCACATAGTAACATATGTGAGAAAACGACATTATTTTTGCACCAACCTAATATAAACTTTCAATGTACTATGTTCGAGCTGTGTCATTAATATTTGTGACAGAATGAAATACACTAACAAGAATAATTTCATACAGAAAAAATATTATTTGTAGTCTAAAATGAATTATTTTTTTCATCAGTAGGCCGTAGACATCGACATTTTTCCGTATATCTAACGCCGAAGAAAACGAATGGCCGATCTTCATCCAAAGACGTTTATGCTGTGTATGTGTTGGGATATCAATATCTCCCTTCCACAAATTCAGAAGATAAATTCTAACAAGTGCTGCTTCCAATCCGACCGATTAAAGTCAATAACTGAAGAAAAGTTGTTTTTTTTTGTTTTGTTTTTCAAAAATTGGTGAATCGGAAGGGTGTTGTCTTCCATCAAGACAACTCCAGAAGTTCCGTCCATTTGTAGACCACATATAAATTGTTGTAGCTTGGTTAGGAGGTCCTGCATTAACCGCCATACACAGCTGACCTTGCACCTTCGGATTATCACACATTTCAGTTCTTTCTAAATAATCTTAATAAAAAGAACTTCGATTCCTTAAGAGCATGTTAAATCCACTTATACCAGTTCATCACACAGAAAGATGAGAAGTTCTTGGAGGATTGAATAATGACACTGTCTCAAAGATGGTAAAATCTAGAGTAACAAAAATGACATATGCGTAGTTCACAACCATTTTTGACCAATGGACCCTTTTAAGTATAAGTCAGATATGTCATTTCACCTTTTCCCAAAGTTGTACGACTGAAAATTGGCATTCCAAATAATATGCACATAACTGAAAATCGTCATTCTTTTCCTTATTAGTACATATAATTTATTTTCATAGACGAGTCTTACAACTTTAATAGCAATAGAAAATGATGATGGTTTTTTCTATGCTAATTATAGGATACGTAGAGGAGTGCTTGAAAGTACGTTTTCAATTCCCAATCTATTTCGTTGCTTCGTTTTATTCGCGACAAAATTGAAAACAATGAATGCCTTTCACTTATGTTCCTCGCTTTTTCAAACAAACTTGAAATCCAGATTTTATCTCCAACAGAGCTGGTGCTCCATTTGTATAGCGCTCACAGATATTATGCGACAAAATATTTTATTGTTCAAAGAAAGATGAAACTTTTCCAATGATATAAAAAACAACCTTGGTATTTGTTTCAAGATTAGAATTTTTAATTAGATTTTAAATGAACTTGAACGAAATAACAATCAACTGGGAACAAGATGTCAAATCAGACGGTTTATTGAAAATAAACCAAATGTTACAGACTTGGCCTCCTGCACTATTTGATTCTTCACGCCAATGACCATATCGCCAATTCCCCTTTGAACAATACTGTTTGATCATGAAACTGCAGCAAGTTTTTTTTCTTTTTTTTTATCTCCAATAAATTTCCCCACAAAATTTCCAAAATTTTGAGAGCTCAACTTTATATATATATATATATATTGCTTTGGTGTCTCCAGTACTACGATATAGGAAGCTTCACTAACCTTTTAGTTCGTTTCTTGGAATGCTTTCGTTGAATGGAGCGTCATCGTTTTGAAAGTATTTCGTTGACATTCAGAAAGCCTTCGCTGAAATTGAACATTGTACAGAGGTTGCTCGAACATTATTGGTTTTAAAAAATAACTTAACAAAGCTTTGCAACAAAATACACATTGACTGAGACCTTCCTTCTCCATTGAATATGAGGGATCTGAATCCTTATGGAATAAAAAATTCATCTTACCGATTTTTTACACTCATGGTGTCCCCCAGATTCGGTAAATTTTAAAACAAGAAAAACTAAAAGATCTTCGCTCCCCTCAGTGAAATATTGAAATCCCCCGAGTGTATTTGAATAAATCTACGTACTAATATATATATACTGTTTTTTTTTAAAAAAACTATGAACATTTTTCCGATTCAACATATAAACACAAATGCACACACCAACACGTGCTTGGTACCGGTTATATATATATATATATATATATATATATATATATATATATATATATATATATATATATATATAAACACATATATATATATATATAAAAACACATGTACACATCAAGTGCTGCAATCTTCAGCTGAGCGCCTTGCTTCTGCAAAGTTTAGGCTCATTAAGCTCAGTACCTTTCCAGACAGTGGGCCCTCAACAGCTGGATGATGATACGTTGCAACCGGTCTATGTTGTTAGTTGGACGCGACGATACGAATTTCTGGGTAATCCATGCACTGCTTTCCACCGCTTTTTCGCCACAAGCCATTATCACCTTATTCGGCTTTTGGATACCAGCACTCTCGAGGAATCTCTTTAAGGAAGCAGTAGAACATCCTCAACAGACAACCTCAAACGGCACCAGGGTGGAGCCGTATTCTCTCTCACTGATTTCACTCAACAGTTCATCATACCGAAGCAGCTTTCATCATCAGCCTCTTCAATCCCTTCTTTCCATGCCACTGTGAGATGTTGCTACTCACTATCAATTAACACTAGGTCTGACCTCAGTACAGACACAATAACCTTCACTAGCAATGTAGCACCAATCCTCTCCACTTCCTTGAATCTTCCGACCTGGTCTTCTGCCTTGTTACACCTTGTTTATATATATATATATATATATATATATATATATCGGCTCTATCAAAAATAATTTTACAAAATTTGACGACGAGTTCCTCACACCAAAATAAGAACAAAATATTTGTCCGAAAATCCTTCCTTTTTTAGTTATTACGAACTTTTACTATGGAGGGAGCCGTATTGCTATGTAGACTAGGTTACATTTGTCATTCGTGTACAAATGTGGCTAATTCTTTTCAACGCTTATCGTGTGTAGTGGTGAGTTAACTAAGACATGTTCCGTCAAATAATGGCAGGATATTCATATCCTGAGTAGTCAGATATGATTTTTACACACTGCCGCGCAAATGGTAATGAACGCAAGGCTGCATATCTGTATCAGATTGCTTTTACAGACTGAATGCAGCCGAGTCATCCAACCTTTGCTGCTGTTTATCGTCGCGTTGCTGAGATAGGATCGGTGACAGCAAAAACTATGTATCGAAGAAGATCGTGACCCGCTCGTACGCCTGACTACGAAGAACACAGGCTGTCGGCAACGATCCAGTTATCAGCACACATCAAGTGACCCTAGCATTTCGTACATCTCCTAGTACGTATCTGAAGGGTATTTCAAGAGCATCTCTTGTATCCGTATCATTTGGAACGTTTGCAGGGTCTTTCGCTCTCGGGTCACTCACCACTGGAGAATTGATGGTTTGTTGCACAGACTGCCGATCCGTTGTTTATCTCTTCGGTCTTGTTTATGGATGAGGCAACATTTAGAAGAAATGAAATAAGAAATTTACACAACCAATATTTGTTGGCGGATCTGTTATTGTAGGCGACTGTCTGATAGGTCCATATGTTCTTCCAGCACGTCTTATAGGAGCTGTTTTTAAGGGACTTTATTTCGAACACACTTCCAGACATGCATGATGGGGATACAGCACATTTTTGTCACATTGTTCGCTGTGCATTGGCTAATGTCTAACATGAAAAATGAATAGGTACGGGAGGATCGGTCCCATGGTCTGCACGTTGCTCCGACCTCAATAATTAAGACTTTTATCTGTGGGGCCACATAAAATAATTGAATTACGTAACAGAAATTATTAGGTCGGTGCAAAAATAATGACGTAATAATGTCGTTTTTTGACGTTAAAAAATACGTCAAAAACGACATTATTACGTCATTATTTTTGCACCAACCTAATAATTATGCACAGATGCTTCATCAACGTGTAAGAGTATTTGAAAGGGTCAGTAAGTCATTGATCCAACGGGTGAATGCGCGTATAGAAGCATGCGGAAGACATCTTGAACATTTTTATTAGTTGCTGTGTTGAGGTACAACGATGGCCATTTGTATATATGTTTATACGGGGATTTAACATTGTTTTGGTGTCAGGAACCCGCCCCAAACTTCGTAAAAATTATTTTTCGATCGTATCTTGGATTTACACTTCACAGCATCTAGCGTAAACTTTAAAGTGAATAAAAACAAAGGATTTCCAGACATATGTTTATATTTATCCTTGGTTTGTTATCAGTAACCCGCACCCAATGTTTGTAAAAGTATTTTCGATACACCTTGTATATATATATATATATATATATATATATATATATATATATATATATATATATATATATATATACCGTGTGTAACAGTAAATTTATCCAAATCGCGTAACAAAATAACTGTCCATCCCACAAATGTTTTAATATTTAAAAAAAAAAACACTAATGTAGTTTCTTTTTTTCCTGTTTTCAGATAAGACGCTTAGCCATCTTAGACCATTTCATTTGTCATAAGAATAACAGAAAAACATTTTAATTTATTCCGCTTGAAAGAGAACAGGTTAAAATCGTTTTGTGTCAGCCTCATTGTCTTCCGAAATGAGCAATGATGAGAGGAGAATGATCTTTCCGGTCTTTAGATATGATACCAATATTCATACTCTGGCTTCCTTCTTCAAAGTCCATTCAAGAACCATCAAGAGAACGGTGAATAAGTTTCAAAAAGGAGGGAGAGAAGAGAACAAAACTGGATCAGGAGGTCACAACATGGAGGGGGGTCATCATTTCAACTAAGTGATAAAGAGATCAATTGGAAAAGATCCAACTCAGTCCATAAAACTTTTCACACCTGAGAGAGGAGTTTCAGCTATGACAGTCTAAGGCCAGTGAGAAAAGTCTAGAAAATGAAATCGTACAGAAAATATGTGAGGCACCAAGTTGCGCCAGGACAAAATGTTAGAAGGTTAGAGAGGGCGAAGATGATCTTGAATAAGTTGGAAAATGATCCTGGAATAATATATATATATATATATATATATATATATATATATATATATATATATATATATATATATATATATATATATATATATATATATATATATATATATATATATATATATATATATATATATATATTTATTTCAATCCTTAAAGAGATTCGGAGTTTTTGAAACTATGATTAATTAATGATGAATATGGAATTTTTTTTTTATGACCGATTTCCTCACGATTCTTTTGTTAAACTTGGGAAGTAATTATACATTATTATTGACAATGTAGAGCCTAATATTGTTATATAAACCTTGCAGATTCCCAGTAACACACACTATATATATATAGAGAGAGAGAGACAGACAGAGAGTCATCCACAGACAGATTATTTCGCTGTATCACAGCTCATCTTTTTGGCTAGATATCTGATCGCTTCAGGCCGCGATCGAAATCCGGCTGATTTGGCCACAGGCGGGGATTCTACCACTAAGCTATTGGCGAAAGAAAGGTGAATTTTTGCGTACTTATATTAAAATAAACACGCTATTGACCGAGATTACTCAATCCGTTAGGAGATTTTTGCGTTATTATTAGCAGTAGTAACTGCTTACAAATATTTCTCTCCAAATTGCTCAACCGAATTCATTTTTCGGTGGTATATATCGTTATCCACAGACAGACGGTTTCGCTATATATGCACCCACACCCACACACACACACGCACACACACACACAAACATATATATGTGTGTGTGTGTGTGTGTAAAATGTTTCTTAAAAAAGTGCTTCAGTATACTTTTTCAGAGTACACGAAGAAAAATGAGAGTTTATTCTCTACTTCAAACTTAACTGTCTTCTAACTGTGCTCTCACCCTTCCCACCCTCACTTTCTGTTAGGACGTACGCATTTAGCCGCAAAAACGTATGAAGTAATCGGAACGTGGTGACGTCATGAAAAACACAATCAAAGCTGATAATTTCTTCTCTCACCACTGATAGGTATGCAGCATCTTCTTGATATATGATAGCATCAATTAAGACGTGTAAAACATTTTTAATTCCTCATCAGATATTGCATTGTTATCATTCTATATAGAATCTATATAGATATGTTTAGCACTTAATTAATATGCGCGTATCAAGAACACTGTTGGTGTTTTATGACAAACAAGATTAAATGTAAAAACAAAAGCGTACTGAATTATAGAGGATTAAGCAGCTCAACAAAATATAAAATGTTCGAAATATTACCTTTGTATACCTCTTGAAAAATAAGTTTCAATTGAAGGATATTATTCAAACAAGTTTAGTAGGCATCAAATTAACACTCTCTTTTGAGAACGTAGGCGATCAGGATTCTCGAGTGAATCATCTCTCATGTAGTCCTTAGCAACGCTTTTTTTTTGTTTTGTTTATGCTATCCCTTCCACACTCGAGAGCTTAGCCGAGAGATTACAGCGTTAGCATTTTGATCATGAAACCAGTATTTGATTTTCACCTGGATCGTTTTGTTCAGGAGGTAAATCCTTGATAATGGCATTGAGATATGATCCCTGCATGTGTAAAACAAAATGGCCGAAAACCATACAATGTTTGTACCCAAGTATTGTGAGTAACATTGGGAAGATGGAACTGCTTCAGAAACACAAATGTACCATAGAGCGGGCGTTTGAACAAATGATTTACTAGCCACCTAAGTAAACGGGCATACTTTAATACGAGTAGCCAGCCATACATTCACTTCCGCCTTTGTCATTTATTTACTCAAAAACATTGGCTTTGTATCTCTTTGTTTACTTCTGTCTCTCCTGCCCCGGGTATATACTGTGAATGCCAAATTATGCACGCTTATCGTTCCTCTGTGTTTCCTAGAAATTTGAAACTGCTTTTTACTTTTCAGTGACTATTTTGTTTCTGTTGAAACTTGACTAATGCATGGAATAATGATGCAACACAAAATGTACTTAGAACAAAATGTATTGAAACAAGAAAGTGTACACAATATTTACATATAGTCTTTTGTATATTCCTGGGAAGACCATTCCTGAAGAATGTGTTGACTGAGTCGCAGTCGGGCAGAGTCTCTGGTTGAATCTCTTGATTCCTCCCACTCTCTTCCCGGTACCAACCATATTTATATGGTCGCTACTCCACTATGCAAATTAGGTGGATCCTACAACAACAGTTTCCATTCTCTTTAAAACTTCCTCGTTTCTTACATGTTCAAATCACGTTTTTCTCAGCATTCTTTTTATAGTTATCTCAATCTCCACTTTATCTGTATGGAAATTGTTCAGCACTCACAACCATATAGGAGGTTTGATATTACATAAGAGTTTATCACTCTTTTCTGTGTTTCTAACGAACATTTCCCGTTATATAAAAGGTTTTTGCATTTGGAAGACATCCTTTGATATTCCAATGTATCTTCGGATTTCGGTGTTACATTTTCCGTTATCTCTTAAAATTTTCCCACTTGCTTTATTTTAGCTTCCCCAATTCATAGCTCGCATTTGGAGCCTGTTACTCTTGCTGACGGCTATAGATCCTTTCTTCATACAATTGATTGTTAGGATTTTAAAATTTAGAACTCGCTTTTCTATGTTTGATAAGGCTCACTTGAATTTGAATGAAGCATTAGATTTACTCGTTTCATTTGAGGTGAGTAAATGAAAAACTTTCTTACGTCACGTGTGATCAACGTGTCTACCAGGTGATAACTCATGAGTGAATTTTTTTTTTATTTATGACGACGTCAACGAGTTATCTCGTGTTTAGAATTTTCTGCTGCATTGTCATATGCATGCGCCAACGATAATTTTAATCGCAGTTGAAACTTTTAGCGTGAAAACAATGTTAACACCTATTTGAAGGTATAAAGCAACACATTCAAATTGGGTATTATAAATTTGATATTTGAAGTGAAATTTGGTAATTGTCTTCTGTCAGTCAACGTCCAAAGTTCAGAGTGTTCACAAAGCAGATACAAATCCTGAATGTGAATTGTTCCACTATTTTAAGAAAGCTTAATAGTGGCTTTATATATTTGTTCAGTTGTTGATGCCATACAAGGATATGTCGCTTAAAAATTGATTATGAGTTACAATGTGTAATAAAATAGACATGTGATTATTGGGGATATGTGGTGTATATATATTTAATCTCATTACTATCAATAACTGTATTTTGATTACGCTATCCATGCTTTGGTGAAACACTGCAGTTGAATAAAATATCTGTTGAAAGAGTAATTTTTCTTAACATTTAGCATATATATATATATATATATATATATATATATATATATATATATATATATAAAGTGCATTTTACAATATTTTTTAAAAAATTCAGTGTGTGTTTTTATCATGAGAGGTAATCAACGAAATTATGTGGAATTAAGAGCTTGCGCTATTAATTTTCTTCCGGTAGCTGTGTTGCGAATTCACACTAGGACCGGCGGACTGTTTTCAAACAGATATATATCCCAGAAGATTGAACGCTAGTTTTCAATTTAGGGAATTAGGTGATTGGTGCAACACAGTTTTACTAGTTCTACTTTATGAACATTGAGGGACAGACTCCTGCGTGGTTGTTTCCAAGAATTCTTACATAATTACCTCTATCTAACCAATGCTAGAGAATCCTCTTACAAGAACATTCCATGAAAAATGATAGTAATTATTTATTATTTAAGTCTTTATATTACTTATTCAGCGAGTAATGATTATGTCTATGCGTTTAAAATAAAATTTGCCTTTAAAGGAGTGCCCTTAGCCGTGCTGATGTTGCTACCTGCCTTACTTCTTGCCTATCTCACACTGCGAATTTTTTCTAAGCTACATACTAAACATTAAATCTATTATGAAAAAAGAACTAAACAAAATGAACACAAAACAATCAGCTTTAAAAAAGGACTCGTAACTGGATAAACCAAATGAAAAAAGAATGTTAACAACAAATACTTTTGCACACCGAACCCAGTTCTGCGAAATCAGAATCAACGTTGAGTTTAAGCAAGCGAATGAGTCAATTGGAGTAAAGTTCCATGCAGATTTAACTTTTTCCCACTTGTGACGAATGCAGCTATCGATTTTTTTTGCATGCTAGCATGCTAGTTAACATTCGTGTCAGTCAGCTGTTGGCTCTCATGCTGGCCAATAGAATCTATTGGCTCTCACTCTGGCCAATACAAAATGGCCACAGACTACATGAAAACTGCCGTAGAAGCATGAAGAAATCGATTATTTCCACTATCGATGGGAGTTGGGAAATGCAAAGTCGGTCTTGGCCTTCCTACTAACTTGGAGCTTGTGCATGTAAATTTTAGTGCAAAACCGTCGAAAATTGCGGCCGTGCACTCGTTATACACACACACACATCCTGCCTTTTATATATATATATATATATATATATATATATATATATATATATATATATATATATATATAAACTTTTAACTTTTAGTTCTGTGTGCAACTGGTTTTTAATTTGGGCCGTATCACGTTTGATGGAATTTCAAGTCACTCAATGAAATGCATAAATTACGCAAAAAATGAAAATAACAATGACATCTCATTTTAAGAGATACATTTAACAAAATTACGCAAAAATAACTTGAAATTCTAAAGAGTAAATTTATTCAAATAAAATTCCCATTGGCTTCAACCACGGACAAAGTTGAATTCGGAATCCTTCTGGACAATCTCCTTGCTTAAGTTGGTGAATTCTGCTTTAATCCTTGCATTCAGTTCACCTTTGGTGTTAGGAGATTTTTTGGTCTATCGCTCAACTGCGCCCCTCACATAATAATCAAGGGGGATGCAGTCTATGGGAGTTAGGTAGGGAGTGATGTGATCGCAGAAATTGTGTGACTGCCATGACTAGGTCCTTCTGCTTGTATGACATGGTGCAGTGTCCTCTTGCTAGACATAGGGTCTTACAGTAGCAATCTTCTTGACTCAGGGCAACACTATATACTCAAAGCACTTGGAGTAGGCCTCTGTATTGAATCTGATGCCCTATGGAAAGATGAATGGCGGTACAACGTCACCATCATTAGTTATTACTTCAAACACCTTCGTAATTACCATGAGACTCATCCAACTCTTTCAGAATTCTGTACACTCTCTTCAGATTGACATCCAAACACTCCGAAATGTTCGCATTGGAGCTTCTGGCAGGAATGTCAAGCAGTATAGCATGCCGATTCCAAATTGCTGGTTCTGTTAATTGCGTAATGGTGTTCTTTCTCATAGATGGTGGCCAAATGACTCTACTATAGTGTTTAGTTTACAGAATAAAAAGCAGACGACGCGCCGGTGCGAAATTAAAATACAAAATGGCGACAATTTACCTATATATATATATATATATATATATATATATATTCCATTTTTGAAGTATGGTTATTACTGCGTAGCGACAAAACATATTTTAAATCAGTTAATTTATAATATACATATATATATATATATATATATATATATATATATATATATATATATATATATATATAGAGAGAGAGAGAGAGAGAGAGAGAGAGAGAGAGAGAGAGAGTACCAATTCGGTATACGTATGGATTAAAATGATTTTTTTTAAATGAAAAAGCTTTACTCATTAAATATTGTCTTAGTTTTATTGCGTTTTTTTCATTTTGGATTCAGAACACAGTTTGGGTAAGTTGGGGTGTCGATTTTTGCTAAACAAAGTCGGTGATTAAATTTTTGAAAGAATTCTAGTGACTCATATAGTCACTAAAAAATATCACGTTTTCATAAAATAAAATAAGAGGGTGAAACACGTAAAAAAAAAACAAGATTTTCTAATAAAAATTCCAAAAATAAATTCTGAAAATTTCATTAAAATCCGATAATTATTTGATTTTTGCAAGTACTTCCAAATTTATGTGGCTTGACCACAAAAAAGAGGCAGAATTTGGTCTGCTGAAAGTTATTACATCCGCTGATGCAAGAAAGATAAGTTTTTTAATAAAAATTTAGAATGTTCTATAAAAGATTGAAAATTTTCATTACACATTCAAAAGATACTTAATAATATCATAAATATTTTAACAATAAAACTATTTTTTCATTAGGTTTGAAACATATTTTTATCAGGGTATACTGATGATTTAGCGATTTCGTGGAGGTCTTAATATATATATATATATATATATATATATATATATATATATATATATAGAGAGAGAGAGAGAGAGAAAGAGAGAGAGACAGTGATATTAACTGCAACTCTGTAAGTTTTTGAAAGATTTTAGAAGAACAATAGTTTAGATAAACAAAATCGAAATCTTACAAAACAATATGCATTAGTTTCTTGTTAACACTCTGTGAATTAATCTGTATCTTCAAGATTAACATAACGTACAACCATGGTCGTTGTGCATGAAAAATATAATTTTAAAAGAAATCCTAATATTTTTTTCTTTTCGGGCAGTCTAAGCATTTTACCTATATGTTTCTTTCAAAGACAATTTACCAAATATATATAAATATATATTTTGAATATAATTAATGAACGAATTCTATGTTTGATCGCAGTTCTAATTACATGAATGCAATATGTCTAGAGCCTAATTTTAGATACAGTATTTATTTTATATTGGATGTATGGTATAGTGGACTCAGCGCTCCGAGTTCAAATTTTGGCTTTAGTCCTGAATAAGCTATCCACTATATTTCCTAAGAATTTTTCGAAATTCACAGATAAAAAGGAAAAGGATTCTCTGAAAGTTTATGATCCCTTCATCCTGAATGGACATGACATTGAAAAGAATTCTTATTTTAGGCAAAAAGTAGTTATTTTTTTAATATAAAATATTTTTTGTCAATGCACTTAATTTAATAATGAATAATGAATATATTATTTGAACATTATACAACACATTCTCAGATCAAAATTCGGTTCATTCCTTGTATGGCACCGGGCTTATTGACCCACTGTTGAAAAATTATTATACAGGTTGCGGCAGAAATATCTTCCACATTTACAAGTTTTACAAAAAGAACAAAGTAACTGCTATGTGATAGTGATATCGTTTTTATTCATTTCGTTTTAAAAAAAAATATATCCTCCAAATGGTGGCCGTTATTAGTCATAATCTGTTCCAGACGATTGATAGAAGTTTCTATGACTCGGAAGTTCGAGCGATGAGAAGTCTTCTAGATGGCTTTCTTGTAAGCGCTGAATCTGTGGCCCGGAAATTTCCAAACCATAGCAGTATCGTTTTTCTATCTGAAATAGAATTATTCCGACTTAACAGGAAAGGATCACGAAAAAACTTTGTTGCAATTACAGATTCACCAATCTAACAACAAAAAAAAAAAATGTTTCAACAGCAAACGAACAGTGCGCATCCGTCCAAGGCATTACAGTAACTGATGCTATCTGTAAAACAAATGATAAAGCATTAGCTAAATGAAGACACTAATATCATTTTTTTAAGTTCACTAGTACTACAGAGGAAACAGTTTATAATATGGGATGTATTTCTGCCGCATCCTGTATTACTATTAGGTTGGTGCAAAAATAATGTCGTTTTCTCACATAGTGAGAAAACGACATCATTTTTGCACCAACGCATAGTTTTAATTTTATATAGAAAAGATTATATTTTTCAATAATTTTCAGAGAAAAAAATCTAGATTTTGTGGGGAGTTAGTATTTACTGACATTTCACTTCTGAAGTAGAGCCACAAAATTGACTCTTTTCAGAAACGAAAAACAAATATCAATAAACAATTAATAATATCTCACTGGTAAGACACAAATCCATATATTAACTGGATATTTTATTTACAGGCAGTTTCAGTCAAGGAAAGATTCCTTAGCATAAGCCAGAATTATTAAAAAAAAAAAACTCTCATATTGAGAGAAAGTAAAGTTTAGCATAAATACAAGTTTGTAAGGCATTTCTGTTGTCTAGAGCATTATCCATTGATCCCTAGTCATACTGGACAGTTTCGATTCAATCGTAATTGCCCAACATGCCAATTACAAAATGGAGATACCAAAATCAATCCAGTACAACAGTTCATATTTCCTGTGAAGTGTTTTAACAGAGAGCGAAAGTTCAACATCGAAATCCGAAAACGCATTGGCATAACGAATGGTTCCTCCAGGAAGCTATGCAAAGTACTAAAAGTAGGAAAATCTCGTTAGAAACGAAGAGAAGAGTCCTTAAATGTTATGTAATATCGGTCCTTTTATATGACAGTGAAAGCTGAACAATTTCATCCTAGATGAAGAAAAGACTTGAGGCAGCAATAATGTGGTTCTACTGAAGGATGCTGAGAATAACTTGGAAATAAAATGTGTGCAATGACGAATTTTTAGAGAAAATGTAAACAAATATTAATTAGCATCAGAAAGAGACAGTTGAAATTTCTAGGAGACATAATGAGGAGAGTGTGCTTAGAAAATTTAACACTCACATGGAGTGAGAGAGGAAAACAAACCATAACCTATGTAGCGAACTTGTGTAAATGGATAGTAGAATAGGGTTTAGGAAAGATAGCAAAAAGATAGACTTTACTAAGAGCTACAAAAGACAGGACATTGTGGAGAACCATGATCGCTAACGTCTTGAAGGGCTATGGTAGATAGAAGTACTGTCACTGAATGTGAGGTTAGTCTAACGTTGATTATTGAACCCTTGCAGTGTAGCGTTTTATATGTTTGGGATGTGAAATATATTTAATATATTTGTTAATATGAATGATTTCGTATTCATGATGTACTGTTTAATTTGCATGACTCTTAATGAATGTCCTTATTTACATATTATTTCATTTATATTATGCTATACTCATACTCAAAAATAGAAGGTCCAAAGGCAAAGATACATCTTTTCACTGGAATTATTCAAACTTTAAACTGAGGCTATCTAAATGAGTTGGAGCTCCTACCAAAATGTATTATCTGCGGGCGCAATCTTATCAGTATAAGATACGGTGTTGATGGCACAAATAAAAAGTCCACAAAACTTTCTAGACAAGGCAGTAAAAGAAATCGGAAAGAAAGGACTATCAATTGTAAGTAAGTAGAATGTATGGTTGTCAACAAGAGAAAAATTCAAGATATTAGGTTGGTGCAGAAATAATGTCGTTTTTTGACCTATTTTTAACGTCTAAAAACGACATTATTTTTGCACCAACCTAATACAAGCTACGAATTGGAAATTACAAAATTAAACAGAGAAGTTTATATATCTGGGAAGTGTCGGAAAATTGACACCAAAATGCGAAATCATATTGGAGTAGCAAAACAACCCTTAAGCCTAAGAAAGTACTTAGGAACAAGAAATGTTCTTTAGTAAATAAGAAAAAAGTGCTGAATTGCGATGTAAAATAAGTTCTTCTACATGCTAATGGATGCTGGACAGTTCTCTCACAGATGAAGAGAAGGTTTTTCAATATGATGTGGCCGTAAATTCTTACTATACAGATACATGCACATGCACATTACATGACGGTTTGCTATCATATGAAAGCAGTGTACGACGGACGGAAAATCACTTGTTCATTTAGAGCATACATTACATTTTTATGAAGCGTTATTTGAGAGAAAAGACGTGACACACCAAGTTACAATATGATTGAAAGATATTCGAAAACAATCAAGAAACAACGCAGACTTCGAGACGAATTCTGTTTAATCCGCAAACAAATTCTTTAATAATGGGTCACAAAAGCCAAATGCGCTCATAAAATGGTGGACTACTTATGTCTAATCCTGAAACCGGAACTTAGAAAAATTGCTACCATCGAAATAAAGAATAAATAATTTTCAACAGCTTTTGTTGACCTTTACGCATAATGAACACTCGATGATAAATTGAAATTTAATGCGTGACGTATTGGCATACATTTTTTCAGTGCATCTTTATACATTAAATATCTGATGTGAATTTTCAAATTAATCTTGTACATATATACGTCTACTAATTGTCTGTGCGTCGAATATTGCTGCCATGTTTGTTCTGATACTTCTGTTAAGTATCTAGATATGCGTTACAAAATTCAAAAAAGAATCTGCAATGACATTGGTCCTGTCTTGGCATCTCGCTTCAGTCACTTTCCCATCGTCGTAGCATAGCTTCCATCTGTCGTTTCTATAATACTTTAATGGTTCTGATTGGTCTGATGAGCTTTTTTCTTTTGTACAACGACTTCAGGAATTTAAGTGCAGTATAGTTTGGCAGCGAGATATCGTCATATTTATCTCAGCTTATAACATTGTATTTTCTTTGATCGGCGCAAAACACTTTGAAGAAGAAAAATTCTTCAGTATAAACAGGATTCAAAAGTTCGGCCAAGACATTTACCCATCAAGACCCGAGGAATTTTACTCAAAATTTATTGGAGTGTTTTCTTGTAAGTGGTACCAAGTCACTGCAAATAATGGTTAATAGAAGTGAATAAAACGTGAATTATTAATTGAAGAATAAAAACGATAAAAACAAGCGAAAATTATGAATTATTCAACCTAATATAATTTAGAAGAATGTATATGATAAAAAGGAATGCTCCATTGTATATATATCAGGCAATGAAAGGGTTAACTTGGCTAATAACTAACGAAATCGGAAGCATAATATATATTAACCCTTTTTCATCTCTCCAATGTTGTGAGACCGAATTATTTTTTTTATTATTTCTTTTGATTATTTTCTTTGATTAACAGCACATCAAAACCTTTATGGGTCAAACTATTAATTTTCTTGAGACATTTGGAGTAATAGAATAAAAACGATAAAAACAAGCGAAAATTATTAATGACAACCTAATATAACTAAATTTACATTATTTATATTATTCGGACTATTGTCCTCAATATTTCTGAGAAATATAGACAGATAACTAAATTTAGTAGAATGTATATAATAAAAAGGAATGCTCCATTTTTATATAAGGCAATGAAAGGGTGTAACTTGGGATATAAATAACGAAAGCAGAAGCATAATATGATATTATTTCATTATATTAACATTCTATCATCTGTCCTATGTTGTGGGACTGATTTTTTTTTATTTCTTTGATTAACGGCATATCAACTCCTTTATGGGTCATTTAATGCCAAAATTTAATTTTCTTGAGAGATTTGGATTAATAGAAATAGTCTGCCATTATTCTGCTTTCATAATTAAATTCTTGGTGGATGATACTCGGCTTTTGTCGATATATATGTTTGTATCGACATAATTAATGGAGGCAGTGTATTTTATGTTGTAATTTTGATAAAGCTATATTTTGGAATACAGTTTCATATCTTAAAAAAATGTGGGATATACATGGATTAATGTCATGAAAGAGTTCTTTCATGTTGGCTTGTTAGGTAGTTGGTTGATTTTGTTTAGCGGCATATCAACTCCTCTATGGGTTATTTAATGCTGAAATCTAAATATTTTGAACACAATTATATAGCTTCAACTAAATATATTTTAAACACAATTACATGCCTTCAACTACAGATAAAATGTATTGTTGTCATGTTGCTATAAAATGTATTTTTGTTAATTTTACTATAAGACGTATTGTTGGAAATCTTTTAATATAAAAATATATTGCTGGTATTTTTACTGTAATCATGTATTTTTATACTTTCATAGTTTGAGTATCACTATCTCTCAATAACTGGGGCCCTAACAGGTGCTATAACCCCGGATCAGGGTGAATCTGGGGATAACAGCAATTAAGAGGTGGATCCACGCACCTCAAAACCTCCAATCTCTCAACCAGAAGCCTTGCTGTCGGATGCAGTTTATCATCACATCTCGGTTAAGAAACCAAAAGACGATCTTTCCCTGATCACTAAAATCTTAACCTGTTCGGATCTCGGGAGAAGCGTTATATTGCCAACATGTCCTCATAAACGGTAACCCTTTCTTCGTTCTCAGTGACTAAAAGCCACATGAAGTTGAAACACCAGTTCCCCTACAATCACCGAGTTAAACAACGTCGAGCATGGTCATTACGTAGATGGGTGACCACTTAGTGTATAATTGTTCGGAAGTTTAATCCCAGTTAAGTTGTTTATATTCACTTACGCGCTAATAAGCTTGAGGAAGGTAAGAATCCAACATTTTCCCCCAGTTATGGGTTAACTAATAAGACTTTTATCACTAAACCATTATTATCCTAAAAATGAGATTCTTGTAATCTAAGATTATTTTCTGACTTTAATTAAGCTGCAAATGGTTGAGAAACCGTAGATAAACGAATGAAACAATCAGTCTTATTCTGTAACCCTCTGCCTCGAGTGGCTCATGAGCATCGTGCAGGGTGAAAATTATTCTAAAAAATGTGAAGAGTTATGACGATACTTTAGAAATCTTCTTTTTCTTTATCATCTTTCTTGCCATCTTTCTCTTTTTGTCTCTCCCTTTCTCACTCCCACTTTCTCTCTCTCTCTCGTGCCCAACCAGATAGTTTCATCTTACTATAATCCTCGCCGTGGGCATCACGTGTTCACACACGATTCAAATAGGGAAAGCGGAAAAAGTGAAAATATGCGAGCAGAACACAACCATGTGTTGAATTAATCTCGAAAAAAAGATAAAATAAAACCTTTAGAGAGGAGGAACTAATTGCTTGCAAAGCAGTGAAATGATTTAGTAAGGAAATTTTCGACGGAAGCAAAGGAAGCAGCAGATCTTTAGATCAAAGATGAAAATCGAAATCACCCCAGAAGAATGACGCTGCTGGCGAAACATTTGCATAGGTATTTCCTTATGTTTCTTATGATACAGCACAACATCAGCACAGTTTTAACAGTTGACACTGACTTGATATTATGTGTACACACGTCGTTTAAAACAATTGATTAATTCATAGATGTTTGATTCATTCATATATTTATCGCACTCATAAACAATATCAACATTTTATTTTTTTCATTTATTTCATTGAGCAGGGGATGATTGAAATCATTCTTGAAATCAATAATCTAAGTTTGAAACTGTTTATGGTGTGTTGTCTTTGTTAGCGCTAGGAAAATGTCATAAGATTCCTTGCTAGAGAATTTTAACATTAATTTAAGATATCTTCTCGTTAGTCGAAATTCAGAAATTTAAGAAAACATCACGTTGAAATAGTGGCTGCCGTACGATCACTGAAGTTACGCAAAGGCGAGACTGTTGAGTACCTGCATGGGTAACCGCTCGGGAATAACAAGTACTGTAAGCTTAGATGTGCGGGTGGTGTAAGATTATTATTTTGAAAACGAAAATTCTTACAATTTAAAAAAATATATTTTCTGGCTTTAATTAACCTGCAAAGGTTTCATAACTAATCAATCGTTGAGATTCAGAATTAAGCTTAGCGCACTGATTTATTAATAGGTTTCATTTGTTTTCTTTTTTAGAGTTACATTTTTTTTATTTAATGGCAGTGACATGCTTATGAGAAATTCCTCCTAATTAGGGAGTGAATAAAAAAAAAAGATTAAGATTTATTTTTTGACTATATTTTACTTTAGTTTAATTATTTAAAACGAAGAAAAATATTTTATTTTCCATGAAAAAAATATAATTTATTTGTTGCAATTTTTGATCAAGGGATTTTTGGTCAAGGAATATTTCGTTTTCTGAGTCACTGATAGAACTGTATTTATTTGGAACTAAATTTATACTTCTTTTATTTGCCATTGTGGTAATGGTTGGTTTATCAAAAGATGTTATTAAAATAGTAGTGGTTAATTCTCCTGTGATCTCCTTATTAAAATCTATATCATTATGCATGTGATTCTTAATCTATGTTTATTCATTCATTTTTAATTCCGAAGCTGAAGACTTTTAGATGTTTGGGGGATAGTTTTGTTAGATAACATTTGCTATTAGGTCTTATATCTTTCCGCCCACTGTTTGAAGATAGGATTTGTATTTTTAAATATTCTCGGGAATGGAATCAGTAATTGGATTCAAGAATTAGTGATTACTTCTCCTGTGAAATATTCGTGAAAATTTGTATCGCTATGCTTGACCAGTGAGTTTTCGGTTTTAATTCTGATAGCAAATTATAGTCCGAAGCCGTGTGTTAGATAACATTTGTGTCTTGCGATTTACTGTTTAAAAATCGGGTGTGTATTTTTAAATATTCTACTGAATACCTGGATTCAGGAGGCTGGCAACTGCTCGATCAAACCATTTGTTGAAATGAAAGAACTTCACAGAATCGTGTCATTACTTCCCATATCCTTAATTATCATCAACAAAAATTCAGAGATGCAAAAAATAGATAACCACTCCCAAAATATATGAACCCCTCCACTGAATATAATCCAAAGCAACGTAACTTGTAACTTTTCTCTTAATAATCAAAGGTCATTATTTACTGATCTCAATTTATAAAGAAGTAATTATTTTGCATTACTTTAATATACTATACCATTAACGGGCTATTAATAATTAGCTTCAGAAATTGGATGTAATATATATATATATATATATATATATATATATATATATGAGTTGCGTTTTCCCTTCTCCGTCTCCCCCCACCTAACTTCCGGTGTTCGTATATAATGGTGGTGGAATGAACTAAAATCTTTCCTTCTACCTGCCTGAGGAGCCCTAACGGTTGAAACCTGGGTAGCGGGGTAGTTTTGGTGTTCCTGATTATATATATATATATATATATATATATATATATATATATATATATATAAAAGAAAAACAGAGCACTTTAAGGTACCATTATAATAATTTATTTCACCAGTGCCCTTTTAAATGACGCCGGATCATCAGATAGCACTTTCAAAAATGAAATGAAACATTTTTCGTTTAATTTCATTTTCTGAAGTGCTATGTGATGATCCAGCGTCCTTTAAAAGGGGTCTGGTGAAATAAATTAATATAATGGTACCTTAAAGTGGTCTGTTTTCTTTTAAATATTAGCTCTGGATTTACATTGAGCTCTCAGGATTTCATCCTTCTTGGGATTCACTCATACGGATTACCAAGTTCTTTATAACTTATATATATATATATATATATATATATATATATATATATATATATATATATATATATATATATATA
The DNA here is from genome assembly GCA_963932145.1 of Acanthosepion lycidas. Taxonomy (NCBI): domain Eukaryota; kingdom Metazoa; phylum Mollusca; class Cephalopoda; order Sepiida; family Sepiidae; genus Acanthosepion; species Acanthosepion lycidas. The sequence goes on along the minus strand of OZ010573.1, from coordinate 86,673,970 downwards.
TATATCAAGTTGTGTATTTGAAAAGCTTCTTCTATGTGCTATGTTCCTTTAGGTCGTTGACGATCAAAGCTCTCAACAATTCCCTGTTCTTTGTAGGATTAGAAAATTTTGTCTTTTCTATCTCTCCTAAATTTTGTTCTATCATCTATTTGCACAAACTTGTTAAGTATTAGGTCGGTGCAAAAATAATGATGTAATAATGTCGTTTTTTGGCGTTAAAAAATACGTCAAAAAACGACATTATTACGTCATTATTTTTGCATCAACCTAATAGTTTATTCGCTGTTTCCTTCTGCCCCTCTTGCATTCAATTTATCATGTGAATGTCAACTTCTTCAAGCCATCTTTTCTCATTGTATATCCCAGAAAGTTCAACAGTCTCTTTCTAAGTAAAAATATCTTTTATGTAAAACGAACTTTTTGCTCACATGTTCTGTCCGTGCTAATCACAGTATTATTTCATTGAACACCATCTGTTGCCTCAAGTCTCCTCTTCATCAGTGGAGAGTATATCCTGCATTCACTGCCATATAGAAGGATTGATCTTACATAGCACCTCATCAGTTTTTTTTTTTGTTTTTTTTCTTTTGGAAGGCGTCTTTTGCTACTCAAATATTGGATTTCTATCTCATTTTTCGGCGTGTATTAAAACAATTCCTTGATAGTTAAATCTCTGTAATTACTTGATTTTGACATCTTGGTAGCTAGTATCTTGGATTGTCTCTGTTGCTAAAGGCTATACATTTGAGATTCTACTCTTTTTCAATGATTACATCATCGATGAGTTAGTACCAGTCATTGCAAAAAAAAAAAAAAATTCTTTATATTGCTTGTATCTTTGATTGATAAATATCCATTAGTAAGTTCTTAGTCTAATTGATAAGACGTTCATGTTTCAAAACGAATTAATGTTTTTTAACATCATCTCATTTCTTGTCTACACATTTAAGTCTTTCGCGAATATAAATCATATGGTTCCATAGAATGATCAAGGAAATAAGATAATGCTGATTGTAATCATGTAATCTATATTATTTAGTTTACATATATGTGATATATTTGCATAGTTAGATTCAAATAATTTTAACTGTGTCAAGTAGCAAGGCCTCTGATCGGGAGACTGGATGTTTCTAGCAGCGTGGAACCAACTCTTAATTGCTGTTGTTGCTACGCAGAGTGGTAGCACCTATTAGGGTTTCAGCTATGGGCAGAAAGGGAACCCACAAACAAAACACTATGCATTTTTATTTTAAAAATACCAGCAATATTTTTTTTTTTTGAAAAGGATCAACAGTACATATTTATAGTAAAATTATCAACAAAATAATGTTTATGTAGTTGAAGGTATAAAACTGCGTTCAAAATATTTTCATATGGAGCCGTAAACTACGAAATCTCCACATATATTCTTAAATGCCTATAATTGATAACAGAGCCATTGGTTTATACAAATAGCTTCCCATACTTAATACTTCTCGTTTTCACTCTCGCGTGGTCATGTGTAACGTCCGCGTCTCGTATACACGAATTAGTTGTTGCTTTGAAAGTTTTCATGCAACAAAAACAGACTATTATTATTGTTTCGTCCGTGTATTGGTTATTATTATTGTTTCGTCCGTGTATTGAAAAATAATTGTCATCATTGATAATGGCTTATGTAAGCCGAAAGCTTAGATTGGATTTAATCATATATCAATATGGTGATTTCCTTTCGTCTTTCAATGATAATGTTATTAAGCTCATCAGACAATATGAAAGTAAATTACTTAAACTAAGTAGACAAAACCTGTCTATATTATTTAATGAAACATGCATTAATGAAAAATTGCTGCCTAAATATACACAATATATATATATATATATATATATATATATATATATATATATATATATATATATGTAAGAGAAATATAATATACATCCCTAAAAATTATAAAAATAATGGATAACAGAATGACTTATTTGAATACAAATTCTGTTAGGCCTTTTATACATGTATGCAAGATATTTTTTTTCAAAAAAGTCCATTCGGTTTCTGCCGTCACTAAACTCCAAACACATAAATAAGTAGCTAACTTCAGTCTTTCCTTTGCCCATGCACTCTCTTTAGATACTTGGCGCTATAACGTAATTTGACAGGAACTAGCGCTGAGACAACTTGTACTTTGTGTGTTTGCGATCACACTAAAGATGGAGAATCAAAACGAACAATATCGACACCTTATGATATTTTATTTTTTAAAAAATGTATGAAAACAGCAGAATCCTGCTGGAAGGTATGTGTGATATGTAAGGCAAGGATACTTTTGCGGAACCAGGAATAGTTTTCAAGATTTCGATCAAAAAAAAAATATATATATATATATATATATATTATTATTATTATTATTATTATTATAAGAGTTAAAACTTCAAATTCCTCTAGAATATTATGTTGCTTGAACAAGGTCGAAAACGTGAAGTTGTTTGAACGAATCTAATTAAGTGATATTGCATTTACTGATATCAACGTAGTGTTAAGAATTTGAAATATTAATCTCACAAAGTGCCGATACAGCCATTAATGCGTGGATATTAAGTTTGCTTACGCTTTGTCTTAATTATTCCAGGAATGTTTCAGAAATTAACTCAAGATATTTAAAAAAAAAAAAATAAACGAAGATTTTACCTTTTTTAGATTATAAATCGAACTCGTAATATTTTCACATTTATTGCAGCGCAAGCGGTTCATATTAGTCTCTCTCTCTCTCTCACACACTCTCTCTCTCTCTCTCTCTCGATATATATATATATATATATATATATATATATATATATATATATTTATTCTCTCTATGTTTTTTTCTTCTTCTCTACCCCTTCGATATTAATATATAACTTCCGTTAAGTTAACCGTTTAAATGTGTCAATATCTGCTAACTCACTCATTTCTTCTCTCTCTCTCCCCACTCACTTCCTCACTTCGATAATTTACATATGTTTAATACCGCCCGTCAAAAATGTGTAAATTTTCTTTACATTTTTTGTTTGGAAGTAAAGTCTGATGATCCACAGTCCTTTTAAAAGGGCTGCGGTGAAGTAATTTATTACACGGAACCTTAAAATGATCTGTTTTTATTTAAATTATTTGCTCTGGATTTACATTGAGGTCTTTAGATTTTATCCTCCATCAGTTTACCCATACGGATTACCTAGTTTTTCAAAAACTATATATATATATATATATATATATATATATATATATATATATATATATATATTTAGTTCTCAAAATGTGTGTGTATGTACGATTTCGATGAAATTTTCTTTTTTTGATAGTTAATTCTTCAGTGCCGATTTTGAGCCCAACTTGTTGGCAACAATGGCTCTCCACTACTTCCTGTCCATTATAAGTCTCTGCAACGTTTTACTATTTACTATATGTTCCTGGATATATATCTTTCACAAAATCTTTAATAAAAATAAATAGTTTAAATTATTACAATAATATTATCTATAATTCTCAAAATGTGTGTGTATATATATGTATGTGTCTGTGATCGGATGTTGTTCATGCATTTCCACGGTTTTCATCTGATTTCGATGATTTTATTTTGTTTGATAGATAATTCTTTAGTTCCAATTTTGAGTCCTAATTGGCTGGAAAAATTACAACCTTGATGAAGGTGAAAAATCGAAAAAACGGATTTTTTTATATTTTATGCAAAAATCAAAAGAAAAAATTTAATTTACTTTTTCACACATAACCTTCTAATCGTAGCTCATGCTGTGTGTATAGGATTCCCACCTCCATACGTAGATTATCGGTTGCTGCTGACCTTGATAATTAGCGTGTGCAGCAACGCGTGTCCGTGTGGCCCTGCAACACGCTCTGATGCACGCACATACACATGACATGCGGAACGCGACATCTGTTCGAGTTGGCCATTGGATACAGGTAGCCCTTTTCGCGTCCAATCAAATGTCGGCATGTCATGCCGATTAGCTACACAGCCCTAAGCTCATTAATACCGCTTAAATCAACTTCTACACGTCCTGTACTATTTACACATTCCCCTGCTCTTGGCCAAGCGTTCAATTTCTCTAAAGTGAGGTTACTATTTCCTTTGCATAAAACCTGCTACTACAGTTTTAAGGTGTTGCTTTCATTGTTATTTATAGCCGTTCCCAATTTATTTTTTTTCTATTGTCCTTCTAGTTTTTCATTGCATTAACCACAGTGAGATATAATCTTGTTTTTTAACTCAACATTTATTTTTCCAACCTTTCCTAAAGTTATTCGAGCTTGGTGATTCCTGTAGCTTTACAGCGTTTTCTTCTAGTATTTGCCCACACATTCCATTTGACAATTCATACATGCCGTAAGATATTCCACCAAAGAAAAGAACTTGCCTAGGTCGTAAAAACCGCTGCCGCCAGTTTCGCCACGTGAATAAGAGATAACGAATCGTCTTTAGAACGTTCAGTTTGCCTGTCGCAAAATGCCTCTCAGAAAGCTTCATCCAGAGCCATTGAGTCCGAAAATCAATGTAGACATCGGATTTCCAGAAGAGCATACCTGAACGCTTCTGCACGCGAGACTGAAAATGTTGACCAAAGGAATCAGCTAAAGAGGAGAAACCCCTCTTCAACTGCTGCTGTGCGTGAATAAGGTTAATTTAAATTAAACTATTTAGAGATTTAATTGGTAAAAAATTTAAAAACGGCACAAGTGAGGGATTAGAATGGTACTTTTTCCATTAATTTTCGAAGCATTAAAAAAGCAAATAATTATAGCATTTTATTGGAATTTTCGGAAATTATTTATCAGAGTTCTTTTTTCAAAATGGTCTTAGAAAGATTTTTATGTCTGATATTGAATGATTATATATATGCACACACCTGGACGGTCATATACACACAATTGGAATTAAATTAAGATGTATATATATATGTTCTTCTTTTGTGTGCCGTGTCCTTTCAAGACGTAGACAATCATGGCTCTCCACTTCCTCCTCTCCCTTGTAGTTCTCAATATGTTTTGTCCTTTTGCTACTTCTCCTAAATCCCGTTCTCTCATCCACTTGCTTAAGCCCGCTACGTATGCCACGCGCTGCTTTCCATTGTCTCCTTTTCCCTTTATACTCCCGGCGAGTATCAGATTGTCCAAACCTTTTTTTGTCATTACGTGTCCCAGAAATTTTAGTTGCCTTTTCCTGATATTAAGTATAAGTTTCCTCCTTGTTTGAACCCTCTCCAAAACCTCATCGTTGCTCCCATGTTCGGTCCATGGTTTCCTTAAAATCCTTTTGTAGAACCATACCACCGTTGCCTCGAGTCTCTTCTTCATCTTTGAGGAAACTTTCCAGCATTCGCTGCCTTTGAGGGGGACAGCTACCATGTAACAGTTTAGCACCATTTTCTTTGTTAGCAACGAAATACATCTGTCTTGTAATACTTTGTTTAGCTTTTAGAATGTGTCTTTGGCCATCCCAATAATTCTTCTGATCTCAGCATCGCACTTACGAAGTAATTTCCTTTTCTGTTTGGCAACAATCACTAACAGGAAAACAGTCTAAGATGAAATGTGTGTCATTTGAAGTCATTTTCTGTCTCTTTCTGCATTTAAACTGAATATATTCACTAATAAATGTACTATTTCAAATACACGAATAATAAAAGTTTTGAAATTTGATTTTTTGCCGTCAGCGAGGAGAGAGGTACTAAACCAGTCTTTATATTATTGGGGTATTGCGGTCTGATTAAAGTTAATGGCATATTTATTCTACAGATACGGGCTTAACTGTTTTATTCAATAATCATTAATAAACAATTACATAATGCATTAGCATCAATCTTCTGTATTGCAGAAGAACTACAAAAATCAGGATATTAGTGCACGTGAATACAGAATCGGGTGAACTGACCACGAAGAATTCTTACTTTATTATACTGGACCTTATTTGTTTGTCTGTTGATATATATATATATATATATATATATATATATATATATATATATATATATATATATATATATATATATATATATATATATATATATATATATATAGCAAGTTAATACTTGAAAAAAATTAAAACTAAGTAAATGCTCATGTGCGGTTTGATGCTAACTACAGTGAAACATATTTTGATTCTCATCAAATCACATGGTTTTCAGATAAAAATTGCTCGTGTGGTTAGAACGTTCGCTTTCTGACCATGAGACCCAGTGTTCGAATCTCACCACGGTTGATTTGTCAGGTGATAGACTTCCTAATGTTATCGGTCTAAAGGGGGCGATCCCAGCGTGCAACACCTTTGGAAAGTGCCGCAAAAATCATACCATGGGCTGACCCAAGCCTTGTGAATGAAATTGGGTAGACGGAACAATTGGAGCCGTCGATAGCTCTGCTAGCACGGAGTCACAAGTGTGTTGGCCTTACTCAGTTTGTTTTCACGCTCGATAACAAGCTCTTTCCCAGAAACTGTAACTAAGGTCTACTCAGCATAAGTGCAGTATAAACAACAACGAGCGTCTGCAATAGGGATAGGCTAGCCGCCCTAATAGACGGGTATCCTCGAATACGAGTGGCCAGTTATTACTTTTTCTGTGTGCTTCATGTGGAAGATTTCAATATCAGAATTTGCACATACAAAATTTGTTATTTGAAGATATAAGATTGATGTATATTTATCGACAAGATTTGGATAACCTAATTCCAATATATAATAAATAATTTGAAATAAAATCATATACCGGCAGGATGCACAGTTTGTGATGAGGAAAGAGATTTCGGTGAACACTGTCCGAATTCTATCTGAGTTCCTTTGTCTGGCTTTCGCACAAATAAGCTTGAATCTGTCTTCCCCACCTATGGTTAAATAGCTGGGTTGGCAAGGCTAACTTGCCTTGAAGTGGAAACCGGTCCAGTAGAAGGAATATTGTACATAGAGTATGCGTATGACTAATACAACTCACATTATGCATAAGACCAATACAAGTCACATCGGTTATACACAAACACACAGACACACGCACAGACACATGCGCGCACACACAAACACCCATACATGCAACCCCCATATATATATATATATATATATATATATATATATATATATATAACGAACGATGATCCACGTGTGCTTATTAGGATATGCAGATTTAATAGGCCGGTTAATGAAATTTGAGGAATAAAATAACAGCAATAACAATATTGGCAATAAAATTGATGACTTTTGACTAAATTGAAACACGAAGAGAAAGATTTTAAAGTCGGAATTTTCGGACACTCTTGTGTACTTTTTCAACGAGACGATAAATAAACAAAGAAGTGGAACTCGCTCTTCTGGGGAATGTTGTTGTTATTGGGTTGTTTTGTGGGCTCTTTCTGTAAGAAATTTGATTTTGGCCTAATATGGTTTCATGCTTAAGCATGGGACAGACTGTCACCGCTAGGTGTTGCCCTCATTGCCCCGACGGAAGAGTGGATTTTTGAAATAGGAAAATTGAAACATGTTTTGTAATGATAGCTTCTCAGGACCTTTCTGCATACGCAAACCTACCTTAAAAATCGTTTATCTGATGAAGAAAGCAAAGAAAATAGTTTAAATTCCTGGCTTGACACACATTTTCATTAAATATTTCTTAATATATAGGTTTTATACATTAACAATACCCACATTTGCCAAACTTTATAATTGTAATAGAATGAAAGATAAATAAATAAAAATCTATCTATCCTTATGTGCGTGTATATATATGTATATATGTATATATATGTATATATATATATATATATATATATATATATATATATATATATATATATATATATATATATATATTGTGTGTGTATTTAGGCAGCATCTTTTCATTCATACACATTTCATTAAATAATATCGACAAGTGTTGTCTATTTATTTTATGTAAATTCTTTTCATAACATCTGTTATGTATGTTACGAAAAAAATTTACATAAAATAAATAGACAACACTTGTCTATATTATTTAATGAAACGTGTATATATATATATATATATATATATATATATATATATATATATATATATGTATATATATATAAGATTTTGAACATCGAGTGCTGCTGTTAATAAAATCGTGTTTGATGTAATTTAACAGAGCTATTAATTTTATATTAATTAATATACGTATTACTCCTCACCGATAATACAGTAATAAATTCTATCATGGAGTCGATTTCCACATTCTTTATAGAAATATAAAACCTACCTGAATGCCCTTGGTACCACCGGGCCACAGCAATGACTTCGCTAGAGAGAGCAGATTGGCAGCCCGATGAGTCATTGTTCTTGCTCTCGGCTGATGGTGGGTCTGAATATATCTATGGAGTGTATTCACATTGTGCAGTTTTGGACCGTTAGTCATGATAAATATTCATTGAATGAGGACCTTTATATTACACTGATCCGTGACGATCTTACATTTTTATGGACTCCATATATGCCAACAACAAAGATTTTTTTTCTTTTTTCTAGTGCATCATAGAAATTGCCCAGAATTGGGTAGTGAAGCATTCTGTAGTGGCCTGATATTGCGACATCGTTCGTCCAACATGAGACCTATCAAACATTGATATGACGTGGAAGAGGAATACATATCCACGCTAAATCAAGCCTATACAATTATCAGGGATCCGTAGATCAACGCAAGGTAAGCATGGCTCGACATTTCTCCAAAGTTGCTGCACGTCTCAAAATTAGATGGTATACTATACCATACTAGGTAACGATTTTTTTATATATTAGTGTATATATAAGTTTATAGTCCTTTCTGTGAATGGGATTGTAGTGACTTAATTGATATTCTACCTCAATCCCCGCTACGAATTTATGATTACCTTAATAGCAACGGAAGCGTGAGAACGCAACACATCTATGGTCATAGATTCGTTGCAATTGATTTCCGTCATTGCCACCTCAGTATTTGATTGTCCCTCAGTGATAATATACGTAAACTCGATCAATGGCGACATGACTCCGCGCAAATTTCTGCCTATTTGACTAACAAGAGTACCATTAAAAATATTCTTGACTACATGAGCACCATTAAAAATATTCTTGACTACATGAGCACCATTAAAATATTTTTGACTACATGAGAACCATTAAACAATATTCTAAAATTATATTTAGCTTGCTGCAAGCATCGGGTTCATATTTCATCAAGAAGTTCTCCGGAAAGCTGGGTAATCAATAATCAAGTTTCTCTTCACTCTTAACGCATGAATGACTTGACACATGTTGACAAGATCTTCCTTTTATGTGTACCGTGTTCCTTCAGGACATGGGAGATGATGACTCTCCACAATCCCCTGTTCTTTAAGACTCTGAAAGTTTGTCTTCCTGCTAGCTCTTCTAATACCAGTTCAGGAAACCATTCACACAAACTCGTTAGAGAGGTTATGCGCTGTGGTAGTCTTTGTTTGTCTGTCTCTCTTTCTTTCCTTCACTATCTCCTGTAAGTACCAAATTTTCTATGCCCTCTTTCCTCGTTACTCTAGAAACTTTCAACTGTTTCTTTCTGATGCTAGCTATAAGTGTATGTTCAGTCCATATTATCAGCATCCTTCTGTAGTAACTTCTTCATCTGAGAGAAGATTGTCTAGCATGCACAGCCATATAGAACCGATATTTCATAATAATTCTTTATTCTTTTCTTTGCTTCTATCGGAAATTCTCGTTTCTTTATACTTAGCTGAGATTTTGGAAAGCATTTTCGCTATCCCAGTATCACTTTGGATTTCGGATTAACATCCTTTGTTTGTTTTGTATTCCTTCTCTTTTTTTTCCTTGGTAATATCAGACTATTTATGTGAATAAAATTACCAAGGGTCAGTAATATTTGAAGATAAAGTCAAAAAAATATAAAATTGTCGAGTGACAATAAATATACGAAACCCGGCCATGACATAACTCCATAATACTCGCTCATAAACAGAGTTCATAGGGAATCAGCCATAACCGCAAGTCGTTACGGTCAAGCAAAAAGGAACCATATATTTTTTTCTTATTTTTTAATTATTTTACCACAAGCAAGACAATGAAGCCAATAATATGAAAGTGGTAGTGTGAATATGACTAAAATAAAAATATTATTAAGTAGAAAGAACAATAAAATACCAGGAATTAAAAAGACAAAAGATAATGATGGACAATGCATTTAAAGTTTTGAAGATCAAATTTGACTAGAAAGCAAGAAGGCGAAAGAGATGTGAGGGAGAATACTTTTTTAGTATAGAAATTACGGCTAGATCAAGCTATTTCAACTGGAAAATGATAAAACCTAGCTGCTAATATAGTACAGCAATTAAATTCGTAAAGTCCATGTACTAAAGTGGAAAGTTATTCAGAACAATTACCACTAAATTATTTATAGAACAGGAAGCTACGTTAGGGTGGTGGGAAAATAAATGAAGTTCTTATGTCAGGCTAGGTTAGGGTTTGTTTTAATAGAATAAGTTGTTGTTTTGAATTGTCCTGGGCTGTGTTTTTTTTTTAATGTAGATCCAAATTATCTCCTTATATATTTCTTCTTCTCACTTATATCCATACCGTCATCTCGACAATTCTTTTTCTTTGCCAACTGAAATATTCGGGTAGTTGTTTATTGCATTTTTTTTTGTTTCTTATTTTGAAATTTTGTCAATACACATAAAGTTTTTAGATGACTTTATATATATCTTTCTTAATGTCAAATTCATTATGAATTTACTTTTAATTCCGTAAAACAGTTCCTGCCTGGTATCATTGGTTTATGTGATGGAAATCAAAAATTGTTCGTACATTTCTCAATGACATACTCCTAGATGAGGTAATTGAACATTGAACAGTTTTCCTCCACATTGCTACCAAACCAAAACATTAATCTAAAACTCGATTCATATTCTTAAAATAAGTCAGATCAAGAATTTCGAAGGAATGTCATGCATGGCGCCAAATTCGTTCAAGAATATTTAAATTCTCAACTGTATAAAACTGTTTTCTCAAATCAGTGGTAAAAATGGCGTTGAGCGAATGAAGCCTGTAAATCTTAACAAGTATTATATTTCTTCGAACGTTTTGGATTGTTGTTATAGAATCCTCAAAGAACTATATCAAATAACTGAAATCACATCACTTGACGTTTTTCAACAACAGTAAGAACTAAAATGGATATCACATGTAACTTGAAGAGACAATGATGACGCAATAATCCATACTACCCCAAACAAAATGTCAGGAAGAAAGCCAACAACAATATTATTAGGTGGTTGCAAAAATAATGACGTAATAATGTCGTTTTTTGACGTTAAAAAATACGTCAACAAACGACAGTATTACGCCATTATTTTTGCACCAACCTAATAGAAACGAGTTGTGACTATTTTCCGGAAAAATTGTTTTTGGAAAATATTGCCGAAAAATATTGCTGAATATTTTCGAATAAAAAAATGACTAATGTTACCATTACTGATCCAAATGACTTTAATATAATAAGCGATTGTACTAACTGAATTAATCAATGACTCATATAGTTGACATTTACTAATGTGCAATATGTTACCTTAATATATTTGGAACTATTCCGGTTATTCGCCTAGTCATAACTATGTCTTAGTTATCTCTTCTGCAATTCCGTTTTATTTTTCTATTAACATCTTCATAATATTGTTTTTTTTTTCTTACAAATATTTGGTTTCTGACTTTATTGGGTTTACTTATTTCAAGACGGATAATTTCTTTTAAGTTAACTGCCATGTATCTATCTTGTATAGACCTGAAGTTGAGTCCTAGTCAGTTCAGAAATATCGTTCTTAACAAGAGGTAAGTACGTTCAGTAATTACTGATACAACGATTGTATACATAATAGTCATGCAATTTCTTAGACGATGCTTTTTGGGGATTAGGTTTTTCGGAAATGCGAATATTATTTTACTAGCCAATCAAGCAAGCATATTGTGTTAAGTAACGCTAATGACAAGCAAACATTATTTTCCTTGATTATTGGTGAATTCCTTCAGCCAATAATTAAGCACTTGATCTTTTCATTTACTGGGGATTTGCAAAGTGATCTGCAATTGATCATAATTATATCTTCCAATATGTTTCTAGCAAGATTTTATTCTAGCATAATTTCGTTTATCAAAGTATTTTCAGTACATGTTATCAGACCAGATTGTTGATCAAACTGGGATTTATTCAAAAATCGGCGGATCATCAACATTAATGTCACACTTGGCTATTTTTCCAAAAAGTGTTTTTTATTCTTCAGATTATTCTTAATCAATTTGCTATTCTTGTAAAACTTTGTTGTATTTTCAAATCGTCTCTGCGTGCAGTTTAGTTTGGACTTTTGATTGATAGTTTCAATTATGGCAGACAATTTAATTCAGTCTTTACATTGGGTATTTTTCTTTATTTTGGCGCTTTTAAAATTTACATTGTTCTTTATGTTTTTAGGATGTCAATATCAAACGTTCACCATTTAATCTATTGTCTTTTCCCTGTGATGCAAGATTTTGGTGCACTTGCACATTTTTCTTCTTCACATTCAAACAATATAAACTTGTACTCACTATAACTGGTATGCATATAAGATCATTTCATGACCTAGTTCATAGATTGTATTACTATTTTAGCTTGCGTTGCGTATTTGGACGGGTGGGGGGGACAACAGAACGTTCAAGAGTGTCTGCATGATCACTTTCAGACACTCCTACAAGCAATGGTCTTTAAATTGCTCGAATTCTGGCTGGGTAAGTCAAGTAAATAATTCTCCCTCTGTGGGAATTTTACTTCGTCATCTGGATTTCTTTTTGCGTGTCTTGCCGAAATCCAGATATCAGAAGCTCCTTTGGTCAGCTTGGAATTTCCCTTTATATTTTAGATTTCAACATAGCTTGGGATTTAGAATTCAAGTATAAATATATATAAATTTACAATTTTATAAGTTTTTGTACAAACGTCGCTGGTCTTGTAATGTAAAAAAGTATGTATTGCTAACGAACACGTCAAAACGAACGAAGCTTCAACAGCGTGACGTCATGCAACTGAAACGTGCTTAATGTAATGGTGGTCTTGCCTATCTTGGAATTTCCCATTAGTTGATTAGTTACTAAGATAAATTAATCAAACAGATTACTATAATTCTTATGGAATATTCCTGTCATTCTGTTCATTCCACCGGGGTGGGTATTTAATAGTTTGCATATTTAATAGTTCTTCATGCATTTTAAGGGTTGAAAGGTCGGTACATTCTGAATATTTTTTAAGACTGTCCCCTTTATGATGTTTGTCGAAATTACAGTCAATATATTATGCAAGTTCCGTTGATGGCACATTGTTTTGCTTGGCATCATACCTATAGCCACTGAATATTTTATTTCATTTTACCGTTGTCCAACCCAAGTCGTGTTTGGCAGGGTGGACGGCGGATATTGAATGGGAATAAATACAATCGCCAACTTCTGTAGAAATCGTGATGTTGCCCCTTCACATTGTGATAGAATTAACATGCCTCATAGCGATTTTCTAAGCGTAGTCTAAATGTGGCATAATACGGTTTTGTGAACTCATTACTCAGTCATAACTGTTTTAACAAAACAAGCTTGCTAATCATTACACGACGGCAAGTTTTTCAAAATGTTATTCTAAGCGGAAATTAGATGTGGCACAAGGCCTAAAGTGTGGAGCACTCCGTGATGATCGAACTCACTACTCAGTCGTAACAGATCGAGCAAGACAAGCTTTCTAACCATTACACCACGACTAAGTGTTCGAAATTGACTCATGGTTCTGTACGATGAACTTGGTAGTTTTGAGTGTGAACGCTTTCACTTCAAAGTTAACCTGGTCGCTGCTGTTGAAAAGGACACCCAATCCGTAAACTGGACACAAAATCGCGTGTAAATTTTAATACATCCAAAACGAAACTGCTCTCATTTAAACACCATAAAGAATCATTCTGGCCCGCTGTCAGCTTGGGTGATGCTAGACTCCTCGAAAGCGACACACTGCGCCACTTGGCATCATCATTTCAAATGACTTGAAGTGGAAGAACTACATTAAATCAATAGTCACATCTACTGCAAGGAAATTTGAGTCACTGTGTCGTGCCAGATGATTTTTCTCGATGGTGTCCATTTGTACATTCACAAATCTAACATTAGTCCATGCATTGAATACTGCGGCCATATCTGGTCAGGTGGTCCTGCTATTCATCGCGAGGTTCTTGACAAAATCCATAGAAGGATCTGCAATGTAATCGATCATGCCCTGGCATCTCGACTTCAGTCATTTTCTCACAGACGTCATGTGGCTTCCTTCTGTGTTTTCTACAAATATTTTCATGGCAACTGCTCAGACGAACTTTTTTTCCTGGTAATCCAACTACATGAATGCAAGCGTGCTACTAGTTGGCATTTAGGTCTAACCCTTATACTATTGAAATAGTTAAATGTAACCGCCATTTCTCTAACAGTTACTTTTTTCTCACATTTCTCCACAGTGGAACTCCCTTCCATTTACTTACTTCGCTAAAAACTACAGTCTTTAAAAATTTAAATTCAACATTAATTGCCATCTACTGTCTTCTTGAATCCCGTTCATTTTTATCCTTTCCTCATGCCCTCTGTACCCATGATTTTCTCTCAATTTCACTCTCTGTAGCCCCCTGAGTATTAGTGACATTTCTACCTTTCTTGAGCTGAACTGATTAAAAATTATTTCAAATTGATGAATTCATTTCTTTTCCGATAGGCGATTTGACAATAATCTTTTTAAAACGCGGATATTTTATGCACCCTCTGCTCATAGCTGACGTGTAGTATTTTCAAAATTCCAGCAAAATTTTCAAAATTCCAGTAAAATTTTGCTGCCAGTTGATGACTAATGGAATTTTTATTGTTTTGATTTTAAGTAAAAATATGCATTCTTCATTTTTTGGTATTTCATTTACGACATTATTACGTCATTATTTTTGCACCAACCTAATAATTAGCTTTAGTAGCGGTTAAATGTATGTAGGTAAGTAAATACGTACTCCAGGTATATATCATGTGTGTTTGCATAGCATGATAAGATATCTATAATATAGGCGGTCATATCATTAACTGGGACATCAAATCTAAAGGATAATAAACATTGTTTCAACTATAAATACATCTGTCAAATATAAAAGCTTAGCATAATTGACTGACTTTTCGGAAATCTAATTTGATATCTGTCTACTTATTTTATTTTAGACCTATTAAAATGATTCTATAAATTGGTTTGAATAAAGCTGAATATTTTGAGGGTTTCACACCTTACATATTGCAGCATAATCAGTTATTCAGCAATACTACATTTCTGCAAGATTTTGTTTCTTATAGGGATCACATGACAAGATGAAAGAAGATTTTAATAATTGAATCGGAGGGCCGAGTTCGAATTCCAGTCAAATCCATTAGATTCACTTACGTGCTAATACACTCTTCTTCTGCCACTCCCCAGCTATGTGTAAATAGCAGGGCAGGCTGGGTTCTGTAGCCTTGGATGGCAACTGGTCTACCGCAGAAAGAAATGGCAACCTACTGCGGGAAAAATCTGTCTCGTCCGTCATGTATCGAAAGATACATGGCCGCCTAAGCGTGTGTCACGTATGGCACATAACTGACTGATTGCTGAATACAATATTAAAAAAAAAATATGTAAATTACGCCGTGTTGGTAGCAGACGCAGAAAGAAAACAAAAAATTCCTAAAGAAGATCGTATAGGAAAGTGAGAAAAATGAGCAAGCTATCAATTTCATAGAAGCCTGAATCAGTGGTTGTTAGCAAGTTCAAGCCGTGTGCTACAAAATGAATATGTTAAATTCAAGTAAATAGAGAAATCTAATTATCTGAGCGGTGCTTTAATCGACAACGAAAAATGCAGACCTATAAGCTGAATGTATAGCAGTAGTCAAATAAAACTTTTAAAAGCTAAGAAAAGTATCAAGATAACTAGAGAAACAAAGACAAGATTACGGAACTAATATGTAGTATTAATCGTCCTATACAACTGTTAACGTTAGCCAATTTCTTCAAAGATGAAAAGTAGACATGAGGCGTCAGAATCCTCATTCTACAGAATGATGCTGAAAATAACGTGGACGGTACATGTGTGCAATGAGGAATTTTTAACTGAAATTGGAACAAAATGTTTTCTCATATTTAGAATTGGAAAATGCGAGTTGAAATTTCAGGAGCATAATGTATAAAGGAGGCTTATAGAAACTGGCATTCACAAGACGTACTTAAGGCATAACTGAAAGATTAAAACAACGAGTAACCGACAACAGAAGAGAACAGGTAATGATTAGAGCTATAAAAGATAGAACGTTGTGTAGAGTCGTGCTTATTTATGTTCTAAAGCGGCGCAGAATAGCTACTGAATAACAGATTCAAATAAAGATAAATGTGCTTATAGATTTCATGGGTTAAACTTCAATTCCTACACAGCTAAGACTAATCATTTAAAATTTTCTTACGAGGCTGGCATCCCGCTCTCACCCCTTCACTGTCGAAACTCCTAAATGTAGCCGTCTCTTCTACTCCAATAGCTTCATGTCTCGCACCTCTCGCCTGTGGAACTCCCTTCTCTATTCCTGTTTCCCTGTGAGCTATAATCTCCAGCTATTCAAGTGTAATGTCAATCGACATCTCCAGTTGTCTTGATCTATCCACTACCCTCATCCTTTCTTCTATCACTCCTATCTGATCTTGCTCTAAATTTTCTGTAACCCCTTGCGTCCTAGTGGCTTCCCGCCTTGCTTGGGGTGAAATGCTTAAAAAAAAAAAAATTTTCTATTGTAGATTTCTAAAATCTTAATGTTTAATTGAAATGAATATCACATCATTTGTAACTATTACAAATAATAAAGGATGTGTGTGTGTAATACTTAAACAGAATGACTCATAAGCCGACTTAAATAGTGTTTACTTTAAACATTATATCCGGTGAGTAAATCCAGGGTTTTGAAGTTAAAACTTAATAGGCCGTGCATTTCGATCTTGCGTCGTAAAACAAGAAAAGCATAATATATTAACCCAGCAAATTATAGATAACCATAGGAATAGAACAGTCGGGCATTTCAAGGTAATGTTTTACAAGCTTCTCTTGCGAGAACAATAACGAGTTCGATCCTTGCTGGGTGATTCATAGCTTCAGCCTTGTGTCACATGAAAGCTACGCTTGGAAAATTGTTTTGACGTGATGTAATGGTTAGCAAGCTTGTTTCGCTAGATCAAATACAATTGAGTAGTGAGTTGAATCCTCACTGGGTGTTTCACACTTTTGGCTTCGTGACATATCTAAACTACGCTTAGAAAATCATTTATCAATTCCGAATTAATATTGAGTTCGATCTGTACTGGGAGCCCCATAATTTCGGCCTTGTGCCACATCTAAGTTCCACTTTGAAAATCAACACAGAAACAAAAAATTTGATCATTTAGACGTGGTGTCATGTACAGTTTTTTCCTGCTTGATCAATTACGACTGAGTAGTGAGTTCGGTCCTAACTAGGTGCTCCTTACTTTTAGCTTAGAGCTACAATTAAGCTTTCCTTAGTAAATTACTATTACATATTTTGTTTAGAATTCTTCTTCGCCCGAAGGAAGTTAAAATAGATATTCACTCAATACCTCCCCACCCGCAAAGAAGTACCCAGCTGGAAAATAGTATTTTAGATAATAATGATTTAGTGATACAAATATTGCTAATTAACACATAGCCGGCAGGAAAAGAGGTGGATTTATGCTTTTTTCAAGTGTATTTCTTGTAAGTGAATATAACGACCTCAACTGGAATTGGAACTCCGCTCTCCGATTAACAATTTCGAGCCATTATCATTACACCTTCCGAAAGTGGAAGTGCCAAGGAGAAGCTTGAACAATTTCTCGTGAATATTGCCTGTAAACCCACTTTAAACTAACCTTGTGCCACATTCGGTTGCGACTTGGGCGCACTGATAAATATGAATTGAAATAAAAAGTTAGACACTGAATAAATGTATTTTGAGAGATATTTTTTAGATATAATTTTTGTATATTCAGCATAAAACGAGACAAATGACGTTTTAAAAGTGAATTTTCAAGTTTATTAACCGTTTGGCCTGCACTTTCCTTTGATCTTCTCGCCTTTTGAGGTTTAATGAAATACGAACACTTTCGATCTTATCTACTTGCTGAAAATGTAATTTATTTCCCATCTAACACCTATGTTATTCAAACACTATATTAAAATCTGTGTTTCGTTTGATTATTATTTGAAATGACAAACAAATTGGGACAAGTGCTATAAAAAGAAAATTCCAGCACATATCAATTCAGCATTATCGAAGTAATCCTCTCCTGAAGCCATAAACTTTATCCATTAATGGAAGTATTCCTGGGGACAGCGAACAGCTGTCTCGTCACATACTCCTGGATTTTATCAATATCTTGAAATCGTGTTCCTTTCAAATGGAATGTGATCTTTTGTAGAGTTAAAATTTGCAAGGGGCATAATCTGGAGGAATACTGTGCTTGTCGAATCAGGATAATAATGCGCTTGGTCAAAAACTGCTGAACAAGCCTTGGTCTCTGATGGAACCACACTCTACACACTTTCCTTCCTTTTATAAACAGCGAATGTGAGCGAGAACATTATAACTTCGTGTATATGTGCGACAGAGTTCAAGGTCAATTCATGATCAGCGGCTTCACACTAAGCACATTAGTTCAGTTATCATAGCAACAGTCCCGATAATCTTTTATCAGATCTTGTATAGACGATTTAATATCAGAATAAGTATTCCGTTAATACTTAAGATTTTATGAAAATAAGAATTAATATGAATAAAATATCACTATTCCATACTTCAACTGATTTCTGTGAGTCTTGTTCATAACTGATTCATCTATTCATTTTCTCCAACTTATATACCCTCTGCATGTTATTTAAAGTCATAAAATATTTCTGTACACTGTAAGAAACTTTTTTAAAGTAATGATTATTTAATGATACAAGTCTTATCAATTGACCAATAGGTAGCGGGAACAGAGATGGATTCATGCCTTTCTCAAGTGTATTTATCGTAAGTGAATATAATGAACTCAACTGGAATTGAAACTCGGCTCTCCGATTAACAATTACGTGCCATTATCCCTTTCACCACAGGACGGTCAACAATCTAAATACTCACTAGCCACGATGTCACTTAACTTCGGTGATCATACGGGAACCGGCATTTCAACGTGAAGTAACTGTAAGCCTTAAATGTCTCTATACCATATTAATTTACGTGCGTTTTGTTTAGAATGTTTTCATCAAATAAGGTTAACCCTAGAACGCTCACCATGGGTATAATATAGCCAGCGCAAATTTTCCATTTTTTAATTACAATTTTCAGTACTTTATTTTCTTACGTAAATAATATGTTTTTAAGTTCTTATTAATGCTAACTCAAAGTACAAAGTTTGAAGAGCCTGCATATAAAATATTTCAAATAAAGTTTTATATTTAATATTTTTTTTATATATTTTCAAAATCGGGTATGATATACCTAGGGTTAGTAGTGGTGCAACTTTAATTGATGGTTAGTATTCTAGGGTTAAAGAAGAAAAATAGATATATCTAAGTCAATTACTTATAATTCCTGTATTTAATCTTCAAGAATTTTAAGTTTTTTATTGTTTGGAAATTAAAATGGTTTCGTTACAGCTACTGACAGAGAACTGCTTTGTTCTAATGCTTACGGGCCAATAGGTTCGCATGTTTGTATCAGAAGTGAACAAAATTTGATTGAATAATAGCTATAAAATATTTGTTTAATTCTGAACTTCTCCTCTATGTAAAGCTTATATGTAATCAGAAGCTTGAACTTTCACAAATACAACTCAAGCTGGTGAAACATATGATGCAAAATATCAGTAAAAAAAAGGGTGAGAAAATCCAGTCTCTAGATCATTCTGTCACTCCCTCGTTCTCGTTCTTTCTCCCCAGCTCTGCATATATATATATATATATATATATATATATATATATATATATATATATATATATATATACACACACACACATATAATATATATCTATGTATGTGTGTATACATAGATATATATTATTAGGTTGGTGCAAAAATAATGACGTAATAATGTCGTTTTTTGACGTATTTTAAACGTCAAAAAACGACATTATTACGTCATTATTTTTGCAACTACCTAATATATATGTGTGCATATATATATATATATATATATATATATATATATATATATATATATTAATATATTTTCTGTTTCTACGTTATTTTTATAGATACAAATATGTAAGTAAATGTTCTGTTCTATACTAAACAGTATTAACTACATTTAGCGGCCTGAATGTTCGAGAAATTTCATAGAAAACAGGAATCGAACCTACATAGATAAATGTAGTTAATACTGTTTATTATAAAAATACATTTGATTAAATTGTTCTATCTATAAAAATGATGTAGAAAGAGAAAATAGATTAAAATAATGGTCTTACTTTGTCCATTTCATAATATATATTGTGATTTGTTTACGTTAAGATACGCTTCCAGAAAAAGTCATGTGAAGTTTAAAGTGTAAAAACAGTGATTTTATCTTCGCTAATCAGATGCTTCCTCTGTAGCTAAATGGTATATAACATCTGACCAAATGACGGTTTAGTGTAGGGATACAGGTTCGATTCCTGCCGGGGGACATATTTTCTATTAAATTTTTCGGACGTTCTGTGTAACATATTCATGGAGCTAATACTGTTTATTATAAAACAGAGAATTTACTTAAATATTTATATCTATAAAATAACGTGTAAACAGAAAATATATTAAAATTATTGTAGGATTCAGTCTATTTCACACAGATACACACATGCACATGCATATATATATATATATATATATATATATATATATATATATATATATATATACGCAAATATATATATATATATATATACGCAAATATATGGATATAGTTCCGACAGTATGAAGAAAATCGAGCTTATCTAATATTTTGAAATCATCTTCGAATATGTTTTCACAGCATCCCCCACGTGACGACGACGTGATCATATTAAAACGGAACGCTGATCTTATAAAAAAAATTCAGTTATCTGTTAGTCTTACTCTTATGCCCATCGACTTGTTCATGTTGAATTGAATATAATCTAATGCTAATTATGTTTTATGAATATGTCCTGAAGATGGTCTATATGACCGAAACGGCGGACGTTGACATTATATTAACATTGAAACAGAATAATTGCATATTGGGATTTTTGTTTTTTTTTTCCGTATATTTTTCTTCATATATATATATATATATATATATATATATATATATATATATATATATATATAAACACACACACACCGGGTGTAATAGAAAAATTGTCCACCTGTTAGATTGTTTGAACCGTTTTATCTTAGAAATGACTAATGATATCTTACTGGAATTTTACGAAGTTCTATAACACCATTGAACTATATGTTCAGCAACAGGAATTTATAATTACTCTCCCAGCATTACAGGAGAATCTTGATGAAATTAACCATAAACGAAAATGATATTTTCATCAGTAATTAATTATTGCTAAGAATTGTAAGATCAGCAGGAATGATTGAAATAAAGTTCAAATATATATATATATATATATATATATATATATATATATATATATATATATATATATATATATATATATATTGAATAAAAACAGACCACTTCAAGGCTCCATGTAATAAATTATTTCACCACAGCCCTTTTAAAGAACTGCGGGTCATCAGACTTTACTTCTAAAGGTTTCAACCTTTGGAAGTAAAGTCTGATGATCCGCATTCCTTTTAAAAGGGCTGTGGCAAAATAATTTATTGCATGGATCCTTGAAGTGGTCTGATTTTATTTAAATTATTTGCTCTGGATTTACATTGAGCTCTCTGGATTTTATCCTCCTTGAGTTTACCCATACGGATTACCTAGTTTTTCATAAACTATATATATATATATATATATATATATATATATATATATATATATATATATATATATATTCCAGAATCATTTTCAAACTTATTCTACATGATCTTCGCCCTCTCTAACCTTTTGACTTTCCGTCTTGGAATAACAGAGTGCATCACATGTTTCATGTACGATTTCATTTTCAAGTCTTTTTCAATGATCTTTAGCTAAAACTCCTCTCTCACAATCCAAACGTCTTATGGATTGAGTTGAATCTTTTCTAATTGATCTATTTTTCTCTAAAGGGAAATAATAATTTATCTTCTTGTTTTGACGCCCATATTCTGTTTTCCTATCTACTATTTCCTCATTTTAAACTTATTCACACTTCTCTGTATGGTTCTTTAATGGACTTTGAAGATAGGGGCCAGATTATGAATGCTGGTACCATTACTGAATGATCTTTTTCCTCTCGCCATTATTCATTTGGGAAAACAATCGGGCTGATGCAAAACAATTTTAATCTGCTATCTTTCTGCCTAAATAAATTACGACAAACGGTGTCAATATGGCTAAACGTCTTATCTGAAAAAATGGGGAAAAAGACTCAATTAGTTTAGTGTTTACAAGGATTTTTCAAGCCAGACAATGGATGATAAATTATTGAAATAAAAATGGCCAAACAACGAAAGAAAGAAGAAGAATGGTA
This sequence comes from Acanthosepion lycidas, assembly GCA_963932145.1. Taxonomy (NCBI): domain Eukaryota; kingdom Metazoa; phylum Mollusca; class Cephalopoda; order Sepiida; family Sepiidae; genus Acanthosepion; species Acanthosepion lycidas. The sequence goes on along the minus strand of OZ010573.1, from coordinate 86,651,262 downwards.
AAAGGCAAATGAGAAAAAGGGAGTAAATAAAAACTAGGAAGTAGTGTAAATCTGGATATGAATCCTTGTCATATCCAGACTTACACTACTTCTTTTTCCTTTTTCCATTTTTATATACTTTCTTTACTTCCTTTGTCTGAACATTTTTACTTCAATAATGTATCATCCATTGACTGGTTTGAAAACTCCTTGTAAGTTTTATTTCAATTTACAATGTTAAAATGATCATGAATCGAATGTAATCTTAATTCCTATTGTATGAAATATGTTGCTCTTTTTAATCAAAACATTGAGCTCTATGCGTGAATCAGTTTTAATTTTGAATTTTTTCATATTGTATTATTATATTTTATATTTAATTTTGAATGTTTTATATTGTATTATTATATTTTATATTGTATTATTAGGATTCACTTGGATTACATACAAACGGATAATATATATACATACATATATATATTTAAGATCGATGATGGTATGTAGGTTTTTAAATCAGCCGACTTCTTGCGCTATTATTGTCGTTGCCATTATGCTATTATTGCCTTTGCGATGATCGGTGATATTACGTATTGTTCTGATCTTATATTTAGTGTTAAGAACTACAAAATTAGCACACTCTCAATGTATTTTATTTTCAGTAAATCATGTTCTCTTCTGATTAGACTGGCATTTTTAGATCAAAACACTAACGCATTTTTTCTCGCATACAGTTTTGTCTTTTTTTCCATTCTAATTCGGGGAAGCCAGAGAGATGAGACGCTCTCGACGAAACGCGTCATATATAAATTGTCAACAGATTTTTACAGGCGAAGGATTATGCATATAGGAGACTGACTAGAAGAAATCTGAAAAAGCCGTCAATCTAAAAGAGCTCATTTAATCGCTTCCGAGGTGATATGCTTTTGATTGACTTTTAATAATATACATGCTTTCGTTGGTGGCATATCAAATATTTCCCGAATGTCTTTTCTCTGTTGATATTTTGCCGTGTTTCATGAACTTGTTTAGCTTTTAAATGGAAAAAAAAGAGATATCTTCCGCATTTACCGAAAGATCATTGTGGCATGTCTTCTTTTTACACAGACATAAAGTAACCACACGTCATGTTTTGCTCTACTGATCATGCTTTCACTGCATATACTGCTACTACGGTAAGCAGCCGTACGTCGACAAATTAAAAAAAAAAAAAAACCGGTAAGAGGATAGTTCTGCATTACTTTCTTCACAGCTACTACTATTTTATTCCACTTATCAGCAATAAAAGCAAACACGTAAGGGAAAACTAGCATTTACAAATACATAATACACAAGGACACAAATCAGGCAATACATATTGGCATAAATAAATTTATACTGCACAGGGTTCAATTATCATCTTACAAAGGTATATGAATTATTATTAATTGTTGTTTCGAAATTAAGACGATGATACTAAACAAACGATTTCTACTTTATTGACGATTCTCAAATGAATATTATAAAGACACGAATGAGTATAATTACTAAATACAGATGAAACGTATATTAAAATTTATTTAGTCTGTGTGTCTGATAAGGTCTCTGACCATAACAGATACTATTTCCCCGCTTTATCACTTTATAAGTCATTCATAAATCAAAGTAAGTAGGATTTTATTATCAGTTGATAACAAGAAGCTTCACACAGTTTGACACTCCCGGATGCCAGTAGAGAGTAAGAACCTATTACGACCGGACATTCAGCTGAGAAATCTCGCTAGCTATCTATGTTTCTACTTATGACCGTCACAGAAGTTTCAAAATCCTGTCTTTTTACCAGATTTTCGTTGAACATTATGCCGATGGATGTGCATTCTACATACGAAATAACCGTTAATTTACCGAATAAGACTCAGTGGAAAGATTGCATACACAAAGTGGATGAATGAGAAAAATACCTTCACTTCCCGCGGACGGGGTTTACCATAAACGTATGTAATCTTTTTCTATGTACCTGTCATTTCATATATCTGTTTTGTTTTTTGTTTTGTTTTTTTTGGTGGGGGTATCTCATTCTCTCTTTTGTTTTGGCTAAGAATGGAGATTCAGAGAAATGAAGACAAGTAGGTCATTTAAGGTGTAATTTCGAATTTATAAACCTATTCGAATAAATAGAGCGATAAATTAGCTCAATCCAACTAAACCTTATAGGAACCTCTCTGTGTTTAATAACGGAAGGACTTAATCCCATAATTTTTATAATTTCAATCTTCGTTTCACGATCGAGAAGTCGAAAAAAATATTGAAAAAACTATTATTATTAAAACGAAAATCATTATTATATTGATCGATTTAAACGAAATATTGATAAGAGAATAATTAGTTTATCAATAACAAATGACTTTAAAATAACAATTTAGTAACAAGTCAACTAATCTTAATTTTCAATTACCCAAATGTTCGAGGTATTGTATATATATTTCTGCTAGTACTGTTATCTTTAAAATTTAGGATATGTATATGCATGTGTGTGTGTGTGTGTGTGCATAACACACACACACATACATATATATATATATATGTACATATATATCTAAATATATAGGTATACATATATGTAAATATATATGTATATAAATATATATGTATATATATGCAGATATATATATATATATATATATATATATGCAAATATATATGTAAATATGCATATATATATATATATATATATATATATATATATATAAATATGCATATATATATATATATATGTGTGTGTGTGTGTGTGTGTGTGCGCGCGTGTGTGTGTGTATGTATATAAAGGTCATCTTGTAATATTGTCATTATAGGAAGCCATATTTTCACTCAAACTGCGCTAAGTAAATATCGTTTTACAAAACATTTCAATTCAGTTTTCATTGGAAATAACTTTAAGAACTTTAACTTTTCTAATTGAAAAGAAATTAAGTTTGATACCTATATTAAATGGTAATTATTTTTGTTAAGCAAATATTTAGCTATTAAGGACATTTACCACCAGAATATTTTCTTGTTCAGAACTGATTAGATTTAGATCATTCTCTTGTATTTTTATAAAGTTTATATAATATCTTTTTTTTAAAATGATTTGGCAAAATGGAGCCTGTGCTTCTTCTAATTCCCATCGTTCTTCATCTACACCTCGAATATAATAATCAAACGTCGGTGTAATTTCTAATGTTGTTACGGTTTGAGTTTCATTCAAAAATGTTTGCTTATTATTGACAGTAAAATATTGAATTGTTCTTGTTTCTAGTATAATAATAACATTTACCATTTAATAGAAATAGATAGGTACGCCTATCGCCCAGTTCATGCTCATTCGTTGTCCGTAGTAAAGGTTTATCCCTTGTTTCCTGTTTAAGATCGTTTTCCTGGTTCCTTCTAAAGTCTTCTCATTCCCTTTCACGCTCAGAAACCCTTCTATGTCTTAATGACCTTATCACCTTGCTTGACGTGAAATGATTAAAAACAAGTAAATAAATAATTACCTTCGAAACAGAGCTTCAGGATAAAATTTACAAGATAAAAATGTGTTTAAATTCCAATCTGAGCAAGCTAGTTTTAAGTAACAATTTCGAAAAAAAATGTGAAATATCTCTCTTCTACATCATGATTTTTCTTTTAAGCAAAGAAATTGTAGCTTATTCGAAATGTTCATTTATTTCTTACTTTTCATATGAACCAGAATAATATCAGTTTCATATATTTTAATCTGAATTTCACTGAATTTATAATTTATTGTCTGAAGTTTAATTATATAATATTATGAAGAAGAATTTTTGTTCAAATATTTAACTTTGAAGCGTCAATGCAATCGGCAATAATCGTTGATTTTATTCTCTTATTTCAAGAGATCAATTCTGTGCTCAGTATCATGTCTTTAAAATGGGCTGGTCTGTTTGACATGTATTATTTGAAGTTTTGCTGGTGTAAGCAAGAAAAAGAAAACTTTCCTTTAGTATTTGGTACTTGTTTGTTTCACTTTAAATGTACAATTCTTTTATAAGTAATAATTTCACGTCCTCTTATGTCTTCTAATGTTTTCACTGACAAATAATTTATACCCGAAAGTCAGGAAAAGTTATCAGCTCGAAACCATTCACAAACATCTGAACAAATCAAAATTTATTTTCATCAAAATTTATTTTGAATCTCTTCTTGATTAACTTGTTCGTATATTTTAAGACATTAAACGCGATTTTATTTAGTAGGTCACGGCTTTACTGAAATGTCATTAAAAATATACCACTATATGTTTACTTTACTAAATTATTTTGAAGCTAGAAAAACTTAACAAAATCCAAAGAAATTGTTATGTTATTGATATAATTTTGTATCTCGGTTTCAATCACTTTCTCACCGCTGTTACGTAGATTCTATTTGCCTTTTGCTAAAAATATTTTCATGGTAACTATTCAGATGAGATTTCTTATTCGTTATTCCGACTTTACGAATGTAAGCGCATTACTATATTTGAAGCTAGGACATATTTTTAAAGATGTAAACTACTAGATGTAAGCATAAGTTCTATGCTAATAATTTCTTTTCTTGCATCTCTGCAATAAAATAAATGCACCAACAACCATCATATTCTTTCATTTTAAATTCTGCTCTTTTCTCCTTAATAATGATATTTCTCAGATTCTTTATCTCCCAATAACTATTTGCACCTTAATAGTTTTATGACCCTGCGTGAAATTATTTAAAACAGTTATTTTTCGTCTGGTGAAGACAACCATAATGGTACTGATAATAGTACCAAACATGTTATTAAAAATACGATGGATGAATTAAATAAATAAATATATATATATATATATATATATATATATATATATTGATAAATATGTATATCGATAGAATATTGTATTTATGTTCTTATATAAACTATTTTTCTTAACTTGTCAGCTATTTTCTATTGCTTTACGCTTCCAATGACCAATCTCTGACAAAATTGAACGTTTAATCTTTGTTGCTTGTAGGAATGGAGAAGATTAAAGATATTATTGAAATTTACACCATATATATATTTTGAGTAAACTACTAGATCTGTTAGTTTCAAATGATTAACGAATTGAGTTTTTGCATACTCAAAAAATTTTTTAACATTTCTCATTTTGCTGTCATATTTTGACTTCATAATAAAATTAGAATTCAGAAGTAGATTCAGTAATCTAATTATTCCGAATATTTTAAGTAAGTGGACATAATCAAAAAGCAAGTATAAGACATTTTTTTTATCCAAGGCTTACTAAAAACAATGCAAAATTTGTTGTAAAAAGATTAATGAGTCCTGTTATTGGCACATACAATTGCAATTACTTAACCGTTTGATTGCATTAATATCATATTTTAAAAATTCTTATAAAATGTTGTCCCTAAATTTTGCAATTAGGATCATTTTAAATAGTTTTTTGGTTCACTATTCAAATATCTTACCATAATGCCCACGACAGTATTTGCTAATCCCTCAATCTTTTCAGCCAAGCCAAATAAGTTTTCTCCATGATATTGTTGATTTCACTAAAATCATCGAGAAAATTAAAAGTAATCTAATTTTGAAACTTTTGCTGTCAGAGCTGGAAATGTTCTCATACTGGGTAATTAGAATCATCCTTAAGTATGTAATGAGCGAGATATAACAAAGTATTCAAATGCTCTGATAAGAATATCAGAATCATAATGTTTTGTCTCAATCCTTTGGGATACCATAACATTAATATGCTGTTTAATTTTTTTCTCATCAATTTTATGTTACTAAGATAAAAATTCATTGATTCTTGACCAGTGCTGAAACGTTGATATTCAATGTTTTGAAAGAGAAATAAATTGTTGTTTATATATATATATATATATATATATATATATATATATATATATATATATATATATATACACACACACATACATATATACCAGCATAGTAACATTCTAATATCAAGTTTTCAAAATTTTTAATTAAAATCATTGGAATACTTCCGGTGAAAAAAATCAACAGATTCGATAAGCAGCTTATTATTTGATTTATAGCATGTAATTGTTGAGACAATATTCTGTTGATCTATATTATGATACAATATTACAAAAGTGAGGATTTTATCTTTTTCTAGAAAATGTGTAAACTCATCAATTTTCACGTAAGCAGAAGATTTGTTAGTTGGTTTGGGACAAGTAGGTAATACACTTATGATAAAGTAACCGAATTACCTACACCTTGCTGCGTGTTACATTTTTTGTAAGAAAATATGATTGATTTGAAATCATTGTTTTAATTTATGGAGAAAAATGATGTACTTCAGTATTACTCAATGATTGCCGATGTAGCCTCCATCTTCTGGTTTTCTCCTTCTATATTTTTAGATAGGAATTATTCCAATGTTAAATTAAATTTAAATCAAAGGAAAGAAATCATTAGTGGGGTGTAAAACAGGTTGATCTGACCGCTTTGATATGTATTTGATGCAATACTTGATTGAATTAATGGATGAGCTGATGTCAACATTGTTATAAAAGTTTAATTGTTGCAACAAATATGTATTGTAAGGCACTATCCACTGATTGGTGATTTCTTGCTCAACTTGACGTCCATATTGACTCATTTTGATTTTGTCGAAGTGAACTTCATCTTCTGGCTTGCACCTTCTATATTTTGAATAGGAGTCATTCCTTTTGTTCAAATTTAAATTTAATTTGAAATCAAAGGGAAAAATTTCAGTGGGGGCATTGCGTCCCCTCCACAACACTTTGATCGAAATGATCTTTCCAATGTGACCTACATCTCGATTTCTCCATCTATATCTCAAATAGGAATCATTTCTGTCTTCAAATTTAATTTAAATCAAAGGGAAAGAATTTTCAGTGTGGAGGTCTGTGACCCCCCTTTGATCCAAATGAAATATACATATCCAAGTACCCTAGGAAGCATTCCCTTTAATCAAATTTAAATTTAATTTATATCAAAGGGAAAATATATCAGTGGGGGTGGGTGTTTTCAACCCGGGTACCCGCTTTAATCAAAATGAAATATTATTTAAGTACCCTGGGTAATTTAGTTTCAGAATATATATGGTTATGGGTGTCTATCTCCAAAACCCTACCATGAGTCCGATAAAAAAACAAACAGACAGAGGTTGCCACTTTATATATAGATGATCAAATATTGACGGTGGATTTCACGAACGTACTTTTCTTGTAATAACCACAGTTTCGTAGTCAGATGGAAAATGGCTTTCACAATAACAGTGTTTGGTTTGTCAGGGGCGTTGTCTTGAGGTATTGACTTTAAACATCCTTTTCGCTCATTCTGTCGGAGGCAAAATAAACAAAGCTTATTTTGTTAATCATAGTTACCACAACAACCTATTACACCGTACTTAATATTAAACTATTATTTTGTTAAAATTACATGTGCTTTTGAAAGGTTTATGATCATTATGTTCTAAAATTTGGAGGGTTTAGAATTCAGAATTATGAATTTTATCTATTGCATAAATGTGGGGATTTGTCATTATATGTTACTTTCGGTCGTCTTTAAGGAAATACGTGGGTCTCAAAAGATTTTCAACTTGTTTCACTGGTCAGGTTCTGTTTTATGTTTAAGTTAGATTGTGAACTGAAACTTCCTCATTAAAATTTGTGGCTAATCGTATTTTATGTGTGTTTCTTGATTAAAATACGATTACCTGAACAAAGTAACCAGTGTAATATTTTTACAGTATATTTGTATAAAATATTTAATTCGTTAATTTTTTGTTTTAAATTTTTAACAAGTTACTAAAATTTTTAGCAAGCTAGTAAAATTCACGATACATTTATTTTAAATGCACGAGTGTAAATAATTCTTTTTTAAATCAACGTTTGTTATGAAGAATAATGTCCTAGGGAAACTATTAAATTAAGTTTTTATTCAATTTTTTTCATATGCGTAAATATCTGTATCCTTTTTGGGAAAAATAGCCATGCAAAATGTTATATTCATGCATTTTCTTATTTTAGAAGGACATTATCAACACACTTAACTTGTTATAAAGAAAATACAAAGTATTTCTTGAAAACTTATAATCAAGATATTCGTTATTATGAAGAATAATAGCATAAAGAAAAAATAACTTTCTGTGAGAAAATTCTTAATAATGACGATTTTTGTGAATTTCTCTGTTTAAAATAATCGAAAAAAAAAAAAGAGAAGAAAAATACGATATTGACAAGAAAATAAATATCGTTCCCTTTACATTTTGTGGTATATTTTTAATAGTTGTAAAATATTAAATTTATTGAATTTAATTTTTGACATTAACTTTCTAATAAATTATTTAATAAATATCATTTACCATCTATTTTCCATTCATCAACATCACTTGAGAAGAAACCAGAAGTGTCGAAAGAAAATTGAAAATTTTGTAGTGATTTTATAACATGCATATGTTATAAATTTTAATAAATATATATGTGTGTGTGTGTGTCCACATTTCATTGAATACGACAGACATGGTGTTGTTATTCGGTTTTTATACAATTTCTCACGTGATGAATTGTTGTCTTTTCAGATGTAAAATTATATGAAACCTGTCCAATTGTTCTTGTTATTCGAGCGTTTTCGGTTATGCATTTACCTATTTCCAAGGTTGAAACATATTCACTGTTAACAAGAAATAGTTTGTTGTATGTATGCATTTGTATAATGTTTTCATTTTCAAAACACGGTCAAGATATTGTGTCCATGTTCAAAGATGATATCATTGATTGTTTTTTTTTAATTAATACAGCTTCCATTATTTTTAGACTTTTTTGCATGTAGATGATGCTATTATATTTGTGTTGTTAACAAGCATGTTACGAGTAGGCTTCAATAGGTATCCATGAGTGTTTAAATGATACCTAATTGAGCTATAGTCTGAAAGGTGTAATGCGAGTCTAAGTACCAAACATGTTGTAGTAAGGCCTGTACAATTATTTACGATTTTTTATTGATCAGGAATATATATATATATATATATATATATATATATATATATATATATATATATATATGGGGGGGTTGTAGATATTTGTTTTTGAGTTTTTCATGTTTATTTGTACGCATGAGTTATAGATATTCATATGCTAACCTAGAAGACACCCTTTGCACTGACTTTAGGGTAACTCCTACGGAGGGCTTTTGGGCCTTCGGCTTTTTACCTTCAGCTTCCTGTGTACGTAAAAGTTGTAAGAATTTAGAAATAATAAAATTATTTTATCTTTATTCCACACCTTAATTAAGCATGATATGCCTTCGTAATTTATTTACATTTATATATATTTATATATAGGGTTGCAGTCTGGGGAGCTAGGTGGCAAGATATAAGGCGTGATAGGTGGTCACAGATATCGTCTGACAACCATGACTTGGTTCACCTACTTGTGTGGCATGATGCATAGTCCTGTTGCTAGAGGTCTTTCAAGAGCCGCCAATTGAACCAGAGCTGCACTACTTTCAAAAGGAACTTGATGTAGGCATCGGTTTTGAGTCCGAGGCCATACAGGAAGATGCGTACAGGCAACCTTGCCAACACGAGTGATCACTCCAAACTCTATGATGTTGACTGGATATTTTGTTTTTATTACTCTCGGTGCTTTTGTTGGAGACTCAGTTACGTCTTCCTGAGCAAAACATTCAAAGTTATAAATTTATACAGCATGCCTGTCACTGCCATGATCATCTTCATCTTGGACAAACCCGCCTAATCTATCCCTGCAGATGCATCTAATTCTCACTTTCTAATCTTCATCTCTCTTTCCCATCACGCCGCACATTTCTCCTTTTCTGTGTTAATCCGTCTAACTTCGTGAGACCGAATATGCAGTATGCGTAGATATAACCCACTCGAGTATTATTCACTTCAAAATATATGCACACGCACGCACCTTTTGTTTTTTAGTACTCGCAACTTACCAGTATTTGGTTAGTCCATAAGAAGTGCCAGGAATTTTATAGAAACATTGTATGATATCATAGTATTCCTAAAATGCCTGAATGGTATTACATATTCATAGAATTATAAACAAGTAGGTCATCACAGAATGGGTCAACTAAATTGCTGGATTGACCTTCCAAAATGAAGATGGCTTCAAAGTAGATAACATATATTTACTGGTGCGAATCGTCAGAAAATAAATTGAGCAAATATATACAAATTACGACTGTCGTAAAAGCAGGATGCGTCTTCTCAGCGTATTTATTTGACCTTTACCAGTGAGGTGATCCTAAGAGAACTGGATACAGTTTTCAGTCAGTTCATAATGGCGCCAAACGAGGTGAGAGTCTCCTCAACCGATATAATCAACCTCCTTGACAAAGATATTATCATAAGATTCCATCTCCCGTCGCTTGGTTGAAAAACTAATGATTTACACACACAGCCACATACCTATTTCCAACGATTAAAAATTTCTATAATACTACATTTGAAAAAAGGCCACTGGTTTTGAGGAAAAGAATATAGAAACAATAGATTGCATCCCCACGTGTGTTTTTAGGACTCGTTTCGTAAATTTGGTGACGCTTAAATCAAGCAAGATGTGGAGAATAAGGAGAATTCCTAAAATATTTTTCAGTCGTTGTCAAACTGCATGAGTTCATAATTGAAAGCCCAGAATTGGCATTTGACTAAATGGGCTTTCTTTGCAATTAGGACATTGTTTGAAACTTTATAACTACTGGTAATTGTTTTTTGTAAGCGTAAACTTAACAGGTAGAAAGTCAATGAAAAAACAAAAATCCAATAAACACTTCCCCTCGAAGTTTTAGGTTATACTTTAACTAAGCAATTCATCACCAATCAGTATTTTGTCCAAAAACGTGGAGATGCGTTCCTAGGAGAAATGTTTATGTTAAAATTTGTTGCACATGTTGGTTTTCTGGGTGAAACTGCGTAGAGGAAATTGTTCAGTTTCAGGCGAATGAGCCTTGTTCAACTACGGATCAAGCTAGAGTATTCGCTAACTCCCAAAAACTGAAGCTAAGATCTGGTCAGTATAGATGAAATATAAAGCATATGTGGATTTTGAATAAACGTTAGTGTGCCTGAGCCGGCGTCTGTTATACTCGGAAATGAACAACCAGCGTTTATTTTTTATTAATCGTTAGAATGATGCTATTTATAATGGAAACTCTATAGATAAAGAAATTCTAATTAAACATGAGTTGTGATACTATTCTAACTCTGAATCTGTACATTAATTATTGTACAATGTTACTTCTTATCATAAGTCACATCATAGTCTTAAATCATTGAACTTGAATTTTCACCAATTGTAATGAATGAATGTTCCCCCAGGGAGGCCGAGTGAAGTGAGAGCTTATTGGGACTTTAATTCAACCTAGATCTGAAGTGTAACTCGTACATATAAGCTATCACTAAAGATGCTATGAAAATGGTCGGTTCCCTGTACATCTTCAACAAATAACTCTTTATATCCTCTATCTTTACAAGAGATAGATGAAGCCAGAAATGAAGTACAGCTGTCATATATGGGTGGAAGCGGACCAGTCTCCAATTGCCACTTTAGATAACGTCAAAAAGCATCTCCGCGTCCTTGTGGGCGGCGAATTATTTTTCAGCCTACAACCCATTAATCTCTACGCAAGTCTCACTGCCCTATTACTATTTCCATAGAGAGTGTTCAGATGAACTACACTCCTTAATTCGATCATTCCAGACCTTCACCGCTATGACCCGCCATGCCACGTACACTAGAGCGAACAATTATCATTCCTTTCATATCCCCCGGATGAGCTGTAAGCTTCACTCAAGAAGTTTCGGGTGTCTCCCGCCTTCTTCAACCGACCATCGCCTTCTTCTAGTAGTCGTCCGCAGCAGCCTTTTGTCTACCACCATCTGGCTCGTCGTTGCGAGACACGCGGCTACTGCTCGTCGGTTAAATGGCGACTTCTTCCCGGAACCCTTGCTCGAACGGTGCCGGTGTACGATTTCGTTTCCGTACGTTATACGCTCCTTCGGTGGAAACTGTCGTGCTCGTCGTTGCGCGTGTCCCACCACAGCCTTCTCGTCTCTCCCTTGGCTCTCAACCGACTTCGCGCGTTATTCACTCAACGACGCGCTGCCTTGTGGAAACAGCTCCCAAGAGGTTGTTTCCCCATTAGTACAAACTTAGCCTATTTCAATTACTTTCCGCACATGTCCGCATCAGCTGTACCGCTTACTCACTAACGCTCTACCTCGAGTGGCTCCAAGGGCTAGTACAGACTGAACACCATAGTAAAAATATTCGGAAGATAAATTCGTGTAAAAATTTCCCACGAGCTTTGAACATGATACTGAGTTTTGTTTCATGCTATTTATGTCACCTTCCCCCTTCGCACACCTCTTTGTCAGCGTACTCAAACGCGCACGTGTATTCCCAAATATAGATAGATATATATGGAGAGAGCCTCGAGGAACAAGGAGAGAAGGATAACATAAATGTTTACCATGTAAATATACTTGGATTTAATAAAATTCTATCATCCTTTGTAATATCTTTTTTAAATTTTTTACTAATATATTGAAACTATTATTTTCAAACATGTATAGTGTTTCTAAAAGGAATGGTGATTATATTTGAATAATTCATATCCGTATCAGTGTTTACTGCATGGATAATCAAGATAACATAAATCTTATATAATGGACTCTCCGTCGGTTTTTGACGCGTGAGGATTTGACAACTTAACCAATTGATTTAATAATATATTTTGTGCGAGAATCTTAAGTGACACTCAAAACAGCAAGTGATCTGAAAAGGAGGCCCCATATGGAGCTAGAGTGAGGGTTGTGGGATGAGGTTACTGTTAGATTGACTGACCGTTTAGATCTTGCTCTCCCTTCTTGAAGACAATTCAGACGAGCACATTGAAAACCGCTGAGTCCAGTAAAACGCGTTGATCTCCACACTACCCGCTCCAAGACTTAGCGCTCGAGGGTGGTATGAGGTGTATATTAACAGCTGACAAGTTAATATATATATATATATATATATATATAGATAGATAGATAGATAGATAGATAGATAGATAGATTTTGTTTTATCGGTAAATTGTCGCAATTTTATATTATTTATTTCGCGAATGCTTTGCTTCTTCTTGATTTTTTTGCCTGCAGAGTATAGTAGGGTCAGTTGAGAAAAAGAGCACCATGACACAATTCACTCCACCATGCTGTTTGGTATTCGCGCCTGAAGCTCCAATACGAACATTTCAAAGTGTTTAGATGTCAATCTGAGGACAATACAGAGGATTCAGAAAGAATTGAATGAGTGTAATGGTTTGGAGATTACGAAGGTACGGCAGTTCGGGAAACTCACTCTGATCATTCTGATAAGAAAATAACTCACACATTTGTTGGTTAGGGTCTCAACCTCAACACGGAGGACTATATCAAGTGCCTTGAGGATTTTATGCTACCCTGGCTCAAGAGAGTGGATACTGGACGAGCCTACGTCAGCAAAACTCTGCATTATACCACACAAACAGGAGAACCGAGCTTCGAACAAACAAAGTATTGAGGTGTTCGATTCTCTGAATCGTCAAGGATTTTTAACAGCAACACTGTGAAGTTGAGTAACAGTTGTACTTCCGATTTAAATAATATAAATAAAAGGCAAAGTTCGATGATTTTAGATGTGGATATGCAAAAAAGCAGTGAAGACAATAAGTTATATAACTTCAGAACCAAAAATAATTGCCTTTTGAACATAGCCTGCTGCAGAGAGGGTGTGATTTATTAAGCTGAGGTTAATGATGAGAGTGGCCAAAAGAAATTTTGTATTGGATGCACTGAAGGTACTTTCAAGAAACGCTGTTAAAACCACGCTTCTTCATTTAGAATAAGAACCGTAATTATAGTACAACGCTGGCGGACCCCGAAATTTACAGTTAAGTCTACAGCCTTGTCCATAAAGTCAATTAAATAGAAAACTTAAAAAAGATGTGCTTTATTATTTCAATTACTATTAGTCTTAAACCCGTCCTTTGGCTTGAAATTTGGAACCCCAAGGGTGAACCAAAGGGACTATTAAGTTTTCAAATTGCTTCGATTTCGACGGAATTGTACATGTATGTTACAATCTTAAAGTGAATCAAAAACGATTATCAGATTTTGAAAACTACATAAGGGGCCCCCAAGATGACCCATGAACACCTTGCTGCTCCATTTGTCTTTCAATTGTAGTGGATAGCCACATTTCGATGAAAATTTGCACATAATTTGTGTTTAGATCAATCAACTCAAAATCAAAACTGATACCCCATGTGCCACAAATACATTATGAAAAATATCAGTTTTTCCTATGGATTTCCCGTTTTGGTACTGAAATAGTTTAGTTTGCATTAAGTTGACGGCAAAAATTATATCCTTCCTTAAAAAAAAGAATAAGTGCAAATGAAAGTGTGCACCGATGAGAGAAGTGCACGTAGTTATAAGATCGAAAAATCTCATTCTCATCAAAGTTGTCATCCAGTAAAATGGTAGGCTGCCTTCATGCATGTATATTTTGAATTTTTTATACTTTAAATTTAAATTAGTGACAATCATCTTATTAAAAAAGTTTAAGCGTAAATGCCAATTTTTAGTTATGTATTTATCATCTAATCAGCGTTTAAATAACGCTTACTAACTCATATATTTGGAAACTGGAGTCCTAAAATTTTGACAGTTTTATTCTGAAAAATGCACTTACAAAAATGTAAAAACCCTCTGTCGATTCATTTATAATTGTGCTAAACTTAGCGTGTACGTTTTAACGTTCATAGTGAGTAGGTTTCTAGCTGCACGTTAATTTTTATTTTTATCACGAGAACGTTTTTTGATATCTCATTTTTAGATAAATCCTAACTTTACGAACTTGCTTCTAATTGTTTACCACGTTCCCGTGGTCTCCCTTATAAACTTGCATTTAATTTATTGTGGCTATATTTCCATTAATGTGTATAATATTCTTGCTTTTTAATTGGTTACTTCATTGTTATTCAAAAAGCTTGGCCAAATCCCTCCAACTACAGCCTGACAGTAATGCCAAGAAAGCAAAATCCTTCACTTAGACGTGCTACTACAACAGCTAAACGCATGAAAGCACGGAGAAGAAACGCTTTGCAACAAGAAACTTAAATTAGATTGACAGAAAATGCTATTCGTACAGCTAATGCAAGGTCAGCAGAAACTAATGAGCAAGGGTTAACTAGACGAGGAAGGAACGCTGCCAGAACTAGTGCTACTCGAGCTGTCGAAACTGAGGGACAAACAACAATTCTATACAGTCTTTGTGGATGTTAGTTTTTAGCCTTGGCACGGCTGCTAGGAGAAGTCTTTGTTGAATTTCTTCTCCTTCCAATGCAGTTTGAGCAAAAGCTATCAACAAAGCATTTCTCCTCAACAATTTTCGAAGATCGATTGCGATTAATGAACTCTTCATTTGCTGACAAATTTTTTTGTATCTTCTGTGCTTCTGTAAGAAATAACTTTCTCCTGTTATAAATGTTTTCACAATTCCTGTCATTATAATTTTTCGCCATATAGATCAGAGGCACTAAAGAAAAGTCTTCTTTATTTTAACATTACAGAATGGATGAGGTTCGTGATCTTTTTTAAATAAACCCAGGAAACGACGGGTAATGCCGCTAGGATATATATATATATATATATATATATATATATATATATATATATAGAGAGAGAGAGAGAGAGAGAGAGAGAGACAGAGAGGGGGATATGAGAATCCACATATAACAAATTTTAAATAGTGTGTGTGTGTATTATCAAATATTCCAGGAAAATTATTTTTTTTTTGGTATTTTATTTATTTTCGAAAAAAGGAACGAATGGTTTATTCACGCTATGCAGAAGTGGGTCTTATGTCAATTCTCTGGTACATACGCGAGAACAAATAGCTGTAGGTCTTATTTGTCTGATGATAATATTATGAAGACACACTAACACCATATTGGTATTCCCATGAGTGAATACATCTGTTCTTATCTAGTATGTTTTTATAGGACGTGAGTGATAGTGACCTGCTCCAATATTTTGTTACCCTAATTTGATCTTTGACCCATTACCATAACCGGCGTTATTTTTTTTGTGCCAATTCAGTGAAACTCGTTTAATCGGCTACTTGCTGTTCCTTTCTGTTACTCGCGCCGTCAATTTGCTTATGCCTTGTGCATGTTAATATATATATATATATATATATATGTGTGTGTGTGTGTGTTTGTGTGTGTATGTGTCCGTTCGCTCGCGCGTGTGTGGGTATGTGTGTCTGGGTGTTTGAATAAAAAGACAAGAAAATAAATTATTCTTAGCCTATATGTTTCGTCCTCTGGGGGACTTTATCAGGGCAAATATAGGTTTTATTTCGTTGCACGTGTTTATATACAAAAGCGAGTATGTTACTGGTTTATCAGGGCTTTTAAATTTGAGAACATTCAAGAATATTTATCACGTAGTTGAAAGGTCAGCGAAAACAAAGTGTCATAATTCAAAGATATATGTATATATATTTAAAATGTATACTGTTTAAATTGTGATTAGATTTTTATATTTAAACATTTAAACAATATATATATATATATATATATATATATATATATATATATATATATATATATTGTGGACTCTGCCGTCGTTGATCGACATGGGCTGTTGACCCGCGCCTGCCGGGGAAGTTTTTACGACGTATGAGGGTCTGGCAACTCAGTTTCTAGGAAGCGATAGCCAGACAACCTGCACATATGATTTGTTTATAGTGGTAAAGGATTTGTGCTGAACCAACCACATTTTTTAAAGAGACAAGGTCCCAAAACGTCCCTCGTCAAGTTTTGAATTCAGAGTTGTCCTTCTCCTAGACCAGTTGCCATCTTGCTATTTATCCATAACGCGCGCCAGCGCTGTGTACACACACGCGCGCGCTCAAATGTGTGTACTGATTATGACAATCAGTTTCTGAAGGTGTTGTTTTTCTATGGGCTCGTAAAAGAAATCTTACCAGATAAGACATGGTTGGTACTGGATTTGGCATGCGTTCATTTAAAATTTAGTGTCACCATGCTAGCTGCAATTATATAACTACTGCAAGTTACGCTTTGGTAATCATGCAAAATATCTGATAACTGCTTGATAGGATTGTTGTCTGTTTGTGAAGAAGTTTTCATGTTTACGAAAGCATAAAACTAGTTCAGTATGGCAGGGCCCATTGTCCGACTAAAATATATATCTACCATCGTCGAAGGTTATTGGAATGTTGCCCCAAACAACAAACTGTCTCCATTGATTTGGTGTTTTCGTACAGTACATGCTGGTAACATGGCTTCACAAGGATAAAGAGATGATATTTACATTCACTCTCGGGCAATTAATTTATCAGAAAAGAGCAGGGCATTGAGAAATTTGGAAGAATAGTTAATTCTACCGCTCAGTATCAGAGATTTTCGCAGCAAATCATTTGCTATTTACATGCCGGCTCTTGTTCTTATCACAATGTTGGGGCCGTTGTGCTGTCCAGTCTTCTTCAGAAATATGCCGATCCAGTTAACCTACGGTAGATTTCGAAGTGAGCACTTTATTTAATTTCCGGTGATAGATTGTTCTCCTTCTACATCTCGTCTCGTTCCTATTTTGAATACTGCTCAATTATTATCCTCCTTGTTCTACTGAGTCCAAGTGCAAACTGCCCAACGCTGTTATTGAATTCACAATTACGATGTGTTATCATCCGGTTCTTTGTACCACGGTGATAGTCCAAGGTAGAACCAGTAAAGAAAAACTCGAACACGGATATGAAATAACTCAGATATATTACAAACAGGAATATATACAGAGAAGTAGAAAGTGTTAGTACGAACAATCAGGTTTAGTAGTAATTGTCTGAACGCGACTGTGTTTTGGACTGCCTCTGACTCAACTGACTGACCCGCTCGCTCTGACTGACTGACAGACTCCTGATGGACTTCATTCCAGACTTTAGACTGAACGGTATTTAGTCAGCTTCCCACGAGGGCATCATGTGGCACAAGGCTGGTTTAACGTGGGATCTCCGAGCCCGTGGGCTCGGCCAAAAATATGCTCTTTGAACCGGTATAAAACGGGTTCAGGGTCGGTTTACCTCCCCGAAAGCGACTCCGCCCTTCAGCGTAACGTCGTTCGGGTTCCTCCCCGCCCGAATCAGCCGATCAGCCGGTCGCCCGACTTCGGGTTGAACTCCCTGCTTCCTCTTGAGGTGCAGTATTTATTACGTATGGAATAGTCCATTATGTTATTATGGGTAAGGTGACATAACTCTATGTCACCAAATTCTGGAACCAACGCCTTAATTTCACTAATTTATTGTTCCGACAGACACCTGATAAATGTCGGATGGTAGAGCGACCAAAACGTAGCGTTATGATAAAAACAAAGATGATGACAATAGTCCGCATGTAAATATTGAAATTAAGGATAACTTCTTAAAGATACATGGTACAGTGGATAAAAGATACATCCAGTGACAGGACCCAAAGAGTGGTGAGTTTAATACCTGGTTATGGCAGTGGAGAACTTGGAGAGATGAATTAACAGTCAATAACTGATAACTGGCATCTATAATACATGGCACGTCGAACTAGAACAGTCTACCCCAGCGAACGAAATAAAGAGTTCAATTCGACATTCCATCCACCTGAAGAAGGCCGGATAGTACAACGTTGTGATAAATATGGCAACAAAGATGAGAACAATAGTCCGAATAATGTAAATAGTGTACATAATACATCATCTCAGGAATATAGACAGATACTAATGATAATTCCTTATTCCAGAAGTTCAGCCAAAGCGTATGTAATTATAGCTTCTGCTAATATCGTTTGTAATTAAAGCATCGCTAAGATCGGCTTTTTTCTTTCAATTGGTTCAGTGTTGCTAGTCTTAACATAATAATGCCCACCATCCCATTTTTGAGACGGCTTGCATTACTTTGCTTACATACCGAATTTTTAAATATATTTGCTCTCACCTGGCCATTTCAGCTTCAGTCATTTTCCTAACGCCTTAACGTAGACTCTCTGCGTCGCCTATAAATATTTTCATGGTAACTTTTCTGGTGAGCTTTACTCTTTGGTACCTAGGCTGTTTTTAATCTAAGCGTATCACAAGATTGGCGGCAAGGTCTAATCATTTTACAGTTTGAATTTTTAGATATAACCGTCAGTTCTATGCTAATAGTTTCTTCTCTCGCAATTCTCGCTTGTATAATTCTCTTCCAGTTTCTTGCTTCCCAGTCTGATTTGATCTTCCTCCAATTTAAACGAATTATTTTAAATATATTAATACAACTTTCAGTTGATTTTGCTTAAAAACAGTTGTGTTGTTTAATAATTATAATTCAAGTAAAACTGTTAAATTATACTAATATAATGTTCAATGAATAATTTAATGGCGCATATCTACAAGTAACAAGAAAAATGTCTGTATGAATTTTATTGACTAAAAAAGAGCGAGAGTTGCAATTTTTTTTTGTTGAAACTTGAAACAAAACAACAATGTTAACAGGTAATGTCGACAGGGAAATAGAGGTTTGAAGTGAATTTTGTTGATACAAGGAAACCTATCAAAACATTAAAAAAACTAAAAAAAAAGCAGTTATCTTTTTATGTTTTCCTTCTCTCTCTCACTCTTTCTCTCTCTCTCTCTGTGCATGTGCGTGTGTGTGTGCGTGTGTGAATATATCATTTAATGAAGTGCCGGGGTCTTTCGGCCGGGGTCTTTCGGCCAGTCTCCTCCCACCCAGCGAGCGCTCAACCCGACGTTGTCTTTGCACTCTCCGTCTATAGTGCAGTGTAACGTAACGTACTTCTGCATTTGGTGGCCAGGTGATCTCAGATTAGTTTTGCAAACGACGGTCTGGTGTGAAATTGTATTTAATTGATTTACTTAATGATTTCTTTTCATTGTTGTGTAATGAAGTGAAGGTGGCACATAAATGATAACACCAGATTTGAGCCTTCATTACTTGACATTTTATCCACTCCAGTAATTCATCGGTTACTTTGTGCCAGTGTGGGTGTTAAACAGCCGCCGACAGTCTCGGTCTGATATGTGTAACTTACATCCTGTTTGTAATATATGAGACACTGCCTAAATAATATATGTGCTAGTTGTTTATATATCCATCTGTCCGAAATTATTTTTATCACACTTGCAATACCGGATGACTCCGATTCAAGCATTATTATAATACTTCTAATAAATCTAATCCCCATTCTCTATGAAGATGAACAAAGTTAAGTAATGGTTTACTTCTTCATAAAAGTGTATTGTCATTTGCTAACTGAGAAGATCCAACAACATGCTGATATCGATAATTTGATTTGGTTTGGTTTGCTTAAGAGCATATCGATTCCTTATGGGTCATTTAATACTGAAATTTTATTTGCATTTGAGCATTCATAATTTAGTTTTCAAAAATTGTATTGCAGTAATTTTTCCTAATGTGTTTTTATATTTTTATGTTTTGACCTCAGTTTGAATGTTCAATATTTGTCCACACATTAGAAAACAACTATAGACCTGGGTGTTACCACCAAATCCAGAAGTACATGACCTCTTAATTACTGTTGTTCCCAGGTGCATATTGACCCAGGCTGGTTCACCTGCCTTACCTTGATGGTCTGGTATGAAATTTGAGTGCAATATCTATTTTTCATGGGTCCTTACTTATAACTACAGAATGAACTCTTCCTAACACTATGTATACTACGCCTCTCAAGAGAGAGGGTCGAATCGAATCGAGCCGATAGTAGTTCACTCCAAACCAGACTGGCAGTCATACTAACACCTTCCACATCTTGTATTATTATTTCGTGTAATATACCTTCGTTATTTCTACTCTTGTGTTCGTGTTGTTCTTCCTTGGTCCTAACCTGGACCGTAACACAATACCGGCATAATACTACATTTATGAAACTTTATGGTTCAAACAAAGAAACATTTGACTTAAGAGAGGCACAGATAAAATAGTTATAATAATTTAAGCATACTAATCAGAACTATGGCTAAATGCAAAACGTTCATTCATTCTATATAACTACTAATCTTTTAGCAGCTCTTTTTCTTGTCTATGAGTTTTAACAGATAATGCTTCCAGTTACAATTCATAAAAACAAAGGTCATTGACGGTTACAGTATCAGGATGAGTCATTTAAAACATTTTAATAAATATTTTGATATATTTTTTTTTACTTTTTAATTCTTCCCTAAATTCAATTTAATTACATTACATCGAGGATTGTTAGTGTCAGCCATGTTTTCTTATATTAAAATATCCAAAGGTCCGAATGCAGGTATAAGGTCGCGTACGTTAGGATTCAGTGGCTAGGAGTAATCCCAGGTCAACACTGCACCTGATCTGATGTGAAATTTAAGTTTATCTATTCCGGCTTAATGCCACAGGGAGCAACTAGAAAGAGAAAAAAATCAAAAAATAATATAAAACAGTACGTTCCTCTTGAGCTAAAATGTGTAGGGTCGGTGAAAACGGAAAATATTTGTGTGTAGGTCTCCATAAGAAATATATATTTCTTTTCATATTTCTTCGTCCTGAAGAGATAACTAAATAACCGATCTTTCAGCCCTGGCATCGCCGAGTGACTCTGATTCATTATTATAATACTTCTTTGAAACTAATCCCCAGTCTCTATGAAGATGAACAAAATTAACTAATGGTTTACTTCTTGATAAAAAGTGTATTGCCATTTGCTAAGAAGATACAACATGCTGATATCGATAATTTGGTTTGTTTAACGGCATATCGTTTCATTATGGGTCATTTAATGCCGAAATTGTATTTGCTTGTGAGCTTTCGCAATTTAGTTTCTAATAATTATATTGCTGGTAATTGTTTCTAATGTTTTTTGTATTTTTATGTTTGACCCCAGTTTGAGTGTTCATTATTTGTCCATAGCTGGGACCCAAACAGGTACTACCACCTTGTGGCATTGTGCACCAGGGAACAAAAGCAATTAAGAGGTAGTCCCAAGCTTTTCAAAACCTTCCGATGAGAGGCCTTGCTGCCGGATGTAGTTTATCATCCTACCCAGGACGCGATCATTTGATGTTAAATCATGAACGAAGGAAAAATCTTAGCAAGTAATACGATTATCAGTTCACTATACATAAGAGTAAATATGAAAAAATATAATAAAATTGATCTCATATTTAAAGTCCGTAAGACACACTAAATTTTCAGCTACTAAAACAAGGTTGAAAAACATAAAGTCCGATGAAAATAAAATGATTTAAAATCTAGAAGTTAGTTTTCTATGTACCGTATATGCGGAACATTTAAAGACATAATTCGACTACAGTAAACGGATAAATGGCGTAGCTAGGGCCAGCAGTACATACGCTAATTTTATCTTGTGTACAATGCAACCCCCTTAAATTTAACTTCAAAATTAGGTCGCTAAATATCGCATGGTACGCGGGTATATACGGTATATATTTCCTTAGCTACGCTTATAGAAACAAGGTTGCTTTTAAGCAACGTCATCAGAACCGAGCTTTCTATAACTGGCGTATATGAATAGCAGTGGTACAACGGTTAGCTACTTGAAAAACAGGAACCGAGTTCAATTTCTGTTTGCGTCGCTTACATTAATTTTCTCACAAATAACCTTAGGAAAGTTAGGAACATCTTTTCTCTCTCAAACTATGTGGGAGATAGTAGGGTTAACAAGACTCTATGGCCTTAAAGTTGCAGCCAGTTTAAGACAAAGCAAACTAAATTTCTATATCAGTATAAAGAGGGATAGGTTACGCCAGGCTGCCTTGCTGTAGACACATCACTTCTGCTGTGGCTGGAGTACATGTAGTACATCTATCCCCTTAATGTGTAAAGCGACGCGTGATGTGACGTGAAAATATGATCAGCTTACATATAATTAAACAGCGTTCATGAAATATACCCAGTGTTGACGAAAGGATAATTGTTTTTTTAAAAAGCATAGGTTAACAAACTTGTTTTATTTTTGTTTTTTGTTGTTTTTTTGTTTTTGTTTTTGTTTTGTTTTTTACAGCGTGGTTCCCTTGTACCAGTCCTGGGAGCCACTCGTGTTAGAGGTTTACAGTGTAAGCGGTATAGTTTATGCGGATAGGTGGGGAAAACCCAAGACTTGAACAGATTAAGATTGTAGTGATCGGGAAAACGTCTGCTTGGAAGTCGATTCCACAGAACAGTGGATCACGTGAAGAAATTGTTTGAGTAGAACTTGCTCTTCACCAGTGAATGGTGGAATGAGGGTGGTTCGCTGCAGTGTGAGTGGCATGGCGGATCCTAGCTGTGAAGGTTAAAACTGGTGGATCGTCTGAGCACTTTCCATGTAAGTGGCGATAATCGAATAAAGAATTAGACACGGAAAAAGAAAGACCGTCGCGGATAGAGCGGAATAATCTAGGCATCACAAATATATAGTCTTCAAACATTGGGACAATATGATTATGAGTCAGATGTAACAGCGGATAAAGCAAAGATTTCAATTCAAAACACGTATTAAGGAAGTTAGCAAATATGGCCCTATTAAATTACTATCGAACATATATAAGCATTTCCCAAATGCAAATAGATAAAGAAAGCAACACTAGGTGAAAATCGACTACAAAGACAGGAAGTGTTTAATAAACAACAGTTATCTATAAACTATAAGTCGTGCGTTTTATTTGATTATAAGGTAACTGACTCAGAATAACACTCGTTAGTCCTTAGCTGAATGCGACAGCAAGTATTGAAGGAAAGTGTTATATACCGCACCTATAAACATTAATGGGTATGTCCCAATCCTGATAAATATATTCGACAATATTGTAATTGGGGGGTACTATGCTGTCTAAGTAGTCTACAAATAGCAGTGGTTTACCTACTTCCCACTGCTGGCAAGTA
>OZ010573.1:86612255-86627125 GCA_963932145.1 Acanthosepion lycidas | reverse complement strand
GTCAATACTTCTAAATTTCAATTTTTTTCTTTTTCTTAAAATATGTCTTCATTTTTTTATATTTACTTTTTTGGAAAAAAATGTTTTATTATTTATTTTTTTAGAAGCGAATTATTGGCTTTTGTTGAATTTTGCGCATTTATAAGTTATTTGACTTTAGCATTTTAACAATAATTTTATATAATTTTTAAAGCAAGGAATGATTGCAAATTCCAAAAACCAATCACTTTCTAGTCTCTCTTGATTCATCTATATATAACTAGATTTACATTGACATCTTGTAATTAATGAGATTTCGTGGAGTCCGATATAATATTTTTGTAGTTTAATTTAACTTCACTTTTGAAGTTTCACAATATTATATGCATTTCAATGCAACTCATTGCATTTTATCTTCAATATAGACCTAAAGAAGTTGTCTATTGATGACTTCTCCACCAACGGACCTTGTTCTGCAAAGCTAAGACCCTATGTGCTGCAGAAATGAGAAGTCGGTGAGCGGAGTTCGAAATCCAATCGAGTTCATTACATTCACATACCATTGGGATTAGTATGAATCTATCTCGTCTTCTCTATCTATAAGTTACATAACAAGTGAGACTGGGTTTTTTTTTTACACAATTAGCCGAGAAGGACTACTTTGAATTCAAAACCAGTCGGGTGTGTCGCATACAAGTAGATTCATCGGGTTGAGACCTTCTTGCTACGAGAAGCACAACAGCAGCGCCTAGACCTCTTGAAAGCAATGGAGTAGTGCAGTCTATGGGACTTGAGTGTGCAAATGTAACATGAAATATGTGCGCCTAAAACATGCAAATTTGAATAAAATTGGTTAAACTGATACATTTTATGCATAGATATACGGTGAACCTGTCTGTTTTCATCACATTAATTTCCTATGTTTATAAGCAACGCTATTTCTCCAGAAATATTTTAATGTATGCTAATAGTGAAATTATCTGTTTTCATACAGTTAGTGTTACTGTTGGCTGAAATTTATAAAATACTTTTTCTTAAAACAATATTCAGGAAATTAGACTTCTCAAGGCCACCGTTATAGCTCTTTCTCGTAGTGACTCGAATGTCCGACCTTACTTGGTGATTTAGTTGATTAGAAAGTTAAAAGTTTTCTTATATCATTATTTTATCTTCTAGTTACTGGGCTAACCTTATTTTTGCTGTTAACAGTTATGTGGTTTTTGTTATTTGGTTTTTGGAAAGCGTTTTCTTATTTAATATTTCATTCAGAAGAATTCATTTACTGATATACAAAATAATCGTTCTTTTTTTTTCAACACCTTATTTTGCTTTATTTATTAAAGAAACTGAAACAGGTCATATCTGAAATTTACATCTTTCAGAGATTCATTTATTTACTATGAATTGTCAAACAGCCCCGGATTGACAACGTTTTCATGATCTTTGATCGGTGATTTATAATTTATCTCTCACATTTTTATTTCTGTAATATTTTCTCAAGGCAATTTGAAGTCATCATCTCTACAGATTGCTTTTCATTGACGTTTTTTCCCCTCTCCTTTTTTTTTTTTTTTTTTTTGTAGATTTTCAATCATTGCCAAAGGGATAAATTATTAGTCGGTCTGTATTTCGAGTCTTTTCTCTTCTCACAGAAATCAGCAGATGCAATGAAATTCAAAGCTGCCATAGTTTTAGCACTGAAATCTATTTGAAGTGTGTACCATGGAAATACTAATATAATGGCATTCAATAATGGCGTCAGCGTTTCGCTATACAAGGGCAATAGTTTTCAGTTGTATAGAAATGAGACAATAGATTTTTTTCCATTCGCTCATAATAGGAGACAATAGCTTTGCTGGTCATAAAAATGAAGCATTTAATATTTTGTAAACTGGAGTGATAATAAGAGAGTAAAATCACGGACATTGTTCAGTTATGAATATATTACAAGCAGTTAAGTTTTGCTATTTTGAAAAGATATGACATAAATGTCCTTTGTGGTTTAAGAATAAAAGCAAATTTATATACAAGCTGGGACAAAATTTACTATTTCGTATCGAAACATTTAAATTTAGAAAAAACAATGCTTTTAATTATTATTATTATTATTATTATTATTATTATTATTATTATTATTATTATTATTATTATTATTACAATTATAATAACAGATTAATTAGTGATTACAAGAAACAGTAACCATTTGATCTTTATATTACCGTAAAATGTTTCGGACAATTTAACCTGATATTCAAATCGACTTCAAGATATTTAGCTCAAAATTTTGAATTAGGCCTATACTTATTGTATAAATTTACTTCTCAAACATACGATAGGCTACCAGTGACCCAAAACTCTGACATCATGCTTGAAAACTGGACACAAAAATATTTTTTAGGCAATTTACGGTAGTGTGTGATTAAAAATGAATATTGTAGCTGACGGCTGGTGCACAAGTCGATAATCGATCAGTATCGGCTGGGTCATCATGGACATTGGGTATGATTTTGAAAGACCTGAATTCCATAATGAACCTCAGTTAAAAACATCACGTTTGATGTATGCCAATGTATCAAATAGATATATTTTATGAAATTGTTTTTAATTTCTTTCTTTTTATACTTATGATTTAAACGTGCATTTAAAAGAAAAGTGTTGGTCGTAGCTGTTATTTAGTGTTTAATGTTTAAAATTTAAAATTTAAATATTTTATAAATTAAATTAACTTTCTTCTTTTTTTTTTAGATCGTTAATCTCAAGCAACACCATTTTACTATTCCAAATACGAATGTAGATTTTACACGTGCACTTCCTGCATCGGCATAGATTTTACACGTGCAATTTTGTGGATGCAGAATATAAATCAAATGATTTAATACAATGTGAATAACCTCGTCTTTAAAGAAAAATAATTTACTCAAAAGTGGGTGTATTTATTTATTTGCTGTTAACGTGTAACGATAAATAATGTCGAAAGCAGTCATGTATTCCTGGGGCGATTGAATAATTCATTCATTTTCTAAGATCTTTAGCAATTGATCGTCTGTATCTTCTTCGTTTGGAATGAACTCGTGAACCAATAGATATCGGAAGCGTGACAATTTCATTGAGAAATCTTTCATCGTGACTGGAGAAAAATTGGTGTCTGATCGGCGATTACAAAAAGATATTAAGTTGGGTTTTGACGCATTGCCACTTACAAGAGATAATTTTTTATTCATTGAGATCTTAGAGCTTGGTCAGAACAGAGAAAGTCTAGTATCTTGATTTGGGGAAATGCGTCCATAAACTGTGTTATCATCTGCACATATGTTTACAAGTGCCCTAAGAATGTTCCTTGGCGGATCGTTAATAAAATGAAACCTAAAAGTTGTTAGGAGAGAGAGCCTTGCGGGAGACTTGCATTGACCTTCATATGACTGCCAATTTACAACGGGCCTTCATGGATCGACTTGAGAAAAAAGACTTGATAACTGCACAAACTCTCCAAGGAATAATATAGTTATAAAGTGTGTGTAGCAACTGCTTATGCAAAAGACTTGGCAATAGATATCGTAAAGGATCTTGACGATCGATCTGATGATGAAGCTTCCATCGGACGAGTCACTGATTCTCTCGTCAATGACAGTTACAACATTAGCAGTGTACCTATAGTCGTGAAACCCATACTGTTTATCACTCTGGAGGTTGTTTCTGATGAGGTAATCAACACAAAGTGATTACTAACGAGACTAACGAGGCGATATTGCGACGAGGATGAACACTCTTTTCATTCTTAAAACGGTAAAAAGTTGAAAACTTTTATAGCTGAGTTTTAGAATCGGAAATCCTAGAGCCAAATTCCTATTACAGTCGGGTTCGCTATATTCACTCACGCACAAGTTAAAAGAAGAAGGAATCGTTACATCCCGCCTGTGAGAGAAAGTTTGATGTGTGGAAAACTATTCTTCTCCAACAAGGACTCGGAAACTCTTTTGAACTCTATCAAGACTGAAAAGTGAGATCTGGGCAGCCTCTGTCCAAATATGGCAACAATACTCCATTTTCAGTCTGATTTGGTTTTTATAAAGTTAGAGGATAGCATGAGGAATCAGTTACTTACTGAAGCGGTACAGGGAGCCGATCATTTTAGCTGCATCGTTAACGATCGTATGCAGGAATTTCACTTGAGGTCAGGTGTAAGTTTGAGGCCCAGTCTCCTCTTAAAGCAGGGTGCCTCTTTGTGGGGGACATCCGATCATGACTTGGAGTAGTTCAGCGGTGATGAAATGTAACCAGTCTTGTTTTAGTGGCATTAAATGTAACCAGTCATTTTTCCCCCACTGAGAATTTAGTTCGGAAGAAAGATCAGCTGCCAATCTCTGAATGTCAAGACTTTTAGGGATGCGCCCCATAGCGTTGTATCATCAGCATAGATGTTTACAAATGATCGGAGTATATTCTTCAGTAATTCATTTATGTAAATCAGAAAGAGGATTGGTCCATGAAGTGTCCCCTGGGGGACGCCTGCGTTGACCGCCACGGCATCTGAGGACTTCAGGGATCTACCTGTTAGGAAGGATTTTATAATAGAGAAAACACTTCCAGTGATTCCATAGCTGGAGAATTTCTGTAGCAAACCCTTGTGCCAAAAATTGTCGAAGGCCTTCGAGATATTTAATGCTATGATCCTTGCAGGACCTCAATATCAACAGTTTGTTTCCGTTTCACTTAAAACATCCTCTTGCTCACTTGCTCTTTCTGCAGAGGTCGACAATGTTTCGACGAAAGCGGGTCATAAAGTGTTCCCTAGAAGTGTCCCCTAGAAGGGTCATGATATCAGATAAATTACCTTGACCTCAGACCGCTCCGTCCAGAAAGCTATATTTGTCTGGGAGCTTAAAGAAATATCAACAAACTTAATGTTGTATTGTTAAAACAAGATACCTTATATTATTGCAGAAATAGCAGGGTAACAACTAATACAATCAATAAAAATGAAAATTCATCAAGTCATCACTCAACCGTGTTCATATACGATTTTTAGTATATTTGAATTTCGAAAGTTGTTCACACACATATATATCTCCAAGTAATGATACCATCATTTTCGCATTATTCATTAGACATTTATATTTTCCGTTTGGCAAAACATATTTCTTGTAGAAGTCAGCAGTGAGTTCGGAATTAAATTTTGTTTTCAAACATTAACCGCATTGTAAATCAATCAATTCAAACTGATGTTTTTTTCTTCCATTTGCTTAAAAAATTAAGTAGATTATTAGTGTCCATGTGTTAACTTTGCGGACCGAAAAATCCTTCGCGGGCAAGATATGACCCGCGGAGGGATGGGTTGTCAACCCATGGTCTAGAGTTGTGAAGTTTATAAAAATAAAAATAAATGCTGCGTAAGAAAATATCTCTATGATGCAGAATACTTCAATGTGATTTTCTGAGAGAAAGGAAATTATAATAGGATAAAAATATATTTATAATTCATGTCTATTTAATAATAGAAAAAATCTCTAATCAAGGAATATATATTTTCCCTCTTTCCAAATATTTATCTAAATTAGTTTGACTTTCTTACTTTGTGCGCGTTTTTGTTATAAAATTTTTTGTCAGCAGTATTTCCACCTTGATTCAATCACAGGACATCCACAAAATCGTGATGTATGCTATATCCAGTCATGTTCTAAAAGGAATACGTCTTCGTGAGAAGAATTTTACTTCCGCATTAGACTAACAAATAGATATGTGATACTTTTGTACGCATTTAAATCGTGGGGTTTCCTGTGAATGAATATGAGAACACGCACGCACTCTCCTCACTCTCTCCCTCTCTCTCTCTTTTTTCTCTCTCTCTCTCTTTCTCTCTATCACTTTCTCTCTCTCTCTCATTCACACACAGACGCACACACAAGCAGAGACAGAGATTTTCTAAGCGTAGCTTAGATGTAGCATAAGGCCGAAGTTATGGGACACCTAGTGAGTATTGATTTCACTAATCAGTCATAACTGTTCTAGCGAGACATGCTTGCTAATCATTACCCAACGTCGATGTATTCTACAGCTATATATATATATATATATATATATATATATATATATATATATATATATATGTGTGTGTGTGTGTGTGTGTGTGTGTGTGTGTGTGTGTACCTCTACGCGGTGTAATGGTTAACATATATATGATGTCCAGGCAAAGGTCCATTCAGTTTACTATGGTACAAGAAGGAGGAAACAAAATTCGTTTTATTTCTAAAGAGTAGACAAGTTTTACACATAGTTTTACGTCTACAGATGGTTAGTTTTGCTTGGAAAATATCAGTAAAGCCCATGTTGTTTAACAACAAAAAATATTTACAGTTATCAAATTGATTTTAGAGTAATACACTTTTGTAGGCTGGAGGTTTGTAGAAACATTTTATTATTATCATTGTTATTATAATGAAGTCGATTTTGTTTTATAATCAAAATGGTGTTAAAGAAAATAAAAAACTTGAGATTTTCATATGTAACATCCAAATTTATTCAGCTCTTGATTTCATCAGTTAGTGTAAGTCGTCGTGTAGTGCAACCTAGGGTCACTAATCCGAAAAGTGGAGTATACATTCTAGTTTGTTATGTCTGTGAGAGATTGCTTTTCCCCTCACTGGGTTGGATGTTTATATATCTAGGCTATATCTCACCCGTCGTCTTTGATGTACTATCCAACAGTTCATCCCCTAGAAAGAAACAGCCTGATTCGCCGGTACATATGACTAAACTATAGTGGTGAATATTTGTGCAGCAACATATCAGATTTTACAGAAGAACCGAATGCCGTGAACAGGTTCACATAGTCATGTTCAGGTGATACATATATAGCGGTTGAGAACTAGAAATCGGAGAGCCGAGTTGATATTCCAGTAGAGTTCGTCTCATTTACTTTCGTGCTAATATGCTTGCTTTTGCTTCCAAAACCCAGCTATAGATTAAACTGAAGGACTGACTTCATGATGAAACGCGTCACACGAAATAGTTTCCTAAAAAGTTGTTCTTATATACAAAATGTATATATCGTTTTCTTTAATATAGTGTTGGAGGAAAATTACATATTTGTACAAATACAAATTCTTAATTTATTATATTTACAACTAAAGAATACAGATAGCTTTCATATAATTAACTGTACAAAAATACTTAATAACTAAATAGAAAACTGACACGTGTTTGATTTAATAAAAATAAATCCCATTTATTCATTTTAATGGATGGAAAAGATATTCGTACAAAAAAGAATATATAAACATCATTTAATACTTTGTAGAATAGCCATTATTTACTTCTACAGCAAACTCTTGTGCTGACGTGCCTTAAAAGTGTCAATTTATCTAGACATTAATCAGTAACCTACCTACGTATAACCCCTAACCGAATTTTTAAATTTTCTAGGATTATGACTATGATACAGTCTTTTGCTTAGATAACCACGATATACCCAAAAAATTTTGAAATCTTATTCCCTCTTATTTTTAACTCTCAGATAATCTACAGAATTGTTTTCTGATTTCCCAAGTAAACCATTTTCGTCATAAGTTAGTCAAAATCGCCTGATGATGGAACAATTTTTAAGTTCCGAAATAGACATTTTTCCGTAGTGATGTAAAATATTTTTATGATAAAATATTTTTGTAATATATTGCACTATGTTGTATCGTGCACATTTAAAAAATGTAAAGACTAAGAACGGCGGATTCTTAATCTGTTTTTCTTTATATCTATCTATCTATATATATATATATATATATATATATATATATATATGAAGAAATATAGCTTTAAGGTGTGCTATATTTATTGGATAAAGGGCTCAATATCAGAGATAGAGCGCCTGTAAATATTATATATATATATATATATATATATATATATATATATATATATATATATATATATATATTCAGATATAAAAAATCCTGTGACTATGCAGTGTTGATTTACATTCCTATAATGTTTACATTTGTAAAGACATCCTACCCAATATCTGTAACTATTACTCCCATATATATATATCAATTCCAAAACAACACACACATACATATAGGAGTAAATAGGCTTTCCTACTAAGAGTAGATAGGCTTTCCTCGCTTCTCTTGAACAGGAGTTGTGGATCCTTTCCCGATTCCTTTCTTTTTATCATGCCTTCATAGTGTTGATCTCATGCATTTTTGTGATGTGTGAATGGTAGCATCTTTTCTTCATACTAAATGTACTGGGTCGGCAGTTTTCTGCCTTCTGTTACCGACTGGTAGTTAGGAGCCCGAACTCATGGGTAGCAACTTGTATGCAGCATCGATCAACAGTTGCATAATAACGGGGTTCTTGCAATGCCATATCATACATGGAAGGGTGTCTCTGCAATCACCTCCGGTGGGCAACCCTGAGGCTTGACTATGTTGCAATCTGTGTCAGTTCCCTTTTTACATATGTTACAATAGACGACCGACTGCTACTACTACCCTAGGCCAAAACAACGCATCATGTCTATAAGATGTCAAATATTTAAATCTAAACCAGCTCACAAAAATCCCGTAAACAACCACAACCTTTCCTTTTTTCCAATATTTGTATTATTCGTACCAACTTCTGCAGTATGCAATCATTACTCTTCGAAAAGTCTTCGGATATCCCAGCTCTCTATGAAACTAAACTTAACTATTCAGTCCTCTTCTCTAATTTCTCGATTCATGTTCATCTTCTTTTTAGGAAGGAATCTGATGCCCACATGCATAGCCTGAGAGTTTATGTCCGTGAACATCTCACGCTGGCTAAAGAACTCTGTCTTGAATGTCAACACCTCTCTTAGATGTGTCTCCGTCTATCTCTACTTAACTCAGCTATCTCTATATTCTCTAACGTCTCCTTCTCATCGTGACTGTTGAGGGCTAGGTAGTATTTCTGATAATATAGACAAGGCTAACTCGCTAAACCCATCTG
Organism: Acanthosepion lycidas; assembly: GCA_963932145.1. Classification (NCBI taxonomy): domain Eukaryota; kingdom Metazoa; phylum Mollusca; class Cephalopoda; order Sepiida; family Sepiidae; genus Acanthosepion; species Acanthosepion lycidas. The sequence continues at coordinate 86,618,182 of OZ010573.1, read as the reverse complement.
CAAATATATTTCTTTAATGTCCACCATGCCATGTGGCTTAAACCCTCTGTTACTGATCCCGCTCACTCAGTTTACCGACCTCTTTTTTACATCTATTTCGGACTCATGCCCTCTTGGCAACTCTGATCATGCGCTGTCTGTAAACATCTCTTTCCGCTCCCACACAAACCAAGAACCTCTTACCAACAGGATATCTTTCTGTTATCTTCGTGCGGATTGAACAGTCTTTCCGTGACTTCCTTGGGAAGTCCATTGGAATGCAGTTTTTAGACATCCTATTCATAAATGTGCGTCTGAGTTCTCCTTGGTGAAAGCCGGTATCGATTCTTTCATTCCAGCATAAAATACGCATCTCCTTGGTTCTCACTTGCATGCGCTGCTACTATAGGCTACTGTAACAGAATGACACTTTCTGATTGTCTCTGCTCGTAACGAACATGATGAAAAACATTATGTTGCTTTAACTTTTTCTAGAATACTTCAGGAGTACTATATAAAATAAAGCCGTAATGAACACAAAGAAAAACGTTTTTGTTGCTTTAAATTTTCTAGAGTACTTCAGGAGTACTATATAAAAAAAAACCGTAATGAGAACGAAGAAAAAAATGAAAAATAATGCTGTTGACATGTATTTCTGTTCTTCATGAATTTCTTGAAAATCCATGTTTCCTTTCATCAAAACTTGCAAATGCAAAAGCATTTATATATATATATATATATATATATATATATATATATATATATATATATATATATATATATATATATATATTTGCTTCACTGCATAATCAAAATATATGAAGTTTTAATATTCGATTCTTAGATTACTAAAATACAGCGGGAAAATTCCACGAACCATTTTACTAACTACTGTGTATATACGTAAAATTTTCTTTTAATTTCAGTTTTAATCCTTTACAGGATTCCCGTCATTCTCAATCATGAGAGATATACTTACCAATCATAGCTGCAGAGAGATCTTGAACGAAATCTACAAAGGAACCCGATGACTTCCCTTTACTCTCAGAAATTCGGGAGGCTAAACATTTTGCCCCACGATTTTGAAAATAAATTAAACAGCGCACTTAAACCTGAATCCAAAGATATGAGAATCAGACATGATATCAGCGATTTGTCAACACTTGAGGTCCTCGATACATCCACCGTATTGAATTCACTCAAGTCCCGATTCCAAGAAGGTCTTTATTATGTGAGTAACAACATTGTGTCTTTTTTAATAATAATCCGAACATTTGTTTAATTCAGTTTACTCAGTCATAAATATATATAGGTAAAAATAGCAGTACAGCCTGGGTCCTATAGCCTTGGTTGGTAACCAGTATACAACAAAAAGTAACGGCAGCCTTCTATGAAAATTATTCTGCTAAGTCACACATGAATGGAAAATCTCATACATGGCACCTAAGGAACGAAGGCATTATAAAAGACCAAATAATACCAAATTATATGAACATGTGCAACGGATTCACTGTTTTTTCTTCGTTTATGCAACGTGTCTCAAGACATGGACGATCAATTTGTATTAAATATTAAACGCTTGAGACATTAGTAAGTCCCTGTTCTGCCATCAATTTAAGCATGCTCGGTAGGTTTGTTATTCACTGGTGAAGCCTATTTTCAAAACGCTGTAAATGTTGTTCCTTCTTATTCAGCTTAAAAGATTTAGAATTTAGTATATAATATCTTATATGTTTAATATCCCAAATTTCATATGATATAAGTATGGCGTTTCATATATCCTAACCGGATCCCTATTTCGTATTAGTGGCTTAACGGTTATCAAGACGGAAAGTGGAATCTACAACCCGTGTTCAATTTTCCTCCTTAACTGTTGCGTTCACTTTCACACAAATGCCATTGCGAAAGGCACGAATTTATCACTTCTCCACCTTCAGCTATAGGTTAAATAGCAGGATATACTAAGACCCTTAGCCATGTGTATGAGTAGGAAAAATCTGGATTCAAAGCTGTGGAGAAAGCAACGGGGAAAGATTTTTTTTTTCTATCTTCCCCAAAAAGCCATTGCAATTTAAAAATAACAAAGAAATTAAGTCAGTGAATAGACATGTCAGTTAAAAAAATAAATAAAAATTGAAAGATTATATATCTATAGCTTTTTAAAATAAACCTGTAAATTATAACCGAATTAAATAAGCGCTTTAAATGAGTTCATTTACATACAATAATTATCTGCAAATATTAGGTTGGTGCAAAAATAATGACGTAATCATTTTTTGCTTTGTTCTTTTTTTAAATTTTCTCCGTTTTCTTTTTTATTATTATTGTAGACCTACATTGGTGACATTCTCGTGGCAATTAATCCGTGTCAGCCAGTCAATCTTTATGAAGCTCAAGTAAGTTTCGCTCAAACTCTTTCTGTCACACATAAAAAGAAATGCGTGTTAACATGCACGATATAAATTAAGAATTATATGTTAACTCGCAGACCATTACAGCTGTTTGGCTCTTGGAGAAGTTAAAGTTAATCTTAGAAAAATTGATGCTCTGCTGAAATATTCTCAATCCGACCTACTTTCCCAAAATGTGAACATAGATTAGAATTTCTGTTGGATTTTTTTGATCGTTGGATTCTTTTGATCGTTGGACTGAGAACTTTTCAGAAACACTACTAGATGCAAAAATAAAAGCTAATCTCAGAAAAGCACCAATGCAGAAATGCAAGGTAAAATGATTAACGACAAAAAACGCATGTTCCTTTTGTGTGTGCGTGTGTGTTTGCGTCAAGAAATGAGACAAAATTTGAAAGATTTTGAATGACAACGCGTTTGAATTTTGTGTACTAGGTTGTTGTCATCAGGTGTGTTTTTTTTCTATTAAAGCCGTTAAAGAACACACACAGACGCACACGCACATATAAATGGGTGCGATGGATAAATTCCCGTGTAATTTACGCAAAAATGAAAAGGACAATGACATCTCAATTGAACAAATATATTCACCAAATTTAAAGAAAAATATCTTAAAATATGAAAGAGAAAATGTTTTCAGTAAAATCGCCAAGCAGTACAGCATGCTGTTTGCAAATTTCTGTCGAAGTGAATAGCGTCATGGGTCTCTATAAAATATAAAATGTCGACAATTTACCCATCGCACCATATATATATATATATATATATATATATATATATATATATATATATATATATATATATATATATATATATATATATATTTCGGAATACATGTTTGGAACTACCCAACATCTTTAAAAGAAAAGCACCTTAAAATGGGATATGTTTGTATTTCTTTAGCGTAAAAGAGAACATTTCAGTAGCTACAGTGTATTTGCTTTCATTTCTCAGCCTTTCTGCAGGCTATTTTTACTATTAAAAAGTTTAGAGTTTGATTACACTACGTGGTGGTTTTATCGACGAAAACAAAATATAGTCCTTTTGCTGGATAACGTTAAGTGCTTATTTTTGTCAAAATAAAAACAAATACACTGTAGTTATTTTTTACTTTAAAAAAATACAAAAATATCTGATTTTGAAGTGTTTTTTTAAGAAATTCATGCTGGCCCCCAAACTTTATTACTATATATATATATATATATATATATATATATATATATATATATATATATATATATATATATATATATAATTATTTATTTAAAAATATGACTCGCATTTTAAATAAGTAATTATATTTATGCTCTACTTTCGTATCGAGCACTATTTTTTTAAAATAATTACAAAAATACTAAGGAACTTTGGATCATTTACCAAACCAGTTTCTTTCCTATTTTCTACAATATTTTCACATATATATATATATATATATATATATATATATATATATATATATATATAATTGTGTGTGTGCGTTTGTGTGCGTTTGGGTATGTATGTTTGTTTGATATTTGAATCGTTGAAACGTATGCATTCATTCTTTTAACATTGGCCTTTTAATTCGATTTTCCAAAATAGAACATTTCAATTTTTTAAATATTTATTTATTCTAGTATCACAGAAAACTTACTCAATATTTATCAAATGATAAGAATTATATGATAAATTTATATTTCAACAGGTATGTTTCAAAATTCCACTAGATTACGAATGGTGTTTTATGAGGAAAGTTAAAACCCACAAATAAACGTGGATTAGCAGGAAATACAGACTGTCTTCAATAAAGTGAAGAATATGATAATATTCCAATACAAATTTAAGATACGCTCTTTTATTTTATAAACACGCAAACGTTTTCGAAACGCAATAATTATCTATAAATATTTTCTGGTTCAAATGAAATATAGCTTAAATAGGTTTTATAATCTGGCAAGAAGAGCTAAGCCTTCAGGGTCTAATTGTCATCGGTAATAAATAACAACAGAATTTAAATATTTTCTAATTTTTTTTTTTATCTTATTTATTTACTTTTATATTTTGTTCAAAACATGTATATCTGGATACTTAGTCTGGATTGAGAAATCTATTTATTTTTATTTTTTAGATTTAGATATTTTATATTTTTAGATTAAAAGAAAAAATAATTCGCTATTCGACAAAAGGGGTTCTAATTTATGATTTAGGACTTTTATTCTATCAACGTGTTTAAGTATTTAAATTTTGTTTTGTTTTTTATTCGTATTATTTTTTTATCAGAATCATGAACGCTACAAGAACTTGTATGAAAGAAGAAGGGAAACGCCTCATATCTATTGGGTTGCCGACGAGCTTTACCGGAACCTAAGAGATTCTGGTCATGACCAATGCGTCATTGTGAGTGGAGAGTCAGGTGCCGGAAAAACAGAAAGCATAAAACACATTCTTAACCACGTCATTCGACTCGGTCCAAATAATGTCGGAGATCTTGTCCAACAGCTTGACCAGGTGGGCAGAATATTTGTTACGGAGATTTATACAGTTTATTTAAGGAAAGAATGTCTTGTATTGTTAGTAATAAACACAACTTTGACTGCATATATCATGCTATATTACGGATTTGATATTTGAATGTGCATGGGTGAACTGAAGGGTACGTTGTAAAGTTAAACGAATTGTAATTGTTACAGTATAAAAAGATTCTTAGAAAATAAAAACTTTGATTTTGAAATTATAAGATGAAAACTACATTGCATATATATATATATATATATAAATATATATATATATATATATATATATATATATATATATATATATATATATATATAATTGGAACTATAGAAATAGACAGAAAAGATAATAGAAAAGTTTAGAAGAACATGAAAACAAATGGATTTTGCACCACAAAACACTTTGATAAACGGGCTCAACCACAAAGATATATAATACCATAATTCATGTTCTATCTACATTTTTCACCCACACAAGACAGACGTGCTTGTGGAGGTGTTCAGTTATCACATTTATACACAAGCCCATACTACTATATGCACTTACACAAATCATACACACACCCAAAGAACAAATGATAACATACACTTAACACACACACAACCACATTACCTTCACAGCAAACAATAAAACTGTCAAATCGACCAAGGGAAATCGCATGAATCTCCACACCATTTGTTTTAAAAACTACTTAAAAAGACCGACACAAGGACTGACCAAACTTATAGATAAAAAAAAACAAACAAACAAATGCAAACTACAGTTAAAGTTCATTTTCTTCAGAAAGTCATTTATTCCTGTAGTTCACTGCTACAAACAAGTAGGATTTTTTTTTCTCCTGGTGATTGGCATGCTGGCTGAAACTAGTCGAGGAACCTAATTGAAATAATAATAGCAAAAAATATTAATATGCAAACCAGTGTGTCTGAAAATTTTAAGTTTTTAATTTTTCAATACTTTTCATTGTTCAAAACATATATATCTATATCTATCTATCTATATCTATATATCTATCTATCAATCTATCTCTCTATCTCTCTCTCT
>OZ010573.1:86314755-86609755 GCA_963932145.1 Acanthosepion lycidas | reverse complement strand
ATAGTTTATATACTTTATTTCATATATTTTGCTCACGTGTTTCAGGTCTTGTGACCTTCATCCGGCGAAGAATATTTATTTCAATATATTATTTAAAGGAATTAATTTTTACTTCCTATTTTAAATCTTTTAACTATTGTCTTATTGTGTGTAACGGTAGTCATCTAAATACATTTTGGACTACTACACACACACATACAAGGCAATGTTTAAAAGATGTACATAATACCAAAGGTTTTGTTTCGTCTCCTTCATTTTTTTATCGAAAAACTTTTCCCCATGGAGACAAAAAAAAAACACTGAAAGAAATTACAGATGAACATTTTGAACCAACAGCTTTATTGTTTTGCATGTATATTGTGCTTACACACACATATATGTATGTGTGTTTGTATGTATGTGCTTAGTGAACCAGTCCCGTGCTCTAATAATTTGTATTTTTACTTACATCCTGTATATATTCATTTATATTATATTGAATATAATTGGCATGACACATAAATATATTTATTTTAATTTAAAAGAATTTTGGTTGGTGAAGACGAAGCCGCTCCCGTATTTAATAACCAGGAAGATTACAGAGAGTTCATAAATAAATTTGAAGCTTTGGAAATTGCCCTGCAAAAGATTGGATTTAAGGATGAGGTAAATTATTTTGCTTATATAAATTTACCGTCAGTTAACATATACGTTATGCTTTTCAAGTTTTATTGGGCCGAACAACTTTAACAAAATATTGCAATAATAATCATGAGTAGGAATGCAAAATATCATTTTACAAATGAAAAGATTGAAAACTGACGGTTTTCCATTTAACTAAAACATTATCGCCCTATCTATTTTCCCTTTAAAACTAAAGTGCGTAACTGATACATACATTTTTCTTCCCTTGTGATCAAAACAGAATAGTCTATTATTTATCTGAGGTGATGTCAGGACGTAAAATAATAACTAAGACACTAACTAAGGAAAAATTAGATTTATAATATGATAATAGGTTCGCCGTATTACTCATATTGTCTCGTATCCCTAAGTAGTTATCCCGCTACGTAACGGTCAATGTAAATTCTATTTAAAATCGATTATCAGAGACAAGTCACCACTTTCAACATGTCTTGTATTATGCTTAATTCTTTGACATTCAGATATTTTTCAACACTTTCTCCTGTATAGGACTGAAGCCTGATTGGGAACACCAGTCAGTGTTTTATGACCCTCCCTATATTATAAACATTTGCTTTTTTCTACTTTATATACGTTACAAATTAAATAACTGATTATTAATGGATGAAAAGATTCGCAAATTTTGAAAATTATTCAACTTTTTAACAAGAAAAATCAAGTTGATTTTTAAGTCTGCCGTAACACATTGTTGATTTAAGATGGAATGATCTATTACGCCATGTCTCAAATTTTTAATTAGATACATTGCATTTTTTAAGCATATTACCCAAAGCAAGGTGGAAGTGCCACAAGTACGTAAGGGGTTACAGAGAGTGAGAGCAAGAGTAAACAGGGGTGTTTGAGGGTAGGATAAAATAAAGGACGGGTATCAATATCAAAGATCAAGATCGATTGACATTACATTTGAATATTTGATGATTAAACCTATCAGGGAAGCAAGTAAGAGGAAGGGAGTTCCACTGTCAGGAAGTGCGTGATAAGAGTAGCTAAATCGGCTACATTTAATCGTTTCAACAGTGAAAGAGTGGTACCGACATGTCAACCTAGTATCACGTTTAAATTCATTCAGTTTGGGTAACTCGTTAGAGCAGTTGCCATAAAATATTTGTAGAAAAGACAGATAGAAGCAAGCCAGGGCACGTCTCTTTGAAAGTGGCTGTAGACGAGATGCCAGATCAGGACCCATTATATTGCATATCAATCTCTGAATTTTGTCGAGGACCTCGAGATGAACAGCGGGGGCACCAGACCATATATGGCAGCAGTATTCAGTGCAAGGACGAAAGATTGATCTGTAGATTTAAGGGATGGACTCAGAGTTCTTAAAAACAGGGACAACAGACGAGGACTTCGAACAGGCTGGAAAGCAAGAGTCAGTGAGGCAATAGGTATATAGTTTGAAAAGGACTGGAGCCAGTTCAGGAGTACATTTCTTCAGGACTACGGCTGGTAACCCGTCCTCAACACTTGCCTTATGCGAGTCTAATTTAAAGACGATGTCCAATATCATCGATAGGGTTATGCACATCTCACACAATAGAGCCTAGGTTTTAGGGTGAAAATCAGGTGTGGGTATTCTGGATGAGTTGAGCGTTGAATTGGATGAGAATTTTCGAGCAAAGTATTCAGCCTTATCAGCTGAGGAAGTCAAGACCAAATTAATTGAATATAGGAGGGATTACGTATTTGCTGTTGTACAGTACGCACTTACAGAGCCACCAACAATCTTTAGAACCGACTTGACGAGATGAAATACGTTGGTTCATTCTTTCAGCAAATTCTAACATTGTTTGATTGAGGACACGCTTGCACTGATTACGAGCAGAGACAAAAAGACGTCTGTTGCAATCAGACATGTCGCTTCGGTACAGACGGAGGAAGTGATTCCTATGGGCTACAGCAGCTGAACAAGCAGCTGAGAACCAAGAAGATAAGCGCGATTTAACTTTATATTTTCTTGCAGGGATATAAACCTCGATGCCAGCTTTTATTCAGGAGGAGACTTCAGACGCACATTTTTGAACGGGGTGATTACAAACTACATTCCAGGGGACGTCGCGAAAGAAATCACGGAACGAGTCCCAGTCTGCGCGTTGATAAAAGAAAGATATTCTGTTAGATGGAGGTTCTTTGCTGGGGGTGGGGAGATACTACGGCATGGTCAGAGTTACTAAGAGGGCAGAACTTCGTAGCATGACAAGAATCAGTGATGGAGGTAAAACAGATATTGAGAAGGGAAGTATTATCGCCAGGTTTACTGGAGAAACGTGTAGGAAATTCAACGACTTGTGTAAGGGATTGACTGAGTGAAAAGTTAAAGGTTTGTATGCCAGCGAGGTCAGTTTTAGAATATTTAAGTCACATGGTATAGAGGACGTTAAAGTCACCGAACATGAATATGTGTTCAAAGTGACAGTCTTGTCTATATTATCGGAAAACGCTATCAAGTACACCACAGTCTTGAGAAGGAGGGGAACGATAGAAAATGAAGAGACAGCTTACAGATTTGAAGAGAGGTAGATATATGAACGGTCTGGAGATTCAAGAAAGAGTTCCATAACCAGCGGAAGATGATAACGGACAAAAACTGCCATGGATATGGATTCCAAAGTTTTTCTAAGGAGAGGAAGGTAACCGGTAATGGAGAAATCAGTGGACGGGACTGGTCTCGCAGAGAGCTAGTATAGGAGGAAACTTTTCAAAGATTAACGATTCCACACTGTAGACGTTGGTACGAATGTCACGGATGTTGGAAAAGGAACTAGTTTTTTGATTGTTTATGAACATGTTGAGTTATGTTGGTAATGAATAGGCCTAAAGTAACAGTAGCAGGCATTCATCGTATGCGGCGCAGACTGCAACATAATGCGGCTTCAGGGTTGCTCCCCGGAGATGTGTGCAGGGACACCCTTCCATGCGTGACATGGTACTACAAGTATCCCTATATTATACAATTGTTGATTTGAGCAGGCTCTCAAGACGCTAAGCAAGAGGTTGGGATTCTAACTATCAGTCGGGAACAACAACCAGAAAACTGTCAACCTGGTACCCGCAGTATGAAAAGACCTTGCCACAGACCGCACACATCACAAGAAATTCACGACAGCACTACTACGGAGAGAAGAGAAAAGGAAAAGATCCAGGAACACCTTCCTAAGCAGGAAACAAGGTTGTGCTTCTACTCCTGTTTAAGAGAAGTGGAAGGAATATTGACCGGCCGTTAGGAAAGACTATACCTATTACGCAGACATACATAGAAAAAAACAAGTAAACAAACAAACAAAACGGCAAGCAAACAGCATACAAGAAGTCCATGAGAAACGTGTGTGGCACACAGACCTTAAACTGAAATATGAAGTCACATTTTGTTCAAGTCGAACATTCCTCTTTTGTGTATCAGGAATAAATATAACGTCCATTACTTGCGTGCGTCAGAAAAGAAAAAAAAGATGAGATTCGAAGAACCATTATTCCAAGTTTCCAAAAAGGTGCGGGAGACTAAATTCACTTCAATTAAAAAAAAAGAAAAAAATTGGAAAAAAGAATTAGTCCGAACGAACAAAAAAAAAAAAAAAGCAAAGGAATGGGTAAATAAAATTAAGGGTAAAATTCAGAGATACATACAAATAAGACAGGCGACGATATAATTTTCCAACGAGTCTTCGTAGACAAAAATTTAAACAAGAAATGAAATTCTCATTCCGTCCATTATTTATTCTCCATTTTTATAGTTGAATTTTTCACTTATATTGAATATAATCCCGTATTGTACATAACGAAGTTACAATAAAATGTGTATTTTATATGAATAGTACTTTAGGAAAATTGAGATATAGCAGAGTCGGTGACGTATCATTGATTCGAGAGCCTCGTATCGTAGATTCATTGGGACCCACGAAACGATTATGCCTTGCCCTATTTCTGTGACCTTTTGGAATGACAATATACACTATTCAATGGCTCTTATTTCCTTTCTTCTGCTTTTCTCGGTGAGATTATTTAAAAATCACAAATATTTTTTTCAATATATTATCTTGAACAGCTTTTAATTTTTTTTCTTGACTTATTATTGTTCGTTGTCAGCGAAGACTTGTTTGCACAATTGCCCAGAGGGTCACAGTTCCGATCTAATCAGTAGATATAGTTGTCAAGCAGACAATAACTTTCATTCAATAGAAAATATATTGCTTCTTTTAGAGGATAACTGCTGAAAAGACATTGACAGCCAAAATTTTATGTCATTGCAGGAAATCGAGAACATATACAGTGTACTGTCAGCTATTCTCAACTTGACAAACATTACTTTTGAATATAGCGAAGACCAAACAAAATTGGATATTATAGATCCATCTCAAATTGAATGCGGTGAGTATAGTTTTCGGTGTAATACATGTTGAAAATGCTAGGCAAAGAAGATTTGAGAAATCAAAGTGTAAGTATATATATATATTAAGGTTTATTGCTTGCAAATCGTCAGATTTTTTACCAGAGGAACATTAAAATATTGGTGTATAGCGATGACCAGTCATCACATACAGATCTATGCACTAATATACATATTAGATGCTTTCACCATGGATTTTCACTTTTATATATATATATAATGTGTGTGTGTGTATTTGTGTGTGCGTGCGCGTAATAGTATCCGAAACAAGAGTGAAGATGATTGAAAAAAGAGTGAAAAATTTATTAACGATGCGATTCGCAGGAGAGCATATGCTTTTTTTAGTCTCCTCCGGTGAGATACAGTGATGTGGTTAGGTAAGGTAATTTAATTTGATTTAAGATACCCACTTATCCTCGGAGATACCAAGGCATTTTCCGCATCCACATTTCTTTTTCATTATAACCTGAGAAAACCAAAAGCAGAATAAACTCACAGGCGAAACGCGCCATTTATAAATTTTACACTTGCTCTCATCTTCTACCTCCTCGATATATAGTGATCCACAGTCAGACTGCTTCACCATATCACAGCTCACCAGTGTGACTAGATATCTAATTGTTTCAAGCCAGAATCGAAACCCAATCGATTTGTCATGAGTCAGAGATTCTACCTCAAAGCTATAGTCGAACGCCAGAGCGGAAGGGAAATTTCAACTTTTTTACTCTATGAAAGACGCTAGTAGCTAGTAGAGCTCGATTCGAGTATGAAGTACATTATATATATATATATATATATATATATATATATATATATATATATATATAAAGAAATATAGTCTTAAGGTGTGCTATATTTATGGAATAAAGTGCTCAATATCAGAGATAGAGCGTGTGTAAATATAAGAGTGAACATAGAAGTCAACACTTAGAGGCGACAGTCTGTTTCATGCTAAATGCAATAGTCAGGCCATATATATATATGAGTGTGCATGTGTGTAAGTATATATATATATATATATATATATATATATATATATATATATATATATATATATGTGAAAATTTCTCCGATTTAACCAGTAGAGAAGAAAATATTTATGAATAAAAATGACAATAGGAAAACTAGTAATTGCTGACGCGTTTCGTCCAATGTGGACTTTATCAAAGCTAAATACGAAATGAATGTAATTTAACAAGGTAACTAATAAAAACAAAAACAGAATGTTACTAGCAACTGGAATGTCGAGAATCGCTATTTTCATATTGTTAACTGAAAATAACATCAGTATTTGTCACGTGTGGAGAATATTGTCATTATAACTGTGTGGATGTATTCAACCATTTTCTTTTGATTTTATGAATCTGTTGTGTACATTTGTTTGTAAGAGCATTAATTTTGTTAAGAAAGGTGAAATGGGGAAAAACCTGGGCGTAGATTAATATTTGGGTAATATTCTATGGCGGCACTCTCGAGAATTTTCTTTCTGAGTGAGTTATTGTCTTTTTTTATGAGTGTAGCATTTTTAAAATCAAAATTATGGTTGAATCTATTTCTATGTATTACTAGTGCATTAGCTAAGTTGTTTTTTGTGAGCTCTCTTTTGTTCTCATAAATGCGTATTTTAAACTTCTATTTGTTTCTCCAATATATTGGGATGAACAGTTTTGGCAATTTATTTTATAAATGTCTGCTCCAGAAGTATTATTCCTATTAATTTTTGAAGATCTTAATAATGGTTTTGGAAGTGTTTGTGACTATTTCAAGATTATTTAGATTGGATAGGTTATTCTGGATAGTGGACGTGACAGAATTAGTCGGTAGTATTATGTATCTGTTTTCATGTGATTTACTATTGCGGATTATTTTATTAGTTTTCTTTAGTTATAAAATTAGTTATAAAGTTACCTTAGTTATAAAATTTAGTTATAAAGTTACGTTGTTAAATTATATTCATTTCGTATTTTGCTTTGATAAAGTCCACATTGAACGAAACGCGTCAGCAATTACTAGTTTTCCTATTGTCATTTTTCTTCATAAATATATATATATATATATATATATATATATATATATATATATATATATATATATATATATATATATATTTAATTACTATAAACGGTATATTAGTGTCTATACGTACTTGAGTAGACATCTGCGTTTAAAAAACGAAACAAGAATTAATGTCAACCGTCAATGGGATGAAGAGTCTAAATAAATAAATAAAAGTGACAGTCAGCAGGAAAGCAGTTTCCTTGATTAAAATTTAATTTTTTAATTTAATTCCTGTCCTGGGACATATTTTCTTTATTACGACTTGCGAATTCAACGCCAGTAAACATTGATTTTTTAAGGAACTGTGTTGTCTGCTCAAACACGTGTACCGACTAAATATACTTTTTATAGTACAAAGAATAAATGTCGGATTAAACATATTCATTAACTGCTTATGATATATATATATATATATATATATATATATATATATATATATATATATATATATATATATATATATATGTTATAAATACTTAGAATGTAAACGGTAATTAAGACTAATTTTCTTAAAATAGAATACTCTCTTAGAAAATCGGCATCTGTAATTATTACCTTTAGATGAACTTGAACCATGTCTCCTGTGAAAGAGTCAAACTCGCTAATTTTTAGCTATATGAAATTGACAGATGATCAAATATGTACATATATGATAGTTATCTACGTACCATAGACTTGATATTTGTACGTTTAGACGTAAACATCCACTGGCCATGGAAGCTAACCCTCTGTTAAAATGAGTATTAAATTGTGCTATGAGTATTTTTGTTAAAGTATCTTTTCAGAAGTACTCATAATGATAAACTCGATGTCTCAGATACACTAAATGTTTTATGATCTATGATGATTTTCTAAGTGTAGCTTAGTTGAAGTACATGCCTGAAAGTATGGGGCGCCCAGTGAGGAACAAACTCATTACTCAGTGTAATTTTTCTTGCAAGACAAACTTGCTAACCGTTACACCACGTTGAGGTGGCGAATCTCTGACTTCCCTACAATTAACATACGAAACCCGGCTGTTTGATTTTATCAATCTTTCTTGCTAAATTATGATTAGAAAGATATAGAGGACTAAGAATTTAATATATAAATAAATAAGAGTAAAAACTGAGTTGAAATAAATTAAGACCAGCTTTCTAAAATGATAGTGCTCAAATAAAAATCAAACGTTATACTGCTTAATCCAAATCACTTCTAATATGGACTTTGCTGGTAATAATAATAATAATAATAATAATAATAATAATAATAATAATAATAATAATAATAAACATTTCTCTGATTACGGTGATTCATCGGCGGAACCTTTCAAGTTAGTTTTCCAACTTGTCTTATATATTTGGCATTATGTTGGATTATTTTCCATACTTTACTCATAGAAGTAAGCTTGCATACTCTCCGACATTAGAAGCATTCTTTTATTTAGAAGGATACTAAGGAACGTTCCTTTGTTAACTGCTCAGGACACAGATTTTCTTTTTGGCCATTTTCCCTTGACGAGACAGAATATCCGAAAGTATTTCTGATTTGGACGGTCTGAAATTTTGGTAAAAAAAAAACTGACTCAATTTTGTTCTGTGTAGTCATTGTTTTATTTTTTTTTTCTCCTCCTCCACCTTCACCCCTCCTCCACCTTCACCCCTCCTCCACCTCCACCCAAACCTCTTTCACCCCTCCACCTCCACCCCTCCTCCTCATCAACTTTGATTTTTGTTGTATCTTCATTTCACGACATTTTACCCTGTATATTTCAGTAAAATAAATAAATAAATAAAAAGAAACATTTTATATAGATAATGCATTTAGTAGGATGAGTGATTTTCTTGTAAGAATATTTTTGGCATTTCCTTAGAACATGAGGTGGCGACATCCTTTCACAATCAAACAAAGGCCTCCAATTTGAGCCACATTCTTGTAATTTAATTTCAATATCTCTATAAGTTTATAAATTTTCATGATCTTCTGTGCTATATTACAGCCTGCAGAAACTTCAATGTCAATAAGAAAACTCATTCTATTTTTTTTATCATTGAACACGATGTCTGTATGATGAACTTTGATTGTTCTGACTGCGTGAATTTCAAGGTACTATAAATAATCAGCGATCCTCTTTTTAATTGAGTCTGTATATCGTTCGTCCTAATTATTCAAGTTTCCTCCCGATATTATTATCCTTATTATTATTATTATTATTAGTATTATTAGTATTATTATTATTAATAATAATAATAACAATAATTTTTCTCTACATATTTTTTTCAGTTGCTCATTTACTAAGCATCAACAATGATGAATCTTTGGAAAGCAGTCTTTTGTTCACAAAGCTCAGTGTTGATGGTAAGTATAAACTACTCTTATTGCTATAATTCCATAATATAGGGATCAAATAAAATAATATTCGCTAATAAAAGTTACTTATTAAGTTGTACTATCGTTTTTATTCTGTTGAAAATCTTCTCGTAAATGGGCGAACTCCAGACATGAGCGTACACGCACATATGTATATAGACATTTACAATAATGATAATAATAATAAAATTTGTCTCAAAGGCATGAACGTTGTAAACACAGTAATTAATTTAAAATATTAAAAGACACAGTACAAATCCTATGCTTTCTCCTCCAAATTCCGTGCAACATGCAGTCTTTTGGGTAAGCACCGGTGGTGGGGAGGAAATAAATATTATTATGGTATGTAAAGTTCCTCTGTGTTACTTTTTTGTTATATATATATATATATATATATATATATATATATATATATATATATATATATATATATATATATACAATTTGAAACAGAAATACTTTTAAAAACTTTGGGGACGTATTCAGGACTGAAAAACAAGGTCAAAAGTGAAAATGAATACCTTACCGCCCTTTGTTAAAAATGACTTGATTTCCCATACCCTTAGAAACTAATATTGTGATTGTATGTGCTTATAAAATTCAGTAAATTTCAAAATAAGTTATTCCAAAATTCGTTTGAAAATGAAAGAGAACTAGGGACTTTAATTTAATTCTATAATTGAATTTGAAGTTTTTAGCTTCAGTTTTTGAAACATGGTAACTCCTGTGTAGCGAAGAAGCATATTTTTAAATTGGTAAATTTATAATATCTATCTATCTATCTATCTATCTATCTCTCTCTCTCTCTCTCTCTCTCTATATATATATATATATATATATATATATATATATATATATATATATATATATATAATTATATGGTTTAACATGTTCTAGAATTTTGCTGAAAGATTGCCCAGTATCAATGACAGACAATTTTGTAGGTATCAATAGTATAGACAAATAATGCAGTACTGCATGCTGACTTTTAAATTCATTGATTATTGCTTAAGGCGTGGAACTAAATGTTACCATATAATGTGGATTTCGATGTCCATATTGTTGATATAATTTAACACGTAATAAATAGTTGAATGTTGTCCAATAATTTATTTATTTGTATAAAATAGATATGGTGAGAGTTTATGAACGATTAAGTTTCCTTATGATTTTCTTTTTATTTGAACCATATATATATATATATATATATATATATATATATATATATATATATATATATATATATATATATATATATATATTTCAATTAAAAGGTGCAAATATAAGTTATAAATTCATCAATCATTCATACAAAAAACAAATATAGAGGTTAATGATTTAAATGGCGAGAATACATCGTCGCAAACAATATAAATAAGATACATCAACCCCGAACCTGTATATGAATGATATGATCCCCGTTTATAAATTCCAGTTGCATAAGGTCTTTTTAATTTTTACAAGCATTCGTCTGTTCCTACAGGCATCACCAGGTATGGAAGTAGATTTTGTTCTTGCTTTTTCTTCTCAGTAATAAGAGGACAACGAAAATAGAAATCTAATCCGAAAAAATGCTATGAGAAATGTGTTATTGTTTTGGAACGTGAGGTCGCAACGCTGAGTTTGAATTTAAATTTTAAGGTTGTGCGTTTTTGTACAAATATAGCAATAAGAGAATTCTTTTTTACTCATATTCACGGAAAATCTACCAGTAGATAATACTGGTAGATTTTCATTGTTTAAACATTTCAATATCTCTATAAGTGATAATTCATTATATAATCATTGTTTTATATATATATATATATATATATATATATATATATATATATAATTATTATATAATTCATTATATAATCATTGTTTTATATAATTTGTATATAAGTTTTATATATATATATATATATATATATATATATATATATATGGTTGTTTGTTTGCGTGTGTGTATGTATATTGTTTTTACTCCATTAATTTTCTCCCATTCATATTGTCGTTCCTGTTCTGTTTTGGGCAAAATTACACAATTTGTGCTCCCACTTGCAGCCTTCCTCAGTGCTTGATATTGAATAGTTTATTTATTTTTATTTTATTAACTGGGCCGACATACATTTGCTGGATTTGTAATTTAGACCATAAAAAATAAACATTATATATATATATATATATATATATATATATATATATATATATATATATATGGGGTGGAGGTGACAAATTTGAAAAAAAATTCTACTGACGCCTTTCGTTAGGTCTTCATCGGACTAAATCTTTTTTTATGTTGATGTGACTACACATCCGTACGAACGAGGGATGCCGGGAATTTTTTTTTTTTTTTTTTTTTAAATCTAGCCGATTTCATTTATTTTTCGTTTTCTTTTGCTTTCCCACACTGTGATAATACGAATTCTGCTAGGAATGGTGAAATCGTATAAGAGGCGGGGCTCAAATTTACTGTAATGGCACCAACATAACAAATTTAGTCCGATCAAGTCCTAAAGGATGAAACGCGTCACAAGAAAACTTTTTCCATTTTGTCATACATTTTCTCCCAATATTATTCTTGATATATAAATGCATATATCGTTATCTCATAGTCTTATAATACAAATGCTAAACACAATTTTCTTTTCTTAATAGATATTAAGAAGCCGAAGACGTTAGCTGAAGCGAATGAAAGTCGGGATGCATTGGCAAAGGAATTGTACTATCGTCTTTTTTCTTGCATCATTGACAAAATCAATTCCAAATTGAGAGAAAGTGTAACTAACAACCCAACGCTTCAGTAAGTGATCTACATTTAATTATTCCACTATTAATACGTAGACAGATAAATATAAGCTTTGCTCTTTCGTACCTCCGAATTTAAGCGCAGTTATAGATTGGCAGCTAAATTTGATCAACTTTGATCTTCAGAAATTTAAATGCAATGGCAATAGTTATATTATACCTTAATTCCTGTTCATTTATAGTACTAACTCTGCAATGACTGTCGCTATCTTCTGACTTCTCTTTTCTCTCCTAAATATTTTTTCTTATTCACATATTCTTTCATACACAATAACCACCAGTGTCTTAGTGACTCTATTGTCTTGCTCGGAATGAAATAATCAAAAACGAAATGTCCATAATCTAATCTAATCCTCATTTTGGTTTGAAAATTCACTGTATAATGTTCGATTATATATTAATATTAATACCACTAAATTTACTGTATCGAAATGGAGGGGGTTTAACGTATCTAATGGGATATAAGGCGCACTTTTTTTTACAAAAAATATCTTTTAAAAATCCCATGCGATTTATATGCCATATTTAGATTTAAAATTCGCGATAGTCGGCTGAAATTAGAGGCCATATTATTTATCGACGATGATAGTAGCATTGAAAATGTGTATCATAGTTTTGATAACAAAGACGACGAATTTTATGGATTTGAAGATGAATTAAATTTTAATGGTAACTGTACTATTAGTCTGGTGCAAAAATAATGTCGTTTTATCACATATGTTACTATGTGAGAAAACGACATTATTTTTGCACCAACCTAATATTTTGCTCAATTTTAATAATTGCTTGATTTTTATTTTGTTTTCTTACCTTACAATATAATAAAGTTTTTATAGGCCCGTGTTCTTTTTTCTATTATTTTTCGTTTACTCTAATCATGGCCGGTTGAACCAAAATAATACCTCATAAATATAGTCTCGTATGTAACATCTACTAATAATTTTACTAACTTTACTAATCACTATTTTTTTCTTGATTTGGCCTGCTGAGATTGGGGCGCGTCTTATACACCAGTGCGCCTTATATGTCGTCAGATACGGTAAATCGAAAAATATGTTTTTATTTAAAATACACAATATTTAGTACTTCTTTATTTTCCTTTTGGACTATTCTTTTTAGCATGTCTATACACTTTTTAGAATAGTGCTATACGGTTTGAATTCAGAGTTCTTTTTGCTGGACTCGTCACCAGAAAAGGGTACATGACTCAGTCTGTCTCGTGAGTTAAATCATATCCGGTGAGAAGTCATGTAGTTTTATGCCTTTCCCAAAGTAAGGTGAACACAATGAACTCGAATGTAATTCGAACTTGGCTCTCGAGCCGAGCCGCTAACGATTACTCCACCGTGCCTCCATAGTGACCTAGGGTGGTATAGTTTAGACTAGTTTATTTTATATTCTTATGCACAAAGTCAGCTAGCGCCAATCATATCCGGTTATTAGTCTGGGTTAAAATAAGATATGTTAGACGAATAATAGTAAAAAGTAAAAGTTAGAATTTGAATCTCAGATCTATAGATATTTTACGATTTTTGTCCTTTTTTTAAAAAATTATGCTCATATTATAAACGTGCAAAAACTAAAAAAATAATCTGTTAATATTCATGAATTGAATTTATTTGTTTTTTTTTTTTTTTGTTTTTTTCAAAGAACGAAAAAATTACCAACAATCAACTTATTGGATATCTCCGGTTTTGAGAATCTCAATGTGAATGGATTTGAGCAGCTGTTAATTAATACAGCCAATGAGGTTCTTCACCAAATATTTTTAAAACATGTCATGAAAAGTGAACAGGAAGAGTATGAGAAAGAAGGAGTTGAATGGAAAGAAATTAGCTTCACTGACAATACAGATGTTATAGACTTAATAACAAAAGTAAGTTTTATTTTTCTACTATTCTCTTTTTCTTTAATGTCCTATTCCTAAAGTTAAAGGAAATCTTGTAAGTACTAAGCAACAACTGCAAAAGATGCCTGAATCTTAATGCGAATCTCTCTCTCTCTCTCTCTCTCTCTCTCTCTCTCTCTCTCTCAGTAATTTTTACTAAATTATATGCAATATATAACAGTGAACATTGCCCCGTTTCATTGTTATGTGCAATAATATTAGGTTGGTACAAAAAATGTCGGTTTTTGACGTTAAAAATTATGTCAAAAACCGACATTTTTTTTTGCCCCTAATAATAAATGCTAATCATTTTGCATCCGATGCTTCAACCGAACCAGAAATTTGTTATTCTTTTTTGTTATTAAACTTTCTCAAAAATTAGGATCAATCGATACACGAGGCATTTATTTACCAGAAATTAGAAATACATGTGCATGCTCTCTGTGTATGTGAGCGTATACGTGACATCACACGAGTGTGTGTGTGTGTGTGTGTGTGTTCATCTGTTAAGAGATTTAACAACTCAAACATTTATAGTATTTATCAAAGAATCTCGTTCTGGTTTTCTGAACAATGTTTTAAGAGTAAAAATAAATGGACACACCATAATAGAAGAAACAGGAATTGTGGGCACTAAGGTTATATAAAATGGACAAATTAACAAGGTCGGAAGAATCAGCCGAGTCTATCGATCCCATTACAATATCAAATTGGTTAACTCCATTATTTTTGTCCATTGTTCTTGTTATTGATGTGGGTGCCAAAGTTGGGCCCACAGAAGTAAAACACAGAACACGGATTAGATGCAAGAAAGATATATTAACAACAGGTTACAGAGATAGTGTAAGCAGAGCTTACTATAAGTTAGTGTCCAACACTGGTAGTCGTACGAGACTCTCTGTGTCACTCTCTATCACTCTCTTTCACTCTCTTGTAGAGTGCTATGTCGCCTACTTGATATATGCCTGGAAGAGTCTATTGTAGTTTCCGGTCTCACAATACCCCCCTTCCAAAGAGTTTTCTTTTTGAAACGGAGAGAAAAAAAATAAAAATTAATACTTTTTGTGATTTATTGGGATTTATTGTTTCTCAGCTGGAAGTAGAGATTTTGATGCATGAGCCACAGCTTTTCGCGAACCGTCTGGCAGTTTATGTAATATGCAAGCGCCTATGCCGTACGAGCTTGCATCACTTGTGACTATGGGTCGAAATGTATGAGGGAGAGGCCTGAAGTAAGAGTTTTCTTGATCTTCTCGAATGCGTCTTGGCATTTCGGGGTCCATTACCATGGTTTGTCCTTTTTTAAAATTTGGTTTAGAGGCCCTCTCAAATTTTGCATGTTCTTAATGAATCCTTGGTAAAAATTAGCTAGGCCGAGGAAACTTTGTAACGCTTGAACGTTATCTGGGGCCGGCATGTTTCTGATCGCGTTGGCTCTTTCTGGATCCGGCCGACGACCATCTTTATTAATGATGTGTCCTAAGTATTTAATCTCTGGTAAGAAAATGTCACACTTTGCCTCCTTAATCTTAAATCCGTATTCTTGTATCTTTTCGAATACGTTTATTATATGGTTCCGGTGCTCTGCCGTAGTTTTACTAGTAACCAGTAACCAGCCAAATAGGCTGTTGCGTAGTCAAGATCGCCCAGCATGGCGTCCATGATCTGCTGGAAAATTGCAGGCGCAAACTTTACTCCAAAAGCCAGCCTGTTGTATTTGTACAACCCTCTATGGGTGTTTATGCCGAGCAATTTGGAACTTTTTTCTTCCACCTCTATCTGAAGGTATGCGTCCAAGAGGTCAATTTTAGAAAAAAAATTTCCACCATTGAGTTTATTGAAAATTTCTTCATGGCTTGGGAGAGGATAGTGGTGATCTTGCAAGGCATCGTTTAACCCTGTGGAAAAATCTGCGCATACTCGTCTTTGATTAGACTTATATTTTACGTAGACCGTAGGTGTGCCCACTCGCTGAAATCTGTTTTTGACAGAATACCTGCTTGTTCGAGTCTATCTAACTCTTTATTGATTTGCTCTAGAGCAGCGAAAGGAACATTCCGTTTGTTTTTCAATACCGGTTGTGCACCGTCCTTCACCTTGAACTTAGCTTTCATTTTAGTACATTTCCCTAGGCCACCAGAAAAAAACCTGGGGAAATTGTTGTTTGAGTTCCTTTTTTAGATTTACCAAATTGGACGTTGTACTTTGTATCTTGCAACAAAATGTACTCATTGGGCAATCCCAAAAATTGAATTTTTCTATCCAAACAGTTCCAAATAAGTTGTCTGAAGTTTTTAATGCGTAGGCTTTGAGCTTTTTGGTAACTCCATTTAGTGTTACTGTAAGTATTACCTCGCCTAAAATGTTAATATTTTCGCCAGTTACGGATTTTGCTGTTTTATCCTTTTTTAATAAATTCGGCTTGTTCAACTTTCGCCAAGTACGCCAGTTAATGGTTGAAATATCAGAACCCGAGTCAAGCTGGAATTTAATGGACTTATTGAAAATATCCACAGTTACATAATTTCTTAAATTCCTATCGACAATATTGTCAGATTGGGCTTGCCTAATTTTATTTTTGGGTTTTCTCGTTCTGTTGGCGTACCAGCACGAAGTTAAAGTATAGCCACTTTTATTGGAATTTTTGCAATATTTTTTGTTCTTAACCGGACAGAATTTCATCCAATGCCATTTACCACAATGGTAACATGGTCCGGGCGGTTTCTTTAACTTATTTGAGTTTTGGTTACTGCGGAATTTAGGACATGAGATTTTCCTTTTGTCTTTTTTTGGGGGGATAGGAGGAAGACTTACTTCTGATTTTATTTATCTGAGTCACACCTGATTCCTCGATAGCGTTTGAGTCACGCTTTACAGATATTACTCTTTGACAGTCCTCTGCCAGTTTTTGGAGAGTCAATCCTTGTCCGTTCTCAAGCTTAGTCAGTACCCGTCGTCTGACTTCGGCGTCTTCTGCAGATACTAAACCTTGTGCGAAAATTAAGCACTTAAAATCATCGCAGTCAGTTCGGCTAGTTTAAAATCATTACATAGCTTGTTCACCGATGCTGCAAACGTTACAAAATCTTGTTGGTTGTCTTTGACTGTGTCCAGGCATTTCCAACGTTTGTGGAACAAGGTGGTGTTAGGCCCGAATAATTCCGATAGGAGCTTAATCGTCTTTGAAAAATCCAAGTCAGTCATTTTCTTGGGTAGTATGAAATCTACAAACCTACTATGTTCTGTAGTTCCCAGTTTTCTCAGTAGTAGACGTAGCTTTTTTTTTTCCTAGGCCATTGTTCGCAGTCTACGTTGAAAATATCTTCGTAGCGCCTGTAAAAATCCTGGAACTTTTTGTCTTCCTCTGGTACGTATTCAAAGGTTTCCATTGAATTGTAGATTATATTCTGGGAGAATATTGTATATTTTTCAGAATTTTAGCCTTTTAATGCATTGACGAGTAATTCTTTAAGTTGTTTCTTTTGTAGTTCAGCATTCTGAAGCGTATTTTTTTGGAATTCCATTTGCTGTTTATGTAAATCCAAAAATTGTTGTTGCTGTCTTTCTTCTGATTTTTGTTGCTGGTCCAAATTTAGTTTTAACATTTGGGCAACTACTTTTTGCAAATCTTCCATATTTAAAAATGAGAGCGCTTTTTTGTTGCTTTGAAACACGTGTACTAAGAGGAGGTACACAAAAAACATTCTTGATAGATTTGTTCTTTTTTTTTCTTTTACAGAAAAAAAAATATGGACAGACAATAAGTTAAAATAAACCAATTATATGTGTTTAGCTTTTTTGCAATTCCCGTGGTTCCGTTAATTTTAACGTAATTGAATCATTTTTCGCTACACTGACGTGAGGTACAAAAAAAAAAAGAAAACTCACCTCAGTGAATTTGAGGGGAGAATAATTTTATGCCCAAGTTCAACTCAGTTACATAAAAAAAATTTTCGATAGTTTTTTCCGAAAACTTGAGTACAACGATAGTACTTGATCTTGTGTTGTCAGTTTTTACGAACAACTGTTTTTTTGTCTGTGTGTGTGGGTGTTCAAAAATCGTTTTCGTATTGGACAGACTTTAATATTCCGTAGATGTCGAATCGCTAGTTTGTCAATGGCATTTGGTATTGGAATATATGTAGACGCTGGGTGTTTAACTTTTAAATCGCTAATGTATTAATACCAGCTTAATTTCACGTTCAACACTGCTGTGGGAACGCGTGGAGTTTGTGTATTTTTCGAGTACTGTCGCTATTGATATGGTGAGAATGAAATTCTCGAATCTTTTATGTTGCCACTGTTGTGGGACTGGCAAGGTATTGCGGTTTTCCGACGTGAATGCATTTCTAGAATTCTTCGTCGACTCAGATGTGGGATTGGTAAGATATTTAGGTTTCGCCGTGATTGCGTTTCTAGAATCCTCGTCGCCACTGATGTGGGTGCCAAAGTTGGGCCCACAGAAGTAAAACACGAAACACGGATTAGATGTAAGAAAGATATATTAACAACAGGTTACAGAGATACAGTAAGCAGAACTTACTATAAGTTAGTGTCCAACACTGGTAGTCGTACGAGACTCTGTGTCACTCTCTTTCACTCTCTTGTATGTCGCCTACTTAATATAGGCCTGGAAGAGTCTATTGTGTAGGTAGTTTCCGGTCTCACAATAGTTATGGATCAGGACAGCTTTTTTTTAAAGTTCATAATAACGTCCAGTTCCTCATTTGCAAGATCGGAGTACTTGGTTGTGAATTCCGAACCCAATGTAAAGAGATCCTTGGAAATGAATGCGTAGTAATCCACAATATCAAACTGGATCTATTAACAATTAGATTTATCATTTATATTATTAAATCAATTGATGACATCAGTGGTATTAATTCATTGTATCAGTCCAAGGCTCAAATACACACACACACACACACACACACACACATATATATATATATATATATATATATATATATTCTCACTTACACTAATGATATGAAAAAAATCTTATTTCAGTTCACCTACACATAAAATAACATATATATATATATATATATATATATATATATATATATATATATATATATATATATATATATATATATATATAAGAAAAAGCCAACACCTAATAATATTAACAACGAACTCTGCCACATTATGCTGTTTTCGGAAAATAAAACATCTCTATAACACTAAAAACATAAACACAAGCCATACAACCAATTAAATTGAAAAAGATAAAATCATCCTTAATAATGGTTAAAAGTATAGCCGAGAATCGCACGGAATCATAAAACATTTGAACAGTTTCTACACACTCTGTGTCCAAAAGAGAAAACACATGTTCGAACACAAGAAAAATTAAAAGCTTAATCATAGTACCTTGTTTGTCATTTTTAATGAAACATGCATATATATATATATATATATATATATATATATATATATATATATATATATATATATATATATATGTGTGTGTGTGTGTGTGTGTGTGTGTGTGTGTGTGCGTGTGTTTGATTGCTTGATGATTACCTATTCAAATTCATTCATTTGTTGCCATAGAAATGCTTATTCAAGTAAATTAACATAATCTGGCACAAGGTCAGAATACTCAGAGATTTCGTGATGAATGCTCACACGATTAGTTTGAAAACTGGCTTATTGACTATAACTCTACAGTGATAACCCCTTCTGTAAAGATGACGATAAAGAACAAACCTTAATTATGCACCATTGTTTTTAACGAATTAAATTATTTACGCTAAAATCGTATTGGAGAATTTTAAATAATGTTTAATATCGGAAAATTTGAATTCGGCCAAACGCACAATAAACTGTTCCTATAGATTTTTCATACATGCCTATTTTTCTTTTAATTACTTGTATATTTAACGCTTTATTTTCCAGTGCCATAAAGAAACAACAACCAGCATATTCCATATCCTGGAGGATGAAGCATCGATTTCTCCAGGCACAGACTTGACATTAGTGCGCAAGTTAAACAAAAATTTCAGCGAGAATCAATATTACCGCGCTAAAACTGAAACAGACCTACTATTTGGCATTGATCACTATGCAGATACGGTATGGAATTTTTCCCCCTATATCGTTTTATCGAATGCTGCCTCATTTAAAAAACGAAAGAATTCGGCAGTTATTAACTGAATATTATATGTCTGACACAAGAGTACATGTTCTGAGTACCAGGTGATGAAACCCATTACTCTAACAAACTGATTTATGAAAAGAACTTACATATCATCACATCAAAATATGTCAAATTTCTTTAATGTGACATGTCCCTTCAACACATCATCGGTCGTATCTCTCTACAACTTCCTATACTTTGTAACTCTAAGCATTGTTTGACACATATTATCCCTTGTTCTGCCATGCATTTACATATGGTCTTTAATTAGGTGAATCCTTGCTTCTCTCTTGTCTTTATTATGTCCTGTGACTGTGAAATTCTCCAATCCTTCTTCCCATATTTTGTATCCTAGTAATTTTAGCTGATCTCTAATTCTAAACAAAAATGTCTTTTTTGCTAACATTTTCCTTAAAACTTTCTTTTTTTCTCACATGTGTAAGGGAATTTTAGAAACCATTTTAAAATAAGAAAATATTACTTGTACAGTAAACTGCAAATTTTGTGAGAATTATATTTACGATTAGTTGCGTGTGCTTTTTAAATGCCCCTGTTTTTGTAAAAGAAAGTTTTTTAAAAAAATGAAGAGAAAAAGAAAACAAAATAGATCCTTATTATATTATCATACAACCATGGACATAGTTCCATTGAATTTTACCATACCATGAAAATAGGTGTCGACATCAAACAATGTATTTTATAAGCTGTTTTCTAGACTGTATTTTTCCTGATACGTTAAGAGAAAAAATTTAAAGTATGCCAATTTGTTAGCTAACAACGCTTTCTGGAAACGGGAGTGGGGGAATTTCTTTTCTAGGTGGGTTTCCTGTAAGAAATTGATGTTTTCAAGCAGAAGGACTAGAAAAGATTTTTTTTTAAATAATGCAGCTTACATTGTAATTTATTTTTCTTATGATTTTCCTCTATTTTTTCTTCTTCTCGTACACTGAAATATTTTTTTATGGTTATAGCAACAACTAAAATAGATAGCACATGTACCTCAAATGGAAAATAAAGACATATTCAAAATGCTGAGTTTCCACACTACTTCACACAAAAAGTAGGAAGGAAAATCCCATCCATATTGGAAAAAAAGTAATAACAACTACTGAACTTAAAATCGATATTCCTAGAAAAAAAAAAACGCTATATTACGTATAAAGTAACGACTTAAATTATCATTACATTTTTTTATGTATTGCAAATGAAATGTATTGTAAATAAAATGAAACTACACTATCAAATGTTTACAAGGTCAGTTAATAGAGAAAGCTTTATAAATATATTTGTTACTTATATCATTGCGTTTAATAACTACCAAGTGTTATAATCGTTAGTTTTTTTGTTTTGTTTTTTTAAACGTTTCACCCCAAGCAAGGCGGGAAGCCACTAGGATGCAAGGGGTTACAGAATATTTGGAGCAAGATCAGATAGGAGTGATGGAGGAAAGGATGAGGAGAAGGAAAGTGGATAGATCAAAGCAACTGGAGATGTCGATTGACATTACTTTTGAATAGTTGGAGATTATAGCTCTCAGGGAAACTGGAATAGGGAAGGGAGTTCCACAGGCGAGAGGTGCGAGACATGAAGCTATTAGAGTAGAAGAGACGGCTAAATTTAGGAGTTTCGACAGTGAAAGGGTCAGAGCGAGATGCCAGCCTCGTAGGGCACTTGAACTCATGAAGTCTGGGAACCAGCGAATGCAGCTCCTCGGAGCAATTGCCATGAAAGTATTTGTAAAACAGACAGAGAGATGCGACGGCGCGTCTGTGATAAAGTGACTGTAGACGAGATGCCAGAACAGGGCCAAGTATATTGCATATCCGCCTCTGGAGCTTATCAAGAACCCCGTTGAAGAATACAATTTATTATAGTATACTTAGCGAGTATAGAGATAGTCATAAACATGTTATATTTAATGTATTGATATGAGCTTAAAGTTTTTCTTATCGTGTAATTTTACTTCATTATTTCATTCTTTCCTTTAGGTAATGTACAGTGCTGTCGGCTTCAGAGAAAAGACAAAAGATACACTGTCCAGATGTTTGAAAAATGTCATTCAGGAAAGTAAAAACCCACTATTAATACGCTATTCAAGGTAAAACTCAGAAATGTTTTTTGTTGTATTATAGCATCATTTAATTTAGTATAATCCTCAAAAACAGCATTGTCATTTTTGTAGTATTTATATTTTAAGCTCTTTATATATTTAAATATTTTGAAACATGTTTTTATGTATAGTTTATAGAGATCTAAATTATTTTCTGAATAAGTTATCTAAATCTAAAATATTTTATCCCAGACATAGTCAACTGATGATCAGTTTTCTAGCTGAATCTAACGGAAATACGTACAAAAAATTGTAGCAAAATTAATTTACAATTCATTAACGTTTATGATTACAATATGTTGAAATATATTAATTACTTTTACACTTTTATGGCTATTTTAGTATTGGAAATTCAGGCAAAATTTGTGGGCAGCGTGACTCATTCAGGTGCGTATCATTTTTTTTTTAAAGATAGCGATAAAAATATAGATGTAGTTGATTTGCAATATTAAATATATGTAATTATTTTTTTCAAGAAATATGACATTGTTAAAATAACGATTCAACTTCACATTTTTAACAGCGCTTTCAGACAAGAGCGGAGATTTCATTCGACACATTCATAACTTCAAACCATGAAGGATTATATTATGTCAATATATTAAAATGAATATATATATATATATATATATATATATATATATATATATATATATATGAAAGTGAACATACATGTATATATGAAAGTGAATATATATATATATATATATATATATACATATACATGAAAATTCCGATATAAATGTATTAAAATGTATAATTATATATAAAACTTCATATATATATATATATATATATATATATATATATATATATATATATATATATATATATATATATATATATATATTCATTTTAAAGGTTACTCCAAAATTCGCTTGAGGATGAAATGGAACTAATGTCTTTAATTTAAATACAAAATTAAATTCGGACCTTCCATTTTTGAAACATGGTTAGAACTGTGTAGCGGAAAAAACATATTTTAAATCAATTAGTTTATAATATTAATGCTCTGTAAATTTACATTGAGCACTATTTTGTAAAAATAAAAAATATCTATAAGAACACCGGATTATACATCTTACTGTTACTTCTTTTTATATATATATATATATATATATATATATATATATATATATATATATATATATATATATCTTTATTAAAATACATACATGTGTGTGTGTGTATTAAAATGCCTACTCGCTTCTAAATAATGGCAAACATAATACTCCACATATTCATTTTGTTTATTATCTGTGAATTGGCATGACTTTTTGGGAATGATAAGAGATAGATTTCTAGTTTTCAATTCAGAGTAGTTTTTGTCTGAGTCTGATTATCTAGATTACTAGAGAGTTCAGTCGGCTTAATATTTAACCTATACCTGGAGGAGAAGTTGTAGATCCATGCCTTTGTGAATTGCCATGACTTCTTGAGAATGATAAATTTAAAGTATATATAATATTGCATATATATATATATATATACATATATATATATATATATATATATGAGTGTGTGTGTGTGTAATATTGCATATATAGTGTTTGGAAGCAATTGTGGTTTTTAACAATTTGCAGCGATCGTTACACAATGACACCGCAGATAAGGAGAAATACTGTACAAACATCAATGATATTTTATTCTTTTATCTTTGACCCTTGTTTTTATTCAATAAATGTGAATAAAATAGTTCTTTACGAATTAAGAAAATTTTAAATATGCTTATAAAACTTTGTTGCTTTCTCCTCGGCGGCATGGCCTTAGCTAAAAGTAATGTTTATGAGAGTAAAACCAAGAGAAGAAACGAAACAAAAAGAATTCCAATAGTTCTGTATAATACTTTAAGATTTCAAAACTGAAACGATATATTATTTATGATAATTACTGATTTTGTTTATGTCCTTTAGAACCAAAGATGCTGGAAGTAAAAGAAACGAATCAGTTACCAAGCAATTCAGAGTAAGTAAACCCTTGTTTGTTTTATCAGTTTGAATTTATATGGAGCCCTATAAGAAAGCAACCAAGAAAGAAATACATATAGACAGCTATTCAAAAAACAAAATGAAATATGTATAGAAAGAAAAGCAGAAGCAGAAAATGACAGACAAATACAGAAAAACGAAAGATGAACATAATAACAGAAAGAAAGAGAAAGATTACATTTCTCCAGATGTCTCTTTCTTAATTACGCTAATTATAATCTAATTCTGTCACATTAATGTGAGTTAGAATAGGGTAGATTAATTCATTTCAACACAAGGAAAATGAAATCCTCAAAGATGTTTCAAATATTTTCTAGTAATATTTCATTTCTTATTTTCTTAAGCTATTAACAACAGCAACACATTATTCTCAAGATTTACTATCTCACCATTTATTTGTTTGACCGACTTCAATTTAAAATCAGAGGAAAATATCACTTATACTAAATATGTCGCTTCCTCAATAATATAATCTCTGCCATAGAATTATCGAAACATTTTTCATTTAAGGTCGCTCTTCTTTTTCTTTTCTTTTTTCATAGACGTCCCTACGTCAACTACAAACCAAACTGAACCAATCAAATCTAATGTTCGTACGGTAAGTCTAACACTGAATCTTAATTACTTAATATATCTATATAATATATAATTAAAAGATGGAAGACAAAACTGAAGAAAAATAAGACCGGAGTCTTGTCCAAGCAAACAAAGCTGCTTTCCTATTAGAAATATTTTTTTAAAGATGTCACTATACTTAATCATTATACTTCCAGTGAAAACCTACAAAAAAAAAAAAATCAAAACATTAAAAATATAAAAGTCTTTCATAACTGTATCTACATCTACAGTAATAAAAATAAATGTCGGCTTATAAATAAAAATTATTGGCCTTTATTTGAATTTAAACACTCACTATAGATTAGGTGTCGCTACTAATAGTGATATAGTTAAAAGGATACATTGGTTTCTGTATGAAAACATTTTTCGAGAATAGTGTTTTTTTTTTTTCTTCTTCAGCTGTCTTAAGCCCAACGCCCATCTAAAGCCGAAGAAATTTGATAACCGGTGTATGAGTGCCCAACTGAAGGCTTGTGGACTTGCCGAAGCTGCCAGCATTCGAAAAGAAGGCTACCCAGTAAGAATGACTTTCACAGCATTTGCAAACAGGTATGTGAAGAAAACTAATAAATATCATTATTTTATTGATTTTTCTCGGTCTGGAGAGAACAAAAACTTTATTTTTGTTTTATTCTTCCAATGCACAAATATTCCAGATATTAGACTCTTAAAATTGATGTCATCTTATCAACTTTGTTTGTAATTATTAATTAAATTTACTTACTGCTAAAATGAAATACTGTATTCATTTTGATGTTGGATAAAAGAACCCATAGCATAACCTATCCTGTGTTCATCTTACTTATTTCCTGTTGTAGAACCAGGGGTATTTATATTGATGTCGTATGTTGAAGTTGTCAGTGGAAATTCTGTTCTTGAGCCAGGGTGTCAGAAGTCATCCCAGACACGAGAACTTTTCGGAGAATCCTCGCAGTGTAAATGACGGCAGTTTTCTGGTGATCAATAATCTCGGTTTCAATTCCTATTTTCTCTCAACGCTCTTTCGAGTTACTTGGGGTTCCAAGCGCATCCATTCCTACAGGAATTAATTCAACAGTCATGTTCAAAGGCTTTTTCAACACCCTGGACAGATTACGATATTTGTCAATCTTTCAATTTATTCGGAGAACATTCATCTATTCGTCGGCATGGGCACCCACTGTCATCCGAGCATCGGGATCGTTATCCTTTCTCCTTATTCCATTTTTCTCCACATGGTCGCTATAATGAGATGGCTGTAAAGGTCCAACCTACTCCTAATGGGTCGTAGGCAAGAGTCACAGTCCTCTATTATATACAACAGAAAGTCAAGAATTTGACACTTGCTATTCTCCTTATAGAATAATGGACACTGAGGAATCAGAGAGCAGAGTTCGAATACCAGTCGAATTCATTACTTTCACTTACGTGCTAATATTCTTGGGAGAGGTATGTATCTATTTATCCTCCTCCCAGCTAATATATATATATATATATATATATATATATATATATATATATATATATATATATATATATACCAGGACAGACTGGGCTCTGCTTTCTTGGTTGGCGACTATTCTAGGTGGAGGAAAATTCTGAATTCAAACCAACCTGCAGAGGGTTGGACTCCGTCAGGTTATCTTGCTCAAGACACACTACTGCTACTTCTGCTTTACTTCATATGGTACCCCAACAACACTAATATGTTCACGGGACTCGTGATCTTTTGACCAATAACAATAACGTTGTGTTTTCCTACTTCAGTGATCTGTCGGAACCGAAAAATCCTATAATATCCTTTCTATCACTGCCTCTAGTAATCGTAATTCATAACATTTCTGTTACACATTCATGGCATACTTCCCAATGGAAATATACCAATCTAATCATGTCGAAGTTAAGCAACGTCGATTGTAGACCACTTGTAACTGTAAGATTGCATATGCGGGCGGTGTAATAGATGATGGCTGGGAATTGTTAATTGGAGAGCTGAGTTCCAATTCCTGTTGGTTTCATTATATTCACATGCGTATATACCTTAGAAAAGTTTTGAATCTACCATTTCTCCCTCTACCTATGGGTTAATTAGTAAGTCTTGCATTACTAAATCATTATTATCTTAAGAAATACATATTACAATCTATAAATATTTTCTGGCTTTAAATAACCTGCTGAGAGTTTTGCTTGTTTTGTTTAAAGGTATATCAATTACTTATGGGTTATTCAATGTGGAAATTTAATTTTCTTGGAGGATGTGAAGTAACAAAAAACATATTTCCTTCTGTTTTCACAATAGAATACATGGTAGATGATACCCAGCTTTTGTGTATATACATATTTATGTATATGTAATTACTAGAACCGGTGATGTATAGGTTTTATGGTGTAGTCTTGTTAAAGTTATATTTTGGAATACTATTTGATTTTAGAAAATGTAGGATATGATTAATATTAATATCTTGAAAGAATTTTTCATGTTGGTTGTTTGGTTGGTTATTTTTGTTTCGTGGCATAGCAACACCTCTATGGGTTATTTAATGCCGAAATCTAAATATTTTGAACGCAACTGTATGTCTTCAATAAAATGTATTGTTGGTCATTTTACTATAAATACTTATTGCTGGTAATTTTTGTTTAAAGAAAATCGTATTGCTGGTATTTTTACTATGAAAATGTATTTTTCTAATTTCATAGTGTTTTGCTTTTGTTTAGGAGTCAACATTTGCCCGTGGCTGTAAACCTAACAGGTGTTACCATCCCAAACAAGGATGGGCCTGGGAAGAACAATAATTAAGTAGTGGCTTAGGTCTCCTTAAAACATCCACTCTCCCTTGCTGCCGGATGTAGTTTAGCGTCATATTAGGTTTGATAATCTGTAGAAAGTGAATCAAGTAATCAGTCATGTCGCTTATAATCTTTTTGTCATGACTTGGGACATTCAGCGAGTATTTGAGGAACTGATTCTTCAACTTGTCCTTCATATCCTGCATTTGTTTTCTGCTTTAATTTGTCTATCATTGCATTCTGATGCAATTCTAATATTTTGCAACATATCATTGCATTCTATTGCAATTAAAATATATTGCAGCATATCATGGTATTCTATTGCAATTCTAATATATTGCAACATATCATTGCATCCTATGGCAATTATAATATATTGCAACATATTGCATTCTATTGCAATTCTTATAGTGATTTACCAAGCGTAGCTTAGATGTGGCACAAGGCCGAAAGTAGGGGGTACCCAGTGATGATCGAACTCATTACTCAGTCGTAATTATTCTAGCGAGACAAGCTTGCTAACCATTACACTACCTCGAGGTGCCCAATTTCAATTCTTATATATTGCAATATATCATTGCATTCTGTTGCAAAAGCTTTTATGCTAAAAACAGAGCACATCACTAAGGACTCACCAGGTCATTTTCATTTACTTTCTTTTGTTTTTTTGTATATATACATATATATATATATATATATATATATATATATATATATATATATATATATATATATATATAATTTTTCGTTTCATTTGCATTTGGCGAAATTGTTGTGAGATATTTTCCAGTTATAAGTAAACTTTCTCGTTATAAATGTACTTTTAATATCTATATATTTCTTCGTTATATTCCAGATATGAAAATATATCCGAACCAAACTTTTACTTTACAGATAGCTACGAAAAATGCAAGCATATTATCCATGTTTCAGGAATCGATAAATACCATATCGGTAAAACAAAGGTAAGCATTATAACCTTATTCGAGGTATAAATATTAGAATACCCTTTCGCGGAATACGATATTTACTAGTAGCCTGCTCGTGACAGACTCAGTCATGTACCATTCGTGATACACGCTTAGACGATCATGTATATTTAAATACAGAATGACAAGGCAGATTTTTTTTCCCCACAGTATTTTGCCATTTCTTTCTCCGGTAGACCATTTGCCATCCAAGAACCCGTTCTGTCCTCCTTGTGATTCATACCTTTCCTGAGGGTATTAGCACGTAAGCAAATTCGAACTCTGCTCTCCGATTCCTCAGTCCGAGCCGCTATCTACCGTGGCCCCTCATGGCAAACTAAGTTAAGCTTAATAATAGCTAAAATAAGATAATGGTAATGGTAATTGTGAGATCTATTTGTATTAAATAAATTACCTGTTACCATACGGGAAGCATTGGTATGAGCCTTAAGATTTAAAAAAAAAACTAAAATAAAATAAAAAAAAAACAAACTATGTTCCTTAAGACCATTAACTGGTATCGATGGGAGTTTTCTTCCAAACCTTTTTTGTATCTCTGAAAATAAGCATATTGATGACATCATTACATGCGTGGTGTAGTGTAATGGATACTGGCTTGGGATGAGAAATCAGTATGCCAAATTCGAATTCCAATCGTGTTCATTACAATCTCATCCGCTCAAATATCCTTGGGAAAGGTATGAATCCATCTCTACTCCACACCAAGCTATGGGTTGAATAACAGGATAGACTGGGCCTGACTGACAAGCAGTCTAACGCAGAAAGAAACGGTAAACTACTACAGGAAAACATTCTGCCTAATCAGTCAAGAATCGAAAGTGTCATGATCGCCTAATCATATAACACTTATAGCGCATGCACTATCCATTTTTGCTGTTGCTGCTGTTGGAACTATTCAACTTAGTGCGGATTTGGTTATTTGGTAAAGCTCTTTATTTGTGATGTTGTAACCACAGTTTATATTGTCTTCTTTAAGACCTAACGGATACATTCACATGAAACCATTTTAATCACTTATCTTGGAAAACGGTTGTACATAAATTATAATTTATTTAATACAAATAATTTTTATCAGTGAAGATCTTTTTAATCATTCTTCTTAATGATTTCACACCAAGCAAGATGATAAAATCACTAAGATACAAGGGATTCAATCCTTGTCCAAAGTATAAAATAACAAGTCAGACATAGCCTGAGATACACTTATATACACATTATATTCATATTAGTAATTCTAGATTGAATGGATAAAATAAATACGAAAGACTTACAATTCTCTTCGAATTGGTTATAGTTACAAACACTAAAGATTAAAGAGCTTAAGTTTCGATTGCTTTCTAAGATCATTGATTTAAAATGGCTTTGAGCGAATGAAGACTCTTATTTATCTTTTGTCTTCTTAATTCTGATTCGTTTAAGGTTCTCACTTTTTTATGTTTTTCTTTTTCTCAAATTCTTTCACACTAAGTAATACCTTGCGTCTTAGTGACTTTATTACCTTGCTTTCAGTGAAATGAATAAGAAAAACGCAATTTAAGCATAAATTTTAGATATTTTGTTAGCTTTTGGAATGTTTATTTCGCTAGTTAAATACGTGTTCGGATTTCGGTGCCACATTTTTCATCCTCTCTTAAAACACTTCCCAGTTGTTTAAACTTCTATACTTGCTTGATATTGATATCTCTAATTTGCAACACACGTCTTGGTCTTTTCCTCTTGATGAAAAAGCAATTCAAATAATTTACTTCATAACTATTTTTAATACGTTTTTTTTTTCTGTGTCAATTTTAGGTCCTGTTGAACTACAAAGAAAAGGAGGTATTAGAACGCTTAAAAAAACAACATGTAAGTTACTATTATCTCATACTATTATTGATGTTTATTATCGATTTTTTTACTCTGACTAAATTATTCTTAAATTAATTAAAATATTTTTTTAACTTGGCGTTAGTGACTAATTTAATAGAAAATATAACCATTAAAATATTCTACCTCTAAATACATCGGGAAATAAGAATAAAATGAATTAAATTTCTCTAGATAAGTTTTTTATCGCTATGAGAACTTTTTACTTTCTTCTTCTGGAGCAACCCATGCTCATTGACGTTTTATCATTTAAAATTATTTTAATTAGGTTTAGCAAATGCTTAGATTATTCATTTCGATTATTTATATATATATATATATATATATATATATATATATATATATATATATATATATATATATATATATATATATAGCTAACAAGCAGAAATATTTCTTCTCCCGATGATGGACATTTTGGCCGAAACTAGTCAACTAAATGAAATAATAATAAAAAAACGAAAGAATATTAATCTACAACACAGTGTGTCTGAAGATTGTAATTTTTTATTTTCTTATTTTTCAATACATACATATATATATATATATATATATATATATATATATATATATATATATATATATATATATATATATATATATATTACTTATAAGGATCTTCAAACTGATCGAGGTAATAACATAATTTTATCTTATTACCTTGATCGATTTGAAAATTCTTACAAGTCAAGCTTAATTTGTAATGTAAATTATGAGGTATTTTTAAATTCCTATTGTATGTAGGATTTATGCTCTGTTAGAATAAAGAAGTTGAGCTCTCTTTGTGGATCAGTTCCAATATATTGTCTTATTAAAATTCACTTGGATTATATACGAACAGATTATTACCTCCCTCCCATCTCTCTCTCTCTCTCTCTCTCTCTCTCTATATATATATATATATATATATATATATATATATATATATATATATATATATATATATATACATTTTGTTTTTCAGGAGAGGATCATTAGTATTCCTCCGTCTGGCAGATCATCTTTTTCTAGCAATTGCCGATTTCAGGATTTAGGCAGAAATTCAAATAGAATTTCTAAAGCAAATACCCATAGGGGTACGCTTAATTTGGAGGTGCCTCAGTCAGTTTTAATACCTGAAAAAGAAGAAATATCCGAAAATAAGGACTCACCATTTCAAGAGATGGATGAATCAAAAATACCGTAAGTTAAAATTTCTTTCGCCAATTTTTAACAAAAAACAAACTGAACACTCCCACGGTAAATATTGTTTTTAAAATTTATTTTTGAAATTTTAATAAAACCCAAATTTCTGAAAATGTATTTGTACATTAGCTTTTTAAACAGATCCGACAACAAAAATGTATTTTTATTATTATTATTATTATTATTATTATTATTAAGAAGTATTTATTAGATTATTTATTTACAATATACAGACCGGGAGATAGAAATAAATCTAGTGTTTATTAAATAAATAAAAACAGAGCATGTACTCAAATATGAGTAACCATTAAAAGCGTTTAAACAATAAATTATATATGTCGGATTAATAAATGAAAGATCGATTCCTAATTAATATATATATATATATATATATATCGATTCCTAATTAATATATATATATATATATATATATATATATAAATAAAAAACAAAAAAAAACGAATTAAGTCCGAGAATTATTTAATTTTTCTGTTAATATTATATCTATAAAGGTAACGTATGAAGAGAAAATATATTATAAACTATGTCCGACAATTATTTCATAGTTATTTTTATAGATACAAATATTTAAGTAAATACGCTGCTTATAACAAACAGTATTAACAACATCAACCGGCCCGGATGACTGTGAAATTGCATAGAAAATACGTGTCCTCCGACAGGAATCGAACCTGTATCCTACACGCAAACATCATACATGCCTGACGTGCAATACCATTTAACTACAGAAAAAACGCCTGTTTAGCAAGGTAGAATTATTGTTTTTTAAAGTACACATTTCCCATAATTTTGTGTGTGTGTGTGTATATATATATATATATATATCATGCAGTAGTATCAGTTAACATCTCCTTCAACTCCACCCCCTATAAAGAACCTTCTACCACTAGAACTTCGTTCTACTATCAACGAGCTGACTGGGACGCGTTCCGTGATTTCCTCAGCGATGTCCCCTGGGATGGAGTCTTTAAGCTCCCCGTCCAAGAATGTCCTTCTGAGGTCTCTTCCTGGGTTAAAGCTAGAATCGACACTTTCATCCCATCAAGGAAATATAAGGTCAAGTCGCGCTCCTCCCCCTAGTTCTTGGCTGCTTGCTCAGCCGCCATCGCCCATAGGAACCACTACTTCCGCCTATTCCGTAGCGACATGTCTGACTGCAATAGACCTCTCTTTGCCTCTGCCCGTAACGAATGTAAGCGTGTCCTCAACGATGCTAAGTCACTATTTGCGGCTCGGATGAAGGAACGTATTGCATCTCGCAAATTTGGCTCCAAAGATTATTGGTGTCTCTGCAAGAGCGTATTGGACAATTGAAAACCCTCCATACCTCCTTTATTCAACCAGTTCGAAGTCCTGCCCTCCTCTACCGACAAGGCTGAATGCTTTGCTCGGAAATTTTCATTCAACTCAACGCTCGACTATTCCGGTGTACCGATACACGACTTCCCTCTTAGAACTGAGGCCATATTGAGTGGGTTAAACATAACCCCATCTTTGGTACTGGGCGTTATCTCCAATTTAGACCCCAACAAGGCTAGTGGTGGAGACGTGATACCAGCCATTGTCTTGAAGAAATGCGCTCCTGAACTGGCGCCCGCCCTTTCTAAACTATACAACTACTGCCTCAAGGAATATTGTTTTCCTGACTGCTGGAAGTCCTCTTCGATCGTTCCTGTCTTCAAGAACTCCGGCAACCCCTCTGACCCTTCCAACTACCGTCCTATCAGTCTCCTTCCCCTCTTCGGCAAAGTCTTCGAAGCCCTAATCAATACCGGGGTGGTTAACCACCTCACATCCCATAATCTGCTCTCAGACAAGCAATATGGTTTCCGCTTTGCCCGATCTACAGCCGATGTGCTTACGGCCATCACTGAAACAGTCTACCGAGCTCTTCAAAATAACGGGGAAGCCCGAGCCGTGGCACTAGACATCTCCAAAGCATTTGATAGGGTTTGGCATGCCGCCCTTCTTCGCAAGCTCCAGGGTTATGGCATCACGGGCCGATTATATAACCTAATACGATCATTCCTGTCAAACCGTAAATTGAAAGTTGTTCTCAATGGATTCTCCTCCAGTTCCTATCCCACGAACGCAGGTGTTCCTCAAGGCTCCATCCTAGGCCGCACTCTATTCCCTATCTGCATAAATGACATTCCTGACGCAATAACTTCCCAAGTTGGCATCTACGCGGATGACACCACAAATTATTCCTGCCTCAAAAACAAATCTAGTCTCACTGACAAAACTCGCCTGGCTGTGCGTCTCGAAAAGGACCTCCAATCGACTGTGAACTGGGGCATGAATTGGCTGGTCAACTTCAACGCTTCGAAGACAAAACTGCTCTCTATTAATCACCACAGAGATCCTTCCCTACCCTCCATTAGAATGTCTGACGCTCAACTTCCCGAGAGCAACTCTCTGCGGCTTCTCGGTCTCACGTTGACTGCTGACCTGAGATGGAATAAATACATTGAGTCGATTGCCTCGTCCACTACAAGGAAAGTTGGCTCCCTGAGCAGCGCCAGGATGTTTTTCTCCCCGGTGTCGATCCTCCAGATCTACAAATCAACAATTCACCCTTGCATGGAGTATTGCTGCCATATATGGTTTGGTGCCCCTTCTGTTTGCCTCGGGGTTCTTGATAGGCTTCAGAGGCGGATATGCAATGTAGTTGGCCCTGCCCTGGCGTCTCGTCTACAGTCACTTTCTCACAGACGCGCCGTCGCCTCCCTCTGTCTTTTCTACAAATACTTTCATGGAAATTGCTCCGAGGAGCTGCATTCGCTGGTTCCCATACGTCATGAGTTCCAGCGCCTTACGAGGCTGGCATCCCTCTCTCACCTCTTCACTGTCGAAACTGCGAAATGTAGCCGTCTATTCTACTCCAATAGCTTCATGTCTCACACCTCTCGCCTGTGGAACTCCCTTCCCTTTTCCTGTTTCCCTGTGAGCTATAGTCTCCAGCTATTCAAGTGTAATGTCAATCGACATCACCAATTGCCTTGATCTATCCACTACCCTCAGCCTTTCATCTATCACTCCTATCTGATCTTGCTCTAAACTTTCTGTAATCCCTTGCGTCCTAGTGGCTTCCCGCCTTGCTTGGGGTGAAATGCTTAAATATATATATATATATTATTTTTATTACTTAAGCATTGTTAGAGGATTCACATATTTGAATAGACGCTGCGTTAATTTATTAAACTGGACATTTATTTATTTTTTCTACCGGTCATAATATTCGAGAAAGTTTAAAAAGAAAACGAAAATATATATAATGAGAAAGATAAAGAGAAGCTTTTGTCTATTTCTTTTATTCTACATCTAGCGGGCGTTAGGATGCCCCAATGGCATCCGGCGGATAACGAAAGAAAAGAGAGAAGAAATGAGAGAGTTTTTCCTATTCCTTTTATACTGTCTGCAGCAGGTGTTATGATGTCCCAAAAGCATCCAGCTGATAAAGATAGAAGGAAAAGTCAGCCTTGTGCATATTCCTTTTATACTGGCTCTATCTGGTGTGAGGATGCTTCAGTAGCACCCAGCGTATAACGAGAGAATGTAAAAAGAGAGTTTTGTCTATTTCTTTTATACTACCTCTAGCCGTCGTTAACATGTCCCACTGGCATCCAGAGGAAGTAAAAGAGAGATTTTTGTCTATTTGTTTTACACTGCCGCCAGAGGGCTTTAGCATGTATCCTTTGGTATACAATAGGACACAAAATCAATAAATTTTGAAAAAGAAAAGCTTCAGTAATTAAAAAGTGCTAAAAATCGTCTTCATTTCTGAGCTGATGATTAGTTATTTTAAATCTGATACAGACCACTTTTACAAGAAATATTTTTACTGCATTTTTTTTTATTTGCAGCTAATTCAATTTTGACAATTTTTTTTATTCTACAATATTTGCCCGAATAAATGAAACCGGTTTAAAAAAAAAAAAACACTTTCTTTATGTTAAATGTAACATGATTCAAAAAATTAACGCAGTCTGGATATCAGATATTTACAGGTTTTGATGTTGGTGGGGCGCTCCATTTCTTTTCCTTTCATACACATTCATTAGAAGAAATAAGTAAAAAATGTCATTTAATCTCTGATTCGAAGTTCATTTCTTTAGTGTCATATATATTTTCTGTTTCAACCCAGATTGACTATCAACATATATTATAAACATCTGTCGTTTATCGATCAAATGGGTTGCAGATACATGAAAGTGGAATTTATTTTACGTCATCTGTTAGTTATACAAAAGAATACGGCGTTGTTTTGGGTTTTTTTTGGGGGGGCGGGTAACTAAAATAGTAATGTTCGAGAATTTAAAAAAGCCAGCACGAAACAATTGAGGGAAAAATACAATAGACAGTTTGTGTGTAAAAAAAAATAATTTGGAAAAACCCTATCCTTTATACTTATATGTCAAAGAAGATGTCTCATCATCTGTGTAGCTTATTCATTTAAGAATAAACAGAAATAATTTATCAAGCTGATATCAAGTTTTCAGCTTACGCCATTAAAACTATGTTGTGTATAATGCGACACCTGGTTCACAAATGACTACTAAATCATCCAAAAGCAAAACATGACATTTTGTCCCTATGGCCTCCAGTCTGTAAATAAAATATAGAAATTATATATCGAAAATATATAGGAAGCGTGATTTTCTGCTATTTTCTGTTATACTGCTTTTTTTGCAACATCGTCTAGGGGTCGGTATGAAGTGTTCATTCGTAGACAAGTGGGTGAATCCCAAGTGATTATTTAATTCTGAAAATGCAACCCCCACAAAAAAAAAAAATAAAATAAAATCAGTAACTTATATTGCACCAAGTATAAGCTTTTCAGTACCTCGCATTCATTTCTGACATTCTTATACAGCGCTGAATTTTTATTAAAATCATTACTGTTTAAAAATGTAAATTTAGAAACAGGCAGATCGAAACCAGTAAGGGGAAACAAGGATAAATAGTACATATGTAAAAAAAAACACAACTCAAGAATATGAATTTAAGGTATCATTTGTCCATTTATGAGAACGTATATGTCTCATCATATGCGTAAGTTTGTAGTTTAAAACAACGTAAGTTTGACCTAACTGATCTTAGGTTAGACAAGTTCTTTTAATTTCCCACGGACGCCATTGGCTGTATTCAAGCCTATCAAAAAGCTATAAATTCCATACGTACTAACTTTTCATGCAAAATTCAGTTAACTTAATCTTTTAGCCTATATTTGACCCCCTTATTGAAGTAAGATAAATAACAACAACTTATTTTAAACGATCACAAAGATTTATAAAGATGATTTTAGCTATGTTATATTGCCAAAAGAAATAAAGAAACAGTGGAATATTATTTCATTTTATATCTGAAGACGCGTATATTACAACGGTTATAATAAATAATAGGGCGTGTAGATGTCAATTCCCTTTCGATTTTATTTTGTTCATTTCGTGGTAATACCATTGGAAAAGGCATGGATCTGCATTATTCCAACTAGCTGTTAAATAGCAAGGTAGACTGGATTCTCCTATCTTGATGTGGAGATTGGAAACAAAACAGAAAGTTCTTAATTTAAAACCAGACTGAAAAGTCTTTTTCAGGCTTATGGCAAAACACACCACTGCTCCTACGGCTGTTTTTAGGCTGCCATTACGACCCTAAAGGTGTCGCGAGGCGCACAATATGATATACGGAACAATGAACGCGGGAAAAATAAAAGAAATGACTGAAATCTAGACAATATATATATAGACCTATATTCGGGGTATCACGAGATCCAACTTGATATTAATCAAAAAATTAATTTAATTTGATCTAGTTTATATGAGAAATAAATAAGCTGGTATTGTACTGGCGAGGCAAATAGATATTTCTTTAATCGTCTGATAAATTTTATTTCTTTTTCAGAGCCTACGACGCTTTCCGTGAAACAGAGAGAGAAATCGATGAGGACAATGACTTCTTCACAAAATTGCTGAAAGTTTTCCGTTTCCTGTTTTATATCTTCACAATTTGTGGGATATTAATATCTGCCGTATCAAACCGCATGGGTTTACTTTTACTTGCTGGATCCGATAAACCAACAGAGGTATTTCTTTTTTTCTTTCGAGTTTTATGTTAAACAAAAAATCATTAAAACGATTGAGATAAATAAAAAACGACTCTGAAATCCTTAATTGTATTATTCAGTTATCGCATTTCTCTTGGTGTTGTTGCTCATGGTGACATTCAAGTCCAAATGGGGCAATGGTTTGCCCGTTCCTTTTGTACCGGGGATGCTGAAGTTACCCTATCTCTCCTCTCAGATATCCCTCTACCCACTTGTAAAGCCATTAACCTCTAATGCGCAGCTCCTACGACTAGGCTGGCAAATGACAGATACCGATGGCTGCTTCACACGGGTGGGCTGAGAAGAGACATTCCCCTTTGGCGGTCGGTTCGAGAAAACCTTCCGGTTAACCTCCCACAGTTTAGCCGGGAGGTCGATACCGTTGACCGCAATGTAGCCGTCGCAGTGCCCATGCTACTTCTTGGAGTCATATGTGGGATGTGGATGTCGGCTACGAACCAGAACAGATCCGCATCTCAATTCACATGAGTAAAGAAGGGTCGACCATTTTACTTTTTTTCCTTTTGTCTTTATTCATATTGTTCCTTTACAGATATAATTTCTCTGATATTTTTACACACGCACACATGTATACATGGTGTGATGGGTGAATTGCCGCAATTTTATATTTTTACTTTTGTTGTTTTTGGTTTTGTCAACTGTAAGGTATAGTAGAGTCAGTTGCGCATTATCTGCGAAAAAAAAGATCACCATGATGCAATTCACTCCGCCATAAATTTGGAAACAACATGCTGTAATGCTCGGCATTGGCGCCAGTAGCTCCAGTACGAACATATCAGAGAGTTTGGTGTCAGTGCAGAGGATTCGGAAAGATTTGGATGAGTCTAATTGTGATTACGAAAGTGTTTGGAGTGAGATGACAATATATATATTTATATATCAAAAATAGTATTGAGGGAACTGTATGATAAAAGGGAAAAATAGTTTATTTGTGACGCATTTTTTCTGTTAGGACTCTGTTGGAGTGTGTTTATGGGTGTTGTTGTTAATTACACAGG
The DNA here is from genome assembly GCA_963932145.1 of Acanthosepion lycidas. Classification (NCBI taxonomy): domain Eukaryota; kingdom Metazoa; phylum Mollusca; class Cephalopoda; order Sepiida; family Sepiidae; genus Acanthosepion; species Acanthosepion lycidas. The sequence continues at coordinate 86,570,786 of OZ010573.1, read as the reverse complement.
CGTATAAACGAGAGACGCTGGTAGTTTCAAAAAGATTTTTAAATAATTTTTTGCAATCTAGCCAAAGTTATCTATATTCTTTTTCATTCCACCATCTTTGCGTTTAAATATCCCGTATTGTGATAACAGAAAATATAAACATTTACGTCTTAATGAATTAATTTCTTATTAATTATAGTAGTATTTTTATGTCAAAATTGTGATCACTTTCGTTACGTTTTTTGCTGTTTCTTTTTTGTTTTTTAATGTCTCTTTTGTGTTTAATATAATCTTTTGTTTAAATTTCTTGAGGTTTCTCCAATATATTCCTTCTGGCAATCTTTATTCTTCCTAAATTCCTCCTTCAAGTTTTGTCTTGTTTTTTTGTTTTGTATTGATTAAGTCATTTTATTGATTTAGATGTAGTTGTGAAAATTTTTATGTTGAGATAAATTATTTTTGGTTGTAGTTGTGATAGATTTAGTAGGTAGAATAATATATATATATATATATATATATATATATATATATATATATATATATTTGATTTGTTGCCTTTGTCGGGAAAGACAGCTTTTCTATTTTGGAATGTTTTATGGGCCTTTGTTTCGCATTGAGTATGAAATAGGATATTGAAAGTTCTTAAAAGTATTTTCAATATATTTCTCCTGTAAATATTGAGGACTGCAAATTGTTGATTTTCGGAGTTTTAGCCTGCTATCAATTCAGTTCGTCCTGGGTCTGACGTTAAAATGAATCCAACAGCAAGGCCTCTGATCAGGAGGTTTTGAAGAGCGTGGAGCCGCCTCTTAATTGCTGGTGTTCTCAGGTCCACCTGGACCCGGGGTGGTAGCACCTGTTAAGGTCCCAGCTATGGGCAAATAGTGAACTCCTAGTTTTTCCGGATCTTACTCACGCCTTGGGTATGGCGATAAACTACATCCGCGTCCTGGGTATGGAGATAAACTACATCCGACAGCAAGGCTTCAGATAATGTTTTTGAAAAAATAATGTTGCCAGCTATACGTTTAATAGTACTTTATATTTAATATATATATATAGATATATATACACACACACACACACACACATATATATATATATATATATATATATATATATAAATATATATAAAGAGGGAAATATAGATAGCTTTTCAAGTCAATGAGATAAAACAAAAATAACTTTTACAAGCAAGTATCTTGATATATATATATATATATATATATATATATTTATATATATATATATATATATATATATATATATATATATATATATATAAATATATATGATTAAGTAATGAAAATCTTGGATTATCCATGCGGAAAATCTTGTTAATCCGTCTGGATAATCCCTAGGAGAATGAAATCCGGAAAGCTCAATCTTAAATCAGAGTCATTAAGTTATATATATATATATATATATATATATATATATATATATATATATAACTTAATTTGGCATTAAGTGACCTAGTGGTTGATATGCCATAAACCTCAACCAACCAACCAATCAATTCAGTGTAACATAATGTCTAAGAAAAGTAAAGTATTGTTTTCTTCCATTTCGTATGTAAATTCTATCTTTGTTTAGTTTATATACAAGATCCGATAGTTCAGTATCACGGGGATATATTAATAGAGCATCATCAATATATCGGAAGTAAGTTGATTGTTTAGGTAAAATATTTTGGAAAAAATCAAATTCGAGACAATCTAAGAAGTTTCATGCCGTCATTCCACTCAGAGGCAATCACATTGATTGGTGATGAGACAGCAGATTTTATTATTTAATATTTTTATTTTATTTATTCGTAGAGAGAGATCTATTTTTGATTCTGTTAGAAGATTCTTTAAGACATTCAAGCATTTTTCAACCGGAACTTTAGTGTAAATTATTTTATATTAAGTTGGTGCAAAAATATTGACGTAATAATGTCGTTTTTGACGTATGTTTTAACGTCAAAAAACGACATTATTACGTCATTATTTTTGCACCAACCTAATATCTAGACAAGTTTGTCAGTCATATTTGTTTATCTTAGTTTTTCAACAACGTTGCCTAATTTATTTTTTTTTATACATATGTGATCGACTTATTGTCCCAAGGTTAAAATTTGTGCTGTAGCCCTAGCTTGTTTGTGTGGGGCGCTGCCCATTTCTGAAATGATGGAGGCGCATAAGGATCACTGTTTTGTGTGAAGATCGTAAAGTTTGGGTGTTCCAGGGAGATATTTTATTAGACTATACCACGATTTGAAGTATTTTAGTCTCTACTGCATTTAAATGCTAGCAAGATTTCTTTTCCCTTATTTTGTTACTAAAATTCTCCACTGGCTTTACGGCCACTACGACATGAATTCATTTAAATTATTTTCGGTACTAAAAATGAGAAATATTGCTGGAGATAGAGAAAAACTTTATAGTTAAGCATGACATGAAATATTGTAATTTATGGCCGAAAAAAAGTTTTATTAAGTTTCCTCCTTCACGTTCTAATATATTGGAGATGAGGTCAAAGTGGAATGTTAGAGGTCACGAATTAAAGCAATCATAAGTTGTAGGATATGTCTAATTTTTTATATTCATTAATATAGTGAAAAAAATAAACTGTTCCAAATTGTTCACTTTTTGTTTATTTCTTTTACACTGTTTCTTGCAGAAAGCTAAATTGTTCATTTCCCTTGGAATACCAATGGTATTTTCCTGGGGAAGCAATGCAATGAAATGTGCATTTCGAGGAAAAGTCAAACCTTCTTGGAAATCATACATATCTGTAAGTTTCATACCACACTCCTAAAATTTTTGTAGAAATCATGAATATCGTCTATTTCATGTCTAAAAATAAAAAATTCGAAATCATATATATATATATATATATATATATATATATATATATGTTCAGACTGCACCCTGCACTGCAGTTTTGGTTGGCGACTAGTTTAAGTGGAGGAAAACTCTGAATTCAAACTATTATTCAAATTATAATTAATATTATCATTATTATTATATATAATAATTATATATATTATAAAAGGCACGAACAGTTAAAATTTCATGAGGTTATGTATATTTCGTTAGGGTCTTAAAAAAGTCCCCAAGACAACTGATCGTCAAATACAAAAGTACGTATCTGAAGTTTGGATTGGAAGGTCTGATGAATTGGTGCCTTTTTAAGACCCTAACGAAATAAATATTACGTCATGAAATTATAAGTGCCTTTTATAATAATAATTATTGAGCTGTCTCTGACATAGAACTATCCTTGGATTTATATCCTTTTGAAAATATCCATACTGATCACTAATATTATTATTTTATATATATAATTATATATATATATACATACACACACACACACACATATATATGTATATATATATATATATATATATATATATATATATATATATATATATATATATAATTTAACTTCTCGCTTTAAAATTATTTTTGTTGAATATCTGAGTAGACTATCAGTTTATTTTAATACGACTATCAACAAAAATAACGTTTCACGTAATAAAAATATGTCTAATTTAAAATCGAAAAACCATTAATTCTTTAGAAATATTTATTACTTATTTCATACATGCTGTAATATGCAAGTTATATATCACATTCCTGTAAAAGTCTATAAATTACATAATATGCTTTAACAGAAACTTTTTCTAAAACCAGTTTTAAAAATATTTCAGTAGAAATTACATTATATGTAATAGAATTTTTCAACTTATCAGTTTTTAGAAGTTAGTCGAATTTTCTCAGTCAACAATAGCAGAATTCAATTTCTTTGTATACATATTTGAGCAAATCAAAATGAGTAGAAATAAATTAAATATCATAAAAATCGTGTAAATTCAAAGAAATATTTGCTTCGATTATAAGACTTTACTTGAAAAAAGAGTAAATGGTATGCAGTTTTAATTTCGGTGATCAGATGAGATTTAAAGTTGGAAAAAATTCCAAAAATGGTAAATGAGGAATCCTTGAAAATAAAAACAAAGAGATCGAATTCTTTCCGAAGTTAATTCATAAAGTGGAAGATATACACAGAGGAAGAGAGAGTGTGTTCTTCAAGTTAAAAATATTTACGGATGTGTAGAACCAAATAGAAGTGGGACCAATTACTCAAGGTGTAATCAAGAAATCATTCAAAATTAAATAAATGCTACCAATTTTCTACATCTAGTACAATGTTAGTTGTAAACCTAGACTGATTACTAACCAAGCCTCAAGAGCCCATTACGCCCTTCTGTTTACGCTCTAGCTCGGTTGTGACGAAGAGATTGACTCATACATTTTTCATCACATCACTCACACAAAAGTCAAACTAGATGTTTTACATCTAACGAAGGTCAACATATCCTGGTATATAAGGTGTTGCAGCACAAGTTTTTTTCATATGGCATGATTTTGCTAGACTTGAAAATCTCTATCTAGATTAATCAGGATACAGCAAAAAGCAAATGTTTTTCTCCGTTATTAACAATCGCTTATTGTAATTGGTGATATTATGCCTGTTGATAGAGAATGAATCGACTCCATGGGCGTAGCATGGCGGCTCTCAAATGAAATTGCTGTTTTTACCAGATCCACCTTGAGTCGATGTGGTAGCACCTGTTAGGGTCCCAGCTATGTGGACATAGTGAACGCCCAAATAAATATCGCCAGTACATTTTTGTAATAAAATGACCAACAATACCTTTTATAGCAAAATGACAATCAATACTAAAAAAATATAAAAAAATATAGTAAAATTACCAAGAATACATTTCATGACCTAGAAAATATATATTTAAAAAAACGTACCCTTACTTTGAAAGTTTAAAATTATGCATAAAAAAATATGTAGTGAAAAGGTTAAAATTACATAAACATATTTAGATTTCGGCATTAAATAAACGATAAACATTGAAATGACGCTAAACAAAATCAACCAAACTTAAATGTAAATGTATTGGTGCAACTAAAGAATAGAGTTTATCTGTTCATTTTCCATTTAAATAGCGTTGTGCCTGTGGGAAAGGGGTGATAAGGGGGGAAATAATTAATTTCCAAACGGATGCTTATATGAACTCTTCCGAGTCTACAAAGCGCGGATTGGGAAATTCCAAATCCAAAATTGCAGCAATATGTCATTTTTTTTTCTCAGAACTGACTCTTGTAAAAATAATGTATAGCAGGAATCAGCTACATTCTACAGTGACAATGAGCTGATTATTTCTCCAGCATTTTCATCAATGGATTGTATGTATAGGTTCGGTCTTGAGGCCTGGGCTGAACTTAAATCCCGACAGATGTTCTACGTTTTTTGGTTTACTCAAAAATTGCCTTTGATTTAAAAACAAATGATAGCGTACTTATTTATGAAGAATATTGTATGTCTACGTCTGAGAATTTTTTTGTCAAGCATAAATAATCTATTATAATACTTGCCTTTATCAAAATAGAAAAATATAGATCTTAGTTCTTCAGCTTCATATTACACCCTTATTTCGTGTTTGTTTTTTTTATTTATTTTTTTTATTTTTTTTATTCTAGATTGGTTTGATGGAGATCTTCCGAACTATAGCAAATTGTGTATTGGTGTTTCTTCTTCTGCCACATCTCGGAATGTTCCGTGGACTCATTTTGATTTACGGATTTAGTCAGGTTCCTGCCTTTCTCTTACTGCTTGAAACATTCTTTGGAAACCAGGGAAAAGCAATGCTTTTTCCGCTAAGAGCCTTATATTTACTGGTATTTATTCTACAAATTGGCATTATACCAGCATACTTATCAACTAATTTCCTTATTTGGACCGAAAAAGATAAGAGTGAAAGTACGAATGACCTGGAAGTCAACCGTTGGCTTATTCCTGTAATGATTATTGTTATATCACTATCTATGTGGGAAAATTACGCAGTATTTGACATCAACATTTCTGGGTATTCAATACCACTGAATCATTGGAGGAAACGAATGATGAAAGTTCGCGAATCGACCAACTTCTTCATCGAACCAATTAAAATAGTTATATTCTGGGTTTTGTCATGGAAAATGAGCGATTACAATTTAGAAGAATGCTGGAAAGACTACAAAGACACGGTGAACGACCCAATAAAACACCTCCAACATTTTGGAATAATGTACCTAGAAATTGTGTCTGGTTTGATATGCACTTATCTGGCGGGAATGGCATGCAAATTACATATGCAGAAGTTTGGATTTGCGCTACCTATGATTTTCGTTACACCCATTTCTATTGTAATGTCTTTCTTCGTATGCAACAAAGAATGGATCCCCAAGGACACGTTTACGGTGACATTTCGCTGCTGCAAACTGGACTTTGCTAACGAACTCCTCACACCAGTCATAATTATTGTAATCATTTGGCTTACCACAATGGTTACCGTTGCACATATATGGTACCCTGAATCGGAACGTATGGCACTTTTTAGCAAGTAAGTTAAAAAAAAAACATTAAAATTCTCCTTATCTATACTTTGTTGTCTCAAGTTTACACCAGACATACCTATCTGTCTATTAAGAAATTGTGATTTATGCTCTATTATGATTATATTAGAAATTGAATAATCCAACAACTAATATTATTTTTTTTTCTCTCATTTTGTTTTTGAGAAGTCAAAAATGAAAAAAAAAGCATTAAATTTAAAGTTAAGTTTCTATATCATTAACTCCTGTTAATTTATTTCTTCCCCACAACATATATATATATATATATATATATATATATATATATATATATATATATATATATATATATATATATATATATATATATATATGTGTGTGTGTGTGTGTGTGGAAAATGTTATAGTTGTTCCAACGAAAGAAAAATATATTTACAAAAACAACAAAAAAGAGAAACCGCAAACGTTTTGGATTATAATGTGGATTCATTTTAGTGAATAAATTATATCTTATTCTTCATATTCCTGATACCTGGATTTCAAGACTCATGGCCATTTTCAGACTAATAAAAGGAATAAATTTTAAAGGAATAAATTTACCTTATGTTCTTTTAATGTTTCATTTTAATGTTTCATTGTTCGTTTTCAGTATTTTTAGTGAGCCTTGATCTCATTCTGTATTTGTAGTGAGCCTTGATCGCATTTTTTTAAACTGTTGTTTGGACAGTCCAAAATTGAGATCAAGGCTCATTACAAATACAGAAAATGAACAATGAAACATTAAAAGAACATAAGGAAAATTTATTCCTGTTACTTGCCTGAAGAAGGTCACGAGACCGGAAACTCGTGTAGCAGAAACATGAAGAATAAAATATAATATATGCACGAAAGCAAATCCACATTATTACCAAAAACCTTAGCGGTTTCTCTCTCTCTTTGATATATATATATATATATATATATATATATATATATATATATATATATATATATATATGTCATGAAAAACAAACCACTTTAAGGTACCATTACGATAATTTATTTCACCTAAATCCTTTTTTAAGGATTCAGGATCATCAGGTAAAACTTCCAACAACGAATTGAGAGCCCATTTTTCCTCTCAATTCGTTGTTGGAAGTTTTACCTGATGATCCTGAATCCTTAAAAAAGGATTTAGGTGAAATAAATTATCGTAATGGTACCTTAAAGTGGTTTGTTTTTCATTACATATTAGCTCTGTCCTCACATTGAGCTCTCAGGATTTCATCATCTTTGGATTTACCAATTCGGTTTACCAAGTTCCTTATAACTTAAATATATATATATATATATATATATATATATATATATGAAGAATGACTCCGATAAATCTTTTATAATTATTAGCCTTCTTTAAAGGCATGAGATGCATCACTTAGGATACCTTTTCATTTTATAATTCATTTACACAATATAACGCTGATATAGATAATTATAACATCACTTCCGAATATATTTATGGTACCCTAAGAAAAGTTTTTAGCCAGGAGAAATAAACTACACCCAATTTCAAAATTTAATTACGTAATCCCTACTCAATATAAATAAACAGTACTTGGAACTAGTATAGAGTACATCCTCCATTTGATAGTTTCAGTGTTTGTATCAGATTTTTCATGGATTTGATCAAGTTATCAACAATCGTCTGATACATATTTTGCCACTCCTTTAACAATGTTTATTTAAGGGTTGCCACTGACGTGATTTTGGTTGCACGCTCTCGAAGGTGAAGGTGCTCCCAAAGGTGCTCTATTAGATTCATGTGAGGACTTTAGGCTATACATGACAGTGACTTGATTCCCTGCGATTCCTTACAGGCCTTTGCTAATTTAATCGCATGACATGGCGCTCCATCTTCTTGATAAATGTAGACATTCTTGTCAATCTGATTGGTTTCAAATAGTGGGAAATAATAATTTTCTAATATTTGACAGTATTTTCGACCATTAAACTACTCACCAACAAGAATCAACAAGAACCATCTCAGATTTCCCTCCAAATCAGGACGGCTCCTCATTCCAATCCCTCCATGTTTCAGGGTCGCCTGCAGACATTCAGTGTTCCAAGTCTCATTCTGATTTTTCCAAACAGAAACCTGTCTTGAATTAGAATATTAGCAGAATTTACTTTCATCTAACCAAATTACAGACTGACAAAATTCATAATTTTTGCTCTCGAATTCTTACGCCGACTCCATAAGCCTGTTTCTGTTTACCTCTGAAATCAAGGGCTTCTTTCTTGTAATACTTCTTTGATAGTCTAGCTCTTTCAGAGTCTTTCTCACCGAATATGGCGACATTTCCATGCTGTTTACGACATCTGTGACGCTCTGGCGATGGTTTCTGATGACTTCCATCTTCAGAGCCATTTTTGTTCATTCAGACACCATGCTTGGTCTTCCTGAACGTTGTTCCACACGACAATGGCCTTCTTCATTAAATTTCTTGAGAGTCTTATTAAATGTTTGATGATTAACCTGGAAAAACCTAGCATTTTCTCTATTTGATTTGCCACACTGATGCCATCCTATTATTTGCCCTCGTCGAAATTCAACAATTTCCTTTCATCCGCGAACTTTCATTGCAAAATATAATTCAACTATTGTTCATAGATTAGAGTAGCATGATACTAACACGGTATTGTCTGAAAAAAAAATAGATATGTTATTACACAAACCAAAATTGCTGTAAATAAGTGTGGCTAAAAGCTTATCATAGCTCACTGTATATAATTATGTTTAATTTTTCCTTCATTCTTTTGGCTTACGACAAGATAACGTTAAAAAATCTGTTCCCGAACGATCGCCTAAATTAAACAACTTCGTGCCTCGTCAGTACCTCGGTGGGTGACCGCTTGAGAATACCGAGTGGGGCAATGAATAATGATCAGAATTAGAAATGGAAGAGCTTGCTTCCAATTCGAGTGTGTTTGTTATATTCACTTATGCGCAGATACCCCTGGAAAAAATATCACTTCATCTCTACTTCTTGCAACTATGGCTTAATTTGTATGATTTGTACCAGTAATTTCATTATTACAATCCAAATATATATATATTTTTTTTATTTTTAAATCAGCAGTAATAGCTTCATATATCGGAACAAAATAAATCAACCTATCCCATAAATCAGGGGTGGGCAACTCATTCGACCCCCGCAGGCCTGATCGTGTTATAATGACGGGTCGCGGGCCGGACGAAGGCCATTATGAAAAATTAAAGAAAAATTCCATATGCAGACCCCCTGTCAACCTAAATATTTAAAAACATAATGAAAATAAACATTGAGAAATCAAAAAAGCAAAAGAAAATCTAAAATTAAAAAACACCTAACAAAAATTACTTTTCCTCAATGAACGTCAAAATACTTCAAAGTGAAAAAAATCAACCGAAGTGAAATGGATGAAATTATGTCGTGTAGGTTTGGAAATTGTTCCACAAACGAAACACACACACACACACACATCAAACAAAAACGAAGCACATATACCCATATATAGGAGTACAAATAGTTGCAAACATATACACTTACGTACGTACGCATGCGGTATCATCCACACATTCATGAGGCATGGATGTATAATGCGCTTATGTTTAACTATCTTTAGATTTCTGCTACCTCGCATGTCAGTCCCTCCCTGGCCTCTTTCACTTTATCGTTCCTTTCGCTTCTGTTATCTTTTAATGTAGCCAAGGGTCATAACAAATATGTATCCATTATTTGACATTAAACGTAGGCAACGCAACTTGGTAAAATAAGTCTCATGAAAGATAATTGGCATATAGTCTAATTCGAAATCCTCGTCTCTCCTGTTAAAAATAGAGTCATTGGTAATCAGGCTCGCGGGCCGGTCAAAATGCCTTCGCCGGACGGATCCGACCCGCGAGCCGTAGGTTGCCGACCCTTGCCATAAATCCTTCTTATTGGTCGAAAATGAGGGCATCTGGTCTTTGTTTAAGTTTTCTCTGTACTTTTTTTTTTTCATTTCTTTTTATATTTATCCATTTCTTTAAAATTTCAGATTGTTTGTTCCTCAGTTTGATCCGTTGTTACTTGATCTCTCTTTGCTGCTTCGGAGGCGGCAAGACCACAAAGAAAACAAAGAAAACAAAGAAAATAAAGTAAAGGTTGATAACAAAAGCCCGAATGAGAACAGCCGACCGAAATTACTTGTGTGCGCTACGACATGGCATGAAACGAGACAAGAAATGTTACAGCTTCTAAAATCTCTCTTTAGGTAAGCTCTAAGGCAGTGGTTTCAATAAGTTCTACAATTTTGTAGAAAGCGAACATACGTTGACATTAAACGGCGTAATGGTCAAATTTGAATACTGAAGACCCGGTAAAATTTAGAAAATAAGCCAAAGATCTAAAGATAAAACAAAAACAAAAAAAAATACAATATTTAATATTTTTTTTATTTAGTATTCTATATATACATGCAATAATACAAAAAATCCTCACTTAACGACCGGCGCTAAATGAGATCGTAGCTATGAAAATAATTTTTTTGTAAATGTACATCCTTCTATCCTTCCATATAATCGTCAACATTTTGCTCAGTAAACTTATAGCATTGCGTCTGACTATACTCATAAAAAGTCTAATGAGAAAAATTTTAGTAAATTTTATAAATCGAGTTTTGTGCTCAAAATGGCAGAAACGATTTCATTATTACGCCCTTTAAAATTTGATTTGCTGCATACAAATTTCGACTGATGTTTTTATATATATATATATATATATATATATATATATATATATATATATATATATATATATATATATATATACCCAAGTATAGGATTGGTGTTTACGGAATAAATTCCAATAACCACAAATAATATTCTTAAAAGAATGCTCAATACATAGTAGAGCAATAAAATATAATTTATTCGAAAATTATAACTAAAATCACTACAAAAATAGTCATTTTGTTTTATTACTTCTGGTGTCTTATCAAGTGATGGTGTTGAATTCAACACTATCACTTGATAAGACACCAGAAGTGCTGAAACAATGGCTATTTTTCTAGTGATTTTATAACACATTTATGTTATAATTTTCGAATAAATTATATAAATATATAAGATTTATTCAAAATGAGAATACAAGGTTTGCGTATAATGTCCTTTTATAGTCCCTGTAAAAGACGAGGGTAACAAAACAAGGGGAGACCACTCTTGATTATTCATAACAACTATGTTTATATATATATATATATATATATATTCATTTACTATAGATTGGACAAACAACAGATTGTAGCGAAGATTTCAAAGCAGATTGCAGCGAAAAACGAATGGGAGAAAAAAGAAAATGACAGTTACGACCTTGAAAGTAAGTGATTATTATTTTTGTCTAATTACAAAACAAAATGCATTTATTTTCGTTTTTTTTCTTCTTTTGTAATTTATCACTTCAAATATACATAACGCTCCGAACATTAAATATTTACTTTAATTGTTTCAAATTTTTAAAATTTATTTCAATCTTTTTTTAAAATTAAGGAAGTTATCCTGATAAATATTTTTTAGCGTTTCTCAAATCTTGCAAAACTAGCAACAGTTTTTAGTTTTGTTTATATATACTTGTTGTAAAATAAAATCCTTATATAACTTGATAAAGTACCTAAAAACGCGTCGACTAAGGTAAGTTTTCTTTTCCTTTTTATTTATATTGTCCTTTTACTTTTACAGTATATTCTTTTACTCATATCTGAAATTTTACTATCAAATTTTTATATAAAATTATATGATAATTATTTAAATTAAGATAGATTATGAATAAATTGTAGATTAATATAGTATAAATCGCAAATAAATTATTAATAATTATTATTGCTGTGTCTCTTGATGCTGAGTTATATACAGTGTAACCCGGATATAAGAGAAGAAGTCTCTTATATCTGGGTTTCTCTTATATCCCGATTTGGTCTATTTTGTTTAGGTAAGTATGGCTCTAATTTGGGACCAGAGGAAATCTATCTTATATCCGGGTTTCTCTTATATCAGGGTCTCTTATATCCGGGTTACACTGTATCTGCTATTACTGCTTGCCTTGTATGCGTTTTTTTAATACATTCATTACATTTAAACACCTTGTACGTTAATAATTAGATGATTCTCATCACTGTATATTGACATTGTGGCTAATTGTCTGGGTCATCCTTCAGCATTTTATGATCTAAAGCAAACGTCTGCAACCACCGGGATCGGTACCAGTCCGTGGATCATTTGCCACCGGGTCACAAAGGAATAATGAACTTATTTGAAATTATATGTATTTTTAAGCAATTCACCCCAAGCAAGGCGGGACTGATACTATTAGGTTGGTGCAAAAATAATGTCGTTTTCTCGCATATGTTACTATCTGAGAAAACGACATTATTTTTGCACCAACCTAATAGTACACAAAGAGTGACTGAGTGCGTAAGTAAAGGAAAAGACTGGGTATGGCGGTGAGGAAATGATAAAAAGAATGGAGGAGGATGAAAAGAAGAATGGGAATCAAGGCAACAGAAGATTGGCATTACATTTTAATTTTTGAAGATTATAGTTATCAGGGAAGCAAGTAAGAGGGAAGGCGTTCCACTTGCGTGAAGTTCGAGAAAAGAAGCTGTTGGAGTAGAAGATGTGGTTGCACTTAACTGTTTCGACAATGTGAAAAGGTGGGGCCGAGATACCAACGTAGTAGCACGGTTGAATTCTTGCAATCGAGTCACCAGTGAAAATAGCTCATCAGAGCAGATGCCATGAAAATATTTATAGAAAAGACAAAGGGAAACCTCATTACGTCGGTGAGAAAGTGAGTGGAGTTGAAACCCCATATCAGGACTGATCACATTGCATATCCGTCTATGAATTTTGTCGATAACCTTGAGATGAACAACGGGGCCACCAGACCATATATGACAACAGTATTTCATGCATGGACGAATAGTATATTTGTAAATGTGAAGAAATTGAATATGGGACCTTAGTCTCCAAAGTCATGTCTTTGTGAAGCGATTATTTCTGCAGTGACAATAACCAAATTAAGACTATGAAATAGACTAGATATAAAGTATACACGTCGAGTGTTTTTGACTTCCATCACTCCCAGATTGGACCGTGTAGTTGCAGGGAAACAAGCTGAGGGCTCCCACTAATTTTACAATATGGTGAGTTGATATTGATGTGATAATAGCGTAATAGCGATTAATTCGGGGAGACTAATCATGCAAAAGTGTGGTCGGCTAGAGCTCAGACATGAGTCAAAAGATTATGCACGTACTCTTCTCTTTAATAAATTGCTGTTTTTATTGATGTTTTCTTTATCGAGATGCACTTAAATTATATGTGTTAGTACGGGTCCCCGGAAAGATTATCCGGCATGAAGCCGGTCCAGGATTTAAAATCGTTGAAGTCCACTCTTCTAAATGACTGAATATTTCTTGAGGGCTAGAAAGTAGTAATTTTTTAATCTTTACATAGAATTTCTTTTAAAAAAGGTTCAGTTCTAAATCTGTCCGTTTTTTTTATCAAAATTATGAAATAAGTGATCGAAAGCCAAAGGTTAAACTATTTTTTGTTTCTTTACGTGCCGCCTCTTCGAATCGTGGACGATCATGGATCTTCGCAATTTCTATCTTTGCAGCTCTGATATTTGTCTCTTTGCTCTACCTCTCAATCTCTGTTCTGCTGTTTTTTTTTACAAAAGACTGCTAGGAAGGTTACTCGCCGTTTCTCTCTGTCCTTCTTGCCTTCATTATGCCATGTGTGTGTCGTATTCTCCAAGCGCTCTTTCCTCGTGATGGGTACCTGAAATTTCAACTATCGCTAGATGATTCTAAGCAAAGTGTCATTTTCTTTCCATTTTATTTAAAATGTTCTCTGTGCACATGCGCTGTACATAGTATTCTCAGCATCAGAATTTTGTAGAATTACATTTACGTTTTTTTTAGAGTTACCTCAAATCGCTTCTTCATCTGTGAGAAAAGTGACTGGTATTACATAGTATTTCAGCACGATTTTCTTTGTTTCTACAGATATTTTTCTATTTTTCTCATACAAATTTTAGCGTTTAGAATGCATCATGTGATTTTCCGATGTTCCATCGACTTTCTGGGACATTTTCACTCATCAGTTGAAATAATTTAGCATATTCAATTTCGATCTTGACATCTCCAAATAGTATCCCGCATTTTGTTTTTTTTTTTTCTTTTTTGCTAATAAACATATATAATTTCATATTAATGATTAACTTTTGTGATGTCAGCGAATACTCGTTGCCACTTTCGTAATGTAAACGAATGATCTTTGTCATTTCGTAATGCTCGTTGTAGTAGAGACCTTGTAATCGCAGATACAACTATAGAAATGCAGTTTAACAATACTGGTGTTAGACGCCTTCAAATAACATTCGCACTAATAGTACGTGCTCGAAAATACTCGCTTCAATAATAACCACCGAATTCTGATCCGAAGAGGCATCCGTATAGTGAAGATATTCACTAATCGCCACACGCGTTCGGATGTCGCACAAGGCCGAGCTTATTGCGGGGCCGACCCCGTAGGCTCAGCCAAATATTCTCCGTAAAATCATGATCGGATAGCTGTCTCCCGAGACGAGAATCTGCCCGTGGACATAGCCTCGTCTGGGGATCCTGCCAGGCCGGAGGCAGAGAGTTTTTCCAGCATACTTCAAAGGTAATCCGAATAGTAAGATATTCACTAACCACACATGCAGTAGGATGTGGCACAAGGTTGAGGCTATTGTGGAGTATCCGATCCTGTAGGCTTGGCTGAAAGTTCCCCGTAGACACCATAAAAAACGGGGTCCAGTAGCTGTTTCCGGAGACGAGATTCTGTCTTTCAACATAGCCTCGTCTGGGAATCATTTCTGCCTAGAGGCAGAGAGTTTGACTAGCACACTCAGAAGTAATTCACTTAGGCGCCACGCCAATTCCCATACATACATTTCCTTTACCATGTCGTGATATAATTATTCAAAATAATGTGGTGATCTGTGTTCAAACTCCAGTCTCAGCACTGACACTTTATTCCTATATAACATGAACACTTTTCTTCCCACTTTCTTTTATTAGGACGTCCTTCATTTTTAGTGTGTTTGTGTTCACTCAACACGGTATCATCTGTATATCTTATGCTTCTAATATTGTGTCTATCAATATTAAATTTTGATAGGATATGTACTGTTCTTTTGCATGATGTAACTTCATGTTTCACAAATTAATATTATTTGATTTTTGTTGTATACAAAATAATAACGAACGAGAAGTACCCGTGAAAATTCCATGATTTTTTTTTTTAAATTAATCTTAAATTATTTTTTGCAGTTCATATAATTTTCGATGACGCCTGGGAAATTGACGAGGTTAGCAAACAGGAAATACCAAACGGTTTTGTAAAGGAATTTGTTTCCTTAATCCCTGAAGCTGTTATGTGAGTAAATTACTTCAACTGAATTTGATAACCAGTTTGGCAAAAATATTATTTAAACAGTATTGGTCAAGTTTACCGTGACCAGGAAAACATGTAAATTACCGGCAATATGTTTCTCATTAAGTTTACAATCTTCAACTCTTCAAGTCGTGACTTAACAATTATATGTCTTGCATAATCTCATTAACTGCACTTCTGGCCTCTTCATATGCCCATACAACGCTACATAGTAACGTCCAACTTTGGCCCATAAAGATTAGTATAATAATGTTTATTCTCAGTAGCTCTTATTCAAAATGCTCTGCATTTACAATTACAAGAGATAAAACAAAAAACAGGAAATGGTACTTGAGTGAGCAGAGATTAAAATAAAAGATCAAAGTAAATTTTCGACCAGTTGATAAATATTGAAGAGATAAGAAAAAATATTTATTCAGCAAATAGCCAAGTTAATATGATAAACACAACTGCAATATGCACAGGCGTAAACACGAATTTACATGCATGATAGATATCTCATTTCCACGGGAACTACAACAGATACAGTCCAATAACACCATGGGGAGAGCAAATTTACGGGTACAAAACATTACTTCCTCAAATTGTTCCCGTCATTGAATATGAACCTCCCACCACCAGCGATGAGCACCTGTACTTACATCCATTGTTTGGTCTCTGGAAATGTTCAGATTACGAAGAAGAGGTGTATCACTCAAATTCTCTATGCAGAAATACTACAAACATTGATATTCACCATAGGAGAGCACGATTGAGAAGGAAGAAGGAGGCAGGCTAATTTCAGGTTTCGAATCCTGTGACTTTTGTACTTATTGTGCGATTATTTTGCAGTTAAAAAACACGTATTACAGCTTTAACTGACCCTATTTATTTAATGTTGAATAAAAAGAATAAAAAGCAGATTTCGTTGCTTTTTATTATTTTGCATTCATTGAAGCAAGAGTAATGAATATGAACAAGCAGTACATATTTTTAAATTGTTGATATCCTTCTCAATTTCTCCAAAATACGATCATGATTAATATTTTTCCCTTCAAACACGGCGATAATGCTTGTAGGAGGGCAAGTGGTTAGAGAGAGAAAGAGAATGAAAAGAATTTAGTAAGGTAGAAGGAAAAATAAATGATGAACATTCAGGAAGACAAAAGATGGCGATTAATCTCGCATTTAAGTATTTGAAGATCGTAGTGACTGTAAAGCAAGGAACCGTAAGGCATTTCCACGCGAAGAAAGAGCGATGAAATAATAATTTAGAAGAGAACTTACAATTATATCTCAGGTATTTCAACAGTAAAACGATGGAACCTTGTTGGCAATCTAATAGTGCATAGAAATTGAAGAGGTACCAAGCAGGAAAGTTCATCAGAACAATTCCCATAAAAATATTCATAGAAAATACAGTAGGAAGCCTCGCCACAGCGGTGGGAAAGTGACTGAAGTCGGGATGCCATGCCAGGCCGATAGCATTATAGAACCATCTTTGGATTTTGTCGAGAATCTCTAAATATATTACAGTAGTTCCAAACCAGATATGGCAGCGACGAATAGTAGATTTATAAAAGTGCAAGATTGATTCTAGAGAAAAAAAAAACTTTTCTGGAAAGACACAATGGAGCACATTTTCTAGCAGTAAAACTAGCAATTGATTGGATATAATCACACCACTTCATGTTATCGGAAAAGTTAAGGCCAAGAAGGCGAAATGAGTTTCTTTCCTGGGCGTTAGCATCAGCCATTCTGATTTAAAATTGCAAGTAACACTTATTTTCCAAAAGCTCTCTTGAAGTCATTTCGCTTTGACAAAAATCAAGCATTAGTAATTCACCACTCAAAAAAAAATGAATACAGGGTTGTAAAATATTCTCGTTTGGGATACTTACATCTGGGAATATTCATTAAGAATGTTTAGTTATCATGATGTCGACAGAATCGAAATGTTACTGCTGAACAGAGTGAGCAGTGCCATCTGGCTCAAATATTGTAAATGGCTATTATTGACGCCTTCCGGAGAGTTCAGTCTATCACCGCCAATCCTGGGTCAAACCGTTTTATGGTTTTCAGGCATGCTGAGATTTTCTTCACATAACATTATCAAGAAAGTGTCTCCCCAAATGACTGAAAACTAAAATTTTTATACTAAACTTTACCCAATACAAGATTCAAGAACCACTGAGTTAGAGCTAAAATGGTAATAATGAATGAGGTTTGTAATATGAAAGAAAAAGATAGTAGGAATTGATGATTATGAGGATACAAAGGATATATAACGATTGATCACTGACTGACTTAGCAATGATTGTAGGATTCGTGGAAGTGTCACTTAAGCAGCAGTTCATAGGAAATAACTGGTGAAATTGAAAACTTTTATTAAATTTGGATCTTGTAAGAATTGACGATGATTCGATTCTGTAGAAGCAGCAAAGCGTATCCTTTCTGTAAACGTATGAATTAGTGGAAGCAAATAATAGAGTTCATCAGAAGATTTGCCATTAAAAACATGTGAGATATGTGTCCGCCCACAAGACAACGTTAAAGATTTTGAATAGAAAAGCTTGAAAGTGGGTAGACTCTTCGTTCGATTTGCGACATAACAGCAATATTCCATATTTGGTCTGTTCTGACACTTTTAAAGGTAAAACATGACTTAAAGAGAGAGGTTCTTTCTGGAGCGATAACCATTTTCCAGTATCTTAAGCAATAGTTTGGATGTCGGTGTTCCAATTGAAATCATCCACTGATGAGGAGGACATTAAATGAGACTGTGTTTGGTTGCGAAAACCGGGGCGAATTGCCGTTTTGCTCCACGCGCCGGTAGCGAAGAGGTAGCGCTGCTATCGGAAACTCGTAGCGCAAACGACGCACGAGGCGCGAAACGGGAAGTGAAGACAAAGAAAGGAGTGGAAGACGACGAGCGTCGGTGGGGAAGAATTAAATAAAGTATTAAGAAACAGAAAATTTTCGTTAGAACCAAATAAGAATACAGAACTGTTATGTGATATCAGTTCTACTGTCAATGCTGGGCAATCTCCTTACAGATAAAGAAGATACTTGAAGTAATATAAATATATCCTACAGATGGATGTTGAGAATACCATGGACCGAACATATGAGCAACCACAACGTTTTAAAGAAATGGAAACAAAATAGAGACATATACTTAAAATCTGGAAGACAGAGTTGAAATTTCTTGGGCACATTATGTGGAAAGAGGTCTTAGAAAGTTTATACTCGCTGGAAGGCAAGAGGAAAACAATTAATACACTGTCTAGCAAACTTGTGTAAATGGATGGCGAAACAAGCTTTAGGAGAGCAACAAAAAAACAAAAGTTTTTAAGAGCTACAAAGTACAGGATATTATGGAAAGCATGATCCACAATGCCTTGAAGAAACATGACACAAGAAGGTTGATTGCATCATCTATAGCATTTTGCTGTCATAGAATTATTAAGAGACATTGAAAATCTATTGAAAAGCTGGCATAAATTAGAGCCCAAAGTTCAATGTTAAAGGTTTACTTGATGCACTCATTGCATCTATGCCAATAATTGCGAACAACGCATTGTTATTTTGCGATCTGAAAACGCTTCAAAATATTTCCCATATCAAAAATAAATATTTGTTTGTTTTTCCTTATTTCGGCTTAGAAACGGTTTTATCGAACATGCTTTCAGATAACGGGGGAATGCAACCAAAAACTAATTCATTCTACATTTTTCTCTAGCGAAATAAGGTAATTTTTCATGATTTTTCATGATTTCGTTTATGTAGATTATAAGAGGAACAAATATTTCACAAAGCACAAAAGTAATTAACCTTCTTATTCTTCTGTGTTTTTAAGGTCTGTTGCGAAAGGACACGTCTCTTTGGGCCCCATAAAAAAAGTTACAACTCCGTACGGGGGAAGATTGGAAATAAAAATGCCAGGGACAACCCCAATGATAATTCATTTGAAAAACAAAGACAAGATTCGTCACAGAAAAAGATGGTCTCAGGTAAGAGCTTTCACTTTATCTTAGATATATAATAACCCTCACATTGTTAGTAATACTTGTCTTAGTTACTGACCATAAAAATATATTACTTCCTGATAATCAGAGAACAGCGTACAGGCTGAGTATCGAAAATTCTTAATATATAGTCGTTTTCGAATATATTATTAGCTAGTTGTTTTTTAATATATAGTCATTTTCGAATATATTATTAGCTTGGGTTTTAATGTATAGCACATTATACAAAACTGTGATATTAACAACAACAAATAAAATCCGCATACAAATAATTTAAATCATGACAACTTCTCATCCCATAAATCCAGACAGATAATAAATGTTTAAAGTCAAATAAGAACAACCAGTATTTTCAATTAATATTTAGTTATCTTGAAAGAATTAAATACTTGTGAACTCAATTGCTAAAACAAGTAAACGCTTAGAATCTTAAGTATAAACTAAGAGTATTTACCTATATATTCAAGCATAATATATAAATAAAAAGACTTATTTTAATATTATGTAGCACTTCGATGGTTAATACATAGTAAAATCCGTCAATCCAACCGAACTTTATATTTTTTTATCCTTCAGGTGATGTATCTTTATTACTTGTTGGGATTCAAAACGTTTGGTGACAAGAAATCTGTTGAAGATCTTATCCCGAAAAAACAGTCAAAGAGTTCCAAAGTCAGAAGTAGCGTTTCCATCCTGAACCATCTACCGACAGAGGAGTATAAAAAAGTAAATACCCTAGCTATTATCATGTATAAATTGCCGTTATTCTTCTTTTTAAATATATATGAATCCTTGGTTAATCTTAATCTAAAAATGCATTATCAAAGTAGCATTGATTAAATATAACTGATATCTTCTTCAATGTTCCGAGTCCCTTCAGGAAGTGGGTGATAATCACCTCAGCACAATTTCCTATCCTTTCTACCACTTACTTTTCTATTTTCCCTATCACTCCAATTCACAGTTCTACAATCAATTTATGCAAACTCATTAGCTAAGTCCCCAACCCCAGTTTTCCCTTCAATATTTCTCCTGAGTTTCAAATTATCCAGGTATAAATTTTTCATTATGTGACCCTAACGATTTCAACTGTCTTTTTTTATTATAAGTATAAGCGTCCTTTTAATTTACATTAAACGTAAAATATCCGTTTTACTCACATGTTCAAAAAAGGTATTCTCAGTATCCTTCTGTAGAACCACTACTGCTGTCTCAGGCCTCTTCTTTATGTGAAGAGATTGTCCAGCATCCACTATCATGAAGACTGATATTACATAATTCAGCACTTTTTTCCTGTTAATACAGTGCTTAGCTTTGGATGAGTCTTTAGCTAGTCCAATGCACCTTCGGATTACGCTGTCACATTTTCCTTCCTCTATTGTAACATTCCCAAGATATTTAAACTTTCGCACTCGCTGGATTTTATCATCTTCATTTCGTAGCCCGCATCTCATTTTTGAGAAACATGCATTCTGTCTTTTTACAAATGAATCTCCTTATTTCTTTCTCACTTTCCTTTACTAGATTCTCTAGGCGTTCCTAGAGTTTTGCTTACTGTTCATGAAAATACTGTGATTATATCACATCTAATTTATATATTTTAGATTGAAAATACATTCTTACTTACACTGGATGGAGATGTTGACTTCAAACCAGACTCAGTGAAACTTTTAATCGATAGAATGTTGAAAAACAAAAAAGTTGGTGCTGTTTGCGGACGAATCCACCCAATTGGTTCCGGTAAGTTGGTAGATTTTAAAAATATTTTTATTTCTTGAATTTGAAAAAATGCATTTTCAAAACCAACTAAAAATATCAATTAAACGTATAGTGTAACACGTATAGCTCAATTTTCCTCCAAAAATCATAATGACAAAAATGTTGGATCAGTTGCGAAGCGTACAAGCATTTCATATCAGTAACTGAGTATTTAAAAAAAAAAATAAAAGCTGTTAAAATTACAGCGTGATCCGAAAGTCTTGTCACTCATATATAATATAATTTTCTATTTCAGATGGCTGACACGAGCTCCTACAGTGTCACAAACTCAATGAAAGTAAATAAATTGAATCCAGTACATGTGTTTTGTGTTAGGTTGGTTCAAAAATAATGTCGGTTTTTGACGTATTTTTTAACATCAAAAACCGACATTATTTTTGCACCAACCTAATATTACTGTATTACTTGTTGTTCTAATTATTTTTTTAGTAGAGTGTGACAGAACTTTCGGACCATCTTGTATAATAAAATGGCGTCTGTTAGGTTGAGTCATAAATAACTTCCGTTTTGGATTCTCTAATTAATTTCTCAAATAATAAATTTCAATAGATTTTTATTCAATTTTATATTCACCTTTACTTTCAAGGACTTCTTGCTACTTAACAAACTGTCCTTCGATACCTTTTGTATCAAATTTCGCAAAAGAAGTTTCGGCGAATACTTGAATCTGGTTTAAACGATGTGAGATTTACCCCATAAAAGCCTTTCATAGTGATCGAAAAAAGGTAATAATCGGTCAGGGCGGGAACTGTGAATATGGTCGGGAAGTTAGAATAAATCAACCTATTTTCTTTTTTATCCTACTCTATGTGGATTTGCGTTGTCATGGACTAGAACATTCGACGAACACAGAACGGTTTTCAACCAAATTTTTATAGACACATTCGAGCCGCTGGTCAGTCAATGAATTTTAAGTACTCTAAATAAATAATACTTCGATGGTTCCACTACACAACTTCTAAGGAGTTCAGCCTTTTGAGGTCAGATGTGAAGATTTATTTTTGACAATTCACTGCTTTTATCCATGTTTCATCCTCAATTATGGAAAAGATCAGTGAGTTAGGATGATACATTCGCCATTACATTTGGTTTCCAAAATCAGAAATCACTAATTACACAACTTAATTGTAAACAGCTGGATATATTTGATGCTAATTGTATTTTTCTTTTCGCATTTCGTTTCAGGCCCAATGATTTGGTATCAGCAATTCGAGTATGCAGTGGGTCACTGGCTCCAGAAAGCTGCTGAACACGTTTTTGGATGTGTTCTTTGTTGTCCCGGATGTTTTTCACTTTTCCGTGCATCAGCTGTTATGGATGACAATGTTATGAGGGCATACACGAAGAAGCCTATTGTTGCCCGTGACTTCATTCAGTATGAACAAGGTGAGCGCTCAGACTCTAATTTGTTGCAGAGACTTCACTGATATATATATATATATATATATATATATATATATATATATATAATTTCCTTAATAATCATAATTCAAACATATCCAGTGGTTTCACAACTACTACATTACCGCGTCGATTAATGTGCCAATTGTCAACAACAGTTAAATTAAATCACTTAACACCATCACAATAAAAACAATAAAGCTGACAAAACCTTACAAATAACAGAAAACAACTATATCACGTAAACTTAAAAATACTACAAATATTAGGAGACTTCATCTTAAAAAACCTAACAATCTAATCGCGCCAGCACTTGTATTTTGTAGACAAGAGTAATAGCGAACGCGGAAAATGTAAACAAATGTTCAGTTAGAAATCAGTTGAAAGACAATTTTTACGACTGCAATATTGACTGAACATCTGACTCCGCCAATCTCATTTCTGCATTAATCTACCATAATAACTTCCGAGGTGTAATGTTAGCCTTACTCAACCAATAGATGTGCGCATAGCGTAGCGGTTATCGGCGCAGAAAACAGAAACGGCATGCCGAATTTAAATTCTGATACGTCTACTTTCACACAAAATGTATGACTCCATTTATTTTCCTCGCTAGACACGGGAGAAATATGAGAGTATATACTTCACCTAGCCATAGGGTTAGTTACAGTGAAAAATGGGATCACTCAACTTGTCTGGTAATCAGTCTAAGAGATTGAGAGAGACCACTGAATTCAAAACCGGTTTTGAACGTGACGCTGGCAACTCCATACCGTAAAAAAAAATATCTGACAGAGAAATCACAGGAGAAAAACCTTCGATTGTAAGGCGGTGGCTTTATTCTCTATAAAGTAGTATAATGAGATTGAGGCAATGGTCAAATAGATAATTCATTAAAATTACATGCTGGATTTACTTTCCTTTACGAAATATAATTCATTATATATTGTCAATCTGTGATTTGAAAAAATAATTTTACTATAATTAATTTACACATCACATTCACGTGCGTTCGTATTTTGTACATGAAAATTCCTGTTTTTTTTTTTTTTCTTTGTTTTTAACTCAGGGTCCCCACCCAAGCAAGGCGATACTGTCACTAATAGGCCAGGAGTTAGTGTGAGTGTAACAGAATTAGAAGACATTACTGAGGAGTAAGAACAATAAAAGAATTAGTTTCGGGAAGACAGAAAATAGCGCTTGACGTTGTATTTAAAATTTTGAAGATCGTAGGTGTCAGTAAAGCAGGTAAACGAAACAGAGTAACATGAAAAGTATTGTGAGAAACTACCTAGTAATATGTTTAAATCCGTGCAATCCAAATACCAAAGATGAGACCTCATTAAAGCAATAGCTACGAAAATATTGATAGAAAAGCAAGAGGAAAACCATGTTACGGCAGGGGGAAAGAAAGTGAAGTCGAGATACTAGGTCAGGACTGATAAATTGAAATGTCCTTCTTTGGATTTTGTCGAGAATTTCGAAATAGACAGAGCATCAGGCCATATAACGCTGCAATAATCAATATACTGTTAAACGGTAGATTTATAAATGTGCATGAAGTATTCTGACGTGAGTGATTATCTGCCTGCACTGTCGTGCTAGACAATTGTTCTTGTCAGAATCTATATATCTATTTATAAATCTACTATTCGGACATGCACTGAATATTCTTGCCATATTTGAGCTGGTGTTTCTGTTATATATTTAGAGTTTCTTAATAAAATAAAAAAAAATCTGCAATGCTGTTGGTCCTGAACGGGCATTTCGTCTTCGGACACTTTCCCGCCGTCGTAACCTAGATTTTTTTTAATACATTTTCCATAAATGTTTCCACGGTAACTATTCTGTTGAACTTTCCTCTTTGATACCTAGACTTTATGAATTTAAGAGCAGTGCTAACATTGGCGACAACGTCTCATCATTTTACAGTAAAATGACTAGATGTAACCGTAAGTTCTATGCTAACAGTTTCTTTTCTTACATTGATCGCTTGTTACACTTCTTGTATTTCATTCAAATTTAAACTTAAAAAAATTAAATAAAAAGTCAACCGTTATCATCAGTCTTAATTCCCATTCGTTTATTATTTTCTCTTATTTAAAATCTGTTTCTCATATTCTTTTACGCTCAGTAACCCCTTTGCATTTTTTGCAAGGGAAATGGTTAAAAACTAATAGAACAAAACGAATTATGAAAATTCGAAATCCAAAATCTTTCCCCGTTGTTAGAATGATATCCTTAACGTTACTAAAATTCGTATGTAAAATATCTTTTACAGGCGAAGACAGATGGCTTTGTACTCTGCTGTTACAACAAGGCTACAAGATTGACTATTGTGCTGGTGCTGACGCCTACACCTTCGCTCCGGAGAATTTCCATGATTTCTACATTCAGAGACGTCGATGGGCACCTTCAACAATCGCTAACATAATGGACCTTTTATCAACCTGGCGTACAACTGTCTACTTAAATGATAATATCAGCGTCTTTTTCATGTTTTATCAATTCATTCTGATGACATCTAGCGTTTTAGCCCCAGCCACCGTGGTGCTTATGATTGCTGGGTCTTATAACGCCGTTCTTAAGATAAGCATGTGGAAGTCCTTTGCAGTCTCTTTAGCACCAGTTATATTATACATAATCATCTGCATGAAAACTAAAACAAACACTCAAATTAACATAGCAGCGTTTATGACCAGTATCTATTCCGTTGTCATGGTTATTGTCACGGTAGGTACTATAATTAATATCTTGCATGACGAACTTTTTGCCCCGAATGTCGTATTCCTAGTTGGTTTGGCAATAGTGTTCTCCGTTTGTGGTATACTCCACCCTCGAGAAATTGTCTGCTTAATTCATGGTATCTTGTATTTCCTCACGGTGCCATCGTCATTCATTTTCCTCACAGTTTATTTCCTGTGCAACCTGAACATCGTGTCTTGGGGAACTCGAGAAGTTGTTAAGAAGCTGACACCCGAAGAACAGGAAGAGGCGAAGCGAATTGAAGAAGAGAAGAAGAAGAAGAAAAAAGAGAAACGCTTTTTAAACGTCATTGGAATTGTGCCTTTATTTGAGGAAATAAGAAATATACTTTACGATTTGCTCGGCAAAAAACGATTACCGGACCCTAATGCTCAGCCAGGCGCTGATGTCGAAAATCAAAATCCAACGCCTAAGAAAAAAGTAATTAAACCACTTGTACGGATTGAGTCAAACATTGTAAAATATAAAACTGACCCGTATTACTGGACAACGCTGCCTTGTTTCGGCATGGGACATGCCGAAACAATAGACGAACCGGAAGAAAGATTCTGGGCTTATATTCTTAAGAAATATTTACATCCTTTACAGGAAAATAAAGAAGAAAAAGATAGAATAAAAACAGACTTGGAGATGACACGTAATAATGTTGTGTTTGGTTATTTCCTGTTGAATCTCCTCTGGAGTGTTGCTGTCATGCAGTTACAAACAATGAAAGATGAGATG
Source organism: Acanthosepion lycidas (assembly GCA_963932145.1). Classification (NCBI taxonomy): domain Eukaryota; kingdom Metazoa; phylum Mollusca; class Cephalopoda; order Sepiida; family Sepiidae; genus Acanthosepion; species Acanthosepion lycidas. The sequence continues at coordinate 86,544,211 of OZ010573.1, read as the reverse complement.
GAGACTTTCTTTATTGTGGGAAAGTATGAACCAATATCAGTGATGTTCCTGGGTGTCTTTGGGATTGTCCTTTTTCTTCAGTTCACTGGTATGTGCATGCATAGATGGGGGACATTTTTACATCTCATGTCCACTACGCATCTCATGTCGAACGATTCTGATCGAAAGCAACGAGCTGAGAATATGATAAAGAAAATGGCCAGTGCGAGTACAACCATTGATATCGAACCGGACTATACGTCGAGTGAAAACGACAGTGGCTCGGAAGAAATTAATGAAATGATCTTGCCACCGGCTGACTATGATTCTGACAGTGGCCAAGCCAATGAACCCAGTACGTATGAACAGTTCTACAAAGATCGAATGAAGACTTTTAAGCTCCATAATACATGTAGAAATCGTCATAAAAGAACTCGAAAAAATAAATTGAATCCAAATCACATACTTCATATGTAAAAGAGAACTTGGTATTATATTATTACAATTAATTTATAATACTTTTAGCAATGAGGGCGCAGAAAACAGGTCCAATGTGTTTCTCTCAAATAGTTCAATGACAATATATCAGAATACTGATATATTCCGCACGTACACACACACAAACATACATATATATGTGTGTGCGTGTGTGTGTGTGTAAGATTTCAGATACAGTAAAGGACAATATGGGTAAAGACAAAAGGAGAAATTATCCTAGTCGGCGCGTTTCGTCATCTGAGGGATTTATCAAGAAGACAAATGCAAAGAACAAGTATTTATATGTGTAAAAATTTCGCATAAATATAATAATGTCCTCTAAAAGGACAAAATATAGAAAAGAAAAAAGGAAAACTTATCTTAACCGACACGTTTCGTCCTCTGAAGCAAATGCAAGGATTTTATACTTGTCACAAGATCAAATCATTACGCGTCGGCTAATATACGTTTTCAAGTATTTACATACATAACATGCCTAGACTTTTATGAGCGTTCTTAAATTTCAAAAGTTTGAAAAACATAACATTTCTACTCTTGTATATAAATCCTTACTCTTCCCCTCACATATACGCGAGCGCAGTTTGTGTGTGTGTGGCGGGGTATATGTGTATGTGTGTTAATTTAAATAATGGACTCCCTATGAATGATACTAATAAACAAATAATATCAGTTCAAAGAAAAATGACAATAATGCTAAAATGAAATCACAATAAACCACTATTTATCATAATCAAATACATCACGATTATACGCAAAATGAAACGCCCTTTAAACCTTCAGTTACATATTGCTAATTGAATATGATGAATAAATAAAATTAAAATATGTAATCTTATTTCTAATAATACCTGCCGTCAAAATAATATGTATATATAATCTGGGCTGTTAGGAGTCCGTATGTTTATCATACTACCATAAACTTATCCTGTAGGCTAACATCCATCCAGACGAACTGTGCTCATAATCATAGACATGATAGACAAGATATCAGTGTTTCTCCTATGAGTATACACCAACCATTTGTTGAGGATATGCGATATAGCCCATTAACTAGAAAGTTAGTATTTAAATTTTATAAATATTAAAAAAGACAAAACTGAATAAGATAGTCACTCCATGAACTGGAGGTTTTCATGTATTAAGCAAATGACATACATTTTGTTGAGAGAGAACCTTGATTTTTGTGTTGTCTCCGATGAAACAAGATATTAACGTGAAAAATCAAAAAAAAAAAAAAATCGATCGAAAAAATCAGTTAATATCTATAATCACGATTTGTATCCCCAGTCATCAGTTTTGTATCTTGCATATTTACCGAAAGAGTTCAATCAGAAGTTTCTACATAATTCTTACTTTCAATAACTACTGCATTTACGTTCACTCATAGGAAAATAATAAATGCGAACTTCCTTGTATATAACCTGTTATATATATGTGTGCATGCGTGTATGTATATATATATATATATATATATATATATATATATATATATATATATATATATATATATATATATATAATGCCTATTATCTGAAGTACTATTTACATCAAAAAATGAAAAATTTATTGAAAAATATATTTTTTTCGATTCCAAATTAAAAAAAAAAAAAAAAAAAAACTCGGTGTATAGAAAGAGACTGACTGTCACAGACTCTTACTTTGTGGCACTTGATAATGACTAAAACCAAAGTAAATGTAAGACTCCAATTTCAAACTGAAACTTCGTTCTTAACAAATTCCTTCATATTTATATGAAAAAAGCATGTTATCGTTATATCAATAAATGATAATTTTTAGGATCAAATATTTATTTTTAATTAAAAATCCTATTTTTGTATCAGAATTTTGGTTTGTATTTTTTGTAAAATCTAGAATAAAGACATACTAACAGCTTTTATGCGTATCATTCGTAAATCCTTACTGCTGTGTGACAAGTTCCATTTTCTCCGACTACTTTTTCGCAATATCTCAAAACTATGCTACTCATAAATTAAAACTTACTAACACATTTTATTTTTAATTCGTCATTCAAGAACAAATGTAAGGTTTTGAAATTATGTTGTAAATTTCTCTGAAAAAAAAAATGAATGAATTGATATTGTGGCGATTTTTTCAAAAGAAAACAAAGAAATCACACCACCAGAGGAAACTGGGCTGAGCGCTTATTCAATGTGTACTAAATCTTAACAAACGCCCAATAACAGAAGTATGAAAATAAGGTAACAGATTATTGCAATAAGTTCCTTTTGGAGTTATCACCTTAGTCCAGATGAAAAGAGGTGTTTTCCAGTAAAGAATTATTTTTAATAGAAAGAAAACAGGTGTCTAAACACTCAGTTTAATACTGACAGATAAGGAAAACAACAATCCATTCGGGAAGAGCTTCACGAATGAAGAATAGTATAGAATAAAAGAATCGTAAAGAAAAGAAATGGAGAACTGTTTTCAGACACATATTACACATAGTTGATTAATTCAAATTAAGTCAAAACATCAAATTTACCCTCTTCTCATTTTAACCTTTCAGTTTTCTCTTCAAAAGGAAAGTAACTTATGTTTTTCCAAAAATTATTCGACCTCCAAAACTCTTCCTTCTTTTAGTATAATATTTGTTTTCTACTAGCGTATATCTTTGTATCTCTTTTTCTAGCTATCCGATTATATGTTTTTTATGTTTCTCTAACTTCCTCTTGTTGTGAAATCACTTATATTGAAACAAGATATTAATTGACTAAGTTGTAATATTTATTATTCAACTATTTTCTTATGGGTAGACAATTTTCGGTTTGACTACCATTTGCCGGTCCTAGAATATGACAGCATTTATATGAAACATCATTTTGTTTTATGTTGTATTTTTACCAATGTTTACCACAAGCTCAAGATCCATTCAATGTAGATAGTTACTGAAGGAAGTTTTTTTGCTGAGTGGTAAGAGTAAGTGTCGGAGTTTACAAGGATATGTGGAGAATATAACGGTTTATCCAAGATTGGAACAGATTAAGTTTGTAGTGGTCGGAAAATAGTCTCTTTGGAAGACAATCGAGTGTAATGTCCTCCTTAGGGAATACTAAAAGAATGAATTTGATTCGCCTCAGTGTACACGGTGTAGTAGACTTTAGCTGTGAGGTTTAGAACTCGTGGTACTGAGGAATGTAGCTCGTCTGAACACTTTCCACGGAAACTGCTATAGAGTAGTGAGAGGCCTGAAATGTTTTAGTCTGTAGGAAAGGGATTGGAAAATTTATCATCACCCACAAGGCCGGGTAGACGTTTATGGAGTCACACAAGACTGAAAATTAAAGACTGTATAGCTCCAGGACTATCCCATTGTTGGTTTGATCTGACTTTTGTAAAGGTAGAACATAGCAAAAGGAGTCCGGTACATACTAGATCGGTAAAGAGAAAAGAACGTTTCCCCAACATCTTTGTCGATATAGCGTATAAACGAGTTTCACTTGAGGTCTGGGGTGAGCTTAAGTCCCAATAGGTTTTAAGGTAAAGGCTCTCCTTGTGAAAACCCTTATTCATTGCGATAGACGAGTATTCAGACTTTGCTCAGTGATATTTGAACGTTATTAATTGGGTTTTTGAGGCATTGAATGTAGCCAGACATTTATCCCACATGGAGCTCTTAAATCAGAGAGGAGATCAGCTACTTAGCTTTGGTCCTTTACACTTATGTTCGTTCACTCATATACCGGTGTTTGAATAAATGTTATAAGCCTAACTGACTAAAATAATGATGTAAGATCAGCATAATGTTTGACAAGTACGCGGGTAAGTAAATAGCATAACATCTCTTTAGGTTTATCACACTGCCTGCTGTTCACGCGTGCGTATAGCTTGATCGGGACAGTTTGTTTGTTGCTGTTACAGTGTAAACATGGTCTCTCCTCTAGCAGTGTGCACCAAGGATGAACAAAGAGTAATGATCTGATTTCTTTGGTCAAAAAATGTGTCATAGGCTGAAATACAAAGGAGGCTTTTAACACAATATGGCAACAGTGCACTAACACGTAAAAATGTTTATGAATAGTTGTTACAAATTTATCTAACGTAAACTGGGATTAGGTTGAATATAGTTGCATAATGAGTATCTTGAGCAATAACACGTTTTAACATGACATTGTCCTTGTATAGCAACTATAATTTCCTGTTTTCTTTTGCCTTGAAAGTGTGAAAATGGCTAATATTTCCCGCAAACTTTGCTTTTGTGACCAGTATAATGATATTGCGGGAAGTTACTTGTTCGCATTGGGGAAACTGGAGAATATAAACATTTTTGTTCACGCAAAGTAGGGGCAAAACGATATATGATTCAAAAGTAGCATTTATTTATACTAGGATTACACAAGAGAGAACACAGAAAATTCAGGAGTGAATAGTTTTTCTTGATTTACGCTTATACTTTCACGATTTAGCCCCGAAAATACAGTCGTCCATCATTTTGTTTTTTATACGAGTCTTGTTAGACAGAACGTTCTGGAGATTGTTGAAACTTTTAGGAACTTCTCGAAAGTTCTAGAACATTTCCCTTTCGCAACTCGGCGTTGAATCTGTCTGGAATGTAATGAACAAATAGCTTACTTTCAAAACATTAATGTCTAGATCACAAAATTAAAGTTTGAAGGGAATAATAATCATTTCCTTTGCTTTTGAGAAAGAAGCACTTAGGAAATATCTCTTACTAATCAAAGACGAGAAAAAGTCATTTTTTTTTTTACATATTGTAATAAGCAAGGTTATCTTATGTAAATTATTAGTTGTTAAAATCAGATTTTCCGTGTTCATTTTTCCTCAGCGTAATAAACAGCGCAGTACGAGTGTTTATCGTTTCCATTTAGAGTTATTTTATTCAAACTGTTTTTAATTATATTCCTCCAGGACCACGAGCCCGGTAAACGGTAGTCAAGTCAGATATTATTATGCCCATCTTTTTTATCGAAAGGCAAAGAGAAAAGAAAGAAAGAAAAAAAGCTGACCTATTTTTATCACTCCTCTAGAGAAATATATCGAGGAGTTAAAAATAAGTGTACAAAGCGAACAAATATGGTGGAAATATTGAAAAATCTAGACTTCTCATCTACAAACTGAAATGGCTTTAAATTTGAATATGATTTACCTGTAATATGTTTATAAACATATATTGGTATATTTTTCATATACATATGAAATAATTTTCATGGCGTCTTCCCACAAAAGATCATTTTATTTGTTTTTCATTATTTTCCTCCCATCAGTATTTTATAGTTATAAATAAGTGATGTTTCAGTGTTAAATCATGATAAAAATTGTGCTTGTTTCGATTCTTGGTCATGTAATGCTTTGCTCATGTCATCTTTTTGTTACGAACACAGTGATTAAGACTCATTTCGTGTTTTACTTGGCGACCCCCCCCCCACCACCACCCTTGGAATGAAATTTGGAAACATCCCGTTAAAAATTGTGGCACCGGAGTTTTCTCTTGGGTGAATGAAAGCACAGAAATACTAATCTTCTTGGTTCATTCATTACTATTCAACGGCTATAACACACACAAATCATTTATTCCGGCTATATCAACGTGACAACTCGGAACAAAACAGACACCTCTGTAGCCGTTTGTAATGAATGTAAGCACGTATTCAACGAGACTGAATCGTCGTTCGCAGATAGAATGCGACACCATATAGCCTTTCACAAGTTTGGTTCTCAAGATTGCCGGTGGCTTTACAAGAGTAAATCCTCGATCCCTCATCTCCTCAATCACTTTAAAGCAAAAAGCTTTGCTTGGATATTCTCTCCCAATTCAACTCTCGACTCATTAAAAGTGTAGCAGACCGTGGGTTTAATACGAGTTGGTAATGAAACACGTATGGAACTCTTGAAATAAAGTCAACTACAAACATGGCAGACTCATGATGAGTCCACCCAAAAGAAATGTAAAAGAAAACAATGAAGAATCGATATATATATATATATATATATATATATATATATATATATATATATATATATATATAATAAAAAGAAAGAACAGTAAAAGTAACACTATAATTCAGAAACAAGGTAAACTAAACAGTATAATTTTGAAACATGGTAATTCCTGTGTAGCGAAGAAACCATATTTTAAATCAGTTTATATATATATATATATATATATATATATATATATATATATATATATATATATATATATATATATATATGTATGTATGTATGTATTTATATATATATATATATATATATATATATATATATATATATATATATATATATACACGTACAAACATATATATGTATTAAACAATAAAAAATGGTTTACAAAAGACAAAAACCTGTGTGTGTTCATGAACGTAATGGGTTCGGGTTTCAAAATATGTTCGCACATACGTGTGCGTGCGCGCGCATAATTTTCATGGCGTCTTCCCACAAAAGATCAAAACACAAATCTCCACGAGAGATCACATTTTCCAAGTGTGTCCTCTAAAAAGTGGGAAAAGAGAGAGAGAGAGAACAAGGTCTTAAGTGTATATAGTTAGAGGAGATAACTCTGACAGAAACATCTTAGTAGAGAGGCCGTCCTGGAGAAAATATCATGCAAAGATACTTCTAATGAGCGACACAAAAACTGATCCATGAAGTCTTAACATATCGTAAAATCTCATTTTCCATATGAATGATGAAGTGTAAAGAAAAAAATAACATTGAAATTTTTTTGGTAATTCCAAGAAGAATGATTATGTTCGGACTACATGGCTCAGTTTTTGTGTCGCTGATATCATGCCTACAATGATTCTACAATCTTATGTATATATCATCATCATCATCATCATAATCTTTCGACCTCACTGTGGTTGGTCGGAACTCCATTAACAATACATTACCACACTGTTCGATACTGCATTGCCATTGCAGATCCCCAATATTCAATCATGAGTTCCAAGCCATGGTCTCTAGAAAAGTCAACTTTCGTGAGAAGACATCTACAGAGGGATGCTATTGAAGTAAAGATGAGACGACCTGCCCGTTCTCTCGATGGCGATTTTCTTTTAACTTAAGAAACATTGGTCTCAGTTACCCGTAATTTTTTTTAAGTGTTGTATGGGATCTCCAACTGATGTCTTTTCTAAGCACATTTGTATATGGTCTATCCAGTTGTTTTTCAAGATGAACAAATAATATACAAGTTTCTGATCCGTACAGTAGGACTGGTTCCTTCAGCATTCGAAATGCTTGGGCATTTAAAGAGGATGGAATGTTCGAACGCCAAATCTTGTGAAGTTTCTTACACGCATCCCATGCAAGAGCTTTTCGGATGTTGAAGTCTTTTTTGGAAATCTATTATTTGAGATCCACGGTACTTGATGTTCTCAACTCTTTTGATGGATATATTATTGAGTGACTTCAACTCGGATGGTTCAGGGGAGGTTGTAATATATTCTGTCTTGCTCATATTGAAATAGAGACCTACCTGGTTCGCGACTTACTCGAGTGATTGCCGTAAGGATTCTGCATCATCATCATCCTTCGACCACCCTGTGGTTGGTCGGAACTCCAATGACAATTCTGTTCTACACTGCTCGGTCCTGCATTGCCGTCCCAGATACCCAATATCCAATCCTGAGTCCCGAGCCATGGTCTCTAGGAAAGTCAATTTTCGCGAGAAGACACCTCCAGAAGGATGCCATAGAAGTAAAGATGAGACGACCTCCCCGTCCTTTCGGTGACAGTGACCGGAAAACTCTAATCGCTTTTTTTTAACTTAAGAGAGATTGGTGTCTGTTCTCCGTAAATTTAGATGTACTAAGGTTGACTGAAATGTTAACTGGCTTACCGTGAAGGCGTGACGCTATAGCGGTATCTGGAGGGGACTTCTCTTGAAAAGGACATTCAGCTGACATGGTGGCTACATTAGGAGATGATGTTCCAGTCTTAACAACAGTGGCACGCGCCGAGCAAAAACAAAACTCTCATGCTAGCATTGGCTATTTGATTTATAGTCAGTTGCCTGTCATCTATTATCATGTAGTGAAAAGGACCAATGTTTTCCTCGGTAGTGGCAGTGTCAGAACTTTTAGACCTTGGATCACCTTCGAGACTCTTCCTTACTCTCTTAAATTCAGCTTCCCAGTTTTGAAATGTTAATAAAGCTGGGGTGTCATATCCTAATGTAGCAATCATGTCAGCATGAATGCCCTTGGAGCTAAACTCTTTTTCTACTGGTAGCTGATGACACCACGATGCCAAATTATGTCCTTTTGCAAGAGAAGTTGCTAGATGTTACTATTGAAGTTTTCTTTTAACGTTCAAGTCTCAGTTTACCTAAAAAAAAAACAAGAAAAAAACAATGTAGTTATTAACAAGAAGAGTTGAAATTAATGTATTTCACGCTTCTAGCATCAACCCCTCATAGATAAACTATGAACTTTTCCGTCAACCTTAGTATATAATTTGATTGATTCGTTTTCTACGGATTATCAAAACTTTGCTGGCTATATAAAGCCAGAAAATATTCTTAGATTATAAGATTTGTTTTTAGATAATAAATGTTTAGTGCTACAAATCTTACTCATTATCCCATAGCTGGGTAAGAAGATGAAGATTCATATCTTTCCCAGGGGGATATTAGTTCTTATTTATAGTAAGATTAACCGTATCACCTATGATTTGATTGATTCGTTTCCCTCGTTTTTGGGGGAAATAATAATAGTTACAAGTTTTACTAATTAAACCATAGATAAAGAGAGAAGATGTAGATTCATATCTTTGCAGGTTATTTAAAGCCAGAAAATATTTCAGATTGCAAAAAGGCTGAGACTATCATTAATATATATCATGTAGGAATAAAGTATCGCCGCTGACGTTTGGGGTTGAATATGGATCTCCAGAGAACAAGCACAGTCGACCTTATCTTGAAATAATTAGATCTGGTGAAAAGGAATATATATATATATATATATATATATATATATATATATATATATATATATATATATATATATATATATATATACTATCTATATTTCTCATGTTGTCTGTCTGTGTGTCTGTCATGGGCGTTGTTACCTCGCCGAGACCGCATTTCTCACCGGATTTTGATGCGGTTTTCACCACAAGTTTGCAAATGGCTGCCGTAAGGACATGAGGGAGCCCGATTTTGGAGTTCGGACTCAGGTTCCGAAAAAATCGATAATCGAAAAAATCTGCTTATATGAAATGGTGAAATTTCCAGTGGAGTTCTTAAACAGCCCCCAAACCGATGGACTCCCTCCTCACATTCTGGAACTGAAAAAAGGAATGGATTTTGCGTATCACTGGCTGAGGACTTCAGTGTATACCATATTTTCAGCTTTTTGTGAGGGTGAATAAAGGAACACTTCATCGCACCTGCCGACTTGAGAGCAGGCTACGTAAAGTTGGTCGTATGAGAAGCACTGCTCCTCTAAGTGTACACCAGTGACAGACACTGTTTGACCTTGGGTCTTATTAATTGTCATAGCAAAACAGGGTGCGAATGGGAATGGGGATCTTCTGAAAGTGAATGGTACATCAGCATTTGATGCATACAAATGCATCTTTGGGATAAGCACTTGCTCCCCTTTACCGCATTACTGTGAAGTATTGAACTCATCGACAACTAATGTATAATTACACGCATCAATTGTCTCTCCTCACATCACCATACCCTATGTACAGAAATGAATGACCCCGACCAGATTACCGGCCCTTTCAAAAATGCGTGCGAGACCCTTTCGTGCAGCAAAAAATCGATAAAAAGCTCCGGTTCGACCCTGCCATCAGCTGTCAGTTTTTGACTTCTTTTCACGCCCAGGCTGCAATTAACGTCAAATGTCGATTCAATTTACAGCGTCAATTCGTAACGGAGACAGATTTTAAATTTGGACTCAGGCTTTCAAAAAAGTGGTAAATCGGCTGGTACTCCGGTATTTGGGCGGATTACATTCTAAAATTTCGGGCGTTCTTTAGAATTTAACCAGAAATTCGTACGCGGCCCAGTTAGAGGTGCCTTGCATAAAATGCCGTGTGACCCCGTCGTGACTCAAAAATCAATACAAACCTCCGTGTTGACCATGCCCTCAGCATTCCATTTCCCACTTCTTTAAACTTTGTTCTTTCTCCCATCGGATCAATGTATGGTTTCCAAAGTACCGGGTTAACAAAACAAGGTCAACAACAACCCCGCCCAAGTACTATGACCAGTCTTTATATTTCAGGAAACTGGTTTGGGTGTGAAAAAATATTTGTTGTTAACATTGTTTTTTTATTCGTTTTTTCCAGTTACGACTCGTTTTTAAAAGCTGATCGTTCATTTTGTTTAGTTCTTTTTTCGATTTAATGTTTAGTATAGAGCTTAGGAAAAATTCGCAGTGTGAGATAGGCAAGGAGTAAGTCATGTAGCAACATTAGCTTGGCAAAGGGCATTATTTAAAGGCAAGGAGGTGCAAAAATATCTTAAATCAAGTGATAGCGATTGCTGTATGAGTCGTACGATTTTTGAATCAAGCACGGGCAACGCCGGGCCATGCTACTAGTATATATATATATATATATATATATATATATATATATATATATATATATGTGGAAATTAGCGGCGTCTGATCCAGTATTGTTCAAAGGCATTACTATTATTGTATCTGTGATTTACAAGGTCTCTCCTACAAACGGGCATTACAAAGATATAAAATTGGAGTAATGAGAAATCGTTAAGTATCACAGAAACGACAATGAATACATTGCTATCATGAAGAAAAAAAGTGAAAATTTCAACAGATAATTAGAAAGGAGGGATCGGTGAACTGAACAGACACAGGGTACATTGAAAGCAAGATAAGCAAAGAAAGACATCGACTATCCTGATTTATGTTTTAGTAAATATACAATATGATTGATTGGTTTTATACGACATAGCAACCATTTCAATGTTATTTAAAGCCAGAAAATATTTTTCGGTTACCAGAAATTTATGCAGGGTGGATCAAAATGAGTTAATGGTACAAGACTTAATAATTAACTCATAGCTGAGGGGAAAGAAGAGAGGGATTCATGCCTTTCCCAAGGGTATTCGCGCGTAAATGAATATAAGTAACACAACGAGAATTGGAACCCGCATCCCCGATTAACAGTTTCGAACTATTATCCATTACAGCAAACACACATCGAAGCTTACAGCACCTGGGATTTTCAAGCGGTCACCCATCTAGGTTCTGACCAGGCTCGACGTTGTTTAAATACGGTAATGGCAAGGAAAACGATTTTTCAAACTGATGTGAACGTAATTCTAGCATCGAAGTATTTTTGGATGCACAAAGTCTAAATTAAACACGGTAACAATAATATACAAACAAGTTGCATGATCGATTTAAATTTGAGCGAAAGTACATCGTGATAGCCTAAGATTCATTAAGAAAGTTAAAGCAAAATATTAAAAAACAGAAAAAATTTCGTTAGAAACAAAAAAGGCGTACTGAACTTTTACGTAATATAATTTCTCTTATATGGCAGCGAATGAACTCCTGGCTAGTAGAGAAGAGACTTAAATGTGCAAAAGAATTGTCGTTCTATAAAAGGGCACCATGGGCCGAACAATGACGAAGATTTAGACAAAATGGAAACAAAAAAGGACATTTATTCATAACTTCAGGCAGAGACATGGACATTGATAGGGCACATAATTCAGAAAGAAAACTTGATACTCATAAGACTGAATGAAAGCATGAGGAACGGAGGTAAACAACGCATAACCTGCCAAGCGAACTTGAGTAAATGGATGGCGGGGCAAGTTTTAGGAAAGATTACAAAAAAACAAAATTTGTTAAAAGCTCGAAGGACAGGAAATTCTGTACAATGGTCATCTATTTCTATGTCGATGAAGAAAAATTAGCATTGCTCCTCTTTCTGTATATTTTATTCATTATTATTGTGACACGTATAAACTGCCAACCATAGATCTTGTAGGTTAGACCGTTGTACTATGATTTTTCTCTGGAATTCGATTTATTTATATTATTTAAATTCTAAACGTTATTCTCATCTTTATAATTATTATCACATCGTTTTGGCCCTTCTACACTCCTAGTTCTCCATGTGCTTCTCGACCTGTGTAATTTTCAGGGAATTTCAAATTAAACACTTTATTTAATCTACGGGATAGATTGTTCTCGTTCCGATGTGCATCTTTGCAAATAACTCGTCTTCTTATTGCTGAACTTGAGTCTAAGACTGCATTACTTGATTATTGATCATAATAATTCCGAGTACATTTACTGTCCAGGGAGTGTAGAGTACTATTCAGTTAAAACATGGCGAGAAATAACAGAACAGCCCGAAATAAAATTTGTCATAAAAAATCTGGACACCCAGATCAGAACAATCCACCAGGTTGATTAAATAAAAACTTTTGAATGAATGAAAAATAATTTTTAGTTGCTTTTAATTTCTTGATTTAAATATAACTTCTCAAATGAAAAAGCAATATTTAGCAATCTTTACTAAAGGCATTTTCCTGTAGGATATTATGGCGACACTTCTTTACACAGACATATTTGACGTATATGAAACCGATATAACTAAGGTAGAGAAAAAACAAAACAAGAAGCAAAGTTTAAGTTCTTCTCCCTGCGTTTTACATACCGAAAAAATCGGTGCTGATGAAGCAGGAGAGAGTTTGGTTTACCCATATCAACCTCAATGGGTTATTTAATGCAGACAAGATTTTTATTGCTGGTAACATTTTTTTTCCAAAAATGTATTGCTGGTAATATTTTTTCCTCAAAAATGTATTGCTGGTAATAATTATTTACAAAAAATGTATTGCTGGTAATATTTTTTCCTTAAAAATATATATCTGATAATATTTATTTACTTGAAAAATGTATTGATGGTATTGTAACTTATTTCTACACTTTCATAGTGTTTTCACCCCAGTTTGGAGGTTAACAATTTGCCCTAACAAGTGTGACCAACCCGGGTCAGGGTGAATCTGGGAACACCACCAATTAAGAGGTGGTTCCACGCTTCTCAAAACCTCCTGATCAGAGGCCTTGCTGTTGGACGTAGTTTATTGTCTTACCTAGAACGCGGATACAGTTTATCGTCATACCCAAGACGGTCATGAGAGAGAGGCCTATGAACGAAGAAAGAGATGATGAAAATATCGCCACAGCGAATATTGCTTCCAATATAATTTCTTATTCAGAGATTCTTTTTACACCGATCTGGGATATCTTCTATTTCTGTCCTTTTGGCCGTCAAGAACGACTTTCCTACGATCCTTATGCCTATACCTACAGTACGACGAAGGATGAACTTTCACTAATTGTACTAACAACATGCTTCATTTGTCGAAAAAACTCTCAATATAAATTTCCTGTACGGAAATGATTAATCTCACCATAGAACATTGGATGTCGAGTTATCTACACAATGAATAAATATTTTCTTCAGTTTACATATACTGAATACCCCCCAAAACTACCCTGTACATAAGGCGCTTATCTACGTTTGGTAGAGATGTGAGGGTCACTTAATGACGTCAATCCATACAGTGACTAAAGCGTCAGTCAATTTCAGTTAATTTACAGCAACCAATCGTTAAAGTTGCTTTCTTTAGCTGCTTCCATGACCCCGCACAGCCTAATCTGCCTAATCTTACATCTTTTTGGTGTCGTTTCCCTTTGGGAATATATAATTCCCAGATATAGAATGAAACTCAAGCTCGCAATCTTCAATTTGGGAAAACCCAAGACTTGCTATTTCTCGTTCGTTGAATATGTCCTCATTTGGGATATAGATGAGCCTGGCTCGTTTAATCTGGAGTTCTAAAAATGTTTTTTCCAGGTACAGGATTATCTCCATATTATATTTAAGACCCTTCCTTTTTGTTTCTTGTTACACTCTGCTTTGCTGTGTAGGTATGTCTGATATATTATTCTCCGTGTTGAACACGTGTATATATGTACATATAGATTTGTGTATTTTAAAAGTCCCTCTGAGAACAAAGGATGTTTCTCATTCTATTCCCTTTCAGCCATTTCGTTCCGTTCCGTGAAATATCAGTGTTATTATATCAGGGATATAATAATGCCAATATCAGGGGTAATACAAAAGGGAGAAACAAGCTTTCTTTCTTAGCACTGTCTCGTTACAAAATGTCATCCTGCTTATAGAAACGTGAATATTTTTACTGTCTCGAAAGAAACGTATAATATCTCGCAAATCTATGAACATTTACTAGTTTGTCCTTGAGATAATGAATCACAGGTTATCTCTTCTTTGAATTCATTGCCTTCAAGAAGGAAAGAGATAAAATATCTCAAGTATTCTTATGTAAATAAATCCCCTGGCCTATGAGCATTGACCAAGCGAGACGTAACAGGAAAAACAAATAACAACAACCGTTTTCTTATAAGATCGGCAGAAAATGTAGCAACCAGAAATGTTGACATTTATTTAAAGTTTATTTAATTTAAAGTAATACATTTCTCATTTAAAATCCCTGAAACCTTCAAAAAGTTTAATTGTATTTGTTAAGTGCTATTTCTACTGCCTCAACATTCATCCATATTAGAGGATTCATATCCAGTAATTTTTATGATCCTACCGATTTTCCAATTCGTTTCTGGACCTCAGTGTCGCATTCTCTGTTAAATAATCTCCACCTGCTTTATATTTATACCTCAAATTCATGATTCGGATATTGTTAAGTTCCACGAATCTCACATTTTGCAGTCCAGTAGGGTCATTACAGGATGAGGGAGTGGTGTGAACCGTACGGACGGATTCCCAATCAAGAAGCCAGTGGATTCAACTTCGTACACGATATCAACTGATTCACAAAGCTGAATTAAATCAGTTTGGTAATTTTGAGCGATATGAAATATAAAAGAGAAAGAGAGAGCGGCGGCGGTGGTGGGCGGTCAAGCAGGATTTCCCACGTATTCCAGTCGTTCGGGTTTATTAGGTACATGTTTATTAAAGCCAAATTTACGCGTAACTTTTTAAAAGAATTAACACTTCCCGAAATTCGGGTCAATATCTCATATTGTGTGACGGTTGGCAACTCTATTTACCTCATTCAAACAATGCTCTTGTTCTCACTTTGCTTGAATAGACGTGTTCTTCTTGATAATTTTCTTATTCCGCAGTACTTTTTGTTTCAAATATGTAATTAACTAGAAACAATTATTCCTTCATTCAGTTTATTTAACGATATCCTCTCAAAGCTTTCTAACGTGATTTTCTAATAATCTATGTTGTCTTTTACATGAGTTTGAGACCAAATCTAATCCTCCTATTGTTATATAAAAAAATCCTCATTTTCTGTTGTGTATGGTGGCTGTCATGTTGTGTAACTTACCCCAACTAAATATGTTATTAAATATATTCCTTCTCGTATTATGAAAAATAATTTTCTATTTGTGTGTGGTTTATGTTTATCACCTCAAATACAATCCCACTCCAATATGAGCAGAGTTGAATTTATCCTTTCTCATTTTATGAAAAAAACAAAAAAACTTTACATTTTTTCATGTCTGAGATAATTGCATCTATGATACGACTATATACGGGCGAACCACTTAAACCCTCGATGGTCAGAGGTTGGAGACTAATCTCTCAGCCGATCTCGCAAAAACTACTCAAATGGGCAAAAACAGGCTGATTACATTCAGGGCTTCGAAGCCCAAGCTATTAGATTGGTGCAAAAATAATGACGTAACAATGTCGTTTTTTGACGTTAAAAGTACGTCACAAAACGACATTATTACGTCATTATTTTTGCACCAACCTAATAGTTTCATTCCATCATCACCGATTTGACACGGAAATACCACCTATCAGGTTGAACGGAGGTCCTCTTGGGGAAGCACTGTTGGGCCTCAACTTCACATCCGACCTCAAGTAGAACTCGTACATACGATACATTGCTAAGGATGCAGGTAAAATAGTCCGCTCACTGCACCGCTCCAGTAAGTACTTGACTCCTCCTGCTATTCTTTACCTTTACAAGAGCCAGATCAGACCAAAAATGGGGTACTGTTGGCATATTTGAGTTGGAGCTGCCCAGACCTCACTCTCCAGTCTTGACAAAGTTCAAAAAGGTCTCCGAGACCCTGTGGGTGACGAATTATTCTCCAACCTCACTTCTATAGGCGTTATGTGGCAAGCCTCTCTCTGCTCTGCCGCTACTCTCACGGAAGTGCATTTTTGTTGGATATTATGAGAGCCTATTTTTCGAGAAATGTCAGAAACATTTTATTTATTTATGATATGTTGACGACACTTTTTCCATGTTCGACAACATAAACGAGTCAACATTTAAATTACTTACACCCATCCTTGGTATTTACGATGGCGATAGATGAAAATAATTCTCTTCTCTTTTTAGATGTTCTGGTTGAACAAAAACACGGTAAATTTATTATTCGTGTTTTCCGTAAACCAACATTTACTGGTTTATACATTAGTTGCAATTCTTTTGTCTCTCGTTCCAGAAAAGTCAACTTAATTATTATATTGGTCCGTCTAGCCTCAATGATTTGTTCCCTTTGCACCCTTCAGCAAGACTTTGATAGGATTTGTTGTATTCTTATTAATAGTGTTTATCCTACCAACATCATTAAACATGCGGTGGAACGTAAGATTGAAAATTTTAGTAAATCTACTGAGTTTGGTCCTAGTCTATGTCCGGTCTATTTAAAACTGCCTTGGTTTGGTAAAAGTCTAATTCTGTTTCATCTACCTTCTTTGCAGCCAAGCTACGTGTTGTTTTCGAGAACTGTCCAGTGTTTCATTCCTTTGCTAAGGTTCGGTTGTCCTATATAAGTAAAAACTCTTTAATTTACAAATTTAAATGTCAGTGCGAAGCTGAATATATAGGAAGAAATAGCCTTAGGTTGGAGACACGGCTAGACATACCAAAATTTATTAGATTAAATCTAAATAACCGCAACCAGGTTTCACAATCAGTACACGATTCTGCGAAAGGACAGCACCTTTTAGAGAATGAACAATGTCCTTCATGTTTTTCTACTGGCTTATTCTCTATTTTTCATATGCCTCTGTCCGAACACCATTTGCAAATGTTGGTAGCTGTCTGTCTTAAATTACAGCAGCTGTCATTTTGTAAGTAAAAGGAGAATTTCCTGCCGTCTCTCCAGTGACTTGGAGGTTCCTCTGTAATTGTTATTTTAGACTCAAGTTAGAAGATTGTTGTATTTTCTTAAATTTACGTATATATATATATATATATATATATATATATATATATATATATATATATATATATATATAGTAAATGCCATATATATATATATATATATATATATATATATATATATATAGAGAGAGAGAGAGAGAGAGAGATAGATAGATAGATAGATAGATATTTCATTAGTGAATTTACTTTTTAGACGTGCTCCAAAACTTTCCTACAATTTCCACAGACTTACTGACCAATTCAGTTATATCATTTTTACCAACGTTGGTCCCTGACAAAGTGTTGGCTGAAAGATACCTAGGTTCATAGGAAAAAATGTGCACAAAATTGTGTCTCTTTAAGTCTATTTATGCATTTTGTGGCATCAAATCATTATATATATATATATATATATATATATATATATATATGTTTTAGTTTGAATAATTTGACGTGTTTTGTTCATTGCTTGTGAACATGTATAAAAGAACTAATACTGAAAGTGATAGTAAGGGACAAATATTGTTTAGAGCTATAAATGATAGGAAGTTGTGGAGAGCCATGATTGCCATCGTTTTGAAGAAGAAAGTTTATGTTAACCAAATCTAATTTCATTTGTCATCCTTTTTTTTTTTTTTAAATTTTAATGATTAATCTCTTTGAAATAATGCAACTGACATTCCTACGACATGTGATCTTGAAAAAATATCTGTTAGCCCGAAGGAATATATCCATGACACGTTATTCTTATGGACACAGAAACAAAAACGTCTACGGTAAGGGTGGTATTGAAATCAAATAATAGAAATTTAGCTAAATATAGTTATTTATTTAAAGTATTACTTTTGTTTGAACCTATGAGGAAAATGTTTATAAGGAGAAAATAGAATTAAAATAATTATGAGGAGAGATTCTGTCACGGACATCAACACTCTCAGTGCAAATACAGTGCAGTAATTAATCCCAAATTATTTCATACATCGGGGCGCCTACGCAGAATGCCGAGAGCAAGATAGATTGCATGCCATATTTGTCAGTTTGATTCCCACGTGATATCCCTTCAAATGTACTCTGTGCTTCATAAATATATCAAGCTATTTTGGTGTTTGCAAGAATTGCCTATTTTCCCACTACTGCTAGTGGTCGATATTTGAATCCAAATGAAATCTGGCTTAAGTGTTGATTTTAAAAATAGTGCTGAAATAATATGTAATATTAATCCTCCTATATACGAGTTATGAATTATAGGTGTCAAGATGCAAGCTACATAATGCAGACGTCACAATTAAATCAAGTACTGGAAAATTAACTATATGGTGTTATAACTGGCGACGGAAAATGTGATTCAAATTTCCGAATGCGTTTTGTAATAGAGAAAGATATCTTTCAAAGATCAAACAAAGTAATAAGAAACAGGAAAATATGATTAGTAACAAAAAAGGTGTTCTGACCTGCTATGCAATAGTAATCCTTCTATATAGAAATGAATGCTGGACAATATTCTTACAAATGAAGTGTACACCCCCATCAACATAGATGTAGTTCTACAGAATTCATAGGAATTTCACAGGCGAAGCATGAGGACATCTGGGAAGTTTAAATCAAAATAAGAAAAAAATGCCAGGTCTGATGAGGATCAGAAAAAAACAATTAAAATTCCTGGAACACATATTGGGGAAAGAGTGTTAGTTGAATTCGACACTCAAGAGACATAGTAATGTCAAGAAAAGTAAAAAAAAAAAATGAGTTTCTGTAAATAGAAGGCGGAACCTAATCTAAGATAGTCAGATGTCAAATATTGCTTGGAAGGACAAACGATGCATAGAAGTCTCTCAAAGCAACTAGGATTTGCATGTATTGTAAGAGATATAAGCTCAAGAAATGAAAGTGCAACATCCGGTGTAGCCTGTTCTCTTTCATTCAAATGCTCACTAATAAATCCACTTAGATGTTTCTCGCCGTTTTAAAATCATCTCGCTCTACAGGTTGAAGAAATGAATCCGATGGGAAAACATATTGTCATTATATTTTTTATACAGTTGATTCATCTTTTATTTACATGAAAGTTACGGGTTTTATGAATATATTTTCAATGTAAATCAAGTATTAGGTTGGTGCAAAAATAATGACGTAATAATGTCGTTTTTTGGCGTTACAAAGTACGTCAAAAAACGACATTATTACGTCATTATTTTTGCACCAACCTAATAGTTATTTGTGTCTTCAAGTAGTTCATACTTTATTGGATTCTTTGTGTAAAATATTCTTGCTCTATTTCCAATCTAATTCTGCTACACATTCTGGTGAGCTCACTTATGTGGTTCAAAACAATGCTAATTTTATCATTTTGTTACACATTAACACCCACTTTCATGTTACAATGATAGGATTCTTAAAGTTAAACCAGCTAAAGATACAGTTTATTCTATTCATGCGGTTTACCATATTCTTTTCAAGTAATTTGACCACTTTCATAGGTGTAAGGACAACAGTGTTTAAAGAACATTTTAGTAAGTAAATAGACAATGTGTCGTCAATGTATAATAATTGTACAGCTGCTAACAGGAAATATTTTGACATTATTCTAAGAAATTTCCAGTTTGTTTTTTAAATTCAATAATTTTACGCAGAACAGCTTGATCTTATTGAAAATAATTATTTTTATCATTACTTGCATTTACGATTTTAGATTTAATCGACACTGATAAATATTAAGCGAGAACAGTAAGTTCATTTGAATACAAAATAATTATATCTGAAATCTTATAAAAATCTTAAATAAATCTTATTTTATCAACTTTCTCTAGGTAAATAGTTACACTTTATCGTGAAGTCGAAAGGTCGATGATAAGTAAAAGCACTTGATCGAATATGCAAATTATTTCAGTTTCTATGCTAAAATGTCATGCAATATTTTCAATGAGATTAAATAACATAGTTGTTATCAAATTGGGTGACTCTTCTGCCTCATTATATATCTGTTTCTTTCTGTCTATATGTAGGTGATCCCAACTTCCTACCTTTTGTTGTTCTTAGCAGAAATTTCCATTATTATCTTTCTTTTCCTTTATGGTACTTTTCTATGTTTATTTGCGCAGATTTCTCAAGTTGTTTATCTGTTGATTTCAATTGCTCCTCTTGAATTTGACATGTCATGTGTTATTCTGCACACCTGGTGTCCTCGAGGTATTTAACTTTCTAGGGAGACAACGCTTCTATTGCTTCATTTGCGACAAAATTGCCCAGTTTTCCCTATCAATTAGGATATCAAACATTATATCGTAGTTCAACATGTTTTCCTTGTTTTAATTGAAACCTGGTGCAAAAGAACTGCAAATAGTCACTCTAGAATTAAAACTTGATATATTTTTTTAAAATTAGAACAAAATTACAAAAAAACATTGTGAACATGTAAATTTCAGGTAAATATCTGGCGAGGTTAACCCCACATTATGGAGATGAAAAGCTTTCACTAAACCTCCTTTGCAACGCTGGTGTTGACGGCATGACATCTGCTTCCACGATATCTTAAGTTTCTACAGAAAGACATTAAAATGAAACAAGAAAATTAGGCGGGAATAATACAATGGGCTGAACATGTGAACAACGACTAAGTTTTAAGGAAAATGAAAACAATAAGAAAATTAATTAAGTGAAATTTCTTGTGCACATAATGAGGAAGAGATATTGAAGAATTTGACACTCACAGGATATATTGAATCAAGATAAACAGAATATAATACACCTAATGAGCTTATATAAATAAGAACTAGTCTTATGAGAGATGGCAAAACTACACAACTTACAGTGAGCTGCATTGGCCACTGTTGTAGAGAACAATGACGGCCCAAACCCGAACGGATATTGCATATAGAATAATTGATTTTGAAGTCGCTGTACCACATTTTATATTAGATTTAGATCAATTCTTTTCACTTGTGGACCTTAGTGTTTTGGTAGATAATATTATATATCTAATGTGAGCAATAGTGTTTATATTATCTATTTTTCTGACTTTAGGAATCTTATGGGCGTTACAGAGAACATTAAACATGAAATAATTACGAATCTAGAGGAACTTGAATTATTTTCAGTATATTTCTCTTCATCGTCAAAACAAATGATTCTCATGGAATACATGTGTGTCTGTCGAAGTAGTAATGATGTAGTGTTAGTATTAAAGTTTAATAGCTAAAAAGGTTTCAGCAATTTTATTGCATTTTTTCTACTTCTTACGTATGTGAATTAGGCTCCTCACCCCTAAGTAACATAATAAATAAGAAGCAAGAAACGCTACGCCCTACTGAAACAGAAACGAGGTCCCACTTATCGCAAATTCGACCAAGCATTGAAGAAACCGACAAAAAGAAAAGACCCGGCACAGGTTTCGCACAAAATAAACTGTAGTAACAGTTGAATAGAAATATTAAACTAAAGAAAGTTCATATTTATTTGTGTATTTTAAAAACAAATCTATGGCATATATTTGGTAGCATTTAAAAGCATAACCATTTAAAAACATTGTTTAATGTGCCGTGATATTTTCATTTGCTCTTAGGCGTGCCGTTGCCTAAATTTTTGTGTAACACTGGTCTAAGTTACAATTTTCTCTACATCAAATAACGTGATTTTCATAAATATTAATAAAATGAAAAGTAAAGTCGTTCGTTTTGTATTATAAATTTGATCATATAAAAGGATTAGTTTACGTTAATATACTCATATATCAGTTGTACAATATTTACTTAAGTTTATGTGGAATGCGCAAATATCAAACATTTCAAATACATTGGTTCATGAATCGGTTATAACAAATTTAGTATAGGAGATAAGGAAATTGAACTTTTAGTACATTACGCTAGAGGTACACTACAAGTTTGAGGTGAACCCTGGTGATTTTTTTAAATTTGCCCCAAAAGTAGTTCTTTGTACGAGAAAATTATTATACATGGTTAAAAAAAGTGAGACCAATTTTATTAGAAATTTTATTATGACAAAAAGAAAAAAAGCATATTATGATTAAAGTTTGCTCTCGTCAAAATGTCCTCCTTTAGTCTTGATTAGTGCAGCAAAAAATTTTGGCATTTGTTGCAAAATTTTCACGAAAAGTTACAAAAGTTTGATAATTGATTTCAGTTTTATTTCCGTGACTCTGAGATCTATTTTACATTTTTTTTTACTCTTCTGTCAAGTCCATCCATGGGGGATGGGGGACATTGAACTGTAGCACAGCTTCACCCAAGACTGCTGATTGCACCTTCTCGAACTAAAATTCTCTGCTGACATGAAAATGGAAAGGTTATATTTAATCAATTGCTACGTTTACTGCGAAGAAAATTGGTTCACTGTGACCTGCTAAGCGATTTTTATCGCCAGAATCTATCTTGCATATTTATAAATCTACCTTACGTCCATGCTTCGCGTACAGCTACCACATATGGTCTGGTGCTTCTTCTATATATTTAGAGATTCTTGATAAAGTCTGAAGAAAATCATTATTGGTTCTGATCTGGCAGCTCGACTTTAAGCGTTTTCCACCGCGTCTCTGTGTAATTTCTATAAATACTTTCATCGTAATTTTTCTGATGAACTTTCCGCTATGGTAGCTAGACTTTATGAATTTATGCGCAGTACTAGATTGGTAACAAAATCAAATCAATTTACAGATGGATTGACTAAATAAAACCGTATGTTCTATGCTGTTTCTTTGCTCGGTTGTGAAACTTTCTTCCGGTTTCTTGCTTTCCAGATAACTTTGATATTCAAAAATTTAAATGCAATGTCAATCGTTATTTATTGTCGTTTTTATTCATCTACTTTTATTGCTCTCTCTGCTTAATAATGTTTCTCATTTTTCTTATTCTTTCACACTCAGTTATCTCTCAATATCTTAGAAAACTTACCGACTTGCTTGCGGCGAAATGATTTACAAAATAACCTGGAAATCGAGCCATGTTTGTAAATAGGCTAGTCAGATTGAAACTTTCATATGAATGTCACAGATGGCGCCAAACTTGTTCAAAAATATCTGAGATATCAGATTTATACAACCACATTCTAAGATCATTGATTAAAAAATGACTTTCAGTGAGTGAAAACTGTAGTTTTTGGCAAGAGATCATTCTTATTCGAACCTACATGATCACAAAGAACTATACCCATTAACTGAAATCATATCACTGGAGGACTATCAACAGCAGCAACAGATAAAATGGTTATTATATGTGTACTCGAAGAGAAAATAATGACACAATCAAGATGATGACATTCCACACTATTTCAAATAAAATAGTAACAGAAAACACGTTAACTAATCTATAAGTGGGGGTAGACATTTTTCGTTCTACTGCCCATGTCTTGTTCTTATTTATACAAATCACGGACCAACATTTTAATCCAATGGGCCATTGTTCGGAAGTACTATTTGCTGTAGGGAACTTGGAACGTTAAACCTAATTTGACTACTGATTAATGTTGTAACTGCTTCTGCTGCCTGTCATACTTTGGTTAAGATCTATCAGGTGTCTTTTTTCTTTATTAGAAATTTCCATATGGTATTTAATTCTATGTTCGGCCTACTAAGGAGGTCTGTGTAGCCTAGCATTTAGCGTTGATTCGTTCAGACTTTTAACTCTCCAGAGTTATTACTTAACTGGTATTTTTCCTTCATTCCACAGGGGATTATGACTACCACTTTTCCTCCCTACATAATCAGCCATGCATGATCTCATTGTTTCACCCTATCGCTACAACATTTGACCTTAAATTAACTCTGTTAAAATAACTCTGCTCCATTTACCAATGCAAATTTAACATGGGGGTGCAAACCATGGTTGGAGAAAAGAAGCGGGACCTTTATTTGATATGGCTGATATTTTACATTGTGAGAAATTCTCCGCCGTGGTTCACAGTCAAATCCAGTTGTGACAAAATAGATCAAACATACGACTGGTTGAATACACGAGAGAGAAGTGTCGGAAATTTTTGTAATGGCTTGAAGATAAAGTGTTTGAAATATGGAGTTGAAGACAGCAACCCACTTGAGTGAATGGGAAGACAATAAAAAAAAAATGAAAAAGGGATCAAGTGGCACTTCGTCGGAAACCAGATGTTTCCGCTTGCACCCTTATATAATAAGAGTCTTGGTTAGAGATACACAGAGAGAGGAACCGCCCGTCTAACCAGTCACGTCGGTAGTAGTCACACGGATGAAGTAGAAAGAGACGAATACCACATACCTACTATCAGAGAGAATATTACACCCAAACAGTGAACCTCATTAAAATAAACACTAACAATATTGAGAAACGGATTCACGTCTTCGTTGATTGCTGTTGATTTCTTCTTACATTTCTCGTGACATTATTCCGATAGTCTTTTCTATTCCTTGTACACACCGTCTCGAACGATAAGCGAAACAACGTGCGGATTGATTTGTCCGATCGATGAAAGACAGATATAGGCCCCGGTGTATGTTCACAACTACTAGCTTTGAAAATGATACAATAAAGTGGACACAAGGATTAGATAAAAAATATAATAAAAGTACAAATCAAAAATCCAGAGTAACTCTACAAAAGACGTGGACAGAAGGCACTAAGAAGCCAGCTTCGAAACCAAGCCACCTCTTAAAGACAATAATTTACAGAGAAAACCTGAAAACTTGACAAGGGAAATAATAAAAAAAAATTAATAAAAACATAAACATTCAACTGGTTATCAAGTATTGCATCTTTTGTATATAAATGAGTGTGTATGTGTACACAAGCACTTGTGAGAGAGTGTCTGTGTGTGTGTGTGAAAGAGAGACATAGATGGACTTAGCGTTTATTTTCAGACAAAACAGTTAATTCAGTGAACACGTGTAGACGAAATACTCTTTAGCGTCTACTCCAATATGACTATCCAATAAAAATAACGTTTAAAGAAATTATATATATACAGTGTAACCCGGATATAAGAAACCCGGATATAAGTGAGATTTTCTCTGGTCCCAAATTATTCCCATACTTACCTAAACAAAATAGACCAAACCCGGATATAAGAGAAACTCGGATATAAGAGATTTCTTCTCCGGTCCCGACAACTCTCTTATATCTCTTATATTTGTGTGTGTGTGTATGTGTATGTATGTGTGTGTGCGTCTGTGAGTGTCTGTTTGTGTGTGTATTTTTATCTTTCTGTCTATAAATTAACAGATAATTATCTATATATTAGGTTGGTGCAAAAATAATGACGTAATAATGTCGTTTTTTGACGTTAAAAAATACGTCAAAAACGACATTATTACGTCATTATTTTTGCACCAACCTAATAATATTAAGTTTGCATGAGTATGCCCGCGTGTATAATTAAATTCCTCGTCAACCAGGAGAGAAATCATATATATAGTTATGCGCGCGTGCGGGTGTGTGTGTGTAAACCATTCGTCCATGCTTAGAATATTGCTGCTAAATAATCTCCGGTGACCCTGCTATTTAACTTGAGCTCCTTGATAAAATCCAAAGAAGAATCAGTAATATTATTCGTCCTGATCAGGCAACTGAGTCATTTTTCCACTCTTGTAATGTTGCTTCTTTGTGTCATTTCTATTTTTCTATAAATACTTTCATGGTAATTTTTCGTATGAGCTCTATAGCAGGTTGGCCTGGACAAATCTCCGTGATTAGATGGTTTAAACTTCTAACTGTATTTGCGGCAGTCATCCATTTTTGATCCTTTGCTGGCACTGACTTTCAACAACAGGTTGAAGCAGGAGTCTATACCTCAACGCTTCACCAGGGATGTAGTCAAGTTGTTAAGCAAGGACAAGAACGGTGGCGATGGGATACGTAACATTCGATCTTTAACGATGTTAAATACAGAGTTAAAAATTTTAGCCAAAATCTTAGCCAACCGTTTGCCGGCTGTCCTCTCTAGTCTGATTGACTCCGAACAAACTATCAAGGGCTGGATTAGTCAGCACAGCCTTTCAGATCGTATGCTTGATCATCGAGTAAGTCGAACGTGAAGCCTCACTGATCAATTTAGATCAGTCCAACGCATTCGATAGAGTGGATCATCGATTCTAGAGGCTGTCCATTCAGCAGCCGGCTATAGGCCGTACTTTCACACCTAGATCTGACTTCTGCCTGAGACTCCCGGTATGCTGGTGGAAGTGAATGGGGTCCAATCGGAGCTTTTCGTATTGTCTCGCCCCATTCGTCAAAGTTGTCCGCTTTCGCCTTTGCTTTACGTTATTGCGTTACAACCTTTCCTTCGTAAGTTAAAGACAAATCCGGTCCTAGACAAAATTTCCATAAGTGGTGCTACCAACTCGGCCAGATATTCTACCTATGTTTCGGTTGTTTTGTTGAGCAGAAACAAGAGTGACAAAGTCAGCAATGAAATTAGAGTGTACGAGATGCTGACAGGTGGGCCTAGATCAATCGCGATATGTCAGTCAGCTTCCGGTTGTGTGCATGAAAGGGAGTTTCTCTTCCCTCTGTACAGACGCGTCGCTCAATATATTCGGTGTCTGGTTCGGTCTCGATATCAAGTTGGAAATGAATTGGTTGGAGGTGCAAGAAAAGGCCGAGGTCGCAGTTCGTCTCTGCTCTCGGAGGAATCTTTCCTTAAAAAGGAGAGCGGAAGTATGTGCCTCGCACATCTACCGGATTCTCTTTTACCAAATCTCCGTGCTTCCACTTCCGTATACCACACTAATGTCATTAGGAAGGCTCTTAATATTTTTCTCGTGGGAAGGAAATTCTGCTAAGGTACTTCGGGTGATCTGTTACCTCCACCCTTCAGGAGGAGGTCTGGGTCTGCGTAACGTTGAGATTCGTCAGTATACGATTCGCATCGCTTTCATAAATTGAATGTGTCGCGATTCTGGAAGGAAGTGTTCAGACATGCGCGGTGGTACACCCACCCTCAGTTTACACCGTGTCGAGTGCTCCTTCTATCGTATGACGTATTGCCCTG
Organism: Acanthosepion lycidas; assembly: GCA_963932145.1. Taxonomy (NCBI): domain Eukaryota; kingdom Metazoa; phylum Mollusca; class Cephalopoda; order Sepiida; family Sepiidae; genus Acanthosepion; species Acanthosepion lycidas. The sequence continues at coordinate 86,516,565 of OZ010573.1, read as the reverse complement.
AAAAACTTTTTACGGGCATCGGTTGGCCTCTTCAACGTCAAGGCGTTGTCTCGAAGGACATTACATCGTGTTATTTAGGTGGTCCGTACGAGACGATCTGATTGATGTGCTCGGTTTCACATAGCAGAAGGCCGCACAATATGACCTTGGGTACCCGAGTTGAAAGGCCTCAATAACGATGAGGCATCACTCACCTGATGATTCGTAGGCACTTCTGGGTCGGCAAAAGACTTTGTTCGGCGTGCTTGGAGAAATTTCCAAACTGCTTTCGCTATGATGAAAATGTGGGGACACTGTGTCACGCTTTCTTTGATTGCAGTTTGTAGTCCCGTTGTTCAATTTTATTGATGGCACTTTGGTTCGCATGCCTCGCGGAAAATCCTTTGTCCTTGAGGCCTTTTCTGCCTGCTGCAATGTCTTACGTCCGTCAACGAAGGCTGAACACTACGTGTTCTTTTACTTACTAGATGTTATGAGAGTTGTAATTTAGACGACGCATCAGAAGGAATTCTGTATGGCGAGAGGTTCACTTCTCTCCAACTGATCTTGTACTTTAAGCACCAGCTTAAGGTCAAAATTAGGAAGAAATGACGGCAGTTGCCGCCATCAGAATTTGGCAAAAGGTGGGTGAGTATTGCGCGTTTGTGTCGAGTAAAAGGGGGTGACTTAGAAAGTACTTTGATGTCGGTTAGGCCTCAGGATATTGTTCTGTCTGCTTTGAACATTGGCTAACCTTGCACAGATTTAGGCTATTTTAGGGTTGTTGTTTTTTTTTACCTTAGTTTCTCCTTTCAAGTTAACTTAGCTAGTGGATGTATGCTCATTGGACCTTTTTATTTCTGTCCCTATTTTCGTTAGTTTAAATCCCTTTCCCTCTCCCTTTTAGGTGAGCAGATATGTCAATTCTTTGGTAGCTCTTTTTCGCGTGTATATTTCGTATTTGTTGCTGTGTTCGAATTTTATTTATTTTATTGTAAATAGTTTCCTTTCATATTTGCAAATATTCATCGGGGTTTAGATTATTAAAATTGTTATACCACCACAAACATGGATTTACATATTTGGACAAGTGACAATTTTCATAGAGACATTGAGGTATTATGGCGGATGGTAGTAAGAATGGTAATTAAGAATGAGTTGTTTTAGTGTAAGGAATATTGTGGTATGTTTGGGTCAGTGATGGCGGCTAGCTAAATTTAAATTTAAGACTGAACATGACCGTCCTTTTTCCCATTCACCATTTTGTTCTTGTTCCACATTTTGTATTATCATACAAATAAATATTGCTCTAGGTACCATTTCTATGGTACCTAGACGTTTGGAATTTAAGCCTAGACTGGTGACGAGATCTCAGCAATTTACAGTTGAGCAAGTTAGATGTAACCGTAAATTCTATGCTAACAGTTTCTTTTCTCACAATTCTCGCTTATGGAACTCCCTTACGACTCCATGCTTTCCAGTCAACTTTAATCTGCAAAAATTGAAATACAATGAGTTCTCTATCTAGTCTCCTCTTTATTACTCTTCCCGCTCATTATTAATGTTTCTGTTCCTAATGCTTTCATACCCTTGTTTCTTAATGGTTTTACTGCCTTGTATGGGGTGATATTAAAAATAGGCAAGAGAGATAGTACAAGGCAGAGATCTTGTATGAATGGATTGCAAAAAGGGAAGCAAAGGGAGAAAACAGCTAAGAGCCACACATGATAGATAAAAAGTTGTGGAGAGCCATGATCGCCTATAACCTGAAGGTGTTATTGGGCCTGTGATCTACCTCCAACTCCAAGACGCTACAAACAGAATAGTCTAGAGGATTGCAATCTGGTAATGAGGGGAGTCAGTAGTTCATTGTCCAAGAGGCGGTTCTTGAACTCATAAGATCTATAATTCAAGCCCTCCTTGACAATACGCCCGATTGTTTGTCTACTGGTGTCCATTTCTTCGGCTAGTTTCCATATGCTTTTGCTGGGGTTCTCCTTGACAACCTCGGCAACGAAATCGGGTATCCTAGTGGTATTAGAGCGGGTCTTATGAACTTTCTGGCCTGAAATTGTCCTTCTGATCTGAGTCCTCATATGTATTCGCAACTTTGTATGCTATGGTTTGGAGGTATTTGAAACATTCATGGATATTCTTTAATTTATGGACGGCGCAACATCCCTCCACAACAGCAGCATAATGATCGTATTCTGAATATATATCCATTACTAAGCACCTCGAGTTGTAGTACTCTGTAACGGATCTATCTTCACCACACACAAACACATACTATATATATATATATATATATATATATATATATATATATCTGTGTGTACATGTGAAAGAGAACTTTTTTGAGACATGTATATTTGTATACATATGGTTTGGTGTGTATGTAGTAATCTTATTTTTTTTACACAGTTATAAAATAAATTACTACTTCCTTCTTTATGCAAGCAACGTTTAAATCTACTTCCATAAAAAAAACGTGTTACGTAACAATGTAAAATGCTTGTCTATTAAGGGAATCCCTCATTCTTAATATAAACAATTTTCTGATAGGTGTAGAGCCTGTGTAGAACGAGGTTAGTATGTCAATTATATAGTAGAAATTTGAAAAATGCTTCTGATTGAATAATGGATATATTCAATGTATGGACTTTGCGGCAGTTGCATAGATTATCAAACAAAGTGCTCCTTTGAAATGCTTGGGAAAACCAATGACTCAAATGTACTTATTTGTGTATACATTCAAAATTATCTACTTGTAATATTTGGGATAGGTATCAGAATAATCTAGAACACTTGGAGAAAAACATCGGCATTTCGACTTGAAAATGAGTCAATGCATGAAACAGGCGTGGAAATTTTTTTTTTCTCACTGGATTTGTTCACCCTTTACAGTGAGGTAATCATAAAAGGCCTACCGGGATTTGTTCACACTTTACTGCGAGGCAAACCTAAATGGTCTACCGAGAATTTTTCACATTATACTGTGAGGTAATCTTAAAAGGCCTACTGGGGTTTGTTCACATTTTACAGCGCAGAAAGCCTAAAAGGCTTAACGTGATTTGGTCACACTTTGCAGCGAGGTAATCCTAAAAGGCATACTGGGATTTGTTCACATTTTGCAGCGCGGCAATCCTAAAAACCATACCGGGATTTGTTTTCACTTTATAGCGATGCAATTCTAAAAGGCCTACCTGGATTTATTATCGATGGACGCAATCTTAAAAACGTGAGATACGCAGACGACACAATGACAGACACCAAAGAAAACTTCAGAGCCTTCAAGACAAAGTTGTAAAGAAAGCTAGAAGAAAGGACTAACCATCAATTGTAAAGAGACCGAATCTATGGTAGCCAACCAAAGAAATAGCTTAAGATACGATCTATGAATTGGAGATGTCAAAATCTGTGAACTGTTTAACACAGGACGGAAAATGTGACACCGAATTCCGAGTCGGGCGGGAAGAGCGAAAGATATCTTCCAAGATAGAAACAATGTATTAAGAAACGAGGTAATTTTCGTTGGAAAGAAAAAAAAAGAAATTGTTGAAGTGCAACGGACGTTGAAATTTTTAGAATACATGTTGCGGAAAGAGGGTTTGTAAATTTAACACTTACAGGGTACAATGAAGGCAAAAATGCATAGAGAAATATCAAGTAATCTACATAACAAACTTTTGTAAATGAATGGCAGTACAATGCGTGGGAGAGATAGTAAAATGGTAAAACTTACTGAGAGCTACAAATTATAGAAAGTTATGGAGAGACATGATCGTCCAACTCCAGAAGGGATTCGGCTCGTAATAGACGAATATGTGCAACAAAATTCTTTCAAATATTACTAGTTTTAATTTTCGACTTGATGTTGCATCTTATCATTGGATGGCTTTCATATTTTTTGCAGGGGGTTGGAAGCATTGATATTCAGAGAACTTAAAATAATTACATGCTTACTTACTGTAATGCATCATTTTACGTGATTTTGTCAATAGATGGAGGGACGAGATGCGGGTGCATTAGTAAAAAAAGGGGGAAACACTGTTAAGCGCTACAAGGGAGAGGAAGTAGTGGAGAGACACAATCGCGTATTTTCTGAATAAAACGGTGCATAGAATAAGAAGTTTATACATTAGTAGTGAAATAATCGTTCGAAGTAACGCGATTAATCGAAATATGAGGTGCATTCAAGACTTGCCAGATTTTGTTATTCCAGCTTGAAGGAGACGGTTGGAAATACTCTTTGAACACATTCACAGCGGACATATTTGCAGAATGCAGTCAGGACGTGAAGACAATTTGGAAGCTCACTATGCAAATAAGGTTTTGAGCTAAACTGGAAAACAATGCTAGAGAAACGTAGTAAATGCCGAGACTGCTTATGGATTAGCGTGAATGAGCATTTGCTGGCACAAGAGGTTCAAGGACGGTGGAGAGGATGTCAGAGACGATGAACGATGCGGGAGGGAGACAAGGTGAACGTGGACTTTAGAACATCAGAGCTGGTTGAGAAAATAGACACTTTTCTGAATGAAGAGCTCCGTAAGCCTACAGTTTGGAGTTGGTGTGGCAACTGACACAAAATTATTCATAAGGATGTATACATGCGCAAAATTTGGGCAAAGTTTGTTCCCCCGGGTGCTCAGTGACGAACAGAAAGAAAAACGCGCTGGTGACAGCAGCGAGATGGCTGATGGTCATCAAATTCCGTCCATCCCTACAGTCCATACTTTGTTCTATATGACTTTGGCTTGTTCTAGAAACTGAAGAAAAATCTGAGGGGCAGTCCTTTTGAAGACATTGAGAAGATATGAGGCTGTAACAAGGGATCCTGGGCATGTTCACTATGACTGTTTTAAATGATGTCTTCTCAGAGCGGCTGGAGCGCTATAACAAGTGCATTGAAGTCAGAGGATCCTACTTTGAAGATTAGAGTTTTGTACTTCGTTGAAATTAATAAATATCTCTCCTGAAAAAGTCTCAAATCTTCTGGAATGCACCTCATAAGTAGGTCGATTACTAAAAAGTGCAGAATGTCCTGTAATAACGTAAACTGACTATTCGCTATAAAAGAGAGTGTTAAAGGTTCTTTTGCTTGAATATTGTTTTATGTTGTCTATATGTACATTAACCTGAAAGGCGATATCAACGTATTAATGTCTTTTGCTGTTAATCAGACCGGAAAAAAACTGAGGCCGCTGTTGATATTAAGGGAATAAGTGACAATATCCATTTATATAAAAGAAAAAAAAACTCGGAAAGAATATTCAAACATAGTTATCAAATGTCTCCTGTATGAAGAGGCGTGCTCGTCAAAGTTGTATACATTGAAAATTCTCCTTCCCTTCTTTGGCTATCATGACTCTCCACTACTTATAACCTTTGCAGCGCTTATCAAGATTAGTCATTCCACAACCTCTCTCACTCCCTGTTTCATTCTTCTTCTCTTCCATTCAATATGTTCTGTGGGTGTAAAATTCTCCAAGTCCTGTATCCTCGTTATGCGTCCTAAAAAAATTAAAATGTCTCTTTTTGATAAGTAAAAATGTCCTTTTTTGTGTCTACTTCCTTCCTGTGTTCTATACAGTGATTTTCCAAGCGTAGCTTAGATGTGGCACACGGCCGAAAGTAGGGGGCACCCAGTGAGGATCGAACTCACTACACAGTCTTAATTAATCTAGCGAGACAAGATTGCTAACCATTACACCGCCTTGGGGCGCCCTTCCTATGCTCTGTATATGGTATTCTTAGATGTAAACAAACTGAGACAGATCCATCGATATTCAACTGCCTCGTGTTTCCTTGGGTTTACGGCCACATCATATTGAAACACCGATTCCAGTAGGACAAAAACAAGAAAAAAAAAATGAAGTCTTATATTCATCTGCGCGGAGATTGTCAAACATTCACTGTTATGTAAGATGAATAATATTATATAGTTCAGCAATTTTTCCTTGTTTCTAATGTAATTTTCCTGTTTCTTAATATTTACTTAGCTTTTAGGAGAGTATGGCGTTATTCCAATACGCCTTCGGATTTAGGTAACATAGTCAGATAGATAGATAGATAGATAGATAGACAGACAGACAGACAGACAGACAGATAGACGGTTCTGTAGAACCATATTTCAGCTGCCTCAGGTTTCCTTAGGTTTACGGTCACATCATATTGAAACACCGATTCCAGTAGGATCACCGAATTTAAGCAAGGCCAAGCCTGGTCAGTACCTAGATGGGTGCTGTAAGCGTGGATATGTGAGAGTGTAATGGATAATGGCTCAGAATTGTTAATAGGGATGCCGAGTTCCAATTCCAGTTGGATTCATTGAATTAATTTTAGTTTTACTCGCAGATACCCATGGGTAAGGTATGAATCCAACTATTCTCCCCCAGCTATGGGTTAATAAATAAGACTTGTATCACTAAAGCAATTATTATCTAAAAAAGAACTAGAAACAAAATAGATTTTCGGCATGAAATAACCGATTGGTATTGATATGATGCTAAACAAAAACAAGAAAAAAAAATTGAAGTCTCATCTTCATCTGCGCGGAGATTGTCAAACATTCACTGTTATATAGGATGAATAATATTATATATTTCAGCAATGTTTCCTTGTTTCTAATGTAATTTTCCTGTTTCTTAATATTTAATTTAGGAGAGTATTGCGTTATTCCAATACGCCTTCGGATTTCGGTCACATAGTCAGATAGATAGTTATATATATATATATATATATATATATATAGATAGATAGATAGATAGATAGATAGATAGATAGATAGATAGATAGATAATGAACAGACTGGTATAAATATGCACAGATAGATAGATGTGAACAAACTGAGATAGATCCATCGATAAATAGATAGATATAAAGACAGATAAATATGAACACACATAGATAGATAGATAGATAGATAGATAGATAGATAGATAGATAGATAGATAGATCGTAAAATACTAGGGGTTTCTTAACAACGCATTCCGTTTGAATGTAACATAAGTTGAATTTCTTCGTTCCATTTGTAAAAAGTAATTTCCACTCAAACAGCTTATTCCGAGGGACTGCTGTTTTGTGGAACAGACTCTCGGCAGTATGTTTTCCCAATCTATAGCAATTTGAGCACTTCAATTCTAGGGATAATCGTTATATTCACTGTATAACTCGATAAACTTCATTCCTGTACTTTCTTATGCTCATTCAATACTACACAGTCACGCTCTGCCTTAAGTGGTTCTTGCTCCTTATATTAAGTGAACATTGTTATTAAAAATATAGTATTCATCATAATCAGTATTGAACAATATCACAGTTCCATTATTCTTTATTCCGTATTGAAACAAGGAACATGTGTCAAAGTGATCTTCAGGTTCATCGGAGTAGAGATCTAAAACTGCCAGAAACTAAGCAAAGAATTGAGACATCAAAATATTTCGTTGGAGGAAAAGAAAACAGTGCTGAAGTGCAACGTCACGTCTATGCCTAGTATAGAAATGAATACCTGGCAAATGCTTTACAAATGAAGAAGAAAATCGAAGAAACAGAGATATTTTTTTTTTTACGGATGGATACTAAAAATACGATAGACGGAACACGAGGGCAAATGGGAATTTGTAAAGAAGATGGAAACAACAAAGGCATTCGCAATTAAAATCAGAAAGATAGAGTTAACGTTTTTGGAATACATTATCATAATAGAAGGCTTGGTAAATTTGATACTCACAGGACATATTGAGGAAGAAAATGAGTCGATACTACAATTCTCAAAGATAGTTTTAATAATTCTAATTCTCTATATTTCATTTCCTCTTCATTTAAATTTATCTTTATTGTCGCCAAAAACGCAACCTAGCTCTGGGTATGATGATAAACTATATCCAACAGCAAGGCCTCGAATCGGGAGATTGTAGGTTTTGAGGAGCATGGGGCCACCTCTTAATTGCTGTTGTTTCTCGGTCCACCCTAACCCGAGGTGGTAGCATCTTTGAGTGTCCCAACTATAGACAAACAGTGTGCCCCTTAGATAAAAACAAAACACTATGAAAGTATAAAAAACATTTTTATACTAAAATTACCAACAATATCTATTTATAGTAGAATTACATTTTATAGCAAAATGATCATCAATACATTTTATCTGTAGTTAAAATTATGTAATTGCATGGAAGTTGAAGACATAAAATTCTGTTCAAAATACTTAGATTTTGACTATTTAATTGATAGAGGTTGATATGCCGCTAAAGAAAATCAGCCAACCAACACACGCAACGTCGCCAGCTTATTGTAGACTCTATCGCTATATTCATGGGAAGTGTTCTGATGATCTACATTCTCCAGTTCACTGACTTCAGACGTTTAAAGTTAAGGACCTGCCGAACCTCATTCCCTTCGTATTTTACTGGTAAAAAACAAGTTCCATTAAGTCGGTTTCTTCTCGAGAGCCCCTGATTTAGGGAAAAGACACTCCACAAGATGCTTCCACGGCCATTACAATCTTAACCTCTTTAAGTCTAGAGTCAACCTTTATTTTCATAATCTCAATCTTTACATAAATAAAATCACCCCATTCAGCAACTTGAGCGGTCGTTGAGCCTTGTATTGGGTGATTAATAGCATAAAAACACTTTTGTCTACATGTTTTATTATTATTGCAAACTCGTCGACACCTGATCTTTTTTTATCTAAGTTTGGTTACATCATGTTGTTTACTTTTACGATGTCTATACTGGCGCGGTTATTTAGTGTCGAATAGGATAAAAATCCCAATTAATTAATAGTCAGACATACGTCTGGCTTACACTCCAGACAAACGTTACATGTTCATTCGGTTTACACTAGTCTGTAGATACCAGTATTGTTTACACTAGATTCAAAAAGACAGACGTAGGTCCGGTTTACACTAGCGCTAAAAAGATGGACACGCGTCTTCAGGTATACACTCAAAGTTGTTTGATCTAATGAACTAAAGTAAAACTAATGAACTTCTCCAACACTAAACCTCCCTCCATTAATCATCTGAGAGACTTCCTTGCAGCCTTCTATCAGCATGGCTGATGCTGTCCTTCAGGACAGATACTCGTTGCGTCTTCTCAGGCCCACGTTCTCTACTGATATGAAGTGGAAAGACTATACTGAATCCTTTGCTACGTCAGCCAGTAAGAAAATCGGTTGACTATGTCGTGCGAGACAATTTTTTCTCACCAGAATCAATCTTACATATCTATGTTTACCATTCGACCATGCTTAGAATATTGCTGCTATATAAGGTCCGATGCCCCTGCTATTTACCTTGCTATTCTCGATAAGATCCAAAGATGAATCTGCACTGTTATCGGTCCTGACCAGGCGGCTCAGCTCCAGTTATTTTCTCACTCCCGTAATGTTGCCTCTCTATGTCTTTTCTATAAAGAATTTCATGGTAAATGGTCCGGATAAGCACTTCACTATGGCACCTAGTTTTTTTTGTTTTTTCTTGTTTTTGTTTTTAGTTGTTGTTTTTTTTTTTTTAAAGCAGAGTACTTGACTGGCGTCGCGATCTCATCAATTTAATTTTGAGCTGGCTAATTGTAGCCGTAAATTCTATGCTAACAGTTTCTTCTCTCGCACTTTTCTCTTGTGGAATTCCCTTTCGGTTCCATGTTTTCCAGACAACTTTGATTTGCAAAAATTTAAATGCCAATCGCTATCTACTCTCCACGTGATTACTATCTTCTCTTTCTGTTCATCATTAATATTTCTGTTCCTAATTATTTCACACCCGGAAACCCCTTGTGCTTTAGTGGCATTACTGTCGCCTGGAGTGATTCCGATTTAAAAAAAAAAAAAAATCAAATGAGATATTAATTTATTTACTTTTTTTATTTCCTTCACGTTATTACTTAGGAAAGAGTATAATTATTCAGTTCTTCGCCTACTTGACTTAACATCTGATCAATAAGAGATTAAAGTAAAAATGAAGAAAGAAAAGCGAGCTTTATTAAGTTAAGTAATCCGGCTAACAGAAAAAAAAAATGATGGGTTCAGACATATATCCACTCGGCGCTAAGCTTATAATTTCAGATGCTTTAAAGCTATTCGACCAAGTATCGTTTATTTCATTTTTTTATTTTGTAATAAGTTCTCTCTCTCTCTTGTTAAACACAAAAAAAAAAAAAACGAGGGATATTTTCTATACATCCTGTTCGCATTGTTCCTTCAGCGTAAAGTACAAATTCCATATGTGATTTCGTTACGTGTACCTTCGTCCCTGACCTTTTTGCGAATGAACCTGTTTATGCAAGCTTGGTAGCAAAACAACCTTCTTATTTTCAAATGTATTTTATTTGCTCTTTTTATGAAAGAGTATTGATTTCAGACAGCTTTCTTGAGAATGTTTTTGAACTGTCTTTAGCCTATTATCAAACAAGAGAGATTTTTGGTCATTATGTGAGAAGAGATTCGGAAATGAAAACAAAAATGTTTATCCATTCCAAAAAAAGTATTTCCTCATATATTGCCTGAAGATTCTCGAGGTACGTAATAACAAAATCGTATGAAACAAATCTGTTTCGGTTTAAACTTCATTTTGAAGATGACCGGGCTATTTCGTATTGGGTAAAAAAAAAGTATTTCTCTCATGCATTGAATGGGGTTTCATCACACTTTATATTTTTAAGACATGGAAAAGAAGATAATTGAAGATTCCGTAATAAAAAATTGCTTAATTTTTTAAAAATATTAATTTCAATTTAAATAATTTATACTTGATTTTTTTAAACATGAGGCGTCAATTTATATTTGGTGTGTGTGTGTATATATATATATATATATATATATATATATATATATATATATATATATATATTTATATATACTTTACTGTATATTTATATTTATTACTTTATATATATATATATATATATATATATATATATATATATATATATATATATATATATATACTTTACTATATATAAAATATATGTATCAATGTGGTGATTTTCCTTAGTCTTTTAATGATAATGTTATTAATCTTATCAGGCTATATGAAAAAAAATTTACATAAAATAAATAGACAAAACTTGGCAATATTATTTAATGAAACACGCATCAATATATATATATATATATATATATATATATATATATATATATATATATCATCAATATATATATATATATATATTTTATATATATATATATTTTATATATATATATATATATATATATATATATATATATATATATTATCATCAATATATATATATATATATATTTTATATATATATATATTTTATATATATATATATATATATATATATATATATATATATATTATCATCAATATATATATATATATATATTTTATATATATATATATTTTATATATATATATATATATATATATATATATATATATATATATATATATATATATATATATATATATATATTGATGCGTATTTCATTAAATAATATTGCCAAGTTTTGTCTATTTACTTTATATAAATTTTTTCATATCGCCTGATAAGATTAATAACATTATCATTAAAAGACTAAGGAAAATCACCACATTGATACATATATTTTTTAGCTATCTAAATAGAGAAAGAGAACAAATTTCTGTCGGCACAAAGACGGTCGATGCAATTTAATATATAATGCTTCTAAGGTGCTCTGTTTATAATAAACTTTATTAGCTATATTTACCGACCTGAATTCATTATTAACAGAGCATTTCATTAAATAATTGTATCTATAACAATAACATATAAACAGAGAATATATAAAAAAAAATTGTTGGGATTAATCATTTGTTTATGTTAAGATACGCTTCGAGTATGTCGTGGAAGAGAAATCGCGAGAAATTTGTTGTTTACACGTCAAGCCAAATGATGGTTCCGTGTGGAAAACAAATTCGATCCCTGTCGGACGACACATATTTTCTACGAAATTTCTCGGACATTCAGACTGGTAAATGTAATTAATACTGTTTATTATAAAAAGAATATTTACTCAAATTGTATCTATAAAAATAACGTATAAACAGAAAATATATCAAAATAATTGCCGCACTTTTTATAATATATATAGAAGAATAAAGAAATATCTTTAACTTAAAGCTTTACCGGAGAATTAATTACAAAATAACTCCAAATATAATATAAACTGTAATTATGCATACATATATATATATATATATATACATATACATATATATATATATATATATATATATATATATATATATATATATATATATATATATATATATATATATATATATATATAGATAATATTAGTGGTAAATATACATATATATGCAAAATACACAGGTGCATATATACACATGTATATTTTAGAATAAAAAATTTCCGAGAGGATAAAATCCAGGTAGAACTCAATGTCCAGGACAGAGTAAGGATATAATAAAAAGGCTTAAACACTAATATTCCATGGTCATAATTTATTCCATTGGAATCGTAAATACGATCCAATTCATCAGACCTACAAATTCAAAAAGTAAACAGAAAACAGAAAAAAACCCACTCCGGAAATAAAAATAGAATTTAGAGAGAGTGTAATTATGAGAGTGTGGGACGAATGTTAGTTTATAAGAGAGGGGTTTAACAGAGAGAGTTTTATTTAAAATTAGGTGTGAGTGGAAGGGGGAAAAAGACTGTTGACGGATGTCTAAAACAGTATAAGGATACACATCGAGGTGATAATACACACACCATGGCCGATCAAATCTTAAAGAAGGAGGGAGAGGTAAGGAAAGAAGTGGTGGGGAAGAAAGATGGGGCGGGTGAAATTAAAATTGCAAGGGACGCTGTGTAATTGAGAAAATTTGACAAAAATAATATCGACTGCAGGTTACAAATCAAATATTATAAACAATAAATATGACGATTATCTAATCTGGCGGGGACCTATTTTTCTGTTTTCTTTTTGAATTTGTAGGTCTGATGAATTGGATCGTATTTACGATTCCAATGGAATAAATTATGACCATGGAATATTAGTGTTTAAGCCTTTTTATTATATATATATATATATATATATATATATATATATATATATATATATATATATATATATATCAACAAAAATGTACTCATTTTATTTATTAGATATTAAATTACATATTTTACCTTGTCTTTTCAGTTAGCATGACAGATTTGGGAGAGTTCTTAATCTAAGATTCTATAAAACGAGCGACATTTTTATTTTGTTTATATATATTTCTTCCAAAATAAAAACCTTATATTTGCTTTGATAACGTCGATCAGAAGTTAATTTTACCTTTCGTCTTTATTCATATTGTTCTTTAGAGTTATACTTTTAGTTATATATAAAATTTTCTCACTCACAAACATACATACACATAACATAATATACATAATAATGTTAATACACATGCATATATATATATATATATATATATATATATATATATATATATATATATATATATATATATATGCAAGGACATCTTAACAGATCATTGAAGAATTGGGTAATAAATTTATTTTGGCACATAGTTTTTTGCTGAAATAAATTTATTATCGAATTCTTTATTTTTTTCCATCTTGATGTATATCATATTGCTCTGTATATAAATACGCTGAGCTCTTTTCATGACTCTATTTAATATTTTCTATTGGAAAGACCTACTTGGATTATGCTTATCACATTCCGATTTGATATATATATATCTATATATATATATATATATATATATATATATATATATATATATATATATATATGTGAAAATATTGTGAAAAATAGGAAAGAAACTGGTTTGGTAAATAATCCAAAGTTCCTTAGTATTTTTGTAATTATTTTTAAAAATAGTGCTCGATACGAAAGTAGAGCATAAATATAATTATTTATTTAAAAATATGATTCCAACTCGCTACATAAGAGGTCTCATGTTTCAAAACAAATTGTTTAGAATAGGTAGGGGTGGGGTGTTAATAATTTGTATCAGATTATTAACACCCCACCCCTGCCTATTCTAAACAATCCGCCCTTGATGTTACCATGGAAATTTTTGATTTCAATTCTGACCATACTATTAAAACTCGTAAATTTCAGAAATAAGTCATTCCCAAAAAATTTCGCTTGAAGATGGAACAGAGCCTACTTTAACTCAAGTTAATTCAAATATTATTTTGAAGTTTTCGGCTCTTGTTTTGAAACATGAGACCTCTTATGTAGCGAGTTGGAATCATATTTTTAAATAAATAATTATATATATATATATATATATATATATATATATATATATACATACATACATACATACATACATATATATATATATATATATATATATATATATATATATATATATATATATATATATATATATATGAGAATTGATGGATTTTATTCTTAATACAACACGCTTATTATTTAAACTTTTTGTCATTGTATTTGAAATAAACACCATGTTGATATTTAAACAGGGTGCATTATGAATCCGCAGACCGATAGATGTAATACATTATGCGATGCGTCTATTATAGTAATGTTTGAATAAATTTTGTTGATAAATTAAAAAAGAAAAAGAAACATAATTTGGTTCAACCCAACATTAATCTACAGTTGAAAACAAATATAGGAAGAATCTGATAAAAAAATGTGAGAAAACGGAGAAAAAAAACTCCTTGCGAAACAAAAAACGAACGCCTTCTTGCGAACCTGAAACGAATGCCTTCTCTTCCGAACGAATACTTTATGACAGCAAACAGCACCCAAGACTGCTGCCGACGGACGAGCGACCGCAATAATAATTTATTTCACCAGAACGTTTTTAAAGGACTCTGGATCATCAGATAGCACTTCCAAAAGATTTAACGAAACGGAATGAAATGAAAATTCATACTTTTGATGGGTAGTGGAAGTTTTTGTAATTTAATGAGGGATGGTTTGAGAGACATGGTCGAGTTTAGAGGTGGTTTATTTAATATATTTTTTCAATCATACTTAGTATTGGGGAGAAAATGGCTCTGGTGAAATAAATTATTATAATGGGACCTTAATGTGGTTTGTTTTTCTTTAATATATATATATATATATATATATATATATATATATATATAATTTCTATTCTAACAGTTTTTTTCTACTCTCGGTTTTCCTGCCTTTGGAATTATCTTTCAACTTTTTACTTTCCTGTCAGTAGCAGGTTTTCACTTTCCTTCAAACTTATTAATCCCCGTTCTGTCTTAGGGGACATATTGTCATACTTGGGTTGAAACGTTCAACACAGAAATACTACCGATGCAGGAAATTACTATTTATCGTTTGTACTCGTGTACAAGCCGACTTCATTGCAGCAACTGAAGTTTTTACGTGAACTTTAAGCCCTTCAGAAATAAATCTATCTGCGCATAGTGCAACCGGTTTTAACTTCTTCAAAAAGATTAACTGTTTATAGTACGACTCCCTTTTCGCGTAAAAACTGATCATATAAACTCGCACTATACTCGAGTATGTATGGTAATTGTTGACAGTTTAAGAGCAAATACCGAAAGTAATCCCCTACCAAATAAACGACAAGAAAGAGTCTTTTCTTATGGACATCCAAATATATAGTAATAAAAGCAGATATATTAAAAGCAATTCACTAAAAAAATAAATAAAATAAATCTATAACAAAAAAGAAAGATAAAAAATATATGACATTAAACGTACGTTTACTTGCTTCCCTGATAACTATAATTTTCAAAAAATTTAAACCTCCATCTTTGATTTTCTTGATTCCCGCTCATCTTTTGCCAATTTCTCAATCCTCCATATACTCTATCTTCTTTTCCATTTTCCCTCCCTGTAAGCCCCTCCATGCTAGTAGCAACCCAGCCTTGCTTGCGGAGGTGGTTGAATAAGTTTGTAATTAAATAAGGAAAGATTATTTTTATTTTTCACGATAAATGTTTATATATCTTTAAACATAACCTCCTTCCGTGAAACTGAACATAATATACTATTGAATATAAATCACATAGATAAAATATTAGATAGTGGTAGTTTATTATTATCATTCAGTTAATTGTTACGCGTCACTGTTGGACGATTCTCTATATCGTAGATTAACTTCCCACATCGAAACTTCACTCCTTGTAACCCCCTTGTGTACTACAGGCATGTCCACCTTGCATTGCTTGGAGTGAAATGATCTCAAAAAATGTGTAATTGCTTTCCTACACATTAATAGCTGAATGTTTGAAGTCATTTAGTAATAAGGACATGATCTTTACGGACACGGCAATAAAAGGTTAGTGAATATCGGAACTTAAATGATACAAGGAATATTTTTATGACTTTCTTTTTCTTTTATCGGTTCAAAAATTGTTATAGGAATATCCGTTTCTTCTGTTACGTGTTAAAACTGCTGTTTCACTTGAAGTCTTGGTAAATATAACGTTTATCGAATTTAACGGAATCTGGAAAAAAAGATTTTGAAAAAAACATTCATAGTTTCTTTGTTACTGAATGTTCTCACTACTTCTGAAATATTCTCATGATCGAAGCAAATGAAAATTCTTCGTTTCTAAATGTGGTGAGCATGGAAAATATGGATGGATCATACATAATAACAATCTTATTGTTTTCTTTACTTTGGCTTACAGAGTTTGCCTTTGCATTGTCATACTGTAAAATATCACCTTTACCAAAACAGGGTACTTTCGACATAATGACTAGGTTATTCGATCAGGTTCCATCTAAAAAAAAAAAAGACATTCTATGGAGTTCTTTCTTGGTACTTGCACTGGTTTATCATTTTTTGGTAGCCAGTCTTTATCGTTTTCTACTGCTATGCAAAACCCATTTTTCATCACCTGTAAAAACGTGGTGAAAAAATGAACGGTTATCATTCCTTGTTTAAAAAAAAATCTGCATATAGTGGAATGTGTTCGACTGTCAAGCAAAAGCTAATGAAGAACTCAATTGCATACCGAATGACAGAAGTGATGATAAAATAATTTTAGGCGCAGTTTCCCACAATTCAGTTATTTCCGCTCTCATTGGCTGACACTAATTCTTAGAGGGTGAATATATAATTTCTTTCCGAACACCCTAATATTTAACTAGATATAAAGGCTCGTAGACAGAGTTATGGCTAGACATGGGATTTTACACCATGTGTTGGTAGTAAGTAAACGAAACACTGTCCTTTCCTTATCAGAATGAGAAAGTTAAGTGCTAATGTCTATTATAAAAAAGTGATAATTTATGCCATGATGGAAAACAGTTGTAACTACTAAACAAGTGAAATGATTCGATGCAACCAATAAATTGGTATAGCGTCTTTGCTTAATTGTTTATTTGTAATTTGCCAAAAAGGTACAGATCAAAAAGTACTGTGACTGTTACCATGGTAACGGAGCTAAAGTACACAGAGTGAAGTCGCTTGGTAAAGATTTACCTTCAACTATGACGCTCAAGGACACTAAGTAATACTGTTCTTGCTCACTTCCATTGTTTATAGAAGTGGTTGTAAGGAAAGTGTGCAGTGTGCAGCCGTCTCACCACACTACAGCTGCTCCATCAGTGAGCATGGATTGCTCTGCATTCTCACTGAGCACAACATTCTCCATGTCTAACAACCACCATATTCCTCAAATTTCGACCTTGCTATTTCCCCCTCCCCAAAATTCAAATCTCACTTGAAAGGAACAAGATTTCAAGACGTCGCGGAAAACCAAGAGAATACGATGAGGCAGATGACCACTGTTCCAAAAAAGGAGTTTCATGAATGCTTCCATCAATGGAAACGACGATGAATAACGTGTGTGGCTTCAGAAGGGAACTAATTCGAAGGAGATTAAATACTGAATTGCTATGTGTTATAGTTTTCTTTTTATAACACCAGTCTTGATAATTTTTTAATCAGACCTCGTATAGATAGATTTTTTTTACATTTTCTGTCAGCTGCAAGTCTCTATTACAGATTATTTGTCACTTACTAATGTACATAACTGCTCTTTTTATCATTTATTTTCAGAAAACCAACTTTAAAATTGTTATACTTATATTTTAGGATTTAAGGGTTCTGGTATTTGCATTCGTTTTTACAATTTATATATATTAATATAGAATTTAGCAATTTTTTGTTTTATTGTTGTATTAATTGGTGTGATGCGATTCAATTAAGCCATTATTGGATAATAGCAAGGTAAAATGAGCTCTCTAATTTTGACAGGCAACAAATATAAGAGAAGAAATCTGTTAATAGCATATCAAGAATAAGATAACGGAATACCACTTCACCCTCTTTCCTAAGAATGCATAATTAATTCACTGATAATACAGAAAAGGAATATTTTGAGAATCATGACAGCCTTAAATAGCAACTTAACCGACGCGAGAGAGAGATAGATAGATATGAACAGCTCGATAGGGAGAGAAAAATATGACAACAATCTCTCTATTCGCTTAACGTGTTCCTCTCCTCCTTTTTCTACAAATACTTTCATGGTAATTGCTCCGCCGAGCTGCTTTCATCATCATCATCATCATCTTGCGGCCTCAGTCGAGATTGAACTCAGTACATCTCTCCAGTATTCCTTATCTGTCATAGCACCTAAAAGATCTTCCTTAGGGATCAATGTGTCTCGTTTTATCCTATCTGGAAAGGTTAACTTGCGTGATCGATTGTCAGATGATGGGTGCCTCCAGAGTACAAATGATGACACAAGTTCATCTGTGGCACGTGCACAATGCCCGGCGAACTGGACACGTCTCTTACAAACTAAAGTTGATACTCTCGGCAAGTCACCATATATCATTTCTAGAGTTGGGTGGTTTCGCCATGAGAGATTAAGCACTCTTCTTAAAAGACGTGTATAACATCCATCTAAACGGCGCTGTTGTTTTGCTGAGAGAGTCCAAGTTTCAGAACCATAGAGTAAGATTGGCTCAATAAGTACGCGGAAAAGTTGGATTTTGAATTGACGAGCAAGATTGGATTTCCAGATCTTATCCATTTTGTTACAAGCAGTCCATGCTATGCCTTTTCTAATGTTTAAGTCTTTCTCAGAGTTCTTGATGTGTGATCCTAGATACTTGTAGTCTTCGACACATTTGAGGATGTTATCTGAGAGTGTTTTGATATCGTGATTGTTGCGAATGTTAATTGGCATACACTCAGTTTTGGTTTCATTTAGGTGTAGACCTGCACAGTTAGCTGCTGATTCAAGAGAAGAAAGGAGTGCTTGGGCACTAATGAGGTTGTCAGACAACAGTGCTGCTTTCACTAGTTCCCAGACTCTATGAATTCAAGCGCCCTACGAGGCTGGCATCCCGCTCTCACCCTTACACTGTAGAAACTTTTAAATGTAGCCGTCTCTTCTACTCAAAGCTTCATACCTTCCCAATTACTATTTCCCTGAGAGCTATAATCTCTAACTATTCAAATGTAATGTCAATCGACATCTCCAGTCACCTTGATCTATCCACTATCCCTCTCCTCATCCCTTCTTCTATCACTCCTATCTGCTCTCGCTCCAAATCTTCTGCAACCCCGTGCATCCTAGTGGCTTCACGCCTTGCTCGGGGTGTAATGCTTAAAAAAAAATCTGCCTGCATCATCCTAATCTCATCCATCTATCTATCTATCTATCTATCTATCTATCTATCTATCTATCTATCTATCTATCTATCACTGTTCCTGAATACATAACTGCATTATATCAGATGTTATAATTCCTACATCAATAATTAAAGCGATTGAAACCTGTGCGTCTTAGCAAGGACCTTGTAAACTAGAGCTACATAATTACAAAAAGAAGAAAAAACAGAACTAAATAACAGAAGCCACATGAGAGGTATGGTTCGCGAAGACATCAGATACAAATCTTACATTTAGAGGAGATGTCAATTCATGTCCAGTTGGGGCAAGTTCATTTTTCATTTCTTTTAGAGAATTAACATTGGACTAAATACAAAAGCTGGGGTTTCATGTGATAACTACTGACTTCAAACTCTCGATTCATAGGTTTTACCCAGTTTTGAGTATTTAGGTTTAAATATTGCCAGACCTATGTACAGACATATCTAATTACCGCAGTTTTTTCTTATAAACTGACCTCAAAATTTTACTATTTCAAGAATAGATCCAAGTAAAGTTGATATTTTTGTATGGAAAATATATTAGAATTGAAATATAATTATGAATCACCACAAGTAAAATATGCAATTTTTTATGTTATGAGCCTTTATGTCTAGTTAAATATTAGGGTGTTCGGAAAGAAATTATATATTCACCCTCTAAGAATTAGTGTCAGCCAATGAGAGCGGAAATAACTGAATTGTGGGAAACTGCGCCTAAAATTATTTTATCATCACTGTAAAAATTGTAAATGATTGCAAAAAAGGCTAATCAATGAATAAGATCTTACAACTTTTGTTAGTCTATAATTATTAAAAACAAAAAAATAAAGGTTTGTATAACACTATAATATTGTTGGGCTCAAATGTTGAGACAATATATTTAAATTGACATTGTTTATTGAAAATCACACTAAAGCCACTGCACTGTATAACATAATATATTAAAATATATTCGGTTGGTGCAAAAATAATGACGTAATAATGTCGTTTTTTGACGTGATTTTTAACGTCAAAAAAAGACATTATTACGTCATTATTTTTGCACCAACCTAATATCTAAATTGTCCAGTAAGTAAATGAAGGTCTTCTTCGATGGTACAATTATTTAGTAATAATGTTGATTTATTCTCTAGATCATGTTGAAGATATACATTTGTTATGGAATTTATTATTCCTTTTCATTTCAAACTAATTGGATCTACATTGCTGTTCGATAAAAGTGACTCACCTGATTTTTTTTACTAAAAATATTTTCTGTCTATTGTTTTTGGGGTCAAAATAATTTTTAATCATACTAATATAAAGACACCTTCCCGATCATCTAGGAGAAAAGGTTTATTCACCTTAAGGTGTTCTATTGATAATTATAAATTTGGATATAAATGAGATTCAGGAAAAAAAAACTGTGAAAAAAAGTGACTCGGATATCGCATTCTAATGATTAAACTGGTAAATTTAAAGAGATTTTGACAAAATATTGAAAACTATTTTACAATACACTCAGAATAATATTCTAGAGAATTCTAGAGCTGCTTAAATTAAATCTAGAGTATTCCAGAATATTCCAGAAAGTTTCGTACAGTATAAAAACAGCTTGAAATAGCCACTCAAGTCACTAACCAGATGAAAGGGTACAAACACGCATCAGAACCACTTAAGGCATCTATTATTGCCCTCTCAAAAGCAGGCAAGTCTACGAGAGAAATTGCAGAAATTGCTATAACCTCGCAATCAACTGTCTCTCTAATGCTTAGGGCACGTAATGATGCCACTCCTGCTCCAAGGAAGGAAGGAAACAAGGGGACAAAAGAAAACGATTGATTAGAGAACTGTCAGGAAAATCAAGAAAGATGTTGAGAAGAATAGGACTATAACTAGCCAAGAAATTGCAACCAATCTAAGCGAAGAGAAAGGTGTTAGTCTTGCCTCTTCAACAGTCCATCGGTGGCTCTTAGAACAAGGCTACAAATCTTGTACACGAAGGTTTAAGCCGCTAATAAGCAAAGCCAACAAAGCCAAGAGACTTGAATGGGCTCACTATTACAAAAAATTCACCGTAGAAGACTGGATGAATGTTCTCTTCTCCGATGAAACGAAAGTTGAGCTAAATTCAAAGGATAAGGTGAGGCACTTTTATCGGACAGCACTGTATTTCAATAATAAATTTTATAAGTCAGTACAATTTATCATATAATTCGGGTAGATAGGCACCTCTGGTCTATAAATACATTAACATGATGACTAAAGTTAGCCATCCTACTTGATTTAGCTACACAGTATTCCAGGAAGAGCAATTTCTGGTTTCTACTTAAATCTTCCATTGCCCCTGCAGTACGACGGAAGTTATCTAGAGAGCTATTGTTGGTTCTAAATTCTTAGTGTTTTCCTAAAGGACGAGTACAATAGTAAGGCTTCTTGTAGTTTCATCAATGTACTTAAAAACAGCTATAAACAGAAGTTCATTTTGATGAAATGAACAGGCAACGGTATGAAAAGATTTCTTTTCTCCAGAGCTGTAAGAAGCCCTGCATCAAAACCTCTGTTTCTACCGGTATTGTCTACCAAAACTGACTTTTACGGAATTTACGATGTTGAATTCTTGTAAAACAGCAGCAACATGTTATGCTAGAATAATACCAGTTGAACCTTATAAAATTATGTAAAGTAAACAAAAAGTTTAATTACTTTTTCAAATAATTAAGTCTGTTTTATAAAAAATATAAAGAACCCATTAATTTTACACTCGGTGACTAATGAAATGTTTATAACGGCGAAAACTTTGATAATCCCCACCGAAAAAAGGTTCCAGTTCAATATTGATAAACGACATATATTTTTATTTTACTATTGTACTACAAAAAATAGGAATTGATTTTCATCTCTGGCCACAACATAAGTACATATTGTATATAATTTCCGTTTTGCTTTTATAAATGAATATTTGTATATTATTCCTAATTCTGATTTGTTTTTCATCAATTTATTGAGAAGGAGAAAATGTCGCAGTTGTAAAACATTTTATTGGGTGAAATTTACACATTTTTCCATAAAAGTAAGGAGCATTTGACAGGCGTAAATCTTTTACTGATAACAGAAATGAGATTCCAGCGCTCCAACGCTCTAATTAAACTTAATCTTTAAACTTGTTTCTTCAAAAAATTGTAAAGATTTTTTTTTAAATATTTTGTGTCGTTAGTTATTATGTCAAACCCCGACTTTCAAATAGAGTGCAATACCACGGTTCCAAAACAGACCTGCACTAATGTCTAGAAGCATCGGGGATAATTGTGTTTCGAAGCACTTAAACAAAGTCAACCATTTTCACAATCATTCTTCCCCTTCATTTGGCCTCCAAGCTCTCGTGATTAAAACCCTGTAGGCGATTACGTTTAGGATGTCGCTGAGAGGTAAGCCAAGAATTACACACACAAGACCAAGCACTCACCGAAGTCTACTGTTGAGAACGTTATTTGCAACAACAATAAAGAACAGCTGGCAAAGGCAAACATGAAGAAACGTACCCGCAGTAAGACGTCAGAAAGGACCATTTCTCTATTTTAACTATTAGGTTGGTGCAAAAATAATGACGTAATAATGTCGTTTTTTTACTTTTAAAAATACGTCAAAAAACGACATTATTGCGTCATTATTTTTGCACCAACCTAATAACTTCTCCCTTCGGTAAAGTTTATTTTTTTTAAAAAGCAGTGATCAAAATTGGAATAAAATATAAATATATTATGAAAGTGAAATTATACATTTGTTTTGTTATTGAAAATTTACAACAAAAATATTAAATACTATTCATAGATTAGATTGTTTATTTAAAAGAATAATTTTATATTTACTGCATTGTCAAAACTATTACAATTAGAACTAATGCAATGCAATATTTCTCATTTACCAATTTATGAAGAAATAAAAGTGAAAATTATTTTTTATTCATAAATTTATAAACATTTAATAAAGTATTAAAATATGTTAACCAACTATAAGGAAATCTTTATTATGTACTGTTATAAATAATCAAGATTGATCTCTCCTTGTTTTGTAACTCTCCACTTTGAGAGAGCTATTTCTATTTACTGGGACTATAAAAGGACAGTATGCGCGAACCTTGTGTTTTCAGTTGAATAAAGCTTTCTTAAAGCCTACACCTGGGTACTTTTGTCAGATATAAATGTACAAAAGAAAATCATGGAGAATAGCAGTTTAAAAACAGTAAAATCGAACTTGCTAACCGATACGCTCCTCTGTGGCTTAATCGTTAAAGCACGTCAGGCTATACGACGGTTCCGTATAGGATACAAGTTCGATTTCTGTCGGAGAACGCATATTTTCTATGAAAATCTTTCAGACATTAAGGCCGGTAAATGTCGTTACTTCTGTTTATTATAAACAGAGCATTTACTTAAATATGTGTATCTATAAAAAGAACGTATAAACATAAAAATGTCTTCAAATAATTGTCGGAATTTGTCCATTTCATAATGTGTAGCGTCTTTTGTCTACATTTGGATACCCATCGAGCAGATATGAATGTACAAGAGAAAATCATGGAGAATTGTAGTTTAAAAACAGTAAAACCGACCTTGCTAACCTAAACACTCCTCTGTGGCTAAATATGTACCATTTTATAAAGTTTGAATCAATTGGTAGTTAGCCGATATTTTTTCAACCTTGCCATCAATAATATAATAAATAAATACTGTAAATAAACAATCTGATCAAAAAGTAGTGTTCATTATTTTTGTTGCCAATTCTCAAGAAGAAATAATATGCATTACTTCACGTTCATATGTTTAGGTTTTAATACAATTCTAAACATTTCTTTTGAAAACAATAAACACTGCCAATTTTTGGCAGTTAAAAAAGTCGGTGTCATAGAAAAAACCGTCCTTTTGGGATTCCGTCTTATTGCGGCACGTTCCTCCATAATTGCCGAACACATAATCAACACATATAATCATCCATCAGCATGGCTAATGTTAAAATACAGAAGAGGGACTAGTACCTGTTCAGGCTAACGTTCTCATATGTCATGAAATGGAAAGACTATATTGAATCCATTGCTAGGTCAGTTGCTACAATAGTTGATTGACTGTGTCGTGCTAGACAATTCTTCTCTCCACAATCTATCGCAAATATCTATGTCAAACATTTGCCCATGCTTAGAATATTACTGCCACATAAGGTCCAGTAATCCTGTTATATATCTAGAGCTCCTTGATGAAATCCAAATTAGAATCAGCAATATTATTGGTCGGAAAGTGACTAAAATCGTGACGCCATCAACTGGCGTCACGATTTTAGTCACTTTCCGACCATTAGTAATTGTTCGGATGAGCTCTTCGCTATGGTACCTAAACTTTTTTTAAAAATTTAAGCCCATTACTAGATTGACGACGAGGTCTCATCAGTTTACAGTGAGTTGGCCAGATATAACCATTAGTTTTATGCTAACAGATTCTTTCCTCGCACTCCTGGGTTGAGGGACTCACTTCACTCTCCATGCGTTCCAGCCAACTTTAATCTTTAAAAATTTAAATGCAATTTCAATCGCTATCTACTGTCTTCCTGATTGCGCTTCATTTGTTATCGCTCCTTAGTAATGTTTCTATTTCTAATTCTTCCATACCCAGTAACGCCTTGTGTTTTAGTATCTTTGCTGGCTTGCTTCGGGCGAACTTGGTTTTAAAAAATTGTTTGCTTAATAATTTTACATTATTTACATTGCCCTCATCACAACGCCATATTTATCACAACGTGTCCTTGAGATGGATCAAGGCGTTGGTTAGATCCAGTGACAGGACCCAAAGAGTCTGAGTTCAATACCCGGTTAAGGCAGTGGAGAGCTTTCAGAGGGAAATTAACAGGAGATAACTGATAATTGACATCCATCAAACATGGCACGTGGAACTGGAACAGTCTACCCCCGTGAGCGAAATAAAGGGTTCAGTTCGATATTCCAATCACCTGAAGAAGACCGGAGCGTACAACGGCCGAAACGTTGTGATAAATATGGCGACAAAGATGAGGACAATAGTCCGAATAATGTAGATAATGTACATAATACCTCATCTCAGAAATATAGACAGACTCTTAATAATTTTAATTAGATAATATTGACTTGCATAGCATATTCATTTTTAACTGTTTTTCTAATTGTGGCACTGTCCACACACACACACACACTCGCGCATATATATATATATATATATATATATATATATATATATATATATAGTGAAAGAAAGAGAGAAAGATTTAGAGTTTAATATTTCTTAAAATGATAGATGATTACTGAGAATAATATATTTTAGACACACATGCATGAAATACATGCATTAGGAGAGAAAAAAAGATAATCTATTATCTGTAGTTTAATTCTGTGACATCATCGCACTCAGGCAACCTGTAATGACTGATGAAGTTTCTTTGCAGCTGTCAAGGCACATGCTTTAATCATCGTTATTGAATTCTCCTGCCTAGACAGTAGGCAATCATAATTACTCATCGACTTATTCCATGCTCTCAGAAACTGCTTCAATATTTATAACAAATGAAAAAGAAAACAATCTTTCTTTTTCGTTTATGTGCCATGTCCCTTCAGGACGTATGCAATCATGATCCTCCACATCTTCCTGTCCCATGTAGCTCTTAATCTTTTGTCATTTTGTTATTCCACCCACACTCTGTTCTACCATCATTATACTGAAAATCATCAAGTATGCTTCGTGCTGTTTTCCTCTCTCTCTCTCTCTCTCTCTCTCTCTCTCTCTCAATCTATCCTGTGTATATCAGATTTTCCAAGCCCTCCTTCCTTATTATCTGCCCGAGAAATTTCAACTGCCTCTTCCTGGTGTTAAGTATAAGTTTCCTTTTTGTTTTAGTTTTCTCCAAAATCTCGTCGTTGTTCACATATTCGGTCCATGGAATCCTCAGCATCTTTCTGTAAAAACACATTTCTCTTGCTTCAAATCTCTTTGTCATTTTTTAGGAGATTGTCCAGTATTCGCTGCTATACAGGAGGACAGATATCACGTACCAATTCTGTACTCTTTCTTTGTTTCTAACGAAATTTTTCTGTCTCTTAATACCCTGCTTAGCTTTTGGATTGCATCTTTTGTCATTCTAATACTTCTTTGAATCTCGCTCTGTTAGAACACTTCCCAGATATTTAAATTGTTGTACTTGTTTAAATTAATATCCCCGATTTATAATTTTCATTTTAGCCTCAGCCTTTTGCTGATTACCATGTATTCTGTCTTCTTGTAGTTTATATTTAGTCCTTTCTTCTCTCTTTCCTTCGCTACCTTCTGTAGGAGTTTTCTAGTTTCCGTCTCGTGTCTGCTATTATCACTGTGTCATCTGCATATCTTATTATGTTAAGATTGTGGTCGCCAGCAATGAATCCTTGTCGGATTTCAATTTCTCTCAGAATTACTTCGTTGTTTAGGTTGAATAAATCCTGTAAGAAAACAATATCCTTGTCTTACACCACTTTCTATTTCGTATATCTGCTGAACTCATTTTACGTCTGTATGCAGGCAGTTTGCAGCCAGTATAGATTCTTGACTAATCTAATATCCTTCCCGAATATGTCAAGGTTGCCGAGCGGGATTAACAGAACTTTGTAGACTATTTTGTCGAGCGACTTTGCATAATCTATAAAACACCGGTTTCACGCCCTTATGCATTTGTAACGCTCTTTTTGTTTACATTCTTGACATAAAAATCGCCCCCCTTGTTGTCATATTTCCGGCCTGATTCTGCTGCGTGTTCTATTCTTCAGGGGATGAGTTTTATTATGAGGCTTATTAGGCTGATTGTTCTATGGACTTCAGATTCGCTTGATGAATTATAAAACTAAAACGGTGTTATTATGAAGGGTAGATATATGCGGATAGCATAACTATTTCCGTTACGGAAAGTGGAATCGGCGTGTCGAGTTCAAATTATGAGAGTCTGTTTCGTTCATATCGCACTACTATCCTAGAAAAAGGCAGCAATTCAACTTTCGCAAGAAATATGATAATTAATAAGGCAGTCTGAGTTCTCTAGCTTTAAATGGCAGGGAATCTAGGAGGAACACTACTCTAAATTCAAATGTCTGTCAATATTTGTGTAGACTGGTTTTTTGTTCGACTTGGTACGGCAACTAGTCTAGCAGAAAAAAATTTAATTCAAAATAAGTCAGAAAAGAGATCGACTATCTTCCCCGGACACATTCCCTGCTGAAATTCATGTGGTACCCCTACGACACTAACTAGTTTCACGCTTCATGATATGGACGAAGTGATTAATGTCAATTGTTTACAGCCGTGAATGATCCACAATTTCTTCACAGATGAAGAGGCGACTTTTGAGAACGAGCATGTTATTCTACATAAGAATACTGAGAATATCATGGACAGACCAACGAACCATTTTAAAAGAAAATGGAAACATAAAGCTTCCTTATACTTAGAATCAGACAGAGATACAATTCTGGGATACATAATAGAAAATGATTTTGGAAAAAGTGATACTCACAGGACACACTAAAGGCAAGTGTAGCAGAGGAAATCAGCTTGTCACCTACCAAATTAGCTTCTGTAAATAAATATCAAAACAGGGAATAGAAATAATAATAATAATAATACATCATTACTAAGATCTACAAAGAACAGAAAGTAGGGGATATCCATGTATTGAAGTAACAGGGCATAAAGAGCGAAATAAAATATTCATAATACTGTTCTAAAAGATAATGTCACTGTTACAAGCATTGAAATAAATATGACAGAATATTTAAAAGGTGTGTTAGACAGGGAATACGAAACTGACAAATCCAGAAAGCCTATGCTCTAAAGAGCCTTGGTCTTTCATTAAATATATTGAACAAAAAATACAATTGGAGCACAAAATCGTTCTTGATTTGATAAAGAAAGTATTAAATAATATTCAAATGTTTGGATATTTGGTTAGATTTTGGGAAGTCATAGAAGTCGAGAATTTTTCAGCAACCTCTCGTCACAAAGATAGTTGAATAAAGCGGGTGATTGAATATTTTGTTAAATCATTGTCTCATTACCTGTCACGTATTAGCAGCAAAAGTAGTTACTCTTATTTTCAACGTTGACATACGCCAATCAGTTATGATAAAAGAGATGCTATATTTGATTTAATACTTCGGGCTATTTTGTGCCAATTATTCACCCACCCTCCTTTGATATTCAATCGACTGTCCAGATCAAAACTCGTATCATCAGTCATACCCGACAAACGAGAAAACTAAATTATACAGAACAGCGTTCGAATGCGAAATATAAATAACAACTGATAGAAGAATTGAAATGCGGCCATAGCTATCCTCAGATTCCTTCTCAGCATTATCGGAATTGACATAATTTCTTGGAGTTGTTTTCAGTTACTTCAGTCATTTATGTCCCATAAGCGATCATGTATCTTTCGATATATGACTGACGAGCCAGATTTTTCTCGAAGTAGGTTGCCACTTCGTTCTGCGGTAGACCAGTTGCCATCCAAGTCTATAGAACCCGGTCTATCCTGCTATTTACACATAGCTGTAGGGGAAGTATAAGAACGTAAGTGAATGTAATGGATTCAACTGGAATTCGAACTCACCTCTCCGATTCTTCAATCCGAGCAGCTGTCCATTACTCCCCCGTCGGTTACTTCACGGTTTGGAATTCAGAGTAGCTATTTTTCAAAACTGCTTCCCAAGGCTATAGAGCTCAGTTTACTATATTACTTATCTCATAGTAGATAACAGATCGATTCATTCCTTTCTTTAGATTATTAGCACAAAAGTGAACGCAAGTCTGTTCGTTTTATGTTCGCACTAACGCCCTTGGAAAAGGCATGAATCACTTTTTTTTTCTTTTTTTTTTTACTTCAAGAGATGGATTAAATATCAGAATATTCCGATTCCACTGTCCGTAGCGGAAATAGTTATGCTATCCTTGCTAGTAGTCAGTCTAGTAGAAGGGCGACAAATTAAAAAAAAAAAAAACAAATAAAAAAAAAAACAGGAAGAAACAACTTCCCTACTTTTCCCAAGAAATCGTGGAAATCCACAGATAATAACGCAACAGAATCTTTCGAAAGTCATTAATGCAACATCATGAAGGGACGTATTCCGTTTTAAATTTGAAATAATTTAATTAACAGGCGAAATTAGAAAAGATATTGAACAAAAATTAGAAATATTTTTCTCTACTATTTATTTTAGACTAGCAGCATGGCCCGGCGTTGTCCGTGCTTGATTCAAAAATCGTACGACTCATACAGCAATCGCTATCACTTGACTTAAAATATTTTTGCCCTTCCTTGCCTTTAAAGGGGTGCCCTTTGCCGAGCTGATGTTGCTACATGCCTTACTTTTTGCCTATCTCACACTGCGAATTTTTTCTAAGCTCTATACTAAACATTAAATCTGTTACGAAAAAAGAACTAAACAAAATGAACACAAAACGATCAGCTTTAAAAAAGGACCCGTAAACCGAATGAAAAAAGAATGTTAACAACAAATACTTTTTCACATCCAACCCAGTTCTGCGTAATCAGAATGAACGCTGAGTTTAAGCAAGCTAATTGGAGTAAACTGCCCTGTAGATTTAAATTTTTCCCACTTGTGACGAATGCAGCTATCGATTTTTTTTTTTTTGCATGCTAGTTAATATTCATGTCAGTCAGCTGTTGGCTCTCACGATGGCCAATAGAATCTTCCTGCCTATTCGTGGCAGCCAGCTATTGGCTCTCACTCTGGCCAGTACAAAATGGCAGCAAACTACATGAAAACTGCCGTAGAAGCATGAAAAAATCGATTATTTCCACTATCGATGGGAGTTGGGAAATGCAAATCGGGTCTTGGCATTCTCGTTAACTTGAAGCATGTAAATTTTGGTGCAAATCTGTCGAAAATTGCGGCCGTGCATTCGTTACGCACACATACACATCCTGCCTTTTATAGATAGAGATACATATATGTAAGAACGGTTTATTAAGTTCCTTAATCTCATACTTAAATAAATATGAGTAAAAATAATTGTTGCAATGCAAGCAAGTCAGTTGAGATAAGATGGAAACCCCTAACCGATTACTTTCCCAACAACTACGGTGTAATAGGAATAGAGGATAACGAAACGGGAGGATAAGAAAAAAATAACACTGCTTCGGAAAACACAACTTGAGGAACAAAATGCCCACGGGACCGACATCACAAGACACCATGTCTTGCTAACTACCGACTGCTATTTTCCCCCAGACTTTATTGACAGGGGGAATCTTACAAAGACACGGACCTTGGCCATTTGCAGAGAGGCCTGTATCTTGCTGCACGTACCAAACTGACCCGTTCCTAACGGGGAAAACACGGATGTAACTAGTATTAACAAATATCTCCGCATGTGATGCGAGCCCTCTTTTGCATGATGAGATCTTGTAAACAAGGAAGAGGCTTATACTTAGCATCAAGAAGAGGCAGCTGAAGTTTCTGGGACACATAATGAGGAAGGAAGGCCTGGACAATCTGATACTGATGGGTCGAATAGAGGGAAAGAGAGACAAAGGAAAACAACGCCTGACATAACTGGCGGGCTTAAGTAAGTGGATGACGGAACGTGGTCTGGGGGAGGAAGCAGAGGGAAGGAACTTGCTGAGAGTTGCAAAGGATAGAGGGAGGTGGAGAGCCATGATCGCCTACGTCCTGAAAGGACATGGTACATAAAAAGAAATACCTGACGCTAGTTCGCCACAATGATGTTTCTTTCTTTGTAAATCTCACATTTTTAACAATGTAATTTTATTGCAGAATGGGCGCTCACATGTCACAACTATATTCAGATTTCTTTTTGTCATTGTCGTGTGACTTGATAGGTTTTCCTCTTCCTTAAAGGAGCAGAGTATCCTGGATGAGTTGGAAAGAACTTGTTACAATGACTTTTCCAGGTCCAAGTCTTAATATTTATCGTATGGCTGGGGTAGAAGGTATGGATATATTAGGTTGGTGCAAAAAATAATGTCGTTTTCTCACATATGTTAATATGTGAGAAAACGACATTATTATCTTTCCAAATAGCATGTGCGTCTAAGGGAATGTAGCAAACTCGACTAATATATTGTCTCCTTTTTTTTCTAATTGACCACCTCATACTATTATGTAATCGATCCTGACCTGGTATCTTGACTTAAGTCCCTTTCTCACCGACGTGGCACGGCTTGCCACTGTCTTTTCGACAAATATTTTAATGGCAACTGTTCTGAGGGGCTTCCTTACCTGGTGCCTTAACTACATGAATTTAAGCGTGTTATTAGATTGGCATCAAGGTTCTACCTGTATACTGTTGAAATAGCTAAAGTCAACCACAACTTCTAGTCCAACAGTTTATTTTCTCGAACGATTCTCCTCTGGAAATCCCGCCTGTTTACTTACTTCCCTGATAACTTCATTCTTCAAAAATTGAAATACGTCAATCGCCATGTTCTGTCGTCTTGAATCCCGTTCAACTTCTGTTCTTTCTTCAGTCGTCTCCACTCAGTCTTCTCTTTCACTTTCACTCACTGTAACCCTTTGCGTACTCCTGGCATTCCCGACTTGCTGGGGGCGAAATGATTTTTAAAAAGAGTAAATAAAATGAGTGTGTGCGTGAATATATTTTTTTGTTAGCGCACGATAAGGTAGATGAATAAGTTCGGAAGTTAGTGATAAAAGAAATTATTTATTTTTCACAGTAAACACATCTCCTTCCGTGTAATTGAATTTAATTCACTATTGAATATAAATCTCACAGATTAAATATTAGATAGTGTAAGATTATTATTATCATTCAGCTAATTGTTGCACGTCACTGTTGTACGTTCCTATTATTTATCATAAACTTCCCACATCGAAACTTTCATTCCCTGTAACCCCCTTGTGTACTAGTGGCATCTCCATCTTGCTTGAGGTGATGCAAAAAAAAAAAAAAAGGAAGTATAATTGCTTTCCTACACATTAATAGCTGAATATGTGAAGTCACCTAGTAGTTAGAACATGATCCTTACGCTCTTCACAATAAAAGCTTAGTAAATATCGAAACTTAAATGATACAAGGAAGAAAAAACTATCAAAAACATCTTATTTAATTTTCTTTTTTTTTTATCGGTTTTAAAAAAAATATTAAAAGGAATATCCATTTCTTCTTTTGAAAATTTTATTATCTGTCTACATTTCTGAGATGAGGTATTGCAATTATTTACATTATTTACATTGTTCGGACTGTTGTCCTCATCTTCATTGCCACGGGTAGACGAAATAAAATACTATTAAAAAACAAACGGAGACATTTACCCAATATGGCCATCTACTAAATATATCGTTTAATGTATAAAAATATGTCGGATTAATAAATATTATTGCGATATCCCTTAGAAATATAGTGTTTTATAGAATCAGTCTCACACACACGCACACACACACACACGTAAGCAAGCAATTAGAGATCTAGACACACACACATACGCATATACATAGATTTACATATACACTTACGCATACATATTCTCGCTAGATTTTGATCCTCACTAGTTGCACCATATTTGCGGCCTTGTCCCACATCTAAGCTACCAAGATATATATGAACACATGCGCGCACACACACACACATATATATATATATATGTACATATATATAAATATATATATATTATATATATAGAGAGAGAGACACGAACACACTCATATATATATATATATATATATATATATATATATATATATATATATATATATATATATATATATATATATATCAAAAGTGTGCAAATCTAAAAGGTTTAAATATGTCAAAGTAGGTATCATTATACTTTCAGTTAACAAATATTAGGTTGGAGCAAAAATAATGACGTAATAATGTCGTTTTTGACGTTAAAAAATACGTTAAAAAACGACATTATTACGTCATTATTTTTGCACCAACCTAATAAAACTTATCTTAATTCACACAAATATTTTCATTAAAAATAAACTCTTTGCAGTAACTTAACAGACGTATTTTAGAAACGTTCATAAATATTAAATAATTAACTTGTCATTTGCTGATATTAAGTAAAATCATTTTGGCAAGTGTTAAAAATCTCCTCATTTTTTAAAAATTTTAATGCTTAAAGTTTAGAATCAAATACATTATTTCCCATAAATTCCTAAGCTGGATTCATGTTAATTCGATTAGCGGTATTTTTTGATGACGTTAAGTGCGTTTCCCGTTTCTAATATTTTTTACGGTAGTTCCTATGAGAAACGTCGTAATAATTTAAACAAACTAGTTCGCTCATCAATGTAATTGTTTGTCCATACTAAATTTATTAAATTTTTTATTTAATTCAAACACCAACTGAGTTATATAATAAATTCACGGCGCCTCACATTTTATACGTGGTAACACCAAAATGCGTGCATCTTTTTCCAGATAAAAGCAAAATTAAAAAAAGATAAATAAATAAATAAATAACAATATTTCTTGTTTTAAATTTTTACCCAAAATCCGGGAAATATCGTGGAGTCAGTTATACACTCCTTTCGATATATCTTGAACAATTTTTACATTGATTGGTGGTTGACAAATACTATTTATAGATTTATCAAATAAAATCCTGAAATAAAATTATGCAATACGAATTTAAAACATCTTGAAAATTTATCATGAAACCTTACAAAATTAATTCAACAAAATCTTTTAAAATATTTTAGGTTAGTTTCAGAAAATCTGCTCTGAATCGTAAAATAGAAAAAAAAAACAATAAAACTAATACAGTATTTTATTAGGAAAGCTCTTATTTCATGAATAAAATACATTGTCGCGCGAAAAAAAAATTATGGACACTATAGTCTTAGGAAAACATTTTATGGACACTATTGTCTTAAGAAAACATTTTATGGACACTATTATCTTAGAAAAAACTCTCTATAGACACTATTGTCATAGAAAAAATATGGGCACTATTTTCTTAGGAAAACATTTTTATGGAAACTAATTTCTTAAGAAAAACTCTTAATGGACAAAATTATCTTAGAAAAAAACTCTCTATAGACACTATTGTCATAGAAAAAATTATGGACACTATTGTCTTAGGAAAACATTATATGGACACTATTGTCTTAGGAAAACATTTTATGGACACTATTATCTTAGAAAAAACTCTCTATAGACACTATTGTCATAGAAAGAAATTATGGACCTTATTGTCTTAAGAAAAAGAATTTATGGGCACTATTTTCTTAGGAAAACATTTTTATGGAAACTATTTTCTTAAGAAAAACTCTTTATGGACACTATTGTCTTAGGAAAAAACTATGGACCATATCGTCTTAGGAAAACATTTTATGGACACTATTGTCTTAGGAAAATATTTTTTATGGATACTATTGTCTTAGGAAAAAAATTTTCGATAAATTTTTGCAAGAACAGTTTTCATTTTTTTAAAAAATGAATTAGACTAATGAATACACTTTTGAAATTTGTATTAATTTGTAGGGGTCAAGTGATAGCGTTATTAAATAAAAAACTGTATTTATTAATCACTTCGGCGAACACCACGTATTTAATGTTATATATTTTTATATTTAAATATCTAATTTAAACTATTGTAATTATAACTAAAATAAAATCAAGATTTTTCATTTTTAAATGTTTTCAACATTTAAACCCTTTCTTTGGAGTACTTATTAAAAGACGCATTTAAATTTAATTTTCTCCTAAAACTCTGTTGCTATTTGAATGATATCGCTGAAAATAATGTATAAAAAATCAAATAATTTTATGTATTTCAGTAGGGTTTTAAAATATTTTTATAATATTCTTACAGTCAATACATCGTCCATTTTAATCGAAAAATGATCACAGAAAATTTATGTCGGTGTAAAAATCTCTTAAAGCTCAAATATCTGTCCGCGATATTTTTTAAAAGAAAATTATTAAAATTAAGGATTATTTAGCATATTTTAGAAAAATATTACTTGCTTTACGTTTAAAATATAGCTTGCTTCACGTATAAACTATATAGTAACATGTATAAACACATCTAGTACATTCTGTCAAATTGTTTAAACAAGAAGTGTGATAATCGATTTTTCAGTAGACATAAATTTGAATTTCTGAGTTGGCCTGATAATATTGTCACATACGTGTCCACTTTTTAGAACCAGGAAACGAAAGTGATTTTTAAAATGTCACCATTAATTACAAAGCTGACAAATTTCTTTACATTTTAAAGTGGTTGTCCAAAATTTAGATTTAAAAAAAAAAAACGTTCCAACTTAGTCATAAATCTTGAATACAAGCTTGTATGAGAATGTTGCTTTTGGTTTGAAATCTTTACATGATTGATAGCCAAAACACCGATAATAGATATCGATCGAAAGGAAGACAAAAAAAAAGGAAAGGACATTAGGGTTGGGGATGGCGGAGGAAACGATGAATAACTAACAAAAAATACTGACACCGTTCGAGTTGTTGACTTCGAGAAATATTTTGCCTATCGTACAAGCACATAGCTAAGAACATGTAAGCTATAAAATCTGTATCTAGTGACTTCTGCCGATATGTATTTACAGCGTAACCCGGATATAAGAGACCCGGATATAAGAGAAACCCGGATATAAGAGAGATTTTCTCTGGTCCCAAATTAGAGCCATACTTACCTAAACAAAATAGACCAAACACGGATATAAGAGAAACCCGGATATAAGAGACTTCTTCTCCGGTCCCGACAACTCTCTTATATCTGGGTTACACTGTATGTTTGCATTACTTGAAATATTCAAAGATGTTTGAACTACAATGACCTCCAGACTGACAATTAAGCAAAATTCGTTAATCTATTTATTAGGTTGGTGCAAAAATAATATCGTTTTTGACGTTAAAAAATACGTCAAAAAACGATATTATTTTTGCACCAACCTAATAATAAATATGTTATTTATTTGATCGATCGCATATATAGCCTCTTCACTCCTACAAACCAACTCTCTCGCACAAAATACTTTTAAAACAGGTAAACATTTATTTTGAAACATATTTCTGTTAAGTAATCAAGCTGCAAATTCGAAAACTAACTTGGATGCAAGAATTACATTTATAAAGAGTTGTCCTTATGCTAGACTGGTTGTCAACCACGACTAAGAGTACACAGTACTTTTCTGTTGAACCCCAGAACTGTCCGTAGAAGAAATCAATTCATACCCTTCCCAAGCGTATTTGTACAAATGTGAATGCAAAAAAACTCAACTGGAATTCAAACTCTGCTTGTGGGCATCTTGTTTTGAGTCCCAAACCATTACCGCACCTGAACATTTTCCTCTCAATATAAACTTATTGATAGCTTACTAATTTTTTACAAAATGAAGTAATTTTCTTTATTTGTGTAGTATTAATTTTAATAGATTCTTTATCTTGAAATGTGTCAACGTATCTATATTTTTTTTTAATTAATTCTTACATCTAAGTTAGTTTTCGAATTTGCAATTTGATTGTCTAACAAAAATATATTTCACTTAGGACAGATTTTCTTTTTTTATATCATGGTTCACCCTAGGGACAAAACGAAGTAGAGGGTTACATTAAAAGTCAGTTTATGCAGATAGGGAAGGAACATAATGGTTAATCTTAGACTTGAACAGTTTAAGATTGTAGCGATCGGGGAAACGTACTCCTAGGTGATAGTTCCAAACAGAAGTAGTTCGCAGGAAGGTGTTCGAATGGAACTTTCTGATAATTAAATAAATTTATTTGCAACCCATATATATATATATATATATATATATATATATATGAAACATTTATATAATATAATACAGAAGTGGACTCTGAGGTCAGTACCTAGCGACGATAGTCTGTTTCATGCTTGAACATATTCGTCAGACAATGTGTCTGAAGATGGCATTGAAGCATCAAAAAGACTGATGATAGATGCTGACCTCAGTGTCTACTTTCATATATATTTACATACGCTGTATCACTGATACTGACCACTGTTGCCCATAAATATAACATACCTTAAAACTATATTTTTAACTATTCTATATATATATATATATATATATATATATATATATACATAAATTGATTCGAAAAATATTAGCACTTCAATGGAAGTACTGAGATTGCAATTTAAACTGATATTATGATATCTAGCAGTCTTCACCATTTTACCATTTATGCCAAGATATTCGAATCTTCTATCATAATATCCATTCTACTTTTCAAATAAAGATCCTCACAGAGAAGAGTTAACACATTTTTAATTATTTCTGGAACATTCGACAACTATGCGGATAGGAATGGTGAACAGGTAGAGGCTGCTTATAATCATCTTTTCAGTTTTACTTTTTTGATAAAGATAGATTTATAGGAGTGTTAACATGGAACAATGTGGTGTGGACGTCACGCCACACCACAGATTTTCATCAGTGACAATGTCAATGCAAATTGGGCGGAGAATCTGCCCCAAATATGTTTTGGCCTAGCACAACATTCCCGACACCCATCATATTCTACAGACTCGACACTTGAAACGTTTTCCTCTTTCTAAACATCATATCACACTTGTAAAGAACAAGATTTCAAGACGACAAGAAAACCCAAGAGAATGCGATTAATCAGCTTCTCGCTCTCCCCCAAAAAGGAGTTTCTATAAATGCTTCCACCAATGGAAACGATGCTGGTGTGTGAATATCCCAGTTTAAGTTACTTCTCTTTAGTAACTCAACTTTCCAAGTTTTAGTTCATCTCTAACGTGGCCAGATATTGAAGTCACAACTCTTTGGGTCAAGTCACTTTTGGATTATTTTAAGTTGTGAGTTCAGTACTTGGCCACATCAGAGGTGAACAAAAACTTGACGAGTTGAGTTAGTAAAGTGAATTTAATAAAACTGACATATTCAGAAAAAAGCATGGCTCGTAAAACTAGAACAATCTACAACGGTGGGCTAAATAAAGGTTTCTATTCGAAATTCCAACGTATTTCATCTGAAGAAGATTGGAGCATACAGAGGCCGAAACGTCGTGAATATGACAATAAAGATCAGGACAACAGTCCGAACAATGTAAATAGTTACAATACCTCATCTCAGAAATATAGACAGAAGATTGTTTTGTTTGTTTTAAATAAAGCAAGGACTGGTAAGTTCAAGCCGCATAAGTTCAACAGCTAGTTGTGCAAATATTGTATTTCATCTCTGGGTAAGTTAAGATAAACGCATCATCGGAGTATGAACCAAAAGCAATTGGAATGCCGACCAATTGATGTAATCCTGTACCTACTGCATAATTAGAACTATCTGTCACAAGTTGATAGTTATTAGCCTTCCAATTCGGGTAGGCAAGATAAAGTCTTTTTTAAGTTCCAAAAGATTTGTTTCAGTACCCCAGGTGAGCTGCGCCTGCTTGGACGCTAGAAACCCTTAATTTAACAACTCTGGCTTTGAGCGAATATTCAATTAATTCAACCAGAAAACAGTTGGCTCTATCTGGCCGTAGTAATGAGGCTCAAATTCATTTAATTAATGGATTAGCTTGACAAGCGGCCTTATTAACCATCATGTTATGGTATATGTAAAGGATGTTTCTAAGCTTCATCTTCCTTTATGTGCCTTGATCCTTCAGGGTGATCACGGCACTCCACAACTTTCTTACCCTTGTAGTTCTTAATAAGTTTTGCTAACAGAAACTGCTTAAATATTGATAATGAATGAAAAAGAAAAGAATTGTTTTTCTTCTTTCCGTGTTCCTACAGGATGTAGGTGATGATGCTCCTCCACATCTTCATTTCCTTTGTAGCTCTTAATAAGTTTTCTCTTTTTTTTTTCCCAAAGCCTGCTCTACTATCCATTTACTCAACCTCATCAAGTATGTTACGCGCTGCTTTCCTCTGTCACTCTTTCCCAAAATCTGCCCTTTGAGTATCATATTTTACAAGCCCTCCTTCCTCATTACCTGCCTCCAAAATTTCAACTGCTTTTTTATAATGTTAAGTATAAGTTTACTTTTGTTTATATTTTCTCTAAAACATCGTTTTGCACACATATTAGCCGATGGTGTCATAAAAATATGTACGCTTAATTAGTGTTTTTTAATTCTAAACTAATGGTAAAAACAATCATTAAAAGAAACCTAAACTCAGGTGGTTCTCATTTACAGAAGAAAACCCTAACTTTAAAATGACTGGCTGCTGCTCTTGCAAAGGATCTGCAATCAATGGTTAACTGGGACAGGAAATAGTTTGTAAATGTTAACGCCTCCCAAACAAAAGAGCTCTCATTTAACCACCATAGAGAAACCTTTCTACCTGCTATAGAATTCTGGAGAGCAACAGACTGCTTCTTCTTGGCCTAATGTTTTCAACAGACTTGAAGTGGAGCGACTACATCGAATCAATAGATGCATATACTGCAAGGAAAGTTGGGTCACTGTTAGTGCCAGAAAATTTTCTCGTCAGTGTCCATCTTACACATTTATAAATCTACCATTTGTCCGTGCATTGAATAATCTTGCTTATCTAGTCCTGCTATTTATCTCGCGGTTCTTGACAAAATCCAAAGAAGGATCTGCAATATGATCGATCATAATTTGGTATTTCGACTATAATCATTATGTCGCCGACGTGACATAATTCCTTCTGTCTTTTTTACAAATATTTTTATGGCAACTGCTCTGATAAGCTTTTTTTCCCCTGGTGCCCCGAATACATGAATTTAAGCGTGCTACTAGATTGACATGTAGGTCCCACCTGTTTACTGTTTAATAGCTAAATGCAACCGCCACTTCTACTCCAACTTCTTTTGCCGCACTTCCCTTTCCTGAGAGACACCCTTCCGTTTACTTGTTTCTCTGATAACTACAATCATAAAAAATTAAATGCAACCTCAATCGACATCTTCTGTCTTTTTGAATCTCGTTCATGTTTTGTCCTTTTCTCAATCCTCCCTATACTCAATCTTTTCTTTCACTTTCACTCCCTGTAAACCCCTACGTACTAGTGGCATTCTCGCTTTGCTTTGTGAAATGATTCAAAAAAACAAAAACAGTTGTAAAGTTAACTCCATAAAATCAGCAGAAAATATAAATCTAAAATAATTATACCTAAGTTTTAAAATCCGTTTTAAAAGAAGTAAGATCTTTCTTGAAGATTTTATTTTAGTTTTAAATTAAAGCAGATAGATTAGATTTAATATTTTCAATAAGCAAAGTACTGTGTCTTATTTTAATAAATAAATTGATTGGAATTATTCTCTTTTCAGTAAAATCAATAAACCCGCCCAAATCGGCTAAAAACGTAATTCTCTTTCTTATTTTGTTTTTTCAAAAATAAAATAAACTTTTCTGAAAAGTTATTTCTGAAATTTTAGCTTATTTATATTTTAATTAACCTGAATTAAAAAAAAAATATTATTTATTTTTAGTTTAGTGGCAGTTTTTATTAGTTGTTGACATGCTTATCGACAACCTGAAGTTCGCCTAATTTATGTAAGGGTGAGTTGTAACAACCTATATATCATTTTCTCTGGTGTGTCTCTGTCTTTGGAGAGAGTGCGCTCAGGGGCGTCTCCGTCAGAGTCGCAACTGAAGAAAATAATACTGAGAGGTACTCAGCTTTGGGGAACATCTGCTCGAGCCCGCGCCCTCTCATTGCACTAGAGAAAGGGATTGGTGAGGAGGCTCGGGTAATTTTTGTTCCTAGACGCGCTTGGGCTCCCCACATTAAAATAACCTTGTGTCATAACCTGATCTCGTGGGGCGTGGGTAGTAAATACAATTTATGTAAGGGCGAATTAACTGCAATAAAATTATGACGAATGCAAATTAAATGCCTTTACACACACACACACACACACACACACACACACACACACACACACACACACACACACACACAATATATATATATATATATATATATATATATATATATATATATATGTTGAAACTTGACTAATGCATGGAATAATAATGCAACACAAAATGTACTTAGAACAAAATGTTTTGAAACAAGAAAGTGTACACAATATTTACATATAGTCTTTTGTATATCCCTGGGAAGACCGTTCCTGGAGAATGTGTTGACTGAGTCGCAGTCGGGCAGAGTCTCTGGTTGAATCTCTTGATTCCTGTATTTATCAATCCACCCACGAGGATCGAATGTGGCACAAGGCCGTTTTAATGTGGGTATCCCCGAGCCCGTAGGCTCGGCCAAAAATATGGCCTTTCTGAACCCGCCTAGACGTGTTCAGGCCCTGTCAACCTCCCCGGACGAAACCTTGCCCTTCGGCAAAGCCTCGTCCGGGTTCCCCTCTGCTAATGCAGAGAGTTCGACAATCGCCGAGGAATCTCTTGATTCCTCCCCTCTCTTCCCGGTACCAACCATATTTATATGGTCGGTACTCCACTATGCAAATTAGGTGGATCCTACCACAACAATATATATATATATATATATATATATATATATATATATATATATATATATATATATATATATATATGAAATAACCAAATAACACTAATATTTTAAAATATTTTAACCATTTTAATACTTTAATGAATGTTAGTTACTTAGGCTTTATATTCTTACTTACGAAGACGCTTATTAAGAAAATGTTATAAAATTAGCAATAAATTTTAAATTTGCTGTAGTTACCGCACTTATTTTTTGAGAATGTCGTGAATGGACGTCCGTATTTACAAACATCAGCACGTTTATACACATACAAAACAAATTAAAAATGATTTTTAAAATATTCGAGGTCACTGAATTGTAATAAACTTTTCCGTTTATGATACAATTTTAAATACAGCTTTATTTTTTTTTTTAATAATTTCATTCCAAGCAAGGCAATAACGCCACTAAGATTCGAGAAGTTTACTGATTGTGCTAGAATATGAGAATAACTCTATTAAAGAAAGAGAACTTAAACTAAGCCGGATGTTGACTACTTGACGACCCAAGGCAGAATGCTAAAACGCGTCTCTGTGCATCATGGCTCGACGCATGTTTTTGGTATCAAATGATAAAATGAACTTTATATATTGACCAGTAGAAATAACTCCTGCTGAATTATTTTTTTCCTTTGTTTGATTGTTCTTTGTTTGTTGAAATACTAAATTGATTTTTGCTAGAGAAAAGCAATGATAACAACAAAGATGCAATATGAGATCTGGTAAAAACATGGAATGATAACATCAAAATTGCAATATGAGCACTGGTAAAAATGGTTGCTGAAGACATTAGGTTTATAATACCCAGAAAGTCATAGCCCGATGTCCTCACGGATGGCACAGTGGATAAAGGCGTTGGTTAGATCCTAGTAACAAGACCCAAAGAGTATGAGTTCAATACCCGATAAAGGCAGTGGAGAACTTTCAGCGGGAAAAGGAGGTAACTGATATAACTATTAAAAACGTGGAACTAGAACCTAGTCTGCCACAGTGAGCGAAATAAAGGGTTCAGTTCGACATTCCAACCACCTGAAGAAGGCCGAAGCATTGTGATAAATATGGCGACAAAGATGAGAACAATAGTTCGAATAAATTGCATAATACCTTATCAAAGAAATATAGACAGATACTGATTTTGCTCTGTCTTCATTTCATTTTTAATATTCTTTTCTTAATTATCCCACTTCTAAAAGAGATATTTTTATTTGACAAGTGTTTTTATTTTGGCAGATATGTCAAGTAAAACTGCTCATCCTTAATCCTAAATATTCTATACATCACCGAGAGAAATTGAAAAATACTTAAGTGCCAGGAATCGAATTCGTACAGTACACATGTTAAAAGGGTATAGCAAATTTGAAGTATTCCCTGGCTTATGTCATTTTTTTTTAAGTGTTGATATATCCATATTATTTCAGGAAAGAATAAAATAATCTTTCGCTATAAAATTGAAATGAACAAGCAAAACAAAACAAATATTAATTTACATCTGCTAGACAAAGTAGCAATTTTTATTATTTTATGAAAAGGTTCTATTATAAAATACCTTCATTACAAAAACAAAATTCAACATATAAAATAGATGAAAGAGTATTTTGTTAGCTGTAGTTGAACTTTTTAAGAGCTACAAAAGGCCAAAAATTATGTGTTATTTTTAATTAGTTCTCAAGATCCAGTTTCAGATTCATACAGGAAAAAATCTTTGGTACGGACAACGTTTAAATTTTGAGTGTGTATTACCTAATTCAGAATCAAAGCTCAAGAAATATGCAATTTAAAATTTTATTCACCAAAATTACTCAAGAATAGTCTGAAAAAAGCGATTGAGATGGCCTGACAGAATAAAACCCTACTGAGACATGTTTTGTAGACAGTTTTATGCACAAAGGAAGAGAAAACATGCATAGGAAAGTATGAAT
This sequence comes from Acanthosepion lycidas, assembly GCA_963932145.1. Lineage (NCBI taxonomy): Eukaryota > Metazoa > Mollusca > Cephalopoda > Sepiida > Sepiidae > Acanthosepion > Acanthosepion lycidas. The sequence goes on along the minus strand of OZ010573.1, from coordinate 86,472,575 downwards.
AAAAATCAGAGCAAATGTTATAGATGTGAAAACAGCCTATACCATACCAGAACACAATGGCCCATCCTCGCCATGACCAATATTCTCTCTCTCTCTCTTTCTTTCTTTCTTTCTTTCTTTCTTTCTTTCTCACTCTGTCGCCTTTTACAACAGCAACGAGTAGTATGCTGACTTTGCATATATGTAAATAAATTATACATTTATTTACCTAAAATACGACGTATTCCTTTTTCCTCGAATTTACGTTTGCTGAGACAAACCTCTTCAGCAGAAACAACAAAAGTTCTGCCTTCCAAGTTACTCATTCTTCGTTTCCGCAACAGAAGTATAAAAGAATAAGAATTAAACAAAACAAAAGATAAAGGTTGACATTGCATTTAATTTTTTAGAACAACGAATTTGACTGAAAAGTAAGAAAACGGGAGAGAGTTCCACAAGCGAAATGTGCAATGATAAACAGTTAGCATCGAACTTACAATAACATCAAGCATTTTCAATTGTAAAATGATGAAACCTTACCGCTAGTTTAATAGAATTTATTTAATTATATCACTTGACCCTACACATTAATACAGAATTTGAATAATTAATTTTTCGAAAAAAAAAAAAAAGATAAAATTTCTTGTAAACATTCATTATTCATCGAAATATTTTTTCATGCGATAATGTTCATAATATAACTTATTCATAAATTGATTAAAATATTTTCTAATTAAATAATGTATTACTCCGAAAATATGTGAAGATTTAAATTCTCCGAGCACTTATATGACTAATATAATTATTAAACCCCACAGAAAAGAATTTCTCCAGTACATGCAAAAAGACAGAGACAGATAGATAGATAGATAGATAGATAGATAGATAGAAAGAAAGAAACAGATACAATGACAAACTTAAAGAAAAACAGAGGGGGAAAAAAAGAGAAAGATAACTCTCTTTTCAAATCCGAGTCATTATCCATTACACCACCCACGCATCCAAGCTTATAGCACCTGGTATTCACACGGTTACCCATCTAAGTACTGACCAGGCTCAACGGTGCTTTACTTTGGTGATCGTAAGTGAATCGCTGTTTCAACAGTATATATCCGTAAGTCCCGAGAGGAGGAGAAACAAATTGAGAGAAAGGAAGAGAAACAGATAGGTAGATTTTTTAAGTTTATATAAACTTATTTTTCTTGTTTTAACAAACGCTGTCTACATTAATAGCATGGAACTGCATGGGAGAGAACTTCGTCAATGAAATGTTGTAAGGGAAATAACTCTGTTAACGTTGATTTCGGTATGGTGTCTAGTGGTCTTAAACTAATCACACAGACCAATCTTGCTACGTTAGAAAATTCAAATCTCATTCGTTATTCGCAAATTATGGTAATATCAAGTTTTGTTTATAATATCTAAATATCTTAACAGCTTTAAGCAAAATTATATAATAAAATTCTGGTTATTTCTCATGAATTAAATTTTAAATTTAATTGAAAAGAAAAACTAATCAGGTGATACAAAATTATTTAACTTTTCCTTTGCAAGAAACTAATTTATGACAAAAGATATAATTAAGCAATATATGCATTCTGTTTTTGAGGCTTGCTTAAAACATTGCTCTCTGAAAACAGTTTAATGTTATATCGTACTCCCTCCGAAAAGGGAAGTGACCTGGAGTCTTGAACAATTTTTCTACGACATTGGTGAAAAGATCACATTAAACATTGTGTCATATTCAGTTGCGACGTGGGTGCACTGACTCCTCACTATTTACTGCTAGTTCATAAGATTACAATAATTTCCATTTGACTAATAATTGGTAGTATTACATGGTCTACGCTTCTCATTAACATTGAAGAGGGACTAAGATGGCGAGGAAAGCTGACGGTCATCTAAGGTAACTTAAAGTTCCAGAAAAGTCATTATTTACCAGACGAAGTCCCATAGGGACTATTCTCCTCATCTTTGTTGTTGTTATTACAACTTTTCGGACATTTTGTCTTATGGCCTTCATCAGTTTTATGTCGATCCGGGTAACCAACAGGAAATTTCGAACTGAACTCTTTACCAAATCCTTTCGTACTAATGTGTGTGTTCCCCCAGGCTCCATATTTGGTTCTTCGTTGTTTTTAATTTTCATTAATGATCTTCTCGGCGTCATCAGCTCTAAACTTGATATTTAAACTGATGACACAACCATTTAGTCCTGTCGCGATAGTAAGGTTGATCAGTTCGACAAGGTGAAAATGACAGGTGTTATCCAAAATGAATTCAAGTCCTTTGTTAACTGGGGCAAAAAATAGCTCGTTAACTCAAAAACTAAACTTCTCTCTATTAATCATCTAAGAGACTCCTCCCTGCTTTCCATCAACTGATGCTAACCTCTACGAAAGTGACTCGTTGGTAATGTTCTCAGACGACATGAAGCTGAAAGACTATATTGAATCCTTTGAATCAGCTGCTAAGAAAGTTGCTTTACTGTGTTGTGCTAGAGAATTTTTCTTTCCGGAATCTATCTTACATATCTATAAGTCTACCACTCATCAATTCTTAGAGTATTGCTGCCACATATGGTCCGGTGCCCCGGCAATTTACCTTATGCTCCTTGATAAATTTGATAGTAAAATCAGCAATATTATCGGTCATGGTCTGGTAGCTCGGCTTCAGTCACTTTCCTACCTCCGTAAGATTGATTCCCTGTATCATTTCTGTAAATACTTTAATGGTAATGGTTCGGTGAACTTTTCTCTATGGTACCTAGACACTTTTAAAACTTAAAATGGGGTAGTAGACAGGCGTTAAGATCGCATCAATTTACAGTTGAGCTGGATAGATGTAACCGTAAATTCTATGCTAATAATTTCCTTGCTCGCACATCTCACGCACAGTAATCCCTTGTGTCTTAGTGTCTTTTTTGCCTTGCTTGGGGTGAAACCGGTTTTTTAAAAAAATCTACTGAGATAGATTGTTCTCGTTCCATTACCCATGGCGAGAAAATGCTCGTCTAGTTCTTAATTTTTTAGAATTGTTTAGTTATTTTTGCCCCGTTTTCACTGAGTCCAATACATATTGCCTGCTTCAGGGATTCCTCCAATTTCTTAGTTATTTCACACATACACGCTACACGCATGTATGTATGTGTGTGTGCGCGCGTGTGTGTGTGTGTGTGTAGACCGGGGGTAAACAGCAAAATTGTTAAAATCGGGCAACAGTAAAATTATCCATCCCACAAAAGTTTTACTATCTAAAAAATCTACTAAATTAATTGAGATTATTTTTTCATGTTTTCAGATAAGACGTTTAGCCATATTGACACCATTTGTTGTAAGAATCTCTGAAAAACTCTTTGTGATATTCAGCTAGAAAGAAAGCAGGTTAAAATCGTTTTGTGTCAGACTCACCGTCTTCCCAACTGAGCAATGATGAGAGGAAAAAAATCATTCGGACATTCAGAAACATTAAGAGAATGGTGAATAAGTTTTTAAAAAGAGGTAAAAAAAACCTGGATCAGGAGGTAACAACAGGAAGAGGGATCATCATTTCAACAGAGTTAAAGAGATCAATTAGAAAAGATCCAACTCAATTCATAAGATGTTTGGGAAGTGAGAGAGAAGTTTAAGCTATGACACTCCAAAGAGCAGTGTAGGAAAAAGACTTGAACATGAAATCGTACGTGAAACCTGTGAGGTACATTGTTGTTCCAGGACTGAAAGTTAAGTTAGAGGTTTTGCTCAAAGTAGAGTCCAATAGTGTTATAAAAACCTCGGAGAATTCCAGTAAGATATATTAATCATTTCTAAGATACAACGGTTCAGAGCTTAATCGAACAGTTGCTGTTACACCCGGTATATATATATATATATATATATATATATATATATATATATATATATATATATATATATATATATGTATGTATGTATGTATGTATGTATAAAGTGAAAATCAAATCTTTCAAAATCCACTTAAACTTAATGTAAAAATATTCACAACTTAAATTCAATTAGACACAAGACAAAATAACAGCATTAAACACTAATCAGAGATTTATCAAATTAACTGCGAAATATGTCCTAAGAAATACACAGTTGAGACACCTAGAAAGTTAAATAAAATTATATGAACATAAAAAAAACGACCATTTACAAAGCATAACACTCAATGCACTACTCATTTATAATATGGGTCTCCCACTTTGTCTGACAATGAATTTCTCTGAAGTCCCACCCAAGAGAAAATGTAGAAAAAAACTCAGAGAGGAAAAAAACTCACTAGACAATATCAGTAAAAGAAAAAATCAATGAAAAAGCAGTATAAGAGAAAAATCCCCAGCCATTAGATAATCCCAATTTTTCTTGTGGAAAGTTGACACCAAATTAAGAAAGGCTGTGAAACATGGATAAGTCTTAATTTTCTCGTTATTTTTTCGACCAATCGCAAGGAAAATGTTCTGAGATAAATAATATTTCTAGAATTTAATAAGGATCGGAAATATTTTAGTTTTAAAATGTTGCTTCCTTCATGTAAACAGTGTCACCATAAAAATAGTATTGCCTTTTTGTGTTTGTAAAACACGTCTATTTCAAAAATCTTCTAAAAGTCATATTACAAACGGATGCAATTCAGTCTAAAACTGGCAACACGAATTAGCGCAGTTACCGTCAAATATCAAAGTATTTTATTATCACCTAACCGAGCCATTTAAATTGACTTTTAACTCTAACACTGTCGTGAGCCATCCCTGTTATAAAAAATACATTTTTAATATTCTTTTTAAATTAGATTTATGATATGTTTTGGTGTAGCTAAATCGAATAAAGATTACACAGTAATTATTTCCTATGAAATTGCATTTATGTTACGACTATATTTATTTTTAATAGTTTATGCTGTCAAGTTTTCTAGCAAACCGGTAACCGCTATTGTGATTTTTGCTGACACCAGGGACGTTTTTTTTTTTTTTTGACTTTGTAGCCGTTTCTAGCTTCAACTTTAATTAGAAGTGTTGTCAATTCCTCTTTGCGTGATAAAAATCTGTAATTATATGCCTGTCGTGAAAGTAAGAAAAAAACATAAGAATTCACTTTTAAAATTCTTTATGAATATTTTTCGACAAGATATACAATTTTCGGTGTAGTTACGAATTTTTATCTTCTTTCTCTCTTCAACAACAGGATACTATAGTAAGAGGACGTGTCTCGTTTCCCGTCCTAAGTCTACTTTGCTTCAAGCAAAACACATGGCTTTTTACTCCATTTCTGTTACACCTTGTTCTATCTATCTATCTATCTATCTATCTATCTATCTATCTATCGATCGATCGATCGATCGATCTATCTATCTGTATGTGTGTGTGTGTGTGTAAAAAAGTCTAAAAAGTTTTTGTGTAACGGGTTTCGTCCCTGAGGGTTGAAGCTCTTTCCTCCAAATCTGTTAATGCTATATAAAACTTTATATATAAATCATATATATATATATATATATATATATATATATATATATATATAATGGGTAGTAGTAATAAAAAATCTCTCGATGTACAATAACAGATCAAAAATTCATATCAATAAGAAATATACTTTTTGTTTTTCACCGTTTGGTTCGTGCACGCGGCAATCTCAGGCTGGGACTGAAAAATTGAACGTTGCAAAATTTATACATCAATATTTCTAAACTACTGCTAAGATTGTAGAACAGCTTATTTGCCTAATATATATATATATATATATATATATATATATATATATATATATATATATATATATTCCAAAGCAGTAATAGATTTTTTATTTATTAATCCAACAGATTTTCATCTATTTAAACGTTATTTTAAGTGTATACTCATATATATATATATATATATATATATTTAGATTGAATACTGATATTTCCCATCAATAATTACCAATGCATTAAGCGATCATCAGAATACTGTTTTATTTACTCTTTTTCTGTACTTTTTTTTATATCAAAATGTGACCTCTCTACCCTGATGTGCGCGCTTCCTTCATAAATATAGCAACTTTAAACAATATTTATATGTCTAGTTTGTTTTGTTTTACTAAACGATCAGATTTATATCAACCGGTCTGGAAAACGAATGTCGTACAAAAGAAAAATGCGCTTTCTGATGATTCCAGCCTACATAGTTTCAAAGAAACCACTTTCAAGCCAAGTATGATTTCCTGTTAAGTTATCACAAGAAAGCAAGAACCTGTTACCCTATTGTAGAGATGTACTTCTCTCATTAAGACTTTTCAAATCGATATCAGCTTACTTTATATTTGTGAAGCGAAATGCAAAAAAAAAAAAGATATATAATAATAATATTAAGCACGTAATGAATTAATTCTTAATATGTCGTTATTCCTTATTCTTATAAAATCCTATATAGTTTGTATAAAATTGCTCCATTTATTGTGGAAGAATGCTCGATATCGGAGCGCGTTTTTAGATATAGGCAGTGTAGACACATGAATCAATATTTTATGGTATAATTCAGGACTTACCCGATTTTCAGATCATGTGTTACTATTACTTCCGTGAGCACTTTCTTTATATAGACTACTGAGGGATTAAGGCAGGTGAGGAAAAGAGGAAACCGACTCTTCCCAGTTCATTCGTTTAGGATTACTTTACCAATAAACACATAAGGATCCAAAAGACTAAATAAAATCCCATCACCTAAGCCAAATAAAGTTTACCCAAAATACCGATATTTACAACTGTTACAAATATACAAAACAAATAGATTATACATATGGATAAAGAGAATAATAAATTGAAAAAACTGAAAATATGTCAGTAAATAAGCGCGCCAGGAAGTTTTTCTCCCCGGAGTCGATCCTCCAGATCTACAAATCAACAATTCGCCCTTGCATGAAGTATTGCTGCCATATATGATCTGGTGCCCCTTCTGTTTGCCTCGGGGTTCTTGATAGGCTCCAGAGGCGGATATGCAATATAGTTGGCCCTACTATGTCGTATTGTCTACGGTCACTTTCTCACAGACGCGCCGTCGCCTCCCTCTGTCTGTTCTACAAATACTTCCATGGAAATTGCTCCGAGGAGCTGCATTCGCTGGTTCCCAGACGTCATGACTTCAAGCGCCATACGAGGCTGGCATCCCGCTCTCACCCCTTTACTGTCGAAACTCCTAAATGTAGCCGTCTCTTCTACTCCAATAGCTTCATGTCTCGCACCTCTCGCTTGTGGAACTCCCTTCCCAATTCCTGTTTCCCTGTGAGCTATAATCTCCAGCTATTCAAGTGTAATGTCAATCGACATCTCCAGTTGCGTTGATCTATCCACTACCCTCATTTTTTCTTCTATCACTCCTATCTGATCTTGCTCTAAATTTTCTGTAACCCCTTGCGTCCTAGTGGCTTCACACCTTGCTTGGGGTGAAATGCTTAAAAAAAAAAAGTACAATACCATGAATATTAATAATTTCACGCATGTTTTTATCGTTTCACATCAAGGGAGGCGAAAATGCCACTGGAACGCATCAGGTTACACGGTGTGAAAGTGAAAGAGAATGCGAAGATTGAGAAAGGAGAGAATTGAGGAAAGGATAAAAAAAGGGAAGTGGGCTCAAGAATACAGACACTGTTGAGTGACGTTGCATTTCAATTTTTGAAGATTGTAGATTATCCGGGAAGCAAGAAATCGGAAAGGTGTTTCACAGGTAGGAAATATGAGAAAAGAAACTGTTAATGATTGCATCTAGCCAGTTTAATAGTAAAACGGTGACATCAAGTTGCCAAACTAGTAGCAACGCTTAAATTCATGTAGTCGAGAGACGAGAAAAAAAAACTCATCATAAGAGTTGCCTTAAAATATTTGTAGAAAAAACAGAGGGCAGCCATGCCAGGTCGGTAAAAGTGTGACTGAAATCAAGATGGCTGGTCAAGATCGATAATATTACAGACCCTTTGGATTTTGTCAAGAATCTAGAGATGTTTAGCAGGGGCACCAAACCAGGTTTGGCAACAGTATTCAATGCGCGGAAGAATGGTAGATTTATAAATGTGCAAGATGAATTCTGAAGAGTAAAGATTTATGGTAAGACACAATGAACAAATATTCTTTGCAGTGGACGTTGCAATTGATTCGATATGGTCACCCCAACTGAAACATTTTGTTATTTTACTTAGTCAGGCTGAAACATTTTCAGCGCCTACATATATATGTACAAACTGTTCGTAATTAAATGAACATGATCCATGCATTTATTGACTATAATTGCAGTCTTTCCAGGTATGTATTCGATTCTAAGTCACTTCGACATTTCATAAAATATCTGAACATGTTTGTCTCCAGTGACTGTCTCCATTTTTTAATCGAGTTCACTGTAAGCAAGGCGGTAAAGCCACTAAGACACTTGGTGGGGTTACTGGATGTGAAAGAATTAGAAAACAGAGACATTACTGAGGAGTGAGAACAAAAGAATAGTATTTAGGAAGACAGCCGATAAAGATTGACAATGCAGATAAATTTTTGAAGATTAAAGTTGATTGGAAAGCATGGAACTGGAAGAGAGTTAGTTCCACACGAGAGAACCGCGAGAAAAAAAAACTGTTAGCGTAGAAATTATGGTTACATCACGACAACGCAACTGTAAATAGATGTAACCACCTTGTCGCCCGTCAACTACTGCGCTTAAATTGATAATGTCTTAGTACCATAGTGAAGAACTAATCCAAACAGTAGACTATTTACATTATTCTGACTATTGTCTCCATTTTGTTGCCATATTTATCACAACGTTTCGGCTGTTTGACGATCCGGACTTCTTCAGTTGGTGGGAATGTCGAACTGAACACTTTATTTCACTCACTGGGGTAGACTGTTCTAGTTCCACATGCCATGTCTAATGGATGTCAGTTATCAGTTATCTCCTGTTAATTCCACTCTCCAATTCTCCACCGCCTTAACGTTGGAGAGGGGAATTATCAGGAGATAACTGATAACTAACATCCATTAGACTTGGCATGTGGAACTAGAACACTCTACACCAGTGAACGAAATAAAGGTTTCAGTTCGGCATCCCAACCACCTGAAAAAGGCTGGAGCTTACAACGGCCGAAACGTTGTGATAAATGTTGCAGTTTTTGTATATATTATGTAACTAGTAAGTTAGTCCAAATGCCTTGACTCGCTTTATAGTCCACCAATAGAAGGTTAACCAATCAGAAGACGTAGAACATTCAATCCGTCGTGTATAAAGGCGGCCATTTTTGTTCGCTCTATCCGAATTTCCAGTCCAGATTGTCAGGGGAAGAGAAACAGAAGGAGGAACTATGCTCTGCTACCTTTTACCAAAATATCCACTGCTAACGTGAACAACGCTTTCCTACTGTCTTCGAAATATTCACTGCTAACCTCTGGATTCTATACTCGAGGACGACCGTCATCATGAACAACAATAAATATGGCAACAAAGATGAGAACAATAGTCCGATTAATGTAAATAGACTACATAATGCCTCATCTCAGAAATATAGACAGATCATCCAACCAGTTACCATGAAAGTATTTATAGAAAAGGCATTTCTTGACAGCTAACCTAACAATGAAATTCAATATAATCTTTCCATTTCATATCCGCCGAGAGCCTTATCTCGAGAAGACGCAACGAGTCATTATCCTAGAAGTTATTATCAGATTGTATTCTTTAACAACGTTATTAACTAATTTATTAGTCATCAACAACTCCCCTATGTAAAATACTAAATAATGCCAACAGCATATTCACTCTACAATCAGAACATCCATAGTTGGTGACATGTGTTGTCTTTTTTCTCATACAGACATAGCATTTGCACTTCATGTTACACCGTCTTTGTACAGTTCAGTTAGTTAAAGAGTTTTAAATTCAGTGTTATCCTTCTCGTAGACTGGTTAAAAACCACGGCGCGAAAGCCCAGTTTGCCATGCTATTTAACCCATATCTAGGAAGAGAAGAGATAGATTCATAGATCTGTTGCTACTTTGGCTTGTTATCTACAAGGACAAATACCTACATCGTACAAATTTTAATTTGGAATATGAACATAGTAAAACATAACATATGATAGGATAAAAACATGATGTAGGAAACAGATTTCAATCTAACATTGTTTACTTTATTAAGCTTCATCAGAGATCAAGATACACGATTTTCTATCTTGATCTCTGATGATGCTTAATAAAGTGAAACATAAAGTGAAGACCGCAATAAATGGATAGATGAACATTTATAAATTTCTTCATTTTTTTTTTTTTTGATACAACGTGATACAAATGTTAAATATTCAATTGACAAACGTTAAAATAGAAATGGACGTTCCTTTTTATTATGTATACAAAATTCCCATTGTACTCTTTTGAAAAACAAGTCTTCTTTCTTTCTTTTTTTTTTTTTGTTTTTTTGTTTGTTTTTTGTTTTTTTTTATACTATCACTATATCAGTATGAAGACGTTTTGGCGTGGGTTAAGGTTTTTGTTCATTATTACTAATGATTAATGTGTCCGCTCCTTATTAAGTGTCTTTCACTCGTGGTTTTGTGATAAACTCAACTACGTTTCGTAAATTACAATACGAAATCAGTATTGCCGTTCTGTGATGGTGAATTACAAGTGATAATTTATTGTAACATTGTGAAAGACGATGGATGTTGCCCGGAAACCGATAGATATAAATGAACTAGAAAAATTTCTACTCGGCACTGGAAAGATTATTTACGACTCGACAAGAAAGACTTGTAAAGGATTTCTTAGAACAATACATATGTGTAAACTAGTGGCGTATCTAGGGCAGGAATTTCCAACCTTTTTTTGTGTCATCGCCCACTTCTACATGGGAAACATTTTCACCACCCACCCGTATAGCAAATATTCAAAAGCATACGGATGCACCTCCAAAACTCAGAGACTGACGTCTGATCTCTCAGCCGATTTTTCCTTAACTTTTCAGTGCGGGGAAGTCTGGCTACTTACATTCAATGACTGAAAAACCAAACTAGTTACATTTCATCAGTGCTGATAGGACCGCGAAGTACCGCCAATCACGATGAGTGTGGCAAGTAGGACACGTGTTATAGGGGACAATTTTAGAGGGGGGCGCCTCGATACAACTTAACTCTGTGCAAATTATTTGTAGTGTAATTTTGATTAGTAAGGCATGAGCTCTAAATGTATTGGGAACTTTTGACACCGACAGCCAGACAGTTTTTTGCTGGTTTTGGCGTTAACCTGTTGTGACTGACAAATAACTATCAGTAAAAGCTCTTTGCTTCTACTTTTCTTTTCGCGTTGCAAGTGCAATAAACTATTAAAATATATCTTCTTGTAGTACTTTCATAATTTTCACAGGGAAAATTTGACAGGTTATTAAAAATATTCATCATGTTTTCAAATATTTTATTGATTTAAAAAAAATGTTCACATAATACGTGGCCTAAGAGCCTTTCAAGATAGAGGGTTACTGAATGGGGATATTGTAAATGCGTATAAGGAGTGAGCAAGGGTTGCATATGTTGATGATGTGTAGCGTACATAAAAGTTAACTCTAGACTTGAAACGGTTACGGGGAAACATCGCTTCGGTTGCCCATTCCATATTGCAACAGTTCTGGATAAGAATAGTCTCAGTGTAAATTACTCCTTACCAATGGAATATAAAGGGGATTAAGATGAATCGATGAATTAAGATGTACGCGGCATAGAGGTTCGTATTTGTGAAGGTCTGGACTAGTGGAACGAAGGAATATGTTCCGGCCGAACATCTGCCATGAAAATAGTGATACGGCAGCGAGAAGGCAGCAAAGTTCTGTCTGTGGGAAAAGAGGTTGAAGGGTGAAAACATTTCAACGTCCTCCAGGCTGACAAACACTTTTGAACTCCCTCGTGGCTTAACATTGGGGATTGGGCAACTACGGTCTAGATGTGACAGAAATAACCTATTTTTTTTTTTTATCTGATTTGTCAAAAGCTGTCAGAAACCTTCTGATATAGTACAAGAAACCGATCATTTTTGCATCGTCTTTGGCGATGGATCATATATAGGGGTTCCACTTGAGGCCGGATTTGAGCTTCAGTCCCAATAAACGTTCCAAGCAAGGAGACTCATTGAGATTACCAAGGTTTATCGTGATTGGAGAGAGGTTTCCTGTGTGATGAAGAGACATTACTGGCTCAGTTTTGGAGATATTGAAAATTACAAGCCAATTCCTCTCCCAATGAGTTGTGCGAACAAGGTCACAGTAGTGATCAGCTACCAGGTTCTGATCATCAAAATATGTGGTGATGCTCCCATAAACCATCTCTATGTATATTTACTATTGATGTCCCTAAAGTTCTTAGGGAGTCATTAATATGTAGCAGAAAAATGTTGGACCGCAGAGAATGTATTAATAGTCGAGAAGACTCCACCACAAAAGCCATACTTGGGAAGTTTATGTAACAAAGCATTATGCCAAACCTTATCAAATGCCATTGAGGTGATTGCTCACGTAATATGTTTATTATCTAGCACTTCACCGAATCTGTGCGTAATGACATAAGTCATGAGAAGAGGAACCAGATGAGCGAAATCCATACTGTTTGTCGCTAGGAGGTTGTTCTTGTTGAGATGACTTTCTTCTTGATGATAACCTCAAAAAATTTACGGATGACATTCTATCTGATGGGATTATAATGCGACGAGGGTGAGTGTCGCCCGCATTCTTGCAAACAGGGCGTACAGCTGACACTTTTCATAAACCTGGAAAACATTTCTCCTTCAGGATGCATTTAAACGTTTTTTTTTTTTTTTTTGTTGTTTTTTTTTTTTCCAAAACTGGGAATAATTTTGGGCTAAGTTTCTTAAAAAGAACTACAGGTATTTTATCTGAACAAGGGGCCTTCTTAGAGTCAATGCTTTTTAAATGTCTGAAAACTTCCCGAATCGAGACAAAGATATCGTAAAGTTTGTGTTCCGTTAGAGGAGGGAGTCAGGTGGCCTTACCGTCAAGAGTTAAAGTTCATTGCAAAGATCTTTGCCTTACGTAACGCAGATGAGATAACCTCGGGATCATTTATGGTAGAGGGCTCTGGCAGCTGTTGTAAGTGTTATCTGAAATTTTCCACAACTCGCGTGAGTCAAGTTCTTGTCTTCAAATTTAGCTTGGTCTGTTTGTACAAAGCTGCTTTCAGCATTTTCAAGACTATCTTGCACGGATGCTCCTTCTGATAGAGATGATAGTAATAGCTATATATATATAGGGCCGCAGCACAAACGGACGTGAACCTCGACTGACCATTCAGCCTTATTTGGTACTTTTTGTCCATAGAACCATTTTGAAGAAGAAGAAGGCTGTTTTGGCATCTCTATTTCGGAAGAACGTACAAAGAGTAACTTCGGCAATGTATAATCAAAAGTGAACCCATTCAAGAGTGGTGTGTCAGTAGATTTTCCTATGAAATGACACACTGGAGGAAGGCTTATGATGTGCTGGGTATGACGATAAACTAGATCAGACAGCAAGGCCTCTGATCGGGAGTTTTTGAGGTACGTGAGACCACTTCAAAATTGTTGTTGTTCCCATGTCCATCCTAACCCTGGCTAGCAACACCTGTTAGAGTTCTAAACAAATATCAGAAAGAGATTTTCCTAGTTGAAAAAATTACCAGCAACACATTTTGTTTTTAAAAAAAGTGACATTAGTACATTTATTTCTAAAGAAATTACTAATGCTCCCAGCAAAATTAAATTTCAGCATTAAATGACCTATAAAGAGTTTATATATCACTAACCAAATAAACAAGCGTTATGTTTGGAATCAACTTTAACATTGACTTTTGTGTGGTCTGAGGTATCGGGAGAGGGGGGAGAGAACATGTCTAGTATAGTAGCATGATGCCCAGCTATGTCGAGTACACGTGTAGGCATATCTACGGTCTGTGTAAGTGCTGACGGCATTTGCCTTCTTTGTCAGTTATAAGTGTACTATCCATTCCTAATGGTAAATATTGAAATCACAACAAATATGAATGCTAGCTGATCAGAAAGGATATCATCAACCTTTTCATTTATTTTATCAAACATTACAATCCAATGATCCAGTGGATAGATTATAAAGAAAAAATACAAACTAGGAAGGAAAACAACGGAGAAGCGTACGAAGAGAAATACAGAGAAATCGTTTTAGGGGAGTCACTGTTACGAGGGAACTTATCTTGATAGACTCCAAGCCCATGTTGATACTGAGGGTCTTCTTTTATGAGTAGGGTCGAGTATGCAGTGATTGTATATTTTTCAACTTTAGTATATTGGCTGAGTACAGTTTCAATTAGGAACATGAGGCCAGATTGACACCCTTTAAGGTGTAGTTCTACTTCTCAGTAGCTTTAGCTTAGCCCCGTTATGTTAATGCAGGAGACGGAGGTATACATTGTGGACTCTCGCTACAGAATCGCAAATAAGGGACAGCGCCAAATTATAGAAATCATATCACTCGAGGACTACCAACAGTAGTAACAACTAAAATGGATAGCACGTGTAACTTGAAGAGAAAATAATGACATGATCAAGATGTTGACTTTCCACACTACCACAAATAAAAGGTTAGGAAGCAACATCCATCAATACTGTAAAGAAAGATAGCAGCTACTGGAAACCTATTTTTCTGAAAAATTGTTTTAAGGCTAAATTACAACCGAAAGCAGTACTGGCTGCTCGGTCAGTGAATACCAAATCTTTCCTTGTGGGGAAAAAGGGTTAATAAAACAATACTTATTCTACGTGCAGTATATCTTCAGGACGTTGACGATCATGGCTCTCCACAATTTCTTGTCCTTTGTAGTTTTATTATCTGTCCTTGTTCCGACATCTATTTACGAAGGTTATACGTTGTTTTCCTCTGCCCTCTTGTCTTCAATCTATCCTGTGTATGTCAAGTTTTGCAAGCCATCTTTTCTCATTTATGCGCCCTAGAAATTTCAACTGCCTCTTCCTCGTGTTACTATAAGTGCCCTTTTTCATTTTATCTAAAACTTCGTCATTTTTCACATGTTCGTCCAAGGTATTCTCAGCATCCTTCTGTAGAACTACATTTCAGTTGCTTCAAAGTCTCTTCTTCATACGTGAGAAGATTACCTAGCATTCACTACCATATAAAAGAACTGATACTACATAACAGTTCAGTACACTTTTCTTCGTTTCTAACGATTTTTTTTATTGTTCCTTAATACTTTGCTTAGTTTATGGAAAGCATCTTTCGCTATGCCAATGCACCTTCGGATTTCTATATCAGATTTTCCGTCCCCTGTTAAATTAATTCCACAACAATTAAATTCATGCACTTTTTTATTTTGTCATTTCCTTTGTAATTTGCATGTTGGGCTCTTCCTTTTCCTGACAACCATGTATCCTGTCTTCTAGCAATTGATCCTTAGTCCTTCCTTCTCGCTTTCCTTCGCTACGTTCTGTAGGAGTTCTCGTAGTTTATTTTTTGCGTCTGTTATCAACACTGTGTCATCTGCATATCTAATGTTGTTAAAATTGTGAAAGCCGAGAATGAATCCTGGAAGGACTTCTAATTACTATTACCATTTTTAGAATTAGACTGATCGAATATTTGAATGGGATACAACATCGTTTTATTGTTATTGACGTTTTTTTCTTGTTCTTTGCATAGCTGTTCATGATGACCTTATCTGCCGCTACCTTTTATCCTTATCTAGGAATCTCATCACATTCATTATTTTCTCAGATTGAGGAAGCTGTGAGAGTGATAACGTTATTTTTAATCAGCCTTTTTATGAGTGTTTTATGTTACCTTTATATTCATTATCTGTTATTAGCTGTCTATCTGTCGCCTATCTATCAGTCGGTTTCACAAGCTGTCTCTATATTAATCTATCTTTCTGCTATTATTATTCCTTCTTTCACATCAGTGCTAGCTACAGCCATAATATCTTCGAATAAAGAGACAAGTCATCTTCATTTATAATAATGATAATAATAATAATAATTGTTATTATTATTATTATTAGTAGTAGTAGTAGTAGTAGAGTAGTATCATTATTAGCAGTAATAGTAATTTGGATTTATTGTGTCGTGACAAACAAGTTTTCTCATTTAAATTGTCTTTCACATAAGTCTACCATTCTTCTGTACAGTGGATATTGTTGCCACATCTGACCAGGCACTTGTACTAAGTATTTATTTGAGAAAACACAGAGAAGAATCTGCAATATTACCGTTCTTGACCTGGCATCTCAGTTTCAATCACTTTCCCACGGCCGTAATATAGTTTCCTTGTACTTTTCCTGTAAATATTTCCATGGTAATTATTCTGATGATCTTTCAGCTTTGCTACCTCAGCTGCATGTATTTAAGCGCAGTACTAGATTGGCAGCTAGGTCTCATCTTTTTACTGTTTAAATTACTAGATACAACCGTAACTTCTATTCCGGTAGTTTCCAATTTCTCACTTACGGTTTCTTGTTTTCCTGTCTCTTCAAAATTGTAAATGCAACGTCAATGCTCGTCATCTATTTCCTTCCAACCTGTTCTTTTATTGTCCTTTCTCTTCCTCAAAGTTCTCTCAATTCACTTCCTTCTTAGTAACCCTTTGCCGCTTAGTGGTGTCATCAACATACTTGTAGAGAAATGATTGAAACACATACTGACGTTTGAAAACTAAGCGACAACAAATCTCCTCAGTACATAATCTTATCAGTATTCCGTTTTTATTATACTAAAATAATAATAAAATAATAATAATGAATAATAAAAAAAGAAATATATTTTCTCATGATGCCAGCAGAAAATGTACTGGAAATAGGATTACTTCACTTGGTTTCGTTAAACGCCATTAGGCGACGCTATTGAAGTATCGCTCTCTTTCTCCACCTTACTCCAAGCTGTAACAGTACGGAATGCTCCACTCGGGCACATTAGTTTCCTCGGTCCACTGACGACTGACTCACTATTTCCACTTTCGAACGCATGGCGTTCGCACGTGGATTCTAAAACCTCTACCTATGAAGTAAGTCAAGCTTTTTCTTTGGTTGTTCCAACTCTGCACAAGGTAACATGTGTTCGACCATTACTAAACTTAACTTCTGGACCAAGAAAATGGATATCCCATAACCATGTTTAAGCATTCCAACGATAAAGTAAGTACAAACTTTTTTTTTTTTTTTGGTTGTTCCAACTTTGTATAAGGCTGACTTAAGCTCGACTATTATAACGATGCTTATACATACTTACCTCAAAAAAATAAAACGGACATACTCAAGAGACATTAAGAACTGTATTTCATTACAGTTTATATCGAAAGAATATAAACGACCATGGTAGAGACTTAAGTTTTTATGTGCTTCTTCTTTAACTGTTATATATGAACACATAAAACACATAAAATATACGCATAAAATATACACCATCACGCTACTTTTCAAATTCCATAGTATTGTTGTCTATTATGTGTAGTATTGCTGTCTATTATTTTTTTTATTAGATGGTGTAGATAGTGTCTTTGTATTTGTTGTACCTCCAGCTTTTTCACTGCGCTTTTCAGAATCATTCCTAGTACTCCGAAAACGACTGGTATATCTGTCATCTTCATGTTCTATAATTTCTTCAGTTCTCTGGTCAGATCTCGATTCCGGTTTTTCGCGTTGTTTCATTTTTCCTATGTGATATTTCTTAGAAAACAAAATTTAACATCTGGCATGATCATTGTTTATTCTCCCTGTCTCTCTCTCTCTGTCTCTCTCTCTCTCTCGCTGGCTCGCTCTGTCTCTGTTTCTGTCTCTCTCTCTCTCTGTTTACATTATTTCATGCATTTGTATATTTTCAGCATATGTCTGGTTAGTAGCTATATCAAGTGGAGATTGAGTGAAAGCAAGACTCCTCTCATTTCCAGCTCTCTTCTCAATATCATTTATTGCTATTAATGGATTCATTACAGTTTACCAGTTTCCGTTAACAGAAGTGATTTATCGCCCACTTGTTAAATAATGCTTTTTACACGAAAAAGCTTAAATAAATTTCCTAAACAAAATCAGAAAAAAAGTATTAAAAATCCGTTAACTATTAAAAAAAGAAAACGGCTTATAATATTGACTAACCTATAATTCGCTTCTACATCTATGATACTAAATAGATATACAAGCGAAATCAATATGTCGATTGTCTTTGAATCAAATAAGAATATCTTTATAGAGAATTTTATTAAGGACCTGATCAATCAGTCTTAATGTCAATTAATTTTAACACTGGAATAACAGAAACGAACAATGAAATTCGAAAGATATTTAGTCATTGTTTATGAAAAATGTAATTCATTTATTCCGTGTAACAAATTACTTAGTACTACTGATTATCGTGAACGTTAAAAGATAGTCAAAGTTATATTAGTCAATAATTGTCATTACTGTTATTGCTGTGAACAATAGATATATAAATAAATTAATAACGCTGCATGTTGAAATAAGAACAAAAGTCTTGCTATCTTTCCCTGTATAGTGATTATTATTGAATCATAGCAAATCGTGTTTTCCTAAGCAGCCAGCGAACAAGGTGCGTCATTAGTGGATGTCCCTGGGTGGGGAAGGAGAGAAAGGCTGGAGATGAAGAGAAGAACGATGTTTCCTCAATTCAGCAGCAAGCGACCACTACTACTACGCTCGTCGGCGCCAGTAAGAAAGGTTAGTATCTCTTTCTTCTATCTTTGCCTTGGTAACCATCCTCGCTTCATCATCAGCGAGTAAGCCATTTGATTTCACTTGGAGTAGGTAAGCAAAACCTTATCTTTACCTGTTTTTACTTGATTGCTTTATTGTGAATTTATTTACTATCTGAATAATAGATTAAATAGACAATAAAATGTTTCATATATTTCCTCACGTTGATCGTCTTTACACACGTGGTTATTTTTAGTGAACGTAGTTTGAGTCCAATGTCATCGGATTTTACTCAATGTTTATTCGTGTTCATGGGTAATTGTAATTTACTATCCATTTAATTTAAACAAATATTACTTAATGCTATCAAATACTTAACTTAGTGAGTTAATGTTCTCTTAATTTTGGCTGTTATTTTATTAAAAATTAAGTAATTGCGTGTTTCTCGTTTGGTTGGGGATTATTGGTGTTGTCATAATCAAGTCCCAAGTATAGATACACATGTTTTGATAATACGTTTAAATCTCTAACTAACGAGAAATCCTTCACCTTGAGCGAATGTTTCAAACAGTCGTCTTTTACTACGTGTTGAATTTTTTTTTTATTCTACTAAATCAATGATTTTTATAACCAAACTGTACATTATTGATACATAAATATGATTAATTTGATTTTTTTTTTTTTTTATTGTTGAGTCTGCGTTTTCTTTAGGCTTTTTATTTATTTATTTATTTTGTTTGTTTTTTGTTTTGCCTTCGTTCATGTGTGATTGATAAAATGGAGACCGAGAGGTCGTTCTATTTCCGACCTTGGGGTATTATAATGTTAATCCCAATTGATGGGCCTTTGCGTCTGGGTATGCGCTTACGTGATTTTTTTTATTTGTTTTGTTTTTATGAGCTTTTTTGTTATTTTCATTCATTTTAGGTGGGAGCATGTCTATTTTTTTTTTTTTTTTTTTGGTGTTTATTTTTTTCTCTCAGTGAATATGTCTTTTTATTGCATTGCGAAGTCAAACCTATGTTTTTATATACCATTTTATTCAACTTATATATCTATTTATTTACTTTTTTATGTCAGTTTTTTCCTCTTTCTATTTCTTCTTAATTTGGATGCGTAAAAATGTTAACTCTTTCTATCGTTTTTATTTTTCTTTCTATCTACCTACCTATCTATCTATCTATCTATCTATCGATATTTAGAAATTTAATGTAGACATTATAAAAACAGGAGTGAAGTATAAAAATATAGATTTGTAAATGATCTCAATGGACACAATGTTAAAGAAAATATATAAGATGGATAAAATAATAATAATAGATAGAAAGGTAGATAAACTTAATGGCAGATTTAAGCTATATAAAAAAATATGAACGGAAGGGAACGATAAATAGATAAATATGAACAGATTATGATAGATATGAACAGAATTAGATAAAAAGACATATATTACATATATAGATATGACGATCTACATAGACACAGAGGGATATGAACAGATTTAGATAGATAGATAGATAGATAGATAGAAAGAAAGAAAGAAAGAAAGAAAGAACGAAACGGATTTATATATATATATATATATATATATATATATATATATATATATATATATATATGTGTGTGTGTGTGTGTGTGTGTGTGTGTATGAACAGATTGAAATAGATTGAGATAAATATCAACGGAGATAGATAGATAGATAGATAGATAGATAGATAGAAAGAAAGAAAGAAAGAAAGAACGAAACGGATTTATATATATATATATATATATATATATATATATATATATATATATATATATATATGTGTGTGTGTGTATATATGAACAGATTGAAATAGATTGAGATAAATATCAACGGAGATAGATAGATAGATAGATAGATAGATAGATAGATAGATAGATGGATAGATAGATCATCCCTAAACAGAATCGATATCAGTGACATATATTGATCTATTTACTATTACATTTATCAAGTTTATATAATATTTTCTTTAACAATATGCCAAATGTGAGCACTTTCCAAATCTGAACAGATTTAGATAAATAGATAGAAAGATAGATATATTTGAACATACATAGATAGATATGAACAGATTATGATAGATATGAAACACATTGATAGATAAAGCGATATATGCGAACAGATTTAGATAGTTGTGAACAGAGATAGATAGATATGTACAAATTTAGATAGATATGAACAGATTTAGATAGATAGATAGATAGATAGATAGATAGATAGATAGATAGATAGATAGATTATCATCCCTAAACATAATACTCGATATCAGTGACATCTATCTATCTATCTATCTATCTATCTATCTATCTATCTATCTATCTATCTATCTATCACTACTTTTATCCAGTTTATATATTTTCTTTAACAATATGTTGACTGTGCGCACTTTCCAAATCCGAACTGATTTATATAGGTAAATAGATTGATAGATATGAACAGATTGAGATAGATAGGTAGATTTTAACATATTGAGATTGATAGATAGATCAATAGATAGATCGGTAGATAGATTTATAGATAGATCAATAGATAGATTGATAGATCAACAGATGGATAGATATTAATAGATAGAATGTGCGGTCATCCCTAAACATAATACTTGATATAAGAGTCATCTATCTATCTATCTATCTATCTATCTATCTATCTATCTATTCTTGCTTATTACCTTTATCCAGTTTATATAATATTTTCTTTTACTATGTGCCAACAGTGTGCTCTTTCCAAATCTATATTACTTGCTTTTTCTTCTATCTGGCGTATCCATTCAGGACGTTTGCGTTCATGGCTCTCCACAATTTCCTGCCCTTTGTAACTTTTATGTTTTTGCTATCCCTCCTAATCCTTGATCTACCACTCACTCACTGAAGCTCGATAGGTAGGTTAAGTGAGTATCAAACTTACCAAACCTTCTTTCCTCATGATCTTCCCTACAAATTTCAACTGCCTCTTCCTGATGATAAGCATCTTTTTTTTCTATCCATTTCCTCTAACATCTCATAGTTGCTTACATGTTCGGTCCACCGTAATAGTTTATTCCTTTTTTTCTTAACGTTTTTGTAACCGTTATTGGTAATTTTAAAGCTAGAAACATTCCTAAATTTATTTCCGCTTTTATTTGATGTGTGTAAAGTTTTACGAGTAATGTCACTGAAGTATAACATTATTAAATTGAAATAAAGCAGTTGATGATATCCACACGAGATTCAAATTTCTTTTATATGTCCGAATTCTTTCATATTCTTGAATTATTATGAAAATTATGAGCAAATTATTTGTTTAGTTCAAGTGTTTATTAAAAACTGTTTATGAAATTAATAATATATGAATAAGTTTCTTTCATTATGTTTTCGTAAAAATTATTTACATCAACAGATTTGCAAAAAATGAGAATACATGAAAAAATGCCCGAAACTTAATAAAAACAGTTTTATCATTAAAATTATTATGAACAGAAATGACCAACAGATTTTTAAATTATTATATATATATATATATATATATATATATATATATATATATATATATATATATATATATATAATGAGAGAGAGAGAGAAAAAAAAAGAAAGAAAAAGAGAGGCTTAGCTAATGTGTGTGCAGCTCCTACCCATAGCTTCCATAAAATATAACATATATATATATATATGGTTGTTAAATTTTTCCAGAATATATATATATATATATATATATATATATATATATATATATATATATATATATATATATATATATATATATATATGTGTGTGTGTGTGTGTGTTTGTGTGTATGGAAGTGTGCATCTATTAATTAATAGGTTAATTTAATCAATTATGAGTTTATGATTGAAGATTTTCATTTTTATCGATAATTTTAAACAGGTACCTCCAAAGAAACGAGATACCTAAGGACTAAAAATAATTTTAAAAATGAAAAATCTTTAATTTTAGTTTTAATTTCAAGATAACAGATTTAATTTTATATTTCAATAAGCACAATACATAACTGTATTTCAAAACTAATTTAAACTGAGTGGAATGAGATTTTTCTTCTCGAAATCATTAAAAATCGCTGACTTTAGTGACATTTTTAAGCCATCTGTCAGCACAATGTAATTCTCTTTATTAAAAAATCTTCCAAAAATAAAATATACTTTTGTCTGAACCTTTATTTGAGGAATATTTACTTATCTAAAATTTAATTAAACTGCAACACCAAAAATGTGATTTATACACAAAATGCAAGAAATCATATATAAGTATCAGCCAACAACTAAACAACAGAGATTCCCTCCACAAAAGCAACATAAAATTACCAGACAACAGAAAACCCTTTGTATCACAACACCTCTCTAAATGTGACCAGGGTGAATTTAAAATTATGCTAATATATCAAGGAGACAATTATTCTTACCGACAAATACAAGAAAAATCTTCATAAAAAAATTTAAACCAGCACTAACTCCACACTTGTGTGTGGAGTTAGTGCTGGTTTAAATATATATATATATATTCATGCACACATATTGGCAAAGCAAGACTGCGCACAAGCACACACACGAAACCTGCACAACATAGGAAGTGTGCATGTGTGTGTGTGTGTATATATATATATATATATATATATATATATATATATATATATATGCGTGTGTGTGTATACGAATTATAATACTAATAAGAATATTTTAAAGCGAAAAACATAAAAAAAATTAATTCATTTTAATAATATGTGGAAATATCCGTTCTTAGCCTGAAGAAGTTCACGAGACCCGAAACTCATGTTGCAAAATTATGGAAAATAAATCATAATACATTTTTTTAAAAATCCACATTACAACCAAAAACGCTTGCGGTTTCTCTCTTCGTTTTAATATATACACTTTTCTCTCGTTGGAACAATTATTACCTCTTCCCTTTTCACACACACACACACACACACACACACACACATATATATATATATATATATATACATATATATGTTTACTTCATTGTATTTTTATCGTCTCATACACACACACACATACATACACACGCGCGCGCGCACACACACACACACATATATATATACATATATATATATAAAGGGGTGTACAGATAAGTGAGGGTATATGTGGAAATTTTTCTTATATTTAGAATTTCTTTAAATCATATCTAAATATATCTGGAAAAAATTGATAATAAAAATGTTGCTATTATTCCATTGTGGTAATAACTGGCTGTGTTGACAAACTTTTATTAAACACTACAATCTTGTTCAATTAGAAAAGCATTAAAAGAATTATGTGTCAGTCGAATTATAGGTGCTACCATTTCTGGTAATGAAAATCAATAATTTAAAAATGCTTTTGGCTCATCACTCAATAATTTTAACATCGTAAATAAATCAATTCAAATATTTACGAAAGGGTACTAAAATCTAATATCTAAAATCAGAATAAATGACCAAATATTAGTAATTTTTTAATCCCTTTATAATAATTTTATTCCTACCAAATCCAAGTTCTTGTGTCAGACACCAAAACATAGTAGAAATAACATGACACAATAAGACGCGTAAAGTTACATAACAAGACCGCCATGCGTAAAAATTTAAAAAGGCAAAACACATCTATTTTACAATATTAGGAAAAAGGTACAATACAAGGTTACTAAAAAAACACTTTGTGCGCCTATTACAGCAGGATAACAAAAAAGGGATTACCAAAATATACAAGGATAAAAATGTCACAATTTTTAGAAAAAGACATGGATCCAAAGACAAAAAAATACACCCTTTAAAAATGGAGAAAAAGGTAGAAAACTTTGAAGAAGTAAAAAAAAAATTACACAAGGTAGTAAATACAAAGCGCACCATTTCAGTTCTGAACTGAATACTCAAACGGTACGTTTCAGCTTGAAGAGGTTTCTTATTTTCAAAGGCTGTTTTCTCGAGGGGTTTTTGTAGGACTTTGATGGAAAGTTAACCCGAATGTTCGTTCGGTTTAAATTCTTCTCGGGAGGGCACAGAAAGGAATGTTCTGTTCTCGGGGTAGAATCTGCCTGGATTCTGTTGAATCTGTCAGCTCTTTTTTCCACGTATTGATTTAGGACCCCACTCGGCTGAACTGCTCCTCCGTCGTTGCAGCCTTCAACCCTTGTTTACATTGTCAACTGTTCATTGTTTCTATTACGATCAGCTAAATAACAGTCCTTTTAGTGAACAAAGGAGCGTCATACCGACTAAAATCAAGTTTTCACAAGGACTTGAATAGATCGTCTCTCATTAACGAGTAAATAAAAACATTTATCCATGAAGTTAAGAAGTGTTACCAAAAACATAGTAAGGAAACTAACAGAGATTATATAATTATCCAAGCAAATTGTACTGCAGCGATGACTCATCTAAAAATGTTAAACAATATTCAAGACAGACTCGTTAACTTTTGTTTTTTTTTTCCCCCATTTTCATTTATTACTAGTCCTTTCGTTTAATCAATTCATCCCAAGCAAGGTAAGAATACCACTAAGACGCAAGGTGCTACAGTGGGTGAAAGAGAACGAAAAGACTTTAGAATGAACTGGAAGCCAAATCCTAAATAAGAATTAAAGCATTTTGGAGCAAAGACGGAAATAAACACCATGTCAACCAAATAACACAAAATGATTTCTGGGTCGGAGGATTGACGCGTTAATAAATTAATCCATTGAAAATAAATACTTAACATTTTTCAACCAAGGGGTTGTGTTACCACTGACAATAAAAATATGCTTCTTAAGTCCTTTGGCGTGTATATAAACCAAGTCTCCAAGACCAGGCAAGCAGTAAAGAGAAGGAGCGACAACATACTGCAACAGATTCACGACACCATGGCTTAAAAGAAATTCCATTACTCATTCACCCATCTTTCTTACCAAGCTACATAACACTTACACTTTCCTTCTCACTTTCTCACTTGCCTCTATTTTCTCACGCATACACGAGAAGAAATCGCGTTTCCTTTCATCTGAACAAACAGCTAAAAGACTTAAAGAAATTTAATACTCATACACGCTAACAAAAATTTAGTTGTAAAAACACTAAAATAAATATATTTTGTATTTAAAAAGCTTTCTCGTCTTTTCCTTTGTTGTGTGTTGATTCAAATCCGCAGCAGAATAAATCTCTACTCCTGTTCAAAAGAAAAAAAGAGGAGTATGGGTCGGGTGATAGGTGGACTTATCTACCTATATGTAATACAAGGCCTAAGAGCCATTCAATTTAGTGATGTGCTGAATGAAGTGTATGATATGAACATAAAAGCGAGTATGAAGTGAACATTATGGGGATATGGCAAATAGATTATTATTAACCCTTGTTAAGTGGTTATTACAGCATAACACGACTGTTCTTCAAAATAACAGTTCTTCTAGAGTATTTTTCGGAGTGGAACGCCCTCTTGACAAAAGTAATATGTTGAGAATGTGGCTGACTAAGATTTGTGGATCTAGCAAAATAGGTCTTGCTACTGCGGCACCTTTACTACTAACATCGGTGTGACTTAAATGACTGAAAAAAAAGAAAAGCCTAAAACTAAACAAAAACATTATTAAATGCCTTATTTTATGATGTATACATGAATTCTACCAATTATACTCGTTTAGTTACATTGAACTGTCTTTCTTTTCTAATTATTAGACGCAAGCATAAACAGCTTAAGGTCCATTTGGACAGATTCTTCCCAGAAATTGCTGTTCCATGGAAAAGTACGCAACCCATGTACTGAACAAAATCCTACGTTGCTTATTATAAACGTCGTGTTATATAAGTGTTCTATTTTTATTGTCAGTTGTTTTAAATCTCATACTGTTCTTAATTTATAATCAAAACTTCATCTGTACATTGAGGCGATTCTAAGTGTAGTAGAAGTCCAACCAGATTGGAGGCAACAATCTTAACATAAGATATGCAGATGACACAATGTTGTTAGCAGACAGAAAAAATAATCTACAAGAAGGTCTACAAAATGTAGTGAAGGAAAGCGAGAAGAAAGGACTAAGCATCAATTACAAGAAGACAAAATTATGATTATGAGCAAAAAGAACAGCCCAAAATGCAAATCAAAAAACTGAAGATAGAAAAATTAAGCAATTACAACAATTTGAATATCTGAGAAATGTTTTAATATAAGACGCAAAATGCAACACCAAAATCTGATAGTGCATTGGGATAGTGAAAAAGGTCTTCCAAAAGTAAAGCAACGTATTAAGAAACAGGAAAATTTCCTTACAAAGAGCTATATTTACTAAGAGCTGCAAAGGACAGGAAAATTATAATGATTTATGAAAAATGACAATCTTTTTGAACTGATCTTTGCTCATAGATATTTATTAAATTTTTAATTGTTAACCCGTGCTATACATGATTCCTTTTAATTACGAATAATGCGTTGTTTTACTTATTGTCTATCATATTGTGTGCTGTCGCCAAGGATGAGGATAGATGGAAATCATCAAGGATCTGATAAATTCTTCTTCTATATGCCGTGTCTTTCTTGGCTCTCTACAATTTCCTGTTCTTTGTAGCTCTTAGTAAGGAAGAACAGTGGAGTAATGGATACTGGTTAAGTTTGAGGAATCAGATCCATTACATTCACTTACATGCTGATACCTGTTGGGAAGTTATGGATTCTCTTCTTCCCCACCCCCAGCTATGGATAAATAGCAGGACAGAATGTGTTCTGTAGCCTTGGGTAGCAACCGGTCAAGGAGAAGCAAAACTCTGAATTCAAACTGGCCTGGTGAGGGTTGGGCTCCATCGACCTATCTTACCGAAGAAACATCACTGAGGCTACGGTACGTGTGGTGTCCCTACGACTCTGATGGCTTATGGAATTCGTGATCGTGTAGCTCGTAATAAAATCTTTTTCGTTGTTATCTCTCCTAATCCCTGTTTTGTCAAACCTTTACACAAACTTGCTAGATAGGTTATGTGCCGTTTTCCTCTGTCCCTATTGCTTTTAATATTCATTTTCTAAGCTCTCTTTCTTCATTAGGCGGCGTAGAAATTTCTAATGTTTTTTTTTCTGATTCGAAGTTTTAGTATCAGTTTTGTTTCCTGTTTTCTCTAAAACTTTGTTCTTTCACAAATGTTCATTCCATTGTATTCTAATCATCCGTCTCTAGAATCACATTTCTATAACCTCAAGATTTTTCTTCATCTTTGAGAAGATTATCCAACATTCACTGCCATATTGGAGGAGCTTTGTCTACTTATTGTTACTATTTCGTTTTCTTTCATTTTCTTTATAATTTTAATGAACCATTCTTTATTATAAACTTCCTAGAAAACAACATCCAGTCCAAATAAAAACCTGCAATTAATGAATGTATTAATTTCTCTTATCAGCAGGGACATGTATATTTTTATTTTTGTAGGATAATTTCTAATCAATATAGCAATCATGATGCAGACGCTTTACAACCAGAAAACCTCACATCAGTATTCCTGCCTACTTTAAGTATTAATCCTAGGAAATTATCTTATTTATTTATACTTAAAATATTTCTTCTTTTTATTTTTATCCTCTTCAAGATGTTGGTAATCATGACTCTCCAGAATTTCCTATCCTTTGTTGCTCGTTATCATTTTGCTATCTCTATTATTCTCTGTCATTCATCTGCCATCCATTTACTCAAGATGGTTATTTTCTGTTTCTTTCTGCCCGTTTTGCTTTTAATATGCCCTTGTCAATGTCAAATTATCCAAGCAATCGTCTCTTTTTACGTGCACTTGAAATTATGATTTTTTATAGTTGTCCCCAACAAATTCAATAACGATTTCTCGTCAGTTAGCAAGCAAACTGAAAGTTTTCAGAAGTAGGTGTGAAAATCTTTTTAAAATTCTGAAAATATAGACGAACATTCTTTTTTTTTTATAAATAAAAGAGGTCTGAAAAAGAAAAGCATGCCTTTTTTGATATTCAGTAAATACAAGCCAAGATTTCTTTGTTATAAAGGTCTGTCAATACAAGCGAAGATTTTAAATCTTTGAAAATTTGTCATTGACAAAGCTGTGGAGATAATTTTTTAATGGAAAGTAAAGATGTTGCAGCTCCAGCTGAGATATGACAGCAGTACTCCATTTTCTGTCTAATCTAGCTCTCATAAAGGTAGAACATAGAAGCAGGAGGAGTCAGATGCTTACTAGGGCCATACAGGAAGCTATCATTTTTCCAGTATCCTTAGCAACGAGTCATATATATGAGTTCCACTTGATGTCTGGAATGAATATAATTTTTAATAATTTAGTATTAATTATTCTGAATTCAAGTTTGAAAAAATAGACAACTAAAATAAACTCATAGAAAAAACTTATAAAAAGTGATGAAATCAATAAAACCCAAAAATTACAGTCATTTTAAATTTGATGTAAAGTACATCTTCAGTGCAAACTTTTACAAATTGTCATCTATGCTGATTACTCAATTTACCACTGCCTCCATAGTAAGGCTTATCAGTCTGACAAGGTTAAAATGGCAGCAGATGTCCAAAACTACCTCAAGTCTGTAGTTACTTACTGTCAGTATCGTTGATACTATCCTCCAGGAAAGCGACTCATTGCACCTTCTCCGTCTCATGTTCTTTGCTGATATGAAGTGCAAAGACTATATTAAATCCATTGCTTGGTCAGCTACTAAGAAAGTCAGTTCGCTAAGTCGGGCAGCACAAACTTTCTTTCCAGTATCTATCTATAAGTCTACCATTTGCTTAGAATATTGCTGCCGCATATGGTTCAGTGACCCTGCCATTTATCTTAAGCTCCTTGATAAGAAGAATCTGCAATATTATTGGTCCTGATGTGGCAGCTCAGCTCCAGTCACTTTCTCACTGCTATAAGGTCACCTATCTATGTCTTTTCTATAAATACTTCCATGATAATTGTTCAAACGAGCTCTTCACTCTGGTATCTAATTTTTATTTTTTTTTAATTTAATCACAGCAACAGACTGATGTTGAGATCTCATCAATATGTACTTGAGCTGACAAGATGTAACTGTAAATTCTATGCACAATTGTCACTTGTGGAACTCCTTTCAAGCTCCTTGTATTCCAGCCAACGTTCATCTGCAAAAATTTAAATGCAACATCAATTGATATCTACTGTCCATCTGATTACTCTCTTCTCTTTCTGCTTATTATTATGATTCTGTTTCTAATTCTTCCACACCCAGTAACCCCTTGTGTTTTAGTGGCATCACTGCCTTGTTTGGGTGATTCCAATTAAAAGAGAAATGAAAAAATATATAATTTGTCTATAGGTAATAGGACAGTGCAGGCTAGCAAAGCTAATTCAGGTAGTCATTTTGTTTTAAGATAAAGATTAGAAAATTTATCCTGTCTCAAATGCTACAAATGAAACATGATTAATAAGATACCTGTAAGTATTTATTGGTCGAGGTGAAAAGTGATTATCAGTAATGATCATAGGTAAATTTTATTTGAAGAAGAAGGATTTTAATAAATATACTATTTAAAATTGGGCTCTCTTGCCTTATGTGATAGCCAGACTATGAGAAATAAATTTCTGAATACAAAAACAAACCTGAAGTAGGATTGGTTTCATCTGGTCTATCTTGTCATACATGAACACACTGCTGCCATGACCACAGGAAATGTGTGCCTCAACAATTGTAAAGGACTTGTGATAGTTTTTCAAGTGCAATATTCAATGTGTTCATATAGAAAATGTATTTCTTAATCTTTTACAATAAAATGCCAGGTGACAAAACAACAACAAATTAAGCTACTACTTTTCTATGCCATATGCCATATTAAAGCCTATAATGCATTTTACATCATTTAGTAAAGGCTATAATAGATTTTATATTCTTTAGTAAAGGCTATAATAGATTTTATATTCTTTAGTAAAGGCTATAATAGATTTATTAATCTTTAGTAAAGGCTATAATAGATTTTATATTCTTTAGTAAAGGCTATAATAGATTTTATATTCTTTAGTAAAGGCTTTAATAGATTTTATATTCTTTAGTAAAGGCTATAATAGATTTTATATTCTTTAGTAAAGGCTTTAATAGATTTTATATTCTTTAGTAAAGGCTATATTAGATTTTATATTCTTTAGTAAAGGCTATAATAGATTTTATATTCTTTAGTAAAGGCTTTAATAGATTTTATATTCTTTAGTAAATGCTATAATAGATTTTATATTCTTTAGTAAATTCTGTAATAGATTCTATATTCTTTAGTAATGGCTATAATAGATTTTATATTCTTTAGTAAAGGCTATAATAGATTTTATATTCTTTAGTAAAGGCTATAATAGATGTTATATTCTTTAGTAAAGGCTATAATAGATTTTATATTCTTTAGTAAAGGCTATAATAGATGTTATATTCTTTAGTAAAGTCTGTAATAGATTCTATATTCTTTAGTAAAACCTATAATAGATTTTATATTCTTTAGTAAAGGCTATAATAGATTTTATATTCCTTAGTAAAGTCTGTAATAGATTCTATATTCTTTAGTAAAGGCTATAATAGATTTTATATTCTTTAGCAAAGGCTTTAATAGATTTTATATTCTTTAGTAAAGGCTATAATACATTTTATATTGTTTAATAAAGGCTGTGAAAGATGTTATATTGTTTTGTAAAACCTATAACAGATTTTGCATAACCATGTGTAATAAATGCTATAATAATCTTAACATATGTTATTTACTAAATGCTATTATAAATGCCATAAAAATATTTACAAACCTTGTCTAGTAAATGTTATAAGTCATCAAAATTGTTATAATAGTTTTCACATTTCTTTTTTAGCAAATGTCACATTACACTCTGCATAAATTGTTTCGCAAATGTTATATTAATTTATGCATAAATTGTTTTTGCAAATCTTATATTAATTTATGCAAACTGCATTTCTGAAATTATGGAGCAGCATAAATTAAGAAGAGTTCACTAAATTTCCAATATTTTGATTGTTCAGACTGTTGTCTTCATCTTTATTGCCATGTTTACAATGTTTCATCTATTGTACTCACCGGCCTTCAGTTGATACATGTTGGAATTTCAAACTAAATCCTTTATTTAGTCCATGCTATTTTTCATTGTTGTTTTTCTCTATCTCTCTATATTACTGGTTCCCATATTGTATTCATGTTTATGCTTGACTGGCTAAGGAGATTTTTGTGGCCATGCTAGAAATTAAATTTTCTGTTATTTCAACTTCATCCCACAAAGGGTGATAATCCCCCTTTTCTCATCATATATTGTCAGCCATGCCTGATTTATCTATTTCCCCTTGTGTTACAGACTTACAGTGCTCCTGCAGTCTTATCTTAAGTGGGCAGCATGTTTCTCCTTTATATTTCTTGCCTCAGCTGCATGGGATGTTATACACACAGTTATTAATCATGTTCTCTTCTATGGGTGGTCTTACTTGGCAAAGATATCTTTGGAGTGTTGAAACACTCATGAAGGCTGTCCTGATGTTATATGGTCCACAGATATTTTGTATCTTTGCCAATAAACTCTTCACAAAGTTTAGACAGATCAAGGGTGTTTTCTGAGTGTTGTTATCATCTTGTACCATTCTATGCCAGTTTTCTAAATGTTTGCATCTTAACCAAGAAAGAATAAAATTAAAAATTTGAGATTTCATCATTTCATCAGCTTTTTGGAAGTCACTTGGGCCAAGAACACTCTTGTACCTACTTTGTAAAATCAGAAAGACTGTCTGGTGCTTCTGCAAATAGTATACTCCCATTATTATCAATAATTGATGTTCTGACTCAAATAAAACTGATGGCTTCAAATGCTGATTTTTCAGTTTCAGATGTTATCATCTTTCTGCCTTGTACAACAATGTTTTTATATTTTGTCTTGAGCTATAATAATTTTTAGTAATTTTACTAAGGTTTGTTGATAGGTTACAGTTGAGGATATTTCTTTGACACAGGAAATTATTGTTTGAGCCAATCTAAAAACAAAGGTGTTAGAATACTGATTTTCAAGGCAAATAGGTTTTGATTACATTGAAAATTTGTGCAACAAAATCCTCCTGCATCTCATTTCTCTCTGTTTGGTCTTGTGTCCCATGAATGTTGTATTTGATCAATTTTACAACATATCATCCCTTGTTGGGTGATTTAATGATGAATATAAGTGATCAGGTTTATGTTTCAGTCCAATAGCTAAAACTGGTTCAATGATCTATGCTTGAGCCTATATACAATCATTAGTGGATTATCACTGAGCCCATATGCAAATACTTAGATTTATGCTTGAGCCCTACCAATATTGACTGAAATTATGCCTGAGTGTATACACAAATATTGCTTGGGTTTATGCCAGAGTCTGTGTATAAATATTAGTCGATTCCATGCAAAACAGTGTTTGGGTTTATGCTGGAGACATATGCAAACATTGGTCAGGTTTACACATGAGTCCATATGGAAATACTGGTTGGGTTTATACTTGGGTCCATATACAAATATTGGTTGGGTTTATACTTGAGTCCTTGCAGAAACATACATCACGTTTATGCCTGAGTCTATATACAAATGTTGGGTGGGTCTATACAAGAGACTTAAACAAACATGCCTCAGATTTATGCTTGAGTCAAAATGTAAATATTGGTTGGGTCACAAGAATATTTGAGCCGTCACAAGAATGTGCATCAGATTTTTATTTGAGTTGATATGCAAATGTTGGGTGGGTTTATACTTTGGCAATTGCAGAAACAGGCATTGGGTTTATGCTTGAGTCTATATGCAAATGCTGGGTGGGTTTATACTTGAGCTATTTACACAATTATGCATCAGGTTATGCTTGAGTCTATATCCAAATATTGGTTGTGATTATGCTTGAGTTTATGCCAAAATAATGATTGTCTTTGTATTTGTCTATGCAAACATCCACTTTTAAGTTGGTCCCTTTTTTTGGAGAGAGGCAGTTTTACTCCTCAGATGATCATGTAAGTATCACATGAAACTAAAATAGGTAACAGAAAAATTAATTGACAAAGAAGAATTTGCATTGGTCATTGATCTTCACCTGGCATTTCAACATCAGTCACATTCCCACAGCCACATGTAGCATCCCTGTGCCTTTTTCTATAAATAATTTCATCATAAATTTTCTGATGAGCTTTCCTCTTTGATACCTTGACTTTATGAATTTAATTACAGTACTAAATTGGCAACTAGTGCTATCCTTTTAGAGTTGAAATGCATAGATAGAACCTAAGTTATTTGCTAACAGTTTCTTCCCATGCACTTCTTACTCGCAGAAATTTCTTCTAGCTTCTTGATTTTCAATCAACTTTGATCTTCAGAAACTTAAATGCAATGTCAATTGTTATATTCTGTCTTCTTAATTCCTGTTCTTTTATTATTCTCTCTCGTTAATAATGTTTTCTTTCCTTATACAACAGTAACATCTTGCATCTTATTGGCTTGGGGGTGGGGAGAATAATATTAAACTTCATTAAAATAAAAATTGCTTTCAGCACATTTTGTTATATTTGATTTTCTTTCATGAAATGGTGCAAATTTTGATAATTATACAGCTTATATTTTTGTAATTCCAGATGCCCACTTTTTAAAGATCAAAATCAATCCTTCCTATTTGATGATTACATCTGACTTAAAACCAAGCATTATATAATGTGAAGAGAAACAACTGTGTTATTTTTTGATAATCCTTATCTCTTCAGAATTATTTTTTTGTCTCACTGACGAAAAAGTTATCACTAAAAATTCATTATAATTTTTTAAAAAATAAAAGAAACAATTTGTTTTCAATTAAATCTGTAATATTTCGAAATCAAGAACTACACAAAAGAAGGAGTATTTCATAATCCTGATCCCTTTTGAAAATGGCATCAGTTGATGAAAACACTTTAATTTTTCTTAAAATTGATGACAGTACCTGGGAGAATGTGGAGATGAGCCTCTGGTTCTCCATGGTTGTAGTTCTTGCAGTGACATTGTTTATCTTATGGAAGAGGAAAGATGAAAACTATCCACCCGGTCCTTTCTCATGGCCTTTAATTGGAAACACTCAGTTGAATAAGGCTCACATTCAGTTTACTAATTTGAGAGTAAAGTATGGGGACACTCTTAGTGTCACAATCGGACGTCAGAAGGTGATCGTCCTCTGTTCACTTGATGGAATTTTGGAATGCCTTCACTATAATGGAGCCACTTTTGCAAACAGACCAAATTGTCCAGTATTGCGATCACTCTATAAGAACGAGGATAAAAATAAAGGTATGTTTATTTAATTATTCTTTTCATAACTAAATATGAATACCCAAGTTATGGCATTATTATTTGTTTGGGTCATAAATAATTTCTGTTTATGGAAACCAGTTGTAATGATGAATGTGGAATCCTTCACTTAAACAGTGTTAAATATTCACTTAACAGCATAATTGTCATTTTATATCGTTAAATATTTTTTAGATTTTAAATATCACCATGGCCTATGGCACCCTGACCATTGGGTATATGGTAGTATCGAACGGGATTCAGGAAAGTGTTTCATAGTTGAGGTGCTGGATCGGTGAGCTGTGTTTCTGAAATATGCAGTTGTGCAGTATATTCATCCTGGAACTCATATTGCTTCAGATGACTGAGCTGCTTATTCTGGAATAAAAGAAAATCGACAATGGTATCATTATTCATCAGCAGTTTTATGTGGATCCTGTGGTACAAGAAAAGTTCTATGTTTTCAGCATTTATTTGCTACGTAGTCCATCATTACCTGTTGTAATAATGTTTAATTGTAATAAACGTCTATACCTAGGCCTTATTGATTTTACACTGTTCAGGAAATAGCAGTATATTTTGTACCACTTAAGGATTACCAGTGAATGTATCATTCTAATTACTAACCATACATAAGGAACATGTTAAACAAATTGTGACAAACTTGGACCTCTGAGTGTCAAAAGACAATTTTTCCATTGACACAATTAAAGATTTAACTACATTTGACTACATTCACTCCTTGGCAAAGTTTATTGTTACAATAACAGTCCTGTGATTTCAGCATTTATTTGCTGCATAGTCCATCTTTACCTGTTGAAATAATGTTTAATTGTAATAAATTTATATACTTTTGTCTTATTGATTTTATACTGTTCAGGAAAAAGCCATTTATTTTGTATCAATTAAGTGAAGGATTACTAATGAATGTATCATCCTAACAATGCAAAGATGTTCAACACAGAATGTCAAACTTGGATTTTCATGCCAGCAAATAAACGGGGTGTCAAAAGAACAGTTTTTTCCCATTTACACTACTATTATTTTAATTATCTTCACTCTTTGGCAAAGTTTATTCTTTTAAAAAGTGATGATTAAAATTGTAATAAAACCTAAACATTTGATAATAGTGAATTTATAATTATTTTGTTTTTGAGAATTTGCACAGAAACATTAATCACTATTGCATCCAGCAAAAAAAATATAGGAAAAAATTTGTTAACTTGGTTAGTCTGTTCTATCTCACTTGTCATAGTCACCTAACCTTATGCCAACTAATTTGTGATGAGTATGAAATAATAATAACTCCTTTTACCCACTGCCTTCAAATATAGGTGAGCGGAATAAAAAGACAAAAAATTTGCAAGCCAATGTGAAATTTTCATTGGACTAATGAAAAGCTTGTCTTCATGGATATTAGCCATTGACCCTAGAAAAAAGAAAGAAAAGAAAATAGCTTACATATGCAAAATCCTTTTTGATATAAAATAAGGAAAAAAATTAAATTAACTCGAGAAAAAAGTCTGAAGTCATGTGAATGGTTTCATTTCTCTTCACTTGTCCAGCCTGAAATTTTCTCTAGTGTCAAATTATTCACCAATTATATTATCAGACTTTTAACCAAGCACTTAACACTTCAAAGAAATTTATTCCAACAATCCAAGAAATCTAACTCTCTTCATCTACTTTTGAATGTATGTAACCGTCTACTTTTGAATGTAGGCAACGAACTCTCTTACCTTTCTTTAAACATTTTATAATATTATTTCATGTCAGATCATTTAATTTGTATGAACACTTCCTTTTCATGACAATTTATTGAAACTGCGAACTTTAAAAATTTCTGATTTATATTCCTGAAACAGGTTACTGACACAACTTCAAGTGCGTAAATTCATAATTCCTTATCTTATTTTGTTAAAATTCATCCATGTACTTCCTCATAATTATCAGTCTCAATGAACCTTTTCGGCACATGTAAACCAACTGTTCATTTAAACACCATAGTTCCACACTACTATAAATTATTGCCTTTTTCGATTGCTGCAAAATGTTTGACCACATAGACTTTCTCTAATTAAAAACATATTCAAGAGTTTATGGAAAAGTTTTTGACATCAAAACCTGCGGAATTTTTCTGAAAATGTAATGACATGTTTTGTGTGATGATCAGTAAAGGTACTAGTAAATTATTAGCCCTGTTAAAAATGTCTTACAATGAACATGCTATGAAGGAAATGCTTTTGAGTGGTTCAGGCTATTCAAGACAGGGAAAGTAGATGTGCATGCTGACACATGAAGTGTGCAGCCAAAGATATGAAGAACAGCTCTTAATGTAGACTGACTGTTGATCTTGGTGTTTGCCGATTGAAGATTAAGTGTTTGACTGATAGCAGAAGAATTGAATAGGAATAGGAAAATGGTCAATATTTTCTGTTTCTAAAATAACAAGGTATTAATTACAGATTTATAAAAGTCAGTTATTAATTTATAGAAACTTCTTACTAATTGTAGGATTTTACCATGAATTAGACCATGTTATAGGTTTCTAACCATTGATGCTCACTATCCTAAACTGAGATGGTGAGCATTTATGTGTTTTAATCATGATGATTAAGTAGAGAACTATTTGTAGTTATATGGATGACATCCGTGAAAGATGAGCTCCTGTACTGTAGGATTTGAGTTTGAATCATGTCAGACACTAAAACTATTTATTTACACCCTTTACCATAGCAGTTGAAGAGTATCCACTGAGAGTGTAATGAAGAATATATAGTAGAACATGTTCTAAAATCAAGATTCACCATTGTAGTGGAAAGTATTCTAAAATGAAGATTCAGAAATATAATAGAATGTGTTCTAAAATAGAGATTGACCAATATAGTGGAACGTGTTCTAAAATCAATGTTTTATAGTAGAAAGTGTTCTAAAACTAAGATTCAGTAAAGAAGTGGAAAGTATGCTAAAATGAACATTAAGAAATATAGTAGAACATGTTCTAAAATGGAAGTTAACCAATATAGTTGAAAGCGTTCTAAAATCAATGTTTTATAGTAGCTAGTGTTCTAAAACTAAGATTCAGTAAAGAAGCGAAAATTCCCCTAAAATCAAGATATAGAAATATAATAGAAAGTGTTGTAAATAAAGGTACCCCAATGTAGTGGAAAGGTTTTAAAACCAATGTTTAGTAATAGAGTAGTCAGTCAGTTATGTGCCATGCATGATACACACTTGGATGTTCATGTATCTTTCGATACATGACTGACAAGGCAGTTTTTTTTTCCCGCAGTAGGTTGCCATTTCTTTCTGTGGTAGACCAGTTCCCATCCAAGGCTATAGAACCCTGCTATTGACCCATAACAGTGGTTGAGAAGAAGAGGATTCATACTTTTCCCAAGATTGTTGGCATGTAAGTGAATGTAACAGATTCGACTGGAATTCGAACTCGGCTCTCTGATTCATCAATCTGAGCTGCTATCCATTATTCCACCATGCCTCCCTAGAGTAGTACATTTTATAAAATCAAGAAACTACAGGATATGAATCTGAATTGTGTTAGAAACTATTTCTTTATTTTTGACTTTAGAGACTTTAACATAACAGTTGATGTGTTTCCATTCAGAGAGTGATGATAAAGATTAACAGTAAAAAAGAAGCTAAACTCATAATAAAATAATAATAATGAAAATGAGTTATCTAACTGATAACATTTTTTATATGAGAGTACTTTATATTTCAGGTTTTATAACAGCCGACTATGACGACAAACTGGAACAAAAACGAAATTTTCTTCTTGACTGTTTAGTTGGAGGTACCTATGCCTTTGAAGATGATATGGAGGTGAGAATCACAGGAGAAGTCCAAGACATAGTGAAGAAATTTTTGAAGGAGAGTAAACCATTCAATCCTATGCTGCATTTTATCCCATCATGCCTTAATATGATGCTATCCCTCATTTTCAGCCAGTGGCATCGCAACGATGAGAAGGACACTAACTTCCAAGAAATACTCAAGTCATTATGTCTGCGAGCACAATGCCTCAAGCAGACTTTTCCTGATGTTATACCAATGCCATCCTTTCTGCAAAAGATTCGCTTCAAGAGTGTGTGGGAAAGGATGCGCTTGCAAAGGGACTATCAACGAAAACTGATCAATTTTCATAAGGACACTTTTGATCCATACATGATTCGGGACCTGACAGATCAGCTCATGATGTACGTGGAAAATGGCGATGACAAAGGTTTGTTTGCCAGTGATGACATGGAGAACTTACTGCTTGAAATATCTGGAAGTGGTTTTGAAGAAACAGCTATTACACTCACTTGGTTGTTAGGTTACATGGCGATGTACCCTGCTGTACAAGGTCAGGTGCAGAAAGAACTTGATTATGTGGTGGGACGTGACAAAGATCCATGTCTGGATGACCAGGCATTATTGCCGTATACTGTGGCCACTATCTGTGAGGCCCAACGTATGGCTACTGTCATGCCTTTTCTTTACCCTCACCAAGCTGTCAAGAAAAGTATGCTTCAAGGTAATGTTGTATATTAATTAAATTTTGCCAAATTATTCATAGTATATCAATACATTCCAATTTGAAATAAAAAATGTTTTCCAAATTTATTCCAAAATTATGAAATCTACTTGTTTTTACAAAAGAGAATATGATTCATGTAAAATACAATTTTTTACATCAAAATTCACCAATTTAGTGGAAAGTGTTCTAAAATCAATGTTTAGTAACATGAAAGAAATTGTTTTAAAATCAAGGTTCACCAATGTAGTGAATAGGGTTAAAAAATAAGTTTTTAGTAACATACTAGAAAGTGTTCTAAAATCAAGGCTCACAAATGTAGTGAATAGTGTTTTAAAATCAATGTTTAGTAACATACCAGAAAGTGTTCCAAAATTTAGTTTCACCAATGTAGTGTGTAGTGTTCTAAAATCAATGTTTAGTAACATACCAGAAA
This sequence comes from Acanthosepion lycidas, assembly GCA_963932145.1. Classification (NCBI taxonomy): domain Eukaryota; kingdom Metazoa; phylum Mollusca; class Cephalopoda; order Sepiida; family Sepiidae; genus Acanthosepion; species Acanthosepion lycidas. Next base: position 86,432,689 of record OZ010573.1, on the reverse strand, counting down.
GTGTTCCAAAATTTAGTTTCACCAATGTAGTGAGTAGTGTTCTAAAATCAATGTTTAGTAACATACCAGAAAGTGTTACAAAAGTTAGTTTCACCAATGTAGTGAGTAGTGTTCTAAAATCAATGTTTAGTAACATACTCGAAGTTGCTCTAGAATTCAGGTTCACCAATGTAGTGGAATGTATTCTAAAATCAATGCTTATTAGCATAGTAGAAATTTTTCTAAAATCTCGGTTCACTAATGTAGTGAAAAATGTTCTAAAATCAATGCTTAGTAACATAATAGAAAGTCTTCTAAAATTTAGGATCGCTAATATAGTGGAAAGTGTTCTAAAATCAAGTCTCATCAATCTAGTTACTTTATTGTTGTACCTGCTTGCTTACTTTTGATGGGTGGCTGGAACATATATGTATATAAAATGGCTTGTGAAGTGCAAATATAAGCACTATATACAACACAGATAACTTGTTTTAGACAAGTTAGTATTTTAAACTAAACAAATAAGATAACCAATCTGTAAAAATAGAATAAACAAAAAATCTAAATATTTTAACTAAATAATAAACAAAATTCAAATGCAAAAATAAACATAAGTAAATCATCATCAACAAATAATTAATTAATCCATAATAAATAATTAATTAATCCATAATAAATAATTAATTAATCCATAATAAATAATGAGTTAACAAACAAAACTATAAAATATCTACAAAAATTCATTCAGAAATACAATTATCTCTACCCAATAACATCTAAATAATTTGAAACATAACTGTTACTGCCCCCCTCATAACCGTCAGAATATCACAATAGGTCTTAATAAATTGCCAACATAAATACTTGAGACAAAACACAACACAGATGGCCTGAAGATTGTGTTCAAGCATGAAACAGTCTCTTGTTGATTGATGCTATCCCTGATATTGAGCACTTTTCCCATAAGTATAGCATACCTTAAAACTATATTTATAACATATATATATATATATATATATATATATATATATATATATATATATGTGTGTGTGTGTGTGTGTATGTGTGTGTATGTGTGTATGTATGTATGTATATATATATATATATATAATGTACATAACTCATCTAATATATATATATATATATATATATATATTAGATGAGTTATGTATATTATTTACTTTGTTTGGACTATCATTGTCATCTTTGTTGTCCATATTTATCCCGTTTCTTCTGGGTTTGTTTTTTTTTACTTTATACTAGATCATTTATTTTTTCCTTTCTTCTTATTTCAGACTGTAACTGATTCTATCTGTGTTTGTTCTGTCTCTAGAGATGTGACCAATTTTTAATTTTTACTTATTTTTATTTATGGGTATTCTGTTTTTTTTTCACTAAGGAAGTTTTATTTCATTTTTTATGTATTCATTTTTTTACTAATGTTCACCCAAGAACCACTCAATGTATAGGGCCATGTGCCAAGCAAATAATACTGTCTGAGCATACCTGAACAAGTTTAATCATCTATTTTCTCATGACACATATGAGATTAGTCATTCATTACCAAGCAGTAGATCAAGTATGTTTTCATGTTATAATACTGGCAGAAAATGAGTGAAGAAAATCTGATTCAGTAAATTAATTTCATGGATTGTATGAGGATTGGCAAGAGTGCTTGTAAAACAGTGGACCTTTTATGGATTTATTCATGAATAATAATTATATTTCCCTTGGTTTTTATAATAACATCTGACAGCAAAATAAAAGTCTGTTATCAATACTTCTAATAAGGATTGCTATTATATCCCAAATATCACAAAATAAAGTGCCATCATAAATATAATCATTATCTAATGTTTTATCAACATAACTTATTTAAGACCATTTTTATTTTGAAAATACTGACCTTTTATTAAAATCTGATATAGCGTATCATATGGACAAAAGCAATAAAAATGAGTTAAAGAGTCTGAAAAATATTTGCAATTTTAATGAAATTTTTCAAAATTAATTAAAAATAAATTTATTTTATTTCCAGGTTATGATATCCCAAAAGATACTTGGGTTTTGTGCAATGTCTGGAGCATTCATTATGATGCAAAATACTGGAAAAATCCTAAAAAATTTGATCCAACCAGGTAATAAAAAAAAGGTTTCAGATCAAATTTAAATGTTTTTTTGAGTGTAAATCATAAAATCTTTCCTATTTCCAAGTAACCTATTTTTATACTCAACCAATGGTCTCTTTTCCAATTTTATTATTTTTTACAAAAGTAATTTTCAAATGAATTTATATAATTATAAATAAAAAATTGAGAAAATCAGTTACAGTCAATGACAAAATTATTTGTACAGCCATCAATTTTGAATATTTTTATCCATTTCTCAGAATCTAACGCACATATGATGCCAGGTTTTTATATGTTAATAAGCACAAAAACACGGAAAAGAAAACTCATTTTTCATAACAGTAGATTAATACAACATAATTAAAAGGTGAATTATGCAAAATAGGAAAAGACAAAATTATTCTTACAATAGTAATATTGTTTTAAATTGTTTGATACTTGTAAGGATAAGTAATTTACATAATTATTTTATAGAGTGTCACCATTGTTATTCTTACATTAACAAGATGTTGAGGAAGACAAAGGAGCTTAACATTGACTTGAGAGAGAAATATTAACTTTTACAAGTCAGGAAATAGTTACAGCACTATGTCAAACTGGATAGCTATCCCTGAATCTACAGAACAGTCCGTTATAAAGAAGTTTAAACAGTTTGGCATGACAGAGAATTTCCCTGGAGATGGAAGAAAACCCAAATTGTCACTGAAACCTGCATGAAAACTGTATTCCAAGAGTTGTTTTGAAAGACATCGCCAAATGTTTAGATATGATGGGTATCAGCGTAAGTACTCGCATGATAAAACATTGTTTAAATAGAAATGGGTTGTATGGAAACCAACCACAACGAACCTCTCTTCACAAACCGTGTCACATTGTTGCTTAGTTCAATTTTGCCAAAATGTTTTTGGACCAAAGAATTGCTTTTGGGAACAAGAACTATGAGTATTGAAACAAAAATTAAGCTTTTTGGACATCATGATGTACAGAAGATTTGGCACAAAAAAGTTGAGGCTTTCTCCCAAAGAAAACAGTGGCAGCATTAAAACATGGAGGCATCTTGATGGTGCTTTGGGGTTTTTTTACCTTAAGGGGGACTGGACAATTAATTGCAATAAGAAGACTAATGAAATCTGCAGACTATCAAAATGCTGGATCAAAATCTACAACTACCAGTGCAAAATCTTCATCTAGGTCAGTGATTTAATTTACAGCAAGATAATGATCCCAAGCTTATGTCTAAATCAGTGATTGCATGGCTTCAGAGAAAGAAGATTACTGTTCTGCCATTGCCTTAATGAGTCATGACTTGAATCCTATTGAAAATCTATGGCAAGAATTGAAAGTTCGAATAAATCATTGGTCACCAGAAATATCTTCAGGAATTAGAATGTGTAACCATTGAGGAATGGAAGAAAATCCCAGAAAAGACTTGTTCAAATCTCATCAAAAACTTTAGAAAACGATTGCAAAAAGTTATAATGATGAGAGGCTATGCTACTTTTTATTAATATTGTGAAAATTGTTAATTTTTTTCTATTTTTCATACAGAATGAATAATTTTGCTTTTTATTTATTTGCCGGTCAAACTTATTATATTTAACCTATTGTTCTGAAAATTGAGATTTATATTCTTTTTTTGTGCTTATAAAATACCTAGCATTATATGGGCATTAGTTTCTGAGAAATAGATAAAAATATTTAAAATTGATGGGTGTACAAATAATTTTGTTGTTGACTGCATCTAACTCACTATAGCAATTTCTAAAGAAATAATCAATTTTTATTTATTAATCTGACAGTTTTTGTTACTTTAACTTTATTTTTAGTGGATCTGACTCGACCTTCTTTTTATTTTTTAAGCACTATATTTATTTTTGTTTACCTGTGTGAATATTCAAGAAATCTTATTAAGAAAAATATGTACTCTCCAGCAGGATGTATAAAAAATGTATGACATGAAAATATTAAATGAAATGCATTTTTTAGTTAAAAATTGCTTAATAAATTACATGTTATCTTAAGATCTTCATATACATCACTTGTAGTTTTGTTTTTAATTCTGTCCATCCAGCAAAAATATTGACTTAAATTTTATTTTTGACTTAAAAATATAAAATTAATCTCCATTAATCTCATCTCACTCTCCTCTGCAGAAAATTTTATAATAAGATTTAGTATCATTCATAATTGTTTAGATGTAATCCATCTAAAAGTCAATCATGCAGAAAAAATTATTGATTTGCTGGTTGTTTTAAATTTAGGTTTAAAAAATTGCCATATTTTACTGAATTTTGGGGAATTTCCTTACATAGATAAAATGCTGGAATCAAAACTGTAATGTGTTTTAAAATGCTGATAAAAGAGAATTATTAACATAGCAATTTCAGTAACACTTTATTTTGCATGCATTTTGTTGCTATGATAGGTTTTATAATTCCCATCATTATGATCAGCTGTAAAGATCTTTATACTTTACAAACACTGACTAAAAATGGGTTCAAGGAAATGAACTTGTAGGTCTTAGAGAAAAAAACATCTTTCATCAAACCTCATGGACTGATACTACAGAAGCCCAAAGAAATTTACCAAATAACAGGAGCCATATCACTGAAGGAATTTCAGCAGGAGTAACAACTTAAATGAATAGCACATATAACTTGAAGAGAAAATAATTACGTAATCATGATACTGCATAGCACTTCAAAGAAAATGTTAGAAAGGAAGCTCTCATCAAAACTAGAAAAAGTGATAGCAAATGGTGACCCTGAGGAATCTATTTTCCTGAATACCTGTTTTAATAGAAAAATTTTATAAATTTCAATTAGTGTTCCAATTAACAGATATTTGGTTAGTGGATTACAAATGAATATTTCTGTATGTGGAATGGATTATATTACCATTATTATTACCTATCTATTTCTCTCTCTCTCTCTCTCTCTGCACACACATGTGCGATGGATAAATTGTCGCCATTTTATATTTTTATTTTCACACCTGCATATTATTTGATTTTGATTTTGTTGACTACACAGTATAGTAGATTCAATTCAGCATCATCTGTGAGAAAAAGACCATCACGACACAATTCACTCGACCAGAAATTTGGAAACAACATCTTGTACTACTTGGCATTCATGCCAGAAGCTCCAATACAAACGTTTCAGAGTGTTTTGGTGTCAATCTGAGGATAGTGCAGAGGATTTAGAAAGAGTTGGATGAGTCTAATGGTAATTACACAGGTGTTTGGAGTGATCACAATTGATGGCAACATTATACCTCCATTCTTCCAACAGGGCCTTAGACACAACCCTGAGGCTTACATCAAGTGCGTTTTGGGGGCAGTGCTGTCCTGGGTCAAGAAGTTGGCTGCTGGAAGATCCTATATCTGACATCAAAACTCTGTAACAAGCCACACAAGCCGAAGAACCTATTCATGGCTTTCAGACAATTTATGCAACCACATCACCACTTACATCTCACCACCTAACTCCCCAGACTAAAAATCTTCATTATTAGGTATGTAGCACAGTTGAGCAAGAGACCAACAAAACTCCTTGTATCACCAAAGATGTACTGAAGGTAAGGATTATGGCAGCATTCACCAAATTAAACAAAGAGGCCATTCAGAAGAGTTGCAGGAGATTCTGAAGTTGTCTGGAGGCTGCGGTTCAAGCCAATGGCTATTTTATTAAATAAATTAACTCTTTACTATTTCAAGATATTTTTGTGTAATTTTGGTAAATATATTTGTTAAAATGAAGTATCAGTGTTATTTTAATCTTTGCATAATTTAGACAATAATCTATCCATCATGCGCTGTATACATACATACATACATACATATATACATACATACATACATACATACATATATATATATATATATATATATATATATATATATATATATATATGTATGTATGTAAGTATGTATATATATATATATATATATATATATATATATATATATATATATATATATGAATATATATATGTGTCTGTGTGTGTGTGTTATTTACTTTTTGACTATTTTCCTCACATCTATTGTTGTTAATGTAACATTTCACCTATTGTGCACTTCATTAGTTGTAAGTCATTCCAAGTAACCTACAGAGAACTCTGAACGAGAACAATCTGCCCTTGTAGATTTAATAATAGTTTCACCTTTGATTAAATCTATGAAGGTACATTGTTCTCTTTTCACTGCCCCTGTCTACAGATGTATAGTTCTTGTTTTTAGTACTGTTCAGTTATTGATCACCCATTTTCCACTGAATCCAAGCACACAATGCTTGGCTCACAAATTCAATTTATTGTGTATCATTTTTCCTGCAGCAGCTTAGCTTTCTAGATGTTGATATCCATATTATCATTTGAATCCCTGACTCACCCACACTCTTTTCTACAGAGGCTGCATGAAATATTAGGCTGGATGTCATATAGGCAGACAGTGGTATTTCTATGATGTAGTTTGTGGCTAATAATGCCTGCCTTTGAAATGCAAATATATAAAATATATGATATAAATATAGTTTTGAGATATACTATATTTCTAACTGACTATGTGACTAAAGTTTTCATGTTGATGTTTTAATTTTGTAGAAATTTGTGGTGTTGGAAAAAACTATCTCTAACATGTTTGGTACATAATATCTAAACCAATTAAAGATGGAACTTTTGAAATTCTGGAATCATTATAACATTCAGAATATTATCCTCACATTTGTTCTACTCTCCAACCTTCTACAGGTGTTCTGTTCTCAGAATGTTTAAATTTTGTATGCTTTATTTAAAACATAAGGGAAACAAATATATTTTAACAAATGCTTTAATCTATGTGGCAAGGTGTTTTTTAAAGCATATCTGGTGCCCTGGGAGTTGTGAGTCCAATACCTGGGTTAGTAATGTAGTCTGGTTTAGTTGAAGAAATGGGTAAGCAACATAATAAGCAAAATAAACTGGGTATTATAAACTGATACGAATACCAATGAGGAAAACTCATTAAAACAATTGCCATGAAAACATTTATAAAAAAACAAAAAAACAGAGGGAAAACCATTGTCATGGTGGTGGAAATGTGACTGAAGTTGAGATGCCAGGTCAGGTCTGATAATATTATAGACTCTTCTTTATAGTTTGTCAATAATCTCAAGATATAGAACTGAAGCCCCAAACTACATGCCAGCAATAATGAATGCATAGAAATTAAAAAAAGGTTTGGTTAAAAATTCTGAGAAGGTTACCAAGTATGACTGACACCTGAAAAAAGGCTGTAGAATACAATGGCTGAACGTATAAAACCTGTTCAGATATATCTAAACTGTTGGATCTTGACAACTGCTTTCTAAGATGAATGGTTAAAATAGCTTTGAGTGAGCAAAACCTGTGGATCTTGATGAAGACCATACTCCTTCAATTCTTATGGACTTCTGCTACACAACCAAAGACTGTAGCAAATAGAACGACCAACAACAGCTAAAATGAATATCACATATAACCTGAATAGAAAATAATGACATAATCAATATGTTGACATTCCACACTATGTCAAATAAAAGATTAGGAAAGAAACTTCCATCAATACTGGATAACAGCTACTAAACATGAGAAAACTATTTTCCTGAGAAAAAAAAGTTTTATATATTTTCACTGAAAGTAGTACTAGGTGCTCAGTCAATGAATGCCTAAGGTTTCCTTTTAAGCATAATACACTTTGATCCCAGTTTAACTGCCAGTAAGTGGAGAAAAGCAAATTCAGTTAGCACTAGCTCCTTGATCAATGAATGCCGAATGTCTCCTTATAAGGAAACAGTTCATATTACCATGACCTTGCATAATACACTTTGATCTTAGTTCAATTACCAGGAATTGGAGAAAAGCAAACTCACTTCACTCTAGCTCTTTGCTCAATGAATGTCAAACATTTTCTTATAAAAAAACAGCTAATATTATCATTACAATTACTATAAACAATATTAAATATGTAGAAATTTTACGTTAGTTTCTGAATCTTCTATTTTAATTATTTATTCTCATTTTTATCATAGTTTAAAAGTTTTATTTTCTGTATCTTCTATATTTATATTAATTATAAATTTCACTTTTCATATTAATTCAAGATTATCATTTTTTTCTTTTTAAGATTTTGTTTATTGTTTATTAACTAAATTGTTTGTATTTATTTTATTTATTTAATTAAATGCATAATTTTCATTAATCATCTTTTAATTTTAACTATCAATCCCCAAATAGGAAAATCACAACCCCCCCCCCCAGAAAATCAATTTTTCTTTTTCTGCTATTTTATCATTAATACATTCTATGTACATGTTTCTTTTTAGGTTTTTAAAAGATGGCAAAACTGTATTGATTCCAGATTTCTTTCTCCCTTATGGTCTGGGCATGCGAGAATGTCCCGGTCAGGCCCTGGCTACATTGGAAATCTTCCTCTACTTCTCTCATATTCTACATCACATGATAATCCGTTCTGCTGATGATACACATTCCTTCTACATGGAGGGAGAGTTAGATTCATTTCTTCATCACAAACCAAAGCCGTTCCTCATCAAAGCCATTAAAAGAGAAGACTAATTTCAAAGTAAGTGATCTGCATTTACCACAAGCAGCATGAACCGTGAAGAAATGAGAAATTGCTATGGAATTCATGTTAAATTTATTTCTTTTAAATGTAATTCTAAAATTATTTCAAAATTTGAGAAACTGAATGGTTTTGTATGATTATTAACTAAGCTTAAGTCTAACAAAAGGCCAGGATATTGAGATAGCCAATGACCATCATATTCAGTATATTCTGAATTGTTTTCATAGATAGATTTGTTAACTATCAAACTCTGGTAGTTGTCCAGATATTCACTACATATAGTATAACCTGATACAAGTTCATCCTAGAGAGGCACCCATTTAGGAATAAACTCATTAAACACATGCACATATACAGTGCCTTCTTTCCTATATTTAAATGTATATTTATTTTGTTGCTTTCAATTAAACATGTTCTGAAGTTTTTTTAAAAATACTTCAGTAAGATATGATATGTTTTTTTTTTATAGATTCATTAATTCTGTATTTTCTCCATTCTTATTGAATGGTTTTACTCTTGACAAAGTTCCTTGCCTTGAACGCCATATAGGACTCAAGTTTACCCCAGACCTTAAGTGGATTTTATATATACAACCCATTGCTAAAGATGCTGGAAAAATTCTAGGTTCCTTGTACAACTACAGAAAGTATCTGCCTTCTACTGCCATGTTCTTTTTTTATAAAAGTCAGATCACACCAAAAGTGGAATATTGCTGCCATATCTGAGCTGGAGTTACTGAATCATCACATTCTAGACTTGACAGAGTTCAAAATTGGCTTTGGGTCAATTAATTATTTTCACTTTTCAAACCCTTTTCCACAGATGAAATGTCGAAAGCATATTGTTTATTAATTATTTTCATAGTAAAAGATCAGACAATTTACATCCTATCAGTTCAAAACTTTCATAACATAGCTAAGACATGCCATAGCATATACACAGGACCACACCCTCCTCATCCCCTACATGTTCAATTTGTAAGAAAGAAGTTCAACTCAGTTTCTTCCTGAATACTGCTATTTTATATTATATATATATATATATATATATATATATATATATATATATATATATATATATATATATATACACACATATATATTACTCTTTCAATGTACTATCTGTGAATTTTTCTAATCGACTGTTTCATAGAAAATAACAAAAAACTCCACCGAATTTCAAATTAATTTCTTCGTAGATTGTTTAAACATTTAGATACAGAAAAAACTTTAACCTCCCAAACATGCCTGTTAAAGTAACGCGAATTAACAGTGTCTAAAAAATTTGAAAGAATAACTGTCCTCGTGAAAGTAGTGTAGCTTCTTCCTTTAAAGTCAGTCTCCACCCCTCCACTCCTTAGCCATCTATATCTTGAGACTAGACACAATAAATTCGAACAACATCTAGCCGACACATTGGAGTTAAAAATTAAAAATAAGAATTTGAAATGCTACATATGACACATTCATATCCTCTTTCCCACCTCACTTCCTCACTTCGTTAATTTTACGTATACTTGATGAGGTCCGTCAAAAATGTGTGAATTTCTTTTCATTTTTCATTTCAATTTTTGGAAGTAAAGTCTGATGATCCAGAGCCCTGTTAAAGGGGTTATGGTGAAATAATTTATTACATGGAACCTTAATGTGGTCTGTTTTTATTCAAATATATATATATATATATATGTATATTAAATAACCAAAAGCAAAATTTAGCATAATAAAGTATGTCCAGCAGATGTTCTTATTTCAAATTCTTGCTGACTGGTGATACTCGTGCATTTTTTCCTGCTTCAACACTGATTTTGAATTCAGACTCTGCCAGTAACGTTTTTTAATTACATTTCAATTATCATTTAGAATACATTTTATCAAATGACTCTGAAAAAAAGGCCCAATGCAAGTGCTAATGCCAAGTATAAGGCTATATTGCTGGAAGACAAGGTGGAAATTAATTATTTTATCCAGAATACTCTATGTATTGCGATAGGCAATGAGAAGTGATTATTTGCAGTTTATAGTGTAGTTATTTGAACTTGTCATTTTTCAACCTAAGTCTTGATCTCTGGAACCAATTAATAATGTTGGCTTAGATATACCTGTATATGTTAGAAATGGGCAAAAACATCTCTTTCTGAGCCCAAATAGTATTATGCCAAGAGGGGTACTCAGAACATGAAATCACAGTCCAAATGGGTTGTAGCAAAGCTGTCATTCACAATGCAATCACCAAAATTATGGTTCTTATTCAGACTGAAACAAAAATGAATATCCCAAACCACTAAAAAAACCTCTAGTAATGATCATCTAATCAAATCCATCATTTCATAATCTCTGACAAATTCCTGGCAAAATCTTTGAACTATTCTGCTTCTTAGGAATAGATGAAGTTTATGGTACTGTTTCTCTCAGATTGGTCAAAAAATTTCAACTAAGATCTGACAAACCTGCTCAAAAATCATGAAATGCAAAAATGCACAAAAATTGTAGGAAGAACAATTGAAAAGCATCATGTTTTCTGATGAGTCCATACAATAGTGTTTTTGTATACAAAAACATTGCGACAAGTTCCGCAGGAAAGAGACATTGATGAAAATTATACAACCTATGATACACCTTTCTAGTCAGCTATGATACACCTTTCTAGTCATGTGGTTTGGTTTATATGTCCTGGATACTGGAATAAGCGTGAATGGCCATTGTAACTGGAACTATTGCAGGATAAAATAGATTTATATGCACATAGATGAATGCAGTATATTTATATTTGATTAGTGTTCCATGCCACAAAGCAAAGTAAGTAAATGAACATCTTCAGAAGGTTAAGATTAGAATGGCCTGGCATGGGCTCTGATCTCAATCCCATAGGTTGAGATCAGAGCCCAGAGTGAAATTATATGCAGACAAACAGCTCATCAATTCTAAGTGGAGTCATAACACTGATTAAATAATTATTACTCCCGTAACATAGATACAAAAGTACAAAACAAGTATTATTTATTATCTGGTTGTAATGTGGTGTTGGAGAAATGAGAGATAGTAATACTGAGTAAAATTTTGAGTTTGGGGTTAAATGTAGATCAAATATGGATCAGAATCTGACAGAAGGATAAGATAAAGATTAAGTAAAGTGTATACAATCTTTCTTGTATTTTTTATAGATGTGTGTAATGAGTGTCCAGAAAATTAAGTCAGAAATATGTCTGGGGTTATTTCACCTCAAATTTTTGTTGAGTTATAAAAGATAAATGTTACTGTTATTACCTGAAAATGAAAAAGAACCCAAATTTTTGTTGGCATATGTGTTAACAACCAGTCTGTGTGAATTGCTTGTCTGATAGTGACAATGTCATATGTTTCTGTGTAGAAGAGAAAAGTTGGATCGATTCTCATTGATTTAGAATTAAGGAATTAATAATAATTAGAATTGTTACAATTATTTTTGACAGATAATAAATTTTTATTTATTTATTTATGGACATGGCATTATCAAAGACCATTGAGATTTCTGCAGAATAATGTCAGCATGTCTTGTGGCATTGAAGCAGTTATCAAGAAAAAATATATTGGTTTAACGTTAAATTAGAAAATAAATGCTTTTAATAAAAATGATGTACTGTATTAAATGTTGCATTTTTTATGCTACTGAGATATGTGTTTGTTTTAGTTAAAAATGTTTTAGATTTTTGACACGACTGTATTATTAAAGTCAATTAGAGTGAAATTTTTTATAATCATTGACAGTGAAATAGATTTAAAGTCATTGACAGTGAAATAGTTTTAAAGTCATTGACAGTGAGATGATGTGAGCATGAAATCATGTTAATGTCATTGACATTGAAATAATGTTAAAATTCTTGAGAGTGAAATAATTCTAAAATCATTGATAGAGAAATAGTTTGAAAGTCATTGACAGTGAGATGATGTGAGCATGAAACCATGTTAATGTCATTGACATTGAAATAATGTTAAAATCCTTGAGAGGGAAACAATTCTAAAATCATTGATAGTGAAATAGTTTTAAAGTCATTGACAGTGAGATGATGTGAGCACAAAATCATGTTAATGTCATTGACATTGAAATAATGTTAAAATCCTTGGGAATTAAATAATTCTAAAATCATTGATAGTGAAATAGTTTTAAAGTCATTGACAGTGAGATGATGTGATCATGAAATCATGTTAATGTCATTGACATTGAGATAATGTTAAAATCTATGAGAGTGAAATAATTTTAAAATGATTGATAGTGAAATAGTTTTAAAGTCATTGACAGTGAGATGATGTGAGCATTAAATCATGTTAATGTCATTGACATTGAAATAATGTTAAAATCATTTACAGTGAAATAGTTTTAAAGTCATTGACACTGAGATGATGTGAGCATGAAATCATGGTAATGTCATTGACAATGAAATAATGTTAAAATCATTGACAGTGAAATAATGCTAAAATCAGTGATAGTGAAATAGTTTAAAGTCATTGACAGTGAGATGATGTGAGCATGAAATCATGTTAATGTCATTGACATTGAAATAATGTTAAAATCCTTGAGAGTGAAATAATTCTAAAGTGATTGATAGTGAAATAGTTTTAAAGTCATTGACAGTGAGATGATGTGAGCATGAAATCATGTTAATGTCATTGACATTGAAATAATGTTAAAATCCTAGGGAGTGAAATAATTCTAAAATCATTGATAGTGAAATAGATTTAAAGTCATTGACAGTGAGATGATGGGAGCATTAAATCATGTTAATGTCATTGACATTGAAATAATGTTAAAATCCTTGAGAGTGAAATAATTCTAAAATCATTGACAGTGAGATGATGTGAGCATGAAATCATGTTATTGTCATTGACATTGAAATAATTTTAAAAACCTTGATAGTGAATTAATTATAAAATCATTAATAGCGAAATAGTTTGAAAGTCATTGACAGTGATATGATGTGAGCATGAAACCATGTTAATGCCATTGACATTGAAATAACGTTAAAATCATTGACAGTGAAATAATTCTAATATTATTAATAGTGAAATAGTTTTAAAGTCATTGACAGTGAGATGATGTGAGCATTAAATCATGTTAATGTCATTGACATTGAAATAATTTTAAAAACCTTGAGAGTGAAATATTTTTAAAATCATTGATAGCGAAATAGTCTGAACGTCATTGACAGTGAGATGATGTGAGCCTGAAATCCTGTTAATGTCATTGACATTGAAATAATCTTAAAATCCTTGAGAGTGAAATAATTCTAAAATCATTGATAGTGAAATAGTTTGAAAATCATTGACAGTGAGATGATGAGAGCATGAAATCATGTTAACGTCATTGACATAGAAATAATGTTAAAATCCTTGAGAGTGAAATAATTCTAAAATCATTGACAGTGAAATAGTTTTAAAATGATTGACAGTGAAATGATTTGAGCATGAAATCATGTTAATGTCATTGACATTGAAATAATGTTAAAATCATTGACAGTGAAATAGTTTTAAATTGATTGACAGTGAAAAAGTTTTAATGTCATTGACAGTGTGATGATGTCAGCATGAAATCATGTTAATGTCATTGACATAGAAATAATGTTAAAATCCATGAGAGTGAAATAATTCTAAAATCATTGATAGTGAAATAGTTTTAAGGTCATTGACATTGAGATGATGTGAGCATGAAATCATGTTAATGTCATTGACATTGAAATAGTTTTAAAGTGATTGACAGTGAAATAGTTTTAAAGTGAATGACAGTGAAATAGTTTTAAAGTGATTGACAGTGAGAAAATATCAGCATGAAATCATGTTAAATGTCATTGACATTGAAATAATGTTAAAATCATTGACAGTGAAATAATTCTAAGATCATTGATAGTGAAATAGTTTTAAAGTCATTGACAGTGAGATGATGTGAGCATGAAATCATGTTATTGTCACTGACATTGAAATAATGTAAAAATCCTTGACAGTGAAATAATTCTAAAATCATTGATAGTGAAATAGTTTTAAAATCATTGAGAGTGAGATGATGTGAGCATGAAATCCTGTTAATTTCATTGACATTGAAATAATGTTAAAATCCGTGGGAGTCAAATAATTCTAAAATCATTTATAGTGAAATAGTTTTAAAGTTATTGACAGTGAGATGATGTGAGCATGAAATCATATTAATGTCATTGACACTGAAGTAATGTTAAAATCCTTGAGAGTGAAATAATTCTAAAATCATTGATTGTGAAATAATTTTAAAATCATTGACAGTGAAATGATTTGAGCAGGAAATCATGTTAATGTCATTGACATTGAAATAATGTTAAAATCATTTACAGTGAAATAGTTTTAAAGTGAGTGACAGTGAAAAAGTTTTAATGTCATTAACAGTGTGATGATGGCAGCATGAAATCATGTTAATGTCATTGACATTGAAATAATGTTAAAATCATTGACAGTGAAATATTTATAAAATCATTGATAGTGAAATAGACATAAAGTCATTTACAGTGAGATGATGTGGGCATTAAATGATGTTAATGTCATTGACATTGAAATAATGTTAAAATCCTTGAGAATGAAATAATTCTAAAATCATTGATAGTGAAATAGTTTTAAAGTCATTGACAGTGAGATGATGTGATCATGAAATCATGTTAATGTCATTGACATTGAAATAATGTTAAAATCATTGACAGTGAAATAATTCTAAAATCATTGATAGTGAAATAGTTTGAAGTCATTGACAGTGAGATGATGTGAGCATGAAACCATTTTAATGTCATTGACATTGAAATAATGTTAAAATCCTTGACAGTGAAATAATTCTAAAATCATTGATAGTGAAATAGTTTTAAAGTCATTGAAAGTGAGATGATGTGAGCATTAAATCATGTTAATGTCATTGACATTGAAATAATGTTAAAATCCTTGAGAGTGAAATAATTCTAAAATCATTGATAGTGAAATAGTTTTAAAGTCATTGACAGTGAGATGATGTGAGCATTAAATCATGTTGATGTCATTGACATTGAAATAATTTTAAAGTCCTTGAGAGTGAAATAATTCTAAAATCATTGATAGCGAAATAGTTTGAAAGTCATTGGGAGTGAGATGATGTGAGCATGAAACCATGTTAATATCATTGACATTGAAATAATGTTAAAATCCTTGACAGTGAAATAATTCTAAAATCATTGATAGTGAAATAGTTTTAAAATCATTGACAGTGAGATGATGTGAGCATGAAATCTTG
Organism: Acanthosepion lycidas; assembly: GCA_963932145.1. NCBI lineage: Eukaryota > Metazoa > Mollusca > Cephalopoda > Sepiida > Sepiidae > Acanthosepion > Acanthosepion lycidas. Next base: position 86,416,732 of record OZ010573.1, on the reverse strand, counting down.
TTAATGTCATTCACATTCAAATAATGTTAAAATCTTTCACAGTGAAATAAACCTAAATTAGTGACAGTGAAATAGTTTTAAAGTCATTGACAGTGAGTTGATGTGATCATGAAATCATGTTAATGTCATTGACATTGAAATAATGTTGAAATCATTGACAGTGAAATAATTCTAAAATCATTGATAGTGAAATAGTTTTAAAGTCATTGACAGTGGGATGATGTGATCATGAAATCATGTTAATGTCATTGACATTGAAATAATGTTAAAATCATTGACAGTGAAATATTTCTAAAATCATTGATAGTGAAATTGTCTTAACGTCATTGACAGTGAGATGATGTGAGCCTGAAATCCTGTTAATGTCATTGACATTGAAATAATCTTAAAATCCTTGAGAGTGAAATAATTCTAAAATCATTGATAGTGAAATAGTTTTAAAATCATTGACAGTGAGATGATGTGAGCATGAAATCATGTTAATGTCATTGTCATTGAAATAATGTTAAAATCCTTGAGATTGAAAAAATTCTAAAATCATTGATAGTGAAATAGTTTTAAAGTCATTGACAGTGAGATGATGAGAGCATGAAATCATGTTAATGTCATTGACATTGAAATAATGTTAAAATCCTTGAGAGTGAAATAATTCTAAAATCATTGACAGTGAAATAGTTTTAAAGTCATTGGCAATGAGATAATGCGAGCATGAAATCATGCTAATGTCATTGACATTGAAATAATGTTAAAATCATTGACAGTGAAATAATTCTAAAATCATTTATAGTGAAAGAGTTTTAAAGTCATTGACAGTGAGATGATGTGAGCATGAAATCATGTTAATGTCATTGACATTGAAATAATGTTAAAATCATTGAAAGTGAAATAATTCTAAAATCATTTATAGTGAAATATTTTTAAAGTCAGTGACATTGAGATGATGTAAGCATGAAATCATGTTAATGTCATTGACACTGAAATAATGTTAAATTCATTGACAGTGAAATAGTTTTAAAGTGATTGACAGCGAAACAGCTTTAAAGTGATTGACAGTGAGATGATATCAGCCTGAAGTCATGATAATGTCATTGACATTGGAAAAATGTTAAAATCATTAACAATGAAATAATTCTAAAATCATTGATAGTGAAATAGTTTTATAGTCATTGACATTGAGATGATGTGAGCATGAAATCATGTTAATGTCATTGACATTGAAATGATGTTAAAATCATTGACAGTGAAATAGTTTTAAATTGATATACAGTGAAATAGTGTTTAAGTTATTGACAGTGAGAACCTACCAGCATGAAATTATGTTAATCCTTGAGATTGAAATAATTCTGAAATCATAGATAGTGAAATAGTTTTAAAGTCATTGACATTGTGATTATTTCAGCATGAAATTATGTTATTGTCATTGACAGTGAAATAAGGTTAAAATCATTGATAGTGAAATAGTTTTAAAGTGATTGACAATGAGATGATGCGAGCATGAAATCATGTTAATGTCATTGTCATTGACATTGAAATAATGTTAAAATCATTGACAGTGAAATAATTTTAAAATCATTTATAGTGAAAGAGTTTTAAAGTCATTAACAGTGATATGTTGTGAGCATGAAATCATGTTAAAATCATTAACATTGAAATAATGTTAAAATCATTGACAGTGAAATAATTCTAAAATCATTGATAGTGAAATAGTTTTAAAGTCATTGACAGTGAGATAATGTGAGCATGAAATAATGTTAATGCCATTGACATTGAAATAATGTTAAAATCATTGACAGTGAAATAGTTTTAAAGTGATTGACAGTGAAAAAGTTTTAAAGTCATTGACAGTGAGATGATGTGAGCATGAAATCATGTTAATATCATTGACATTGAAATAATATAAATATTCTTGACAGTGAAATAATTATATAATCATTGATAGCTAAATAGTTTTAAAGTAATTGACAGTGAGATGATGTGAGCATGAAATAATATTAATGACATTGACATTGAAATAATATTAAAATCATTGACAGTTAAATAGTTTTAAAGTGATTTACAGTGAAAAAGTTTTAAATCATTGACAGAGAGAAGACTTCAGCATGAAATCCTGTTAATGTCATTGACATTGAAATAATGTTAAAATCATTGACAATGAAATAATCCTAAAATCATTGATAGTGAAATAGTTTTAAAGTCATTGACAGTGAGATGATGTGAGCATGAAATCATGTTAATGTCATTGACATTGAAATAATGTTAAAATCTTTGAAAGTGAAATAATTCTAAAATCATTGATAGTGAAATAATTTTAAAGTCATTGACAGTGAGATGATGTGAGCATGAAATCATGTTAATGTCATTGTCATTGAAATAATGTTAAAATCCTTGAGATTGAAATAATTCTAAAATCATTTATAGTGAAAGAGTTTTAAAGTCATTGACAGTGAGATGATGTGAGCATGAAATCATGTTAATGTCATTGACATTGAAATAATGTTAAAATCATTGAAAGTGAAATAATTCTAAAATCATTGATAGTGAAATATTTTTAAAGTCAGTGACATTGAGATGATGTAAGCATGAAATCATGTTAATGTCATTGACACTGAAATAATGTTAAATTCATTGACAGTGAAATAGTTTTAAAGTGATTGACAGCGAAACAGCTTTAAAGTGATTGACAGTGAGATGATATCAGCCTGAAGTCATGATAATGTCATTGACATTGGAAAAATGTTAAAATCATTAACAATGAAATAATTCTAAAATCATTGATAGTGAAATAGTTTTATAGTCATTGACATTGAGATGATGTGAGCATGAAATCATGTTAATGTCATTGACATTGAAATGATGTTAAAATCATTGACAGTGAAATAGTTTTAAATTGATATACAGTGAAATAGTGTTTAAGTTATTGACAGTGAGAACCTACCAGCATGAAATTATGTTAATCCTTGAGATTGAAATAATTCTGAAATCATAGATAGTGAAATAGTTTTAAAGTCATTGACATTGTGATTATTTCAGCATGAAATTATGTTATTGTCATTGACAGTGAAATAAGGTTAAAATCATTGATAGTGAAATAGTTTTAAAGTGATTGACAATGAGATGATGCGAGCATGAAATCATGTTAATGTCATTGTCATTGACATTGAAATAATGTTAAAATCATTGACAGTGAAATAATTTTAAAATCATTTATAGTGAAAGAGTTTTAAAGTCATTAACAGTGATATGTTGTGAGCATGAAATCATGTTAAAATCATTAACATTGAAATAATGTTAAAATCATTGACAGTGAAATAATTCTAAAATCATTGATAGTGAAATAGTTTTAAAGTCATTGACAGTGAGATAATGTGAGCATGAAATAATGTTAATGCCATTGACATTGAAATAATGTTAAAATCATTGACAGTGAAATAGTTTTAAAGTGATTGACAGTGAAAAAGTTTTAAAGTCATTGACAGTGAGATGATGTGAGCATGAAATCATGTTAATATCATTGACATTGAAATAATATAAATATTCTTGACAGTGAAATAATTATATAATCATTGATAGCTAAATAGTTTTAAAGTAATTGACAGTGAGATGATGTGAGCATGAAATAATATTAATGACATTGACATTGAAATAATATTAAAATCATTGACAGTTAAATAGTTTTAAAGTGATTTACAGTGAAAAAGTTTTAAATCATTGACAGAGAGAAGACTTCAGCATGAAATCCTGTTAATGTCATTGACATTGAAATAATGTTAAAATCATTGACAATGAAATAATCCTAAAATCATTGATAGTGAAATAGTTTTAAAGTCATTGACAGTGAGATGATGTGAGCATGAAATCATGTTAATGTCATTGACATTGAAATAATGTTAAAATCTTTGAAAGTGAAATAATTCTAAAATCATTGATAGTGAAATAATTTTAAAGTCATTGACAGTGAGATGATGTGAGCATGAAATCATGTTAATGTCATTGTCATTGAAATAATGTTAAAATCCTTGAGATTGAAATAATTCTAAAATCATTTATAGTGAAAGAGTTTTAAAGTCATTGACAGTGAGATGATGTGAGCATGAAATCATGTTAATGTCATTGACATTGAAATAATGTTAAAATCATTGAAAGTGAAATAATTCTAAAATCATTGATAGTGAAATATTTTTAAAGTCAGTGACATTGAGATGATGTAAGCATGAAATCATGTTAATGTCATTGACACTGAAATAATGTTAAATTCATTGACAGTGAAATAGTTTTAAAGTGATTGACAGCGAAACAGCTTTAAAGTGATTGACAGTGAGATGATATCAGCCTGAAGTCATGATAATGTCATTGACATTGGAAAAATGTTAAAATCATTAACAATGAAATAATTCTAAAATCATTGATAGTGAAATAGTTTTATAGTCATTGACATTGAGATGATGTGAGCATGAAATCATGTTAATGTCATTGACATTGAAATGATGTTAAAATCATTGACAGTGAAATAGTTTTAAATTGATATACAGTGAAATAGTGTTTAAGTTATTGACAGTGAGAACCTACCAGCATGAAATTATGTTAATCCTTGAGATTGAAATAATTCTGAAATCATAGATAGTGAAATAGTTTTAAAGTCATTGACATTGTGATTATTTCAGCATGAAATTATGTTATTGTCATTGACAGTGAAATAAGGTTAAAATCATTGATAGTGAAATAGTTTTAAAGTGATTGACAATGAGATGATGCGAGCATGAAATCATGTTAATGTCATTGTCATTGACATTGAAATAATGTTAAAATCATTGACAGTGAAATAATTTTAAAATCATTTATAGTGAAAGAGTTTTAAAGTCATTAACAGTGATATGTTGTGAGCATGAAATCATGTTAAAATCATTAACATTGAAATAATGTTAAAATCATTGACAGTGAAATAATTCTAAAATCATTGATAGTGAAATAGTTTTAAAGTCGTTGACAGTGAGATAATGTGAGCATGAAATAATGTTAATGCCATTGACATTGAAATAATGTTAAAATCATTGACAGTGAAATAGTTTTAAAGTGATTGACAGTGAAAAAGTTTTAAAGTCATTGACAGTGAGATGATGTGAGCATGAAATCATGTTAATATCATTGACATTGAAATAATATAAATATTCTTGACAGTGAAATAATTATATAATCATTGATAGCTAAATAGTTTTAAAGTAATTGACAGTGAGATGATGTGAGCATGAAATAATATTAATGACATTGACATTGAAATAATATTAAAATCATTGACAGTTAAATAGTTTTAAAGTGATTTACAGTGAAAAAGTTTTAAATCATTGACAGAGAGAAGACTTCAGCATGAAATCCTGTTAATGTCATTGACATTGAAATAATGTTAAAATCATTGACAATGAAATAATCCTAAAATCATTGATAGTGAAATAGTTTTAAAGTCATTGACAGTGAGATGATGTGAGCATGAAATCATGTTAATGTCATTGACATTGAAATAATGTTAAAATCTTTGAAAGTGAAATAATTCTAAAATCATTGATAGTGAAATAATTTTAAAGTCATTGAAAGTGAGATGATGTGAGCATGAAATCATGTTAATGTCATTGGCACTGAAATAATGTTAAATTCATTGACAGTGAAATAGTTTTAAAGTGATTGACAGCGAAACAGCTTTAAAGTGATTAACAGTGAGATGATATCAACCTGAAGTCATGATAATGTCATTGACATTGAAAAAATGTTAAAATCATTAAAAATGAAATAATTCTAAAATCATTGATAGTGACATAGTTATAAAGTCATTGACAGTGAGATGATGTGGGCTTGAAATCCTGTTAATGTCATTGAAATTGAAATTATTTTAAAATCCTTGAGTGTGATATAATTCTAAAATCATTGATAGTGAAACAGTTTCAAAGTCATTGACATTGAGATGATGTGAGCATGAAATCATGTTAATGTCATTGACATTGAAATGATGTTAAAATCATTGACAGTGAAATAGTTTTAAATTGATATACAGTGAAATAGTGTTAAAGTTATTGACAGTGAGAACCTACCAGCATGAAATTATGTTAATCCTTGAGATTGAAATAATTCTAAAATCATTGATAGTGAAATAGTTTTAAAGTCATTGACGTTGAGATGATGTGAGCATGAAATCATGTTAATGTCATTGACACTGAAATAATGTTAAAATCCTTGAGAGTGAAATAATTCCTAAATCATTGATTGTGTAATAATTTTAAAGTCATTGACAGTGAAAAGTTTTAATGTCATTGACATTGAGATTATTTCAGCATGAAATCATGTTAATGTCATTGACATTGTAATAATGTTAAAATCATTGATAGTGAAATAGTTTTAAAGTGATTGACAGTGAAATGTTTTAAAGTCATTGACAGTGTGATGATGTCAGCATGAAATCATGTTAGTGTTATTGACATTGAAATAATGTTAAAATCATTGAAAGTGAAATAATTCTAAAATTATTGATGGTGAAATATTTTTAAAGTCATTGACATTGAGCTGATGTGAGCATGATATCATGTTAATGTCGTTGACATTGAAATAATGTGAAAATCATTGACAGTGATATAGTTTGAAAGTGATTGACAGTGAAATAGTTTTAAAGTTATTGACAGTGAGAAGATATCAGCATGAAATCATGTTAATGTCATTGACATTGAAATAATGTTAAAAGCCTTGAGAGTGAAATAATTCTAAAATCATTGATTGTGAAATAATTTTAAAATCATTGACAATGAAATGATTTGAGCATTAAATCATGTTAATGTCATTGACATTGAAATAATGTTAATATCATTGACAGTGAAATATTTTTAAAGTGATTGACAGTGAAAAAGTTTTAAAGTCATTGACCGTGTGATGATGTGAGCATGAAATCATGTTAATGTCATTGACATTGAAATAATGTTAAAATCCTTTAGAGTGAAATTATTCTAAAATCATTGATAGTGAAATAGTTCTAAAGTCATTTTCAGTGAGACAATGTAAGCATGAATTCATGTTAATGTCATTGCCATTGAAATAATGTTAAAATCATTGACAGTGAAATAATTCTGAAATCATTGATAGTGAAGTAGTTTTATAGTCATTGACAGTGAGATAATGTGAGCATGAAATCTTGTTAATGTCATTGACATTGAAATAATGTTAAAATCCTTGAGAGTTAAATAATTCCAAAATCATTGATAGTGAAACAGTTTCAAAGTCATTGACAGTGAGATGATGTGAGCATGAAATCATGTTAATGTCATTGACTTTGAAATAATGTTAAAATCCTTGAGAATGAAATAATTCTATAATCATTCATAATGAAATAGTTTTAAAGTCATTGAAAGTGAAATAGTTTTAAATTCATTGACAGTGAGATGATGTGAGCATGAAATTATGTTAATGTCACTGACATTGAAGTAATGTTATAATCCTTGAGAGTGAAATAATTCTAAAATCATTGATAGTGAAATAGTTTTGAAGTCATTGACAGAGAAATAATGTTAAAGTTTTCGTGTATAAAATCATGTTAATGTCATTGTGATTGACGTAATGATAAAATCATTGAGAATAAAATAAATTTAATATCATTGGAAATGAAATAATTAAAATCATTAAGAGCAAAATAGTTTTGAAGTCATTATGTGCGAAATACTTTTAAAGTTGTTGTCAGTGAAATAATATTAAATTTTGGGTTAATGAAATAATGTTAATATTTTTGTATAATAAAAGACAAAAACATTTGTATTCCAAGTTTGAAAACATTCATCATGAAAATACTACTTTGGTAATTGTTTATTTTTCCGTTGCTGCCAAACTTTATTGTCACTATAATTCATATTTACTCTCAATATAAATGTAATAATTTAAGTAAATTAAATTTTTACTTGATCTTTTCATTAAATCTAACCCATGATATCATAGTTATATTAAAATATTTTCCAATTTTTCATATTTTTTTCAGATGCATCTTTCATCAACATGCTTACGACTGGAATATTCAAGATTGAAAAACTGTGATATGAGATGGCCATATTGATCTGAGTTCACACATTTAAATTTTTATCAAACAATCTTTACAAGTATACAAGTTTGCAATTTGATGAGCATTTTATTCTTGTGTGAATATCAATTTAAATGATTTTTTATTATGGATCCTTTAAAAGAAAATATTTAAAAATTGTACTTTTTTCTTAGAGTAATAATTTATCATATAGAAACTCACTAAGCTTTGCTTAGTCCAGCACAAAACTAATGACAATAGTAAATATGAAATTAGCTCTTTCCATCTGTGAAATATTAGGCATTCTTTGACAGAATAGTTAGTGTTACTGCCAGTAGAAATTTTCAAAATCCTTATCTTAAATCTTCTCAAGTCCACTGTTATGGCTCTTCTAGTATTGCTGGAGCATTTTGTTTAAGGCAGAATGTAAATTCAACATCAATATAATTATTTTCCTTTCTAGTTACATGTGTTATCCATTTTAGTTGTTGCTGCTGGTGGAATTTTTCAAGTAATGTGGCTTTTGTTATTTGGTAAATCTCTTGGTAATTCTGTAGCACAAATCTACAGGATCTGAATACAATACAATATCTGACACTGAAAGTTTTTCAAATGTTGCAAACTATATTTATCTGTTGTCGCCATAAAGACTGGATGTGACACAGGGTCATTTTTAACCCGAGAAGTGCATATGCACATACTTATGCATATGGGTCAAAGACAAATATTCATTTTTGCCCATCCACCGCATCCACTGTCATGCTGTTATTGGTATTATTCTGACCCGACCTCTTTAATATAATGAGGAAGATGTTGCCACAGGTTTGGAATCCCCAGGACTGAACAACTTCTCCCATCTAAAATGAGGAGAAACAGAGCTCCACTTAAAGCACATGAGTGATAACCCTACCTCAGTAAAACCTCATTGGCAATGGTTAACTTCTATTTTCAGATGATTTAATGTCGACTTAATGAATATTACACTATATATTAGTTGTTTAGTGTTCAGTGGCAACAATGCTTCATCAGATTCTATATGATTCATTGATTGGATTCATTTACTTGAGACCATTTTTTTGCTCTTTGATCCGAGAAAATGGCTGGGTACAGATGATATTTTATTTGGATGCCATGCATGACATTCATATGAGAGTCATGATTTAACAAGACTATTTTAAGAACATGACACAGACATGACTTAGGTTAATGTTTTGGTTTTGCAGCAACTTAAAGTGTTGGATAAAACTACCCCAAGATCAATCTATTTTCTGTTCAATTTCCTTACCTCCTATATAAATCAAACTTTATTACTGAAAATGTGAATAAGAAATTACTTGATGTTTTGGTTGGTGGTTTTCATCATAGTGTTTTTGCCATTTGTACAAACCTGGAAAAAGTTAGGATCTTCAATGCTGATTTTCAAGGTAACTATTAGGTTGGTGCAAAAATAATTTCGTTTTCTCACATAGTAACATATGTTAAAAAACGAAATTATTTTTGCACCAACCTAATATTTTACGGCCCTCAAACTAGAAAGTCAATCACAGCATAATATTCTTACAACCAAAGAAGTTTTGTGCCATACTAAGCTATGCTTTTAAATATGATGGAGGATCAATAATACTGTAGCCTGATTTAGTTATTAGCTAAAGTTTGATCTATTTTTTAGTGTGTAATGTTCAAACAGGAGATTATTTTAAAATATAAGTACTGTTGTTTAAAATAAATTATCTATTTTATAATTTGGCTACAAACTTATTGATTAACCTACATGCAGTATAAGAGGTTGCTATATGAAAGCTCCTAAAATAGTTATTAATAATATTTATTTATAATTTATGTTTTTGATTTGCATACAAAAATGTTTCTATATTTTCTGGTACATTTAAAAAATGGATTACTAACCTCAATGAAATATTTGTATAAACAGAAATGGATTTTGAGCTTTATAAGAAAAAAAATTGTACAGAGGCTGTGTTTGGGTATATATTTTTTTTAATCTTAAAATTAATATCTTTATTCTGGGAGCAGATTTTATATACTGTTTTTATTTATCTTTTCAAACAAACCAAAAGTCTTTATGAAAACTATTTAAATGAAAATTGTTTTAACAGGATACAAATTCTAAAACATGTTAACAGTCTTGGTATATAATGAATAAACTATAATGTGCATCAAGTTTCTATTTAGAAAGAAACACAGACCAAAATTTGCAAATGGTTCAATAATGATCTCTCTAAATACCAAAAAAAAATGGTTCTTATTAACTATTTACCAAATATTTCTTTTGTTCTCTAAGTACAGAATAAAGAAGACCATTTATAAAACGACATATTTTTTTAATCATTTCATTCCAAGCAAGGCAATAAAACCACTAAGATGCAGGGGTTACTGAGTTTGAGAGAATATGAGAAAAAAAAACATTATTAATGAGAGAATTAAATAAAAGAAGAGGAATTAATAAGATAGAAGATAATGATTAAAATTGCAAGAAGTCAGAAGATAGTTTCACAAGAGAAGAAACTGCTAGGCTAGAAATTACAGTTGCATCTAACCATTTCAATTTTAAAATGATGTGACTTACCTGCCAATCTACTACTGTACTTAAGTTCATAAAGTACTAGATTAGCAGCAACATCTCATCTAGAGGCTTATCTCTGGAATGTGGTGCCCATATCAACGCACTAAAATTGTGCTCATATTTAAACACCTGATACCCTACCAAAGTGCAAAACAAACCAACTAGTAAAAAAATACAAGTCAAGACTATTAATATAATATAATAATTTATGGTACTTCAACAAGAAGACTGTCATTAATTTGTAATATTTTATTTGAAGAGAAATTAAATTTGGATGATAGTACTACATGGATATATTCTTTTACAAAATTCTGACAACATGATTATCAGAAAAACAAAATCTTTTAAAGTATAGGACATCGACCTATAAGCTATTATGCTTTAACTTTCTTTTGCATTTTGTTTGAGAAAAAATAATAAAAGATGATATCATGGAATTACAAGAAAACACATGACACAACAACATCAACTTTTAGCGCTTCAACAAGATGAATATTTTTCCTAATGTTTTGCATTTTTCATAAATTATGAAACTAAGAGAGGATATATTTTAATAAGTTATTGCACGAGTTATTGTACAAGCTGTTGTATAAGCTATTGTGCAAGTACTGTGAGAAGACATGTGGTAGCAAGTAAGGAAGTAAATACAAATTTGCCAATCATAACCACTCAACATCAAGGTCAACAAAATTTCATATTTGCAATATCTGACACTGACAGTTTTTCAAATGTTGCCAACTATATTTACCTGGTGTCCCCACAAAGACCAGATGTGACACAAGGCTGTTTTAACCTGAGGAGTGCATATACACATAATTATGCATATGGTACAAAGACAAAATTTAATTTTTGCTCAGTCAATGCATCCACTCTCATGCTGGTATTGGTATTATACTAACCCAGTCTCTTTAATGTAATACGGAAGATGTTGCCACAGGTTTGGTATCCCCAGGACTGAACAACTTCTCCCATCTAAAATGAGGAGCTCCACTTAAAGCACATGAGTGATAACCCTACCTCAGTAAAACTTCATTGGCAATGGTTATCTCCTATTTTCAGACGATTTAATGTCGACTGAATGAATATTACACTATATATTGTTTTGTGTTGAGTGGCATTTTAGCACTTTGCTCCAAATTGCCATCTACTTGGCATATCATGACTTATGGCTATATCGTGTTGAAACACCAGTTCTTGTACAATCACCAAAGTTAAGCAATACCGAGATTGGTCATTACTTAGATGGGCAACTGCTTGAGAATACCAGGGGCTTTAAGCTTGGATATGTGATGTAATGGATAATGGCTCAGAATTATAAATCATAGTTCCAAATCCAGCCAGTTTTGTTATATTCACTAACTCACAAATACCCTTGGGAAATGTATGAATCCACTATCACTTCCCTGTTTATGTGTTAATTAGTAGGACTTGTGTCAGTAAATAATTATAATCCCCCAAAAATTCTTCCAATCTAAAATTATCTTCTGGCTTTAAATAACATGCAAAAGGTTGATAAGCCATAAAAAACAAATCAAACATTTGTACCCTAGATACACCCCTGCACACATAGACATGTTGTGATCATCTTTAATTCTAACATTAAGTGAAAATATTTTTATTTCAGTGCCAGTTGCTTGCCTAACCAAAGATAAAATTTTCAGTATGTTTTATGGCATAATCTTCTTAAAAAATCTCTCTTCTTTTATAATAGTATATTTTTTTTGATTAACATATTTCTTCCGAAAGATGAAGATGTTTGCATCAGATTGGTCAAGAACTGTGCAAGTTGTAAAATAAATCTGCCAGGTCTACATAAGCATGCTGGATGATTCAAATCCAAGTGAAGATTTTGTCAAAATCATCCTGGATGAAATAAATATGGCTTCTACCAAAGAATAATTACAGCAAACATAAATGTAGATTTATTGATTATGCTTATTTTATTGAATATTGTGCTTTTATTGCTTGCATCTTGACTTATCTGTATTTTACTGTTTTGTGTGGCTTACATTTACCAGATGGAAAAAAAAAACATGATTTTAATTATATTATATTTAATTAAAAAAAGAAAAATTAGTGTGAATCACTTAATATAATCGTTTCCTTTTTTGCAAATCTGAGGTACAATAAATGAGATATGTTTAGAAGATTATAAGAATCATTGTTTGATCTTTGCAGAGGGTAACAATACACAGTCTTTCAATGACATTGATCAAAAGAATAAATTTGAATCATGCTTTCTTTAGATATTTTAAAAAAAGGAAATTTTATGAAGTGTGTTTTCCTTTGTATTTTATCAGTCAAGTAGTAATTGTTTATCTTGCATACTAAGAGCTGCTCAACCTTTCCTATCAGGGCATTTATATAGTCTATGCTTTATCTATGCCAAATAGATAGTCATTTACATATCACTAGAGAAATATTTAAATTTTAGATGCATCTTTTATTTCACATACAAGTTATACATGTAAAGCAGTTTGACATAGACATCAGAAAATTATGCTTAATAATAAACAAACTAGTTTTTGTTTTATCAATTTCCGATCCCTATGGAATTCTGACTCCTGGGAAAAAAAACTTGAAAGATGTTCTAGATAATGTAAATACAAAACACTCAAAGTAATCAATAATAAATAATGAGTAAAAAGTTAACAAACAACACTATACGATAGCTACAAATAACTGCATTTTGATCCACAGTTATTTCTACACACTAGCTTTTAGAATAATTTGAAAATATAATTGTGGCCGCTTGCCCAATAAAAGTTAGTATAATACAAGGAAGCAGGAATATCTGACCTTGCTACCAATGATACCCTATTGACAGCATACATAGTCAAGCTACCACACAGCCGACATGGCTTGAAGATTGAAGCATGAAACAGACTGTTGCCACTCTGTGTGGACTTCCATGTCCACTTTTATATATATATATACACACACATGGGTGTGTGTGTGTGCGTGTGTGTGTGCGTGTGTGTGTTTGTGTGTAAATGCCAACATGGTTCATTCCTTAATGGAGATTATCAAGGCATGTGTAGAAAATTTATTTATTAACCAGTATTTCTATACAGAAATAATGTGGAGAAAAATGACAAAATTCAAAACGTGATGCTATTTTAAGATTATACAAACACAAATGAGAGTTTTTATAAAACAACAAACTCAATACATTACTGACTCACTGTAATGTGTGTGACCATATTTTTTTATTTTAAAATGCTATTTTAATAAAAAGAGAAAGCCATTCCCTTAGCTGAAAATGTCTGGAAAATTGACAAATCACAGGTACACTTACACACACACACACTCACACGCATAATATATATATATATATATATATATATATATATATATATATATATATAATATTTATAATACATATATGCTTACAGAGTTATTAAAATTGTTTTATATATATATGGGTTTTCAGAAAAAACATACATGTGTTATGTGTTACATCTAAATATGTAAAACATTAGCAGTTTTTCCAAACTTTATTACTATTATTCTCTCTCTCTCTCATATATATATATATATATATATATATATATATATATATATATATATATATATATATATATATATATATATATGTTGGGAGGAGGATACAAGTTAAATTCCTGTGGATAGGTATATCTTATTTATTAAATCTTTCATTCTCTAGACCGGTGCACATTATTTTGATATACTCATAATCATATATCCACTTATAAAAAATATAATGCTTATAATAAGAAGAAATATAAATAAACATATATATATATATATATATATACATATGTGTATATATATATATATATATATATATATATATATATATATATATATATATATATATATATATATATATATATATATATACATATATATATATATATACATAAATTCACTAATATATACTTCTAGTTCTGTCTCATAATATTGAGCACTGGATTTATAACACCTGTGGAAGAAATATATGTATGTGTACATACATTTTTTCTGTGTGTATAAATGTTTTTATTATACATATACCTATATATATATATATATATATATATATATATATATATATATATATCTATTTTGGCAGCATGTTTTCATTGAAACATGTTTCATTGAATAATTTAGACATGTTCTGTATGCTTATTTTCAATAGGATCCTTTCATATTCGCGGATAAGCTTTTTGGTATCATTATTGATGGAAGACATCAAATTACTGTGTTGATAGATATTTCTTTTATTTCCGAGTCCTTTTGACATAGCACCATCATTATCAGGTTATTGTTTATTACAAGATAAATATTGTAGTGTCCATTATTGTCAATGACAAAATTGTTGTGTTCATCTGAAAGTTAAATTTCTTAGAAGTGCAATGCTATGTCTGTGTGAGACTGCTGAAACTGTTTAAGGGGAGGTAATTTAGTTTGGTGTTGCGAGTTTTTATGAAATGAGTAGGGAAAATAGAAACTATCTGTGCAAACATTGGCATTTCCGATTATCTATTATACACATTTTAAAACATTTGTGGAGTATTCATAATTAATTTTATTAAGGTTTAGTTTCAATTTTTTAATATTGATAGCTTTGAGAATTTTTAGTTTATGTTTATAGTCATCCCAAAAGAGGATTGAGGTATTTTCAACAATGATTTTTCTGAATTGGGAATGTGGACTGGTATGTTGTTGTAAATGTTTAGAAATGTTGGATATATTATTCAAATGAAAACTTAGCTACCAAGACAACATTGTTTTAATGTGTCCAACATAAATATTATTTTTTATTTACAATTTTGTCTTTAACAATAATGAACTCTATAATATCTATCTTGTAATAAACAATATCATGATGATGACAGTGTTATGTCAAAAATACTCGGAAATAAAAGAGATATGTATCAACATGGCAATTTTCTCTTGTTATTCAATAATGACACCAAAATGCTTATCCGCAAATATGAAAAGATCCTATTGAAATTTTTCTACTTCACAACTTATTAATTCTTTTGATTGTTTGGCTCTACTGAATTCCATGACAAAAAAACTTTCAAATTATGTCATATGAGAATTATTTTTTAGTCTTGTTTTATATATTTACAGTTGTGATGAAAGGTTCTTCTAAAACATTTAAATGTATCTCCTAGAACTTTCTTCAGAAAAAGATAAAAATCGAAAGACAATCTTGATTCACCAATATGAGCATGGGATATTATTTAGTAAAATGAATGAGAACATTTTACATTTTAGAAACCATTTTAATATTTATTCTTCATTAAAAGTATTTTTGCTTTATTTTTGAATCAGCCTATTGGAAAATTTATAAGATATCAAAATTTGCAACACATGTCTTTGAGGAATTATATTTTTAAAAGAAATTCTTAAATATTTATTACTTTGTAATCATGGTTGTTTTCTGACCATATTCTTTGGTGATGATCTTTGCTATTGCAGCTAATTATTACAAAAATGACTTTTTAAAACTGAAATTGCTAATCAAAAATTCTTATAACCTAATCAGTAATATAGAAAATAATGAAAACTGTCAATTGTGTTTTTAACTCACATTTTCATAGCATGAATTTTGCATTATGTAAACACACACACATATATATATATATATATATATATATATATATATATATATATATATATATATATATATATATGTATGTATGTATACATGTGGGGGTGTGTGTGTCCAGTAAAAAAGCTGCAAATTTATTGTGATAAATAAGAAATAAGAAATAATTGATATTGAACAACTTTGAAAAATTTCTTGAATATTGTAACCTTGAATAATCAGTCAACCTTCACATAATTACTTAATTCTGATTGGTTCTTTTAAGATTAATTAATTAATTAATTAGTTTTGTGACTCATTGCAGAAAATTTTCCTCTTTCATTCTGCTCTTCACACATGCCTAAATATCTCAATGATTTTGAGCATAAAGTTATTTCAAAGGACATCTGATGTGGGGATTCAACAAGTGTGCAGAAATTCTTACTGAATTTTTCGGTAACATCAATCATCACCAGTTTTTAAAGGTTGTCTCATGTTTTTCTGAATTTATTGCTTTTTTACTTGGCACCACGTAGATGAATAAAGACAGAAGCAAACACGTTTCAGCCTCTGATGGTCTTTATCAAAGCAAATGTAAGGATACTATTTTGCAACAAGTAATTATAAACAAAAGTATTCTTTTAAAATAAGATTCTTGCTTTGAAAAAGTTCATCAAAGGACCAAACATATTGCCTAAGATTAGTTTTCCTTTTGTCTTTATAAATATTGTCCTTTACAGATATATGTTTAGTTATATCTGAAATTTTTTAGAGAATGGCTAGTGAATATCTGTAAAACATTTGTGGAGTTTCTCTTGGAATGAACACAAACTTCAGCCCTAACTTGTTCTATCCAAAGGTGTTAGTGTGTTCTCTGTATCTGTTAAAATTACTGCAGACGTACATATGAGGCATTACATTTGGAGTATCTTTATATATTGGGTGGCCATCCATCCTTTATTAGAAAGTTTTCCTTTATTTAGCTTTGCAGTTTTTGCCTTTTGAAGATTTGCCTGAAGATTGCGTTCAAGCATGAAACAGACTGTCACCACACAATTTTGACCTCAGTTTCCTAAATTTATATATATGTGTGTGTGTGTGTGCGCAAAAATTTCATATAGGGTATGTATGTAAAGGGACAATATGAATAAAGACAAAACGAAAAATTATCTTAGCCAACATGTTTCATCCACCAATGGACATTATCAAGGCAAAGGTGAGGATTTTATTTTGGAACAACTGTTTACAAATAAATTTGTTTGTAAATATTATCTTTTATATAAATACTTCTTACAAAATAAAATCGTCATATTTGCATTGATAAATTCCCTCAGAAGATGAAACATGTCAGCTAAATTAAGATTTATTGTTATTTATATCTATATATACATCTCTCTATTATATGAATAGAGTGGTTGAATATATTTACGGAAAAAAAAAATTTGTATTGCATATTTTACTCTTTAAAAAAGCTTTAAAGATAATTATTTTTATTGATGAAATCTAATATGTATGTTGATGGGATCAAAATAAAATACTGGTTACAATTTAACAAGAGATGAGAACATACAGGGACACTTAACTGTGCATTAAAATTAAATTTTTTTTTGGAATTTGATATATCTATATGCATAGCATGACAAAATATTATTCATTCAACTAATCTCTATTAGTTTGATTTATAGTGTTTTATCTCACATTTTCTCTTTCTCTCTCTCTCTCTCTCTCTCTCTCTCTCTCCATACATATACATATATATATATATATATATATATATATATATATATATATATATATAATGTGTATGTATATAAATATAAATATATATATATATATATATATATATATATATGCTATTTTTTATATATATTATTTATATATTATATATGTGCTGTACTTATTAGAAAGCACTCAACATCAGTAATAAAGCTAACATATTTAGTTGGATTGATGTGAATTTGTGACCTTGGGTTTCACGCTATTTGCGATCATCAGACAAACTCCACTTGTCTAACAATTGTCAGACAAACTCCACTTTTCTGACAATTGCAAATAGCATGAAACCCAAGGTCGCAAACTCACATCAGTCCAACTATATATATATATATATATATATATATATATATATATATATATATATATATATATATATATATATATATATATATATATATATTAGGTTGGTGCAAAAATAATATCGTTTTTTGACGTATTTTTTAACGTCAAAAACGATATTATTTTTGCACCAACCTAATATATATATATATCTATATCTATCTATCTGTCTATCTATCTATCTATCTATCTATATATATATATATATATATATATATATATACATACATTTACGTTATTTACATTGTTCAGACAATTGTCCTCGTTTTTATTGCCATATTCCTCAAGGACACATGGCTCACTGGATTAATGTGTTGGTTGGATCAAATGACTTGAGCCAGAGATTTGTAAGTTCAACACCTGGCTACTGCAGTTGTGGACAAAAATTTGTTGAGTTGAGTTAAAGATAACTAGAACGATCTACCCTAGTAGACAAAAAACGGGCTCAGTTCGAAATTCCTATCACCTGAAGAAGGACAGAGTGTACAATGCCTGAAACGTCATAAATATGGCATTAAAGATGAGGCCAAAAGTCCAAACAATATCAATAATTACAATACCTCATCTCAGAAATATATATATATATATATATATATATATATATATATATATATATATATATATATATATATATATATATATATATATATTAGGTTGGTGCAAAAATAATTTCGTTTTCTAACATATGTTACTATATTAGAAAACGAAATTATTTTTGCACCAACCTAATATATATATATATATATATATATATATATATGAGAAAAAGAATACTCATATATTACTGTCTTCCGCAACTTAAAGTTTCTTGTGGACATGTAAATAGCTAGGTGACTGTATCTCAATATTCATGCTGTACAAGTGATGAGATACTTAATTTCTTATGAGGAACATATTTAATTCCATATATGATGAGATGCAATGTTCCTTATAAGGAATTGAGTACCTCATCACGTGTATTGCCTGAAAATTGAAATAAAGTTGTTGAAAGACACTAAGATCTGAATATTGTTTTCCTTATATTCCTTACTCTGTATATATTTTTATATTCTACATTGAGCACAGTTCTTATAGCATCCTTGTTTGTTTATATTATACAATATATAAATATGTGTCATTGTTGATAATATTAATCGCTAAATTATTGTTTTGCCAAAATTTCTTGAGGAGTATACATTGCCAACATTTTGTTTTTTTTTACTATATTTTTGATTTCATTTTACGTTGCCAAATTTGATGGAAAAATTGTGATATTGCTTATAATTGCCTTATATAAATTTGTTTTTCCAATTGTGTGTTGCTTGCTTAAAATGATTCTATATAAAGCATCATTCTAATATGTACCAAGTAGCGTCTTATTATAACACCATGCAGTTAAAAACATTCTCATGTGAAATTTATACTCATGCCTTGTATCTTTTGTGAAACACCAACTTTGATATATGTCGTCTTTTCCCCAATATATAAGCAATAAATTCAGGCTGTCAATTATTCTTCATAGTTTTTATTATTTATTAAAACCCTGATTATTTTTTTTAAGCGTTACACCCCAATCAAGGCGAGAAGCCATTAGGACGCAAGGGGTTGCAGAAGATTTGGTGCAAGATCAGATAGGAGTGATAGAGGAAAGGATGAGGAGAAGGATAGTGGATAGATCAAGGCAACTGGAGATGTCGATTGACATTACATTTGAATAGCTGGAGATTATAGCTCTCACAGAAACTGGAATAGGAAAGGGAGTTCCACACGCGAGAGGTGTGAGACATGAAGCTATTGGAGTAGAAGAGACGGCTACATTTAGGAGTTTCGACAGTGAAAGGGTGAGAGCGGGATGTTAGCCTCGTAGGGCGCTTGAACTCATGAACTCTGGAAACCAGCGAATGCAGCTCCACGGAGCAATTGCCATGAAAGTATTTGTAGAAAAGACAGAGAGAAGCGACGGCGCGTCTGTGAGAGAGTGGCTGTAAACGAGATGCCAGCACAGGGTCAATTATATTGCATGTCCGCCTCTGGAGCCTAACAAGAACCCCGAGGCAAACAGAAGAGGCTCCAGACTATATATGGCAGCAATACTCCATGCAAGGGCGTATTGTTGATTTGTAGATCTGGAGGATCGATTCCGGGGAGAAAAACTTCCTGGCGCGGCACAGGGAGCCAACTTTCCTTGCCGTGGACGAAGCAATTGACTCAATGTAATTGTTCCATCTCAGGTCAGCAGTCAACTTGAGTCCGAGCATCTATGTATTGTGGTGAGAACGCACATCTTTGTCTTACACCCTTTTTTATTTTTGTATATTTACTGAATTCATTTTCTATCCATATGCAGGCAGTTTGATGCCATAATAAGTTCTGGATTATTCTAATATCCTTCCCATGTATGTCAAGGTTACCTAGGATTCAAAATTGGTGGCCACAAACTTAACAGCATAAGACATTCAGATGACGCAGTGTTGATAACAGATGCAAGAAGGAAACTAAAAGAATTCCTCCAGAAGATAATGAATGAAAGTGAGAATAATGGACTAAACATCAATTGCAAGAAAACAGGATGCAGGGTTATCAGCAAAAAGAAACAACCCAAAATGAAAATTACAATTTGGAGATAACAGAATCCAACAGGTGCAACAATTTAGATATCTGTGAAGTGTTTAACAGAGTATGGAAAGTGTGATGTGGAAATCCAAAAGTGCATTAAGATAGCGAAAGACACCTCCCAAAAGCCGAGCAAAGGTTAATATCATTAGAAACAAAGAAAATAGTGAGCAACTATAATATCACTCATCCTATATGGCAGTGAATGCATGACAATCTCCTCACAGATTAAAAAGCAACTTGAAGCAACAGAAATGTGGTTTTACAGAAGAATACTGACAATACTATGGACCAAACACGAAAACAACGATAAAGTTCTAAAATCAATGGCAACAAAACGAATAATTTTACTTGACATCAGAAAGAGACAATTGAGATTTCTAGGGGACATATTGAAGAAAGAGTGCTTGGAAAAATTTGATAAACAAATGACAGATTAAATATAAAAGTGACAGGAAAACAATGCTTAACTTATCTGGTGAGCTTGAGTGAATGGAAGGCAGATCAGGGTTTGGAAGAAATGTCAAAAAGACAAAAGTTGTTAAGAGCTACAAAGAGCAGGAAATTGTGAAGAGCCATGATAGACAATATCCTCCAGATATATTTTGGGTGTGCACACAGCATAGGAGTTATCGTCACAAAAAGGGTGATTGACAATCCAAGTTCTGTTACATTCTCACTTTTCTCTTGGCTGGCGATTGCTAGATGTTCTTGGGCAGCAATGAATGACATCACCATGGAGAATTTATACTATTTTATTATTGTCAACATACACTAATTATCCAGTGAAGGTTGTTCACCTTCAATGGGGAGCTGTTTTCACACATGAAAGAGAACATATATACAGTGCTTGACGTGTAAGAAACAACTCACTGAAAACTTTCTCGCATCTCCTTTCCTACATTAGCTCAACCAATCAAAACTGACATCACATATTATGTCTTCCATCTGACCTTGAAGATCAACGACAGGAAGCGATATACTTCCTCAAAAAAATAATAATCAACTAAACTATTATTTAACAATTCCAATTTATAGCATCACACAAATGCCCTTGGGAAATGTATGAATCCATCTTGTTTTTTGGAGTGGAGTCAGGTAATATAAAAGCGTTTCTTCTCTTTTCATATTCAAGATCAGGTGTATATAATGTTTTAAGTTAAATTCTGAAAGAAACTGATATAAAATTAACAAAGAGTACACTTTAATCATTATGAATGATTAATGTATTTTTGTGCAATGATATGATATATTGGAACATAATTAAAAGGTTTATTCTAAAATCAGACATTATTTCCCCAAATATTTAATATCAGATAATATAGTTAATTTGTTAAATTATTAATTCACATACTTGATAAAAGTTAAATGTTAATAAAGTAGCAATTTCGTCTTAGCTTTTTGTTATTAATTCAAAAGTTAACATTATATTTATCATATCCAATCCAACTATCTATACAATTTTGGATAGAAATACTACAATTTAAAACATAGGTACAGGACAAGGATATATTTGAACTGCTGGGAAACCTAGAACTTTTTAGAAATGATGTTAGAATCATCCAGAAGTTATACTAGAAGCAAGCTGCCTGAATATGGTTAGAAAATTAATTGAGTAGCTATGAAATAGAAAGGAAGATGGGAACAAGGATATGTCTTCTCCCCCTATTTCTTCAATCAACTAGAGTGATTGTATTCTAATGGAACTAGAGAACCTACCAGGATTTATTATTGGTGGCCCTAACCTTATCAGTATAAGATATTACTGTCTAGATTACCAACTCAGAAAGGAAACTACCGGACCTCCTAGGCAGGATGGCAGAAGAAAGTGTGAAAAAAAGAACTATCCTTCAACTTCAAAAAGACAGTAAGTATGGCCATCAGCAAAAGAAAATATCCAAAGATGCATGTTAAAAATTGGAGACATAATCATCAAACAGGTGCAGGAGTTTAAATATTTGGAATTTTTCTATTTGGAGTGAGGTAATGATTTTTTTTCAGAACATGGTCAGCACATTGTGGCCGTGTTCATAATTGATGTTGCTGAGTGTTGGATTTTCTTTTTATTACTTGGGTGTCCATTACTTTTAGTTTTTTTACATCTTGATGAAGCTATTATATCTGTATTTTCTTTGAGTATATTGTGGGTGCAGCTTGGTAGGCTTTCATGTATGTTTAAATGAGTCCTAACTGAACTATGGTCAGACAGATGTAACATATTTCTGCTTGATAGGCATTTAGTAGTGTGGCCAAAATAATTATTCGTGAATTTGCTTTGATCAGGAACACTTAAAGAATTCATGAATTATGTTGGTTTTGCGTAATTTGGATATTGCAGGTGAGTTGTTGTTGACTATAAGGTATTTATAGTTGATAATTTAATTTTCTTGTTCTAGTCAACTATGGTTGTGTATTTCTTTATAACTCTTCTAATGGAAAATTCATCCTGCTTATAGTAAATGTGTATTTAATTTTTATAGAAAAATTTAATGTTATTGTTTTTATATGTATTCTTAATATTGCTACTGTATATCTTACAAAGAAATGATATAATTTGGTTATCTATGAGGAAGTTCAGAAAAACGTTATTAACTAGCATTTGTTTCCCGTTGTTGAGTTCTTTAAAGAAAAGCGGAGGAGAGGATGAATTCTCAAGCGCTCGCGTGAGGAAATTTTTTATAACGCCTATTTTATATCTAAAGGGACATTCACTCGTAAAATTAAGGTGGCAAGAGTTTTTACTTGTGTTTTTTTTTAATTAAAATTGGAGTAGATTTGAACCGCAAAATTAGATCTGAACAATTTTGTTTACTGATCTGGCCCATTTGGAATCGGGCCATGACAGAGACAATGAAAATGATCGAAATAATTTTTAGCGGTTAAAATTTGAAATAGAGCTTACTAAGGCGATGAGAACTTTGAAATTCACATGATTTGGGGTTGAAAATGGCACTCGTGATAATCGTATGTGGACCAAGGGTCGATTTATGACCAACCAGATTTATCTATATAAACGCTTTGTTATCATGAAAGAAGGCAGACGGTCGAGCGAGACGGAAGAGGTGAGACGGGAGAGGTCGCAATCGATCGGCACGTCGTCGTTGCTGCGTGCCGTTACGTGCATGGGCACCCGCAGGCGACTGTTACGGGTCGCGTTGCCACAGAAATCTTTTCGAAAAAGTGGTTAGCTCGTCTACCGCCGAAAGCAGTCCAGATAGGTGGTAAGAGGTCGGAGATTGAAAGTGACGTCAGAGATTGGAACCAAACGCCCGCTAAGATATGTTGTTGATATAATTACGAGGAAGCGAATTACTCCTCCAACAATCTAAGACTGCTACTGCTACTACCACTGGAAACAGAAAAGTCGAACAAGTTACAATAACCAAAGGTTGATTTCTGCTCGTCTGCGTGATGAGGTATCGGAGATTGAAAGTGAGTAGAGTTTAATTGAAGGCTCGAAGGAGTACAAAAGTGATGTCAGAGACTGAAACAAAACCCCCGCTAACATGTACTGTTAATATAAGTACCAATGCTTCCGCTACCACGAAGATTACTACTACTGTTACTACTGCCGAGGAGGAACGCAACTATAAACTTTAAACCGCGCACAGAAATCTTTATCTCTCCATCGCAAGAGTTGCATATCGTTCTGAGACGATTTAACATGTTAATCAACACCCACTCTCTCTCTGTCTAGAATCCAGTGTATGATTTTTTCTTTTTCTTTTTACGTCAGATAATTTTCTTTTCTGCAACCCATTTCTTTTCTATACTATTCTTTTCTACTATATAAAATACATTAACAATTCAACCATTGAATATTTGTTTGCTCGGCTTTCTGCATATATATATATATATATATATATATATATATTGGTGTATTCTAAATTTCTTAGCACAGACTCTCAAGCCGTGTCTACATCTTCAGCCGACCGTAAATGAATGAATATCACTTCTGCTTTCTGGATCAAACCAAACACAACGTGGGCAGGAAGCAGGATTAAACCAGTGAACCGGTCGAATGATCGACGGATGGTCAGGGAAGTTACAGTCACTCCCTTAAGTTCGGTTAAGACCGAGTAAACACCTCAACCCAGAGAGTAAGACATCGGAGGTAGAGGGGCTGAGTCGAAAGTGTTAGAATCCTACGTCAGCACATTTTGAAAATTTTTAGAGCTTCTGTCGTGTTTTTATTTAATTTAGTAAATTTAGATCAATCATAAATGATGCTTTGTAATTTTTTTTAATAATTCAATTTCTCCAAAATTACATATGTATTAGCTTTATCAGTTCGTCTGATGACGATATTAGAATTGTTTTTTTATTTCTTTTGTGGCAGTTTTCTCTCCTAAATTTAGGAATTCCATTTAGTCATCTGTTAATTTATAGCTGGATATGCTTATATCTTTATCACCGCTATTAGGAAGTAGAATGTTTCCTTTGTGTAAGTTGCAAACCTTTTCTTTTTTTTCTAATAATTTGTTTGTGTTTAAGTTAATTATCATTAATACTTATTAATAAGGATATAGCGTTTCATTAAATTCGTCTTCAGTCATAGTGTTTTTTAGTATGTCTTTATGCTTTAGGAATTTATTATTCAAATGCTAGATTTCATTTTTACCTGTTCTTATTTATCGCAAAACAAGCTTTTTTTTCCTGAAAATTGTAGTGTTACTTTCCTTGTTGATTGCCGGGTCGTGCAAGCATTCCATCATTTATTCAAGTTTCATTAAAAACGACTGAAAAGAATTTTATAGAATGTTTAATACAATAGCCGAAGGCACTCGGATATGTAGAACATTCTGACAGTTTTTACACACTTTATGACCAGAAACGAAATCACTTTCACGACAATAACATTATCAAGTAGACTTACACTACATATGTCAAATTTAAGTTCCACAGAACAACATTCAAAAGAAATTTCCTGTGCACATTCAAAATTTAGAGAAAAAATTAATTGACAATACAAGTATACTCTACCATGAAAATAAAAAAAATTCAAATTTTTGAGTCCCTGAATACAATAAAATTAAAACCAACACTAAATAAACTTAGTTATGAGTATGCCAACAATGTTTTAAAATGTCTATAATAGAAAGGTCTTTATAATTGAATTTAATTTTTTTGAAAATTTGAATTTCTATTATAGCAACGGTTTTAAGATAGTTAAATTGCATTTTTTAAAATTACAATTATATAAATTAAAATTACCTCCCTAAGATAAACATTAAAAAACATAACAATTTTAACAGACAATTTTTAAATTAATTACAACAGAGAGCGTTCATATGCATTTAATTATATAACAGAACGCGCTTTACAGAAAATTTACAGAAAAATTCACAACTATCAATTGCATTAATTTTTTGTTTTGTCAATTAACACTTGAAGATGAACTTGGATGAGACTGAAAGTACTTGAAAAAGTAAAAGAAATGAAAAAACTACGGCACCTTCCTTAATGAATTTAATATCAACATTAAGAAATTGCTTTGAGAAGATTGATATATATATATATATATATATATATATATATATATATATATATGGTGTCCCCCCAATATTGACATCATTTAAAATGTGAATATCTAAGTAACTACATGTCCCGGACAATGAAAATTAAACAGGCTTCATGTTGAACGACCAAAGATTTATTTATCAAAGTTCGAACAAGATATTTAAAGGGATGTAAATTTTATAACCGATTTCATAAATGTTCAATATGCACAACACCTGTGACATAATACAATCCAAATTGGTTGTCCATTTCCTGCCAAAAACACGGTAATATTTCTTGCGTCTCAATGATTATCTGTTTAACTTCCTCTAAGCTTGTAGGAAGAAGGAGGATATAGATCAGTCGTTCACATAGCCGCATAGAATAAAAACACACAAAGTATCAAGTCAGGCAAACGTGGTGGCAATTTCATCAGCACATTGTCATTATAACTGATAGATTCTTATTGAGATAAATCCAAAACAGTCGACTTAGTTTTTAATCATTTCTGTTAAAATCTGAGATCATTTGAGCGAGAACTACAAAATGATGTCAATTTTTTTTTGGTGGGGGTCATGATATATATATATATATATATATATATATACATATATATATATATATATATATATATATATATATATATATATATATACATGACGAAATATAGTTTTAAGGTGTGCTATATTTTTGGGATACAGTGCTCAATATTAGAGATAGAGCGTATGTGAATATAAATATTAAAGTGAACATTGAAGTCAACACTCAGAGGCGACAGTATGTTTCATGCTAGACACAATCGTCAGGCAGCTAGAATGAAACAGCCTGTCGCCGCCGAGTGTTGACTTCAATGTTCACTTATATATATATATATATATATATATATATATATATATATATATATATATATATATAACGAAAGAACAGTAAGATATATAATTCGGTGTTCTTATTGATATTTTTTATTTTTACAAAAGAGTGTTCAATGTAAATTTATAGAGCATAAATATTATAAATTAACTGATTTAAAATATGTTTCTTCGCCACACAGTAATAACCATGTTTCAAAAACTTAAACTAAAAGCTTCAAATTTAATTAAAAGCATTAGTTCTGCTTCATCTTGAAGCGAATTTTGGAATAACTTATTTTTAAATTTACTGAGTTTTAAACGCACATATAAATTCATAATTTCCTGTTTCCCAGGATACAGGGAAATCCAATCACTCAGACAGGGTCTGTAGCGTTTTCATTTTAATTAACTATTGTTGTATCAATTATGAGTTACGTTCGAAAAAGAGGTTAAGTTTAGGGAAGGTAGGGGAATATTTTTCAACGAATTCTGACATCCGTTAAACACATGTCGTTTTTTTTTATTATTATTATTCACTACAAAAATTTTTCGGCATTTTTTCGTACTTGTATACTTAAAGATTCTTTCTAAAAGGGATGTTTGGTGTAGAATACGTTATATTTAACTGCAATTTTAAAATATTTTTACACTTAATTACTAATAGACTATATTTCTTTTTAAATCAAGTAAATGTAATAGAATTAACTAAATTATTTAATATTATTTTTTCTTATCAAATATATGTATGTATATTATCAGCTCCCACATTTTTATTTTTAAATATTATTTGAGAAAGATTTTTGACAATGACGGCAAAGAATAGCTATTTCATTTCTTTGATTCAGTAATTTTTTATTTTTTATAAATCTAGTAATATATAGTTTCTCATGTATGCGCAAAGGAGATGGGTCTACATATTCTAGCTTTTCTTATTAATTTCCATTTTACTGTAGGTGTTTTATTGGTTTATTGGTTTCTTTTAAGTGCCAGAAATATTTCGAAAGGGATGTCTGTTTTCTGTATTTATTTATCCTAAATGAAGTTTGATGTTGATTGAACCGCTTTTTGAAGTTATGGCTTGTGCAACCTATATAGATTTTTATGTTTTCGGGATTCTCAGTATATGAGATATTGCATTGGTATACTAATGATTCCGTGCGACATTTCTTTCGTAGAGGACAGTTATGAGTATTTCTACAAATACATAATTTTTGTTCATCTTATATATATATATATATATATATATATATATATATATATATGGATATTGATAATATTAGTGGTCAATATATATATATATATATATATATATATATATATATATATATATATCCAAGAGGATAGAATAATAAAATAATAAATTATAACCAACACACTCTCACTAAAACTTTGTTTTTTTATACCCGGAGTTATTTTTTTCGATTTCTTTTTTAATCTGTAGGTCTGATGAAATGGATCGTGATTACGATTTCAATGTAATATTAGTATTTGGGCCTTTTATATACACATACACACACACAGTGTGCAGTGGGTAAATTGTTGATATTTTATATTTTTAAATTCGCATATGCACATTGTTTGTTTTTGATTTTTTCGACTGCACAGTATAGTAGTGTCCGCTGGGCACCGTGTATGAGAAAAAGTAACATGACGCAATTCATTCCGGCATAAATTTGCAAACGCCATGCAGTACTGCTTGCTATTCATGCCGGAAGAGTTTGGGTGTCAATCTGAGGACATGAAGAGGATTTTCGGAAAGAGTTGCATGAGTCCAATGATGATTACGAAGGTACGGGAGCTCAGAACACTCACTCTGATCGTTCTGATAAGAAAAAAAACGAATTCATTGGTGAGGACCTCAGAATCAACACAGAGGCCTACATCAAGTACCTTGAAGAGGTAGTGTTGCCCTGGGTCAAGATGGTGGCTACATGAAGACGCTGTGCCTCGTAACTGGACTCTGCACCATGCCAGACAAGTTGGAGAACACAGTTATGTCTGGCAAACAATTTTTGCGACCACATCACGCCTTACATCTGGCCAGCTAATTCCTCGGACTGCAGCCCGCGTGATTATTATGTGTCGGATGCAATTCAGCGAGAGACCAAAAAAACTCCTTGTTACACCAAAGATGAACTGAAGGCAATGATTATGACAGTTTTCACCTATTTAAACAAGGAGACCGTCGAGAAGGAGATTTTGATGGCCGTGATTTAAAGCCAATGACGATTATATTGAATAAATTTTCTCTTTCGTATTTCAAGATATTTGTGTGCAATTTTGGTAAATGTATCTGTTAAAATAAGATGGTAGTGTTATTTTCATTTTTGCGTAATTTAGACGACAATTTATCCATCGCACGCTCTACATGTATATATCTCCTATGTCGAACCTACAACAATATATGGCCGCATCAATAGAGACATCCTCTTCACATCTATTCGAAACCGCTTTCCAAACTCCGAATCTACTGAATGCATTGATCTAATAGAGGAACTATTACGCCTCTACACAATCTCACATGTCTGGAGAGGACCCCAATAAGTAAACATGCCAAGGAAATAAGAACACCATTCTGTTTAATCTTTTTCCTAGACTACACCTTGTGGATTTTTCAAGCATAAATGAGAAGAGAAGGGCAATGATCATTCAAGCCTTTGATACAACATCTCAAACGAAGCTAATAATGGAAAACAGCGATCCCGCTTTCCCTCCAGAGGCGAATGTACCGATGACAATGTTGCACATAGCCATACATAATTGGGATAAAAATGATCTTGAATAGTATATTAACATGCTCAACGAAGGGTTGAAATAAGACCCAAAATAAACATCTGCAAATCAAAAACTGATCTGGAATTGGAATGAAAGCAGTGACAGCGCATATCCCTGAAGAATCCATCAGAAAAGTACAGAATGTAAAATTATTAAATACTAAAGGCGTCAAATACCCTGGGTGTATGGATCAGTAATAACAAACTTAGCATGAGAGATAAGGAAGCTGAACATAGAATAGTCTGCGCTAAAGGCAGTTTCGACCACCACAGAAATTTGCTACAAAACCCAACATTAAAACTTGTGTCTTGTACTTAAATAGTCTCGTCAGATAAAGATTTTAATATGGATTCCTAACCCGTTCAGGTATATCAAATGTCTGCTGTATACAGCCACTTTCTAAGATCAATGTTGAAAAAGGCTTTGAGGGAGATGATCATCCCGTGAACAATGTGGACTGGTGCTACAGAATCACCAGCAAAGAACTGTACTAGATAACATCACTTGAAGAGTACCAAGTGCAGCAACAACTTAAATAGATAGCGCAAGTAACTTTCACATTACTTCAAACAAAATTTTGGCGATTTAATGAAAGAGGAAAAATTTATACTACTAATAAATATACATTTGGTAACGCTTGGTACCACTGTGAGTTTCATGCACGTGGCTATCGTTAGGCACGGATTGAAAAAGGAATGTTGTAAAATTTAGCGCTGACAGTCAGCTTCATGCTTTAATGGAACATTCAGGCTATGATGATTTATATACGCTCTATCTCTAATATTGAGCCCTTTTACATATAAATATCACATACTACAAAACTATATTTTATCATATAAAAAAGTGCTTGATATCAGTGATAGAGCATATGTAAATAAAAATGTGATATTCAATTAAATATGCATATATATAAATATGCGCGCGCGTGTGGGTGTGTGTGAGAGAGAAAGAGAGAGAAAATGGGAGAATAAACGGAGAGAATGACAGAGTAGAGAGATAAGCAGGAGAAAACAAGTAAAGAAAATAATCATGAGACTAATTGACATTTGTTTGATTGAATCCAGTTGTTCCTATCAAATCGTGAAATAAAGGTCGTTTTGTACGGGATCGCTTCCAAATACTTTCACACGAATTCAGGGGTCTCTCAAGGCTCTATCCTGGGTTCTACGTTGTTTCTGATCTTCATCAGTGATCTTCCTACAGGAAATGGTTCGTAAATTTTAATGCCTCCAAAACCAAACTGCTCTCATTACCCACAACAGAGATCCTTTCTTGCTGATTTTAGACTTGTTGTGGTATGTTAATAAGAATGACCATTTGTAGATGTCTGTTTATTAACACGACCACGCGATTTATATTTAACGTAAAATACCACAATATATGAAACACAAGAAGGAACAAAACTAAAGGTTTTTATAACAACAACACTTATTTATTTTTGTGTAATGATGTACATGCGTAGAGGTTACTTGTTGGTGTTATGTCCCTTTGATTGAATTAATATTTTTATCTAAGCTCACAAAAGTTGAATGAATTATAAAGTTGAGAAATGCTGAATGAACTGTAGCTTTAGAAAAGTATTTCAAAGAGAAAAGTTCTTGTTGCTTGTTTGAAATTGTTTCTAAATTTGCTTATACTATTTCAAATCACATCATAATTTATATTTCTTTAAGCATTGTTCATTTTTTATCGGCAGGTTACCATCATTTTATTTTTAACTAATGTATAACGATCTCTGTAAATTTTCAGTTCACGGGAGGCAACTCTTTAATATAAAGTGATGATTATTTCCCCTTAAATTGACATTCGGTCCGATGATTTTCTCTGTTTTTGTGACGTATAATTGAAATTGTTCGAAATTTAAGTGATAGTTCATATTTTACCTAACATCTTAATGTTTATTTTGAAAATAATTCCTTCATATTAATCAGTATCAAATGATACTTTGTCAATAGAGACATTTTTATTACAAACAATGAAAAGAGCGTTGGACTGGGATCTTGTTGCTCCTAAATGGCGTTAACGTTGTATAATTTCCTTTTTTTTTTTCATATAATATTCACTCAGCCCGAGTGCGATTCAATGCAGAGTGTTACGGCTTGATGTGGATAGTATAGAAATGAGAGAAAAAAATAGGGAGCAGTTGAGATTGTAGTAGTCAGGGAAGCATCCACACAGGAGTCGTAATATTTACAATGGAATTATCGATATACTTACGATATTGCACCGGTGAGAAAGCAGATGTAATATGGAAGATGACATCACTCAAAAATTTCGTTCTTCCAAATCAACTTCGCAACTGGGCAACCCTAGCCCAGCTGGAAGAATTTTTTTTTGTCTGATCTGACAATGAATCTTGGTAGATGTTAGGTACTTTTTAGAACTGCGCAAAGAGCCGATAATTTATCCAACATATTTAACGATAGATCATATATATGAGAAGTGAATTTGAATAAAGAGACGAAATAACAGAGATATAGTTCGACAACAGATTACTGAGAATATAGACGGAACATGTAATCATAGAGGAATTTTTAAGAAAACAGAAACAAAAAGGCCTCTTTATACTAGAATTTTCCACAGTTTTTTTCTTCTGATTCTAAGTATAAGCGTGTTTTTATTCTATTTTCCTTAAAACTTCTTCATTACACACATTTTCAAACACATATTTCTGTTGTCCCAAGTCTCTTTGTGAGGAGATTGTCCAACATTTATTGTTATATTGACATTACATAAAAAGTTCAGCACTCTTTTCTTTGTTTCTAACGAAATTTTCCTGTTTCTAAATACTTTGCTTAGCATTTAGAGAAGGCAACTTTCGCTATTCGAAAGAACCTTCAGATTTCGGTGTCACCTTTTCCGTCCTCGGCTAAAAACACTAACACGATATTTAAAGTTTCGTTCTGACGTCTCCAATATGATTATTTGCAGCCGTCGAGAAAGATGAGTCGATAAAACGAAATTAATTGAAAATCTTATTCACTGGTTTAACAACATTTTCAAAGAGGCGTGCATTTTCTTTAAGATGTACACGAAAAAGCGTTTGTTTAAAAAGAGTGGCTCATTTGGGGTCGAAATCCACAAACAAGTACGAGAGGTATTCAGAAGGTTTGTAGAAAATGCACATTATAAGAATATTTTGCAAATATTTTGATATTTGTTAGCAGTAAACTTCAACTTACATGTATGAACCGGAAGACTTTTGAGGTCACTCAGTTATGTGCCATGCGTGATACACGCTTAGGCGATTATGTATCTTTTGATACATGACTGACGAGGCAGATTTTGGCATTTCTTTCTTCGGGAGACCAAGGCTATAAAACCCAGCTTGGGGATGGGGTTTGGGTAAGAAGAAGATTCATAGTTTCCCAAGGGTATTAGAACGTAAGTAAATGTAATGGATTCGACTGGAATTCGAACTCGGCTCTCCAATTCCGCAATCCGATCCATTACTCCACCGTGCCCCCTTTGAGGTAGTATAGGGATATAGTTTTATTTGAATTAACACACAAAATATTTACACCGTAGTGTCTTTTTAGTCCTATTTTTCCTCTACAACTTTTGTTTTTCGTTTTATATTTTTGACTGATTTGTTAAAATTGTTCATAAATAGTAGAATTAAAATAAATGAAAAAAAAAAAAAATCCAGACGAATTCATCTAACAACACATTAGATTTATTTTTTCGACATTTTTTTAACAACTTTGAAGCAATACGTATGCTGTCAAAATAGCAAGCACATTTTTTTAAGGCAATTCACCCCCAAGCAAAGAGGGGGTGCCACTAGCACGCAACGGGTTACAGGGGATTGAGAACAAAAGTAAAGAGGCGTATTTGGGGAAATGTTACAGAGAAGGACGGGGAACAAAATCAATGTATCAGAAGATGTCGATTGACATTAGACTTGAATATTTGAAGATTATAGTTATCAGGGAAGAAAGCAAGAGGAAGAGATTTCAACAGACGGGAAGTGCGAAAGAAGAAGCTGTTTGAGTAGAAGAGACGGTTACATTTAACCATTTCGACAGTAAATCGGTGGTAATCGGCCTAGTAGCTCGCTTAAATTTCTGCAGTGAACAATTGCCCTGAAAATACTTATAGAAGAGACAGGGAGAAGCCGCGGTACGTCTGTGAGAAAGCGGCTGTAGACGAGATGCCAGATCAAGACCTATCGCATTGCATATTCTTCCATGGATTTTGTCGTGAACCTCAAGATGTACAGCGGGGGCACCAGACCATATATAACAGCAATATTCCATGTAACGACAGATGGTTGATTTATAGATTTGAAGGATGGATTCAGACGATAGAAACTTTCTGTTACAACACTGAGAGCATCAAATATAGGGTAAAACTTTGAGAAAGATTTATGGAGATAATTCACCGAAAAACTAATCAATTTACAAATGTGTAGAGTAAGCGGAAGTGGACAGTATCAAATCAAAGGAGCAAATGACAAAATAAACACACTGCGCAAGGGCTCCGCACAGCCTTCCAGGTCTCAATTACACTTCAAATTTTCAATTTAATAAAAATAAGTAGCCAATAAAATCAGCTGCCGCCAATAAATAGACTAAGGCTTTTGAAGTCTACACGACACCATAAAAAAAACAAACATCCATTCAAATCGGCATAAGGAATGATAGTAGAAAAGAGACACAAGTCAACCTCGTCGTTCTGTCTTGCTCACCAAAGCAACAACGGACTCACTTTGGTCGTATCTCCCAACTTCACCTTTTCTCTTCTTCACTGAAAGATTATTCATGTTCATTTCCTTACAGTAAAAGAGAAGACCTTTCTAACATTCATTTCATTATAAGTAATTACAGTTAAAATTTGTGTTTCTTAAGTTTAAAAAAATATCATTTTATTTGAACATGCAAAAATCTTTTCTCACATTTTTTTTTATTCAACGAAATGTGCTCCATGGAATATTTTGCCAAAAAATGAATAACTCGTTCAAAAAAAAAAAAAAAAAAATGGACGATACGGAATGAAAGATGAATGTATTAGGAGATTATCAATATTAATTAGTGAAGAAGAAATTGATGGTTTTCAAGACTTAAATGAGGTCGAGCCTTGATTAACTTCAGAAATAATAGCTAACACTCGGTCCAGACAATCGTATCTGAAAAATTGTAGTTGAGCTAAGATTTTGCTCGTCCAATACCAAAAATATTGTCCTGAAAATATTAACAGACAAGAGCAGTGCTTTCAATGGATATTTATAAAGAAATGGTATCAAAATACCAGTCGAAATGTAACTGAGAGATAAAAGTTGGCTTTAACTCTACGACCCTGAAAACAGACGACTGTCAAAACAATGGCGATGCAAAGTTGGGAAGGGTCCAGTCAAAGTAAAAACAAACCGGTTTGGATGCAATTTTATGGCGACAGTTTTAGTGGATGTATAGGGCTAATCAACTTTGTAGACGGGGGAAAACAGTAACATCTGCTTATTACGAAAGTGTTTTTTCCTTAAATAAGCTAAAGAGCAATGTGGAAAGCTTCATCGGAAAATCCTTTTCCACCGCAACAATGCCATTCCTCAGCCCTCTCAAGAAACAATGGGAACATTTCCAGAATTTAGACGTGAAACCATTCTTTTTCTTCTGTGTGACATGTTCCTGCGTCCGTGGACGATCATAGCTCTCCACAATTTTCTGGCCTTTGCAGCTCTGAGTAAATTTTGTCTTTTTGCTATACCCCCGAAACCCTATTGTGCCAACCATTTACACAAGCCTGTTTGGAGGGTTATGCGCTGTTTTCCTCTGTTGTTAATGTCCTCAATATGTCTTTTTAGTGCCAAATTTTCTAGGCCCTCGTTCTTCATTATCTGCCTAAGAAAATTTATCTTTCATATATTATGCATAAGAAACTGTATTGTTTCCATTTTCTCAAAAAATTCGTTGTTCACATGTTCAGTTCATGGCGTAAGAAACCATTAGAGATTCACTTTATTACAATTCTGAAAATTTTCTGACTTTCTAATCTTAAAAATATATTGTTAGACAACGATTTTGAGACAGTTAATGACGTAAAAAGGTTGTTTTTACATGATTAAATTTTCAGTCTTCTGTTTTTCCGATATTGCATAAATGACTGTTTGAAACACTTACAGGATGTTATGGGGAAAATAAAGCTTATAGTTTGAAGTGAAAACTTTTAATTTTATTTTTCCATGATATTTTTGAATGTCCCACATATAGGCCAAATAATAACCATAAAATGATTTACTATAGCTGGAAACCGAGTTTTATTTAGTAGATATTCTGATGTTTCAAAATCAAATTGAAAATAGAAATAATAAAAATAAACTAATTTGTTTCATTTTCTTGAATTTTAATCTTGCTTTGCTTAAACATTTTTCCTGTGGATTTATAATAATTTTTAAATGTATTACTTTTGTATTATACCCGTGTCCGTGTGTCTACCTGTAATAAACAACTTCCCCCTACAAAAAACTGCCCCCCACAAAAAAAAAAAAAAAACAAAAAAAAAAAAAAAAACTCCAAAAAAACAAAACAGCACTGATGGGGCAAATGATATCAGTTATGAAAGCTTTTTTATCCGGAAACATTTGGGAATCTACTTCCAGTGCAACTAATAAATACTTCTTCAGCAGAAACTTGCATCTCAATATATAATGCGCGGACGTATGAACACACTCGTGACCCTGATTTCAATGATGCAAGTATGTGCATAGTTCGGCTAAACCTTATCTGCATGGGAAACGAAGTCGAGGATTGGAGTACAAATTTGATATTTTCTATTCACTTCACATTATTGCCTTTGGGGATTTCATGAATTCACGAATGGTCGGGTCATGGAATACTTCGAGTTGATGATACTCTATAAACTTGTATAAATCTTTGTTTATCATGCTCTTATTTTCTGTACGACATCCCCTTCCCCACAGATAAATCATCGTAAGCATATGGCGACTATATCGCTATGTCCATGGCAAAAAAATATGAAAGGGTACAAAATGATAGTGTTTTTTAGACAAAAATTAAATGTGAACAAAACAAAACAGAAACACAAATCAAAACAGAACAAAAATCCAACAGAAATAGAAACATCACATGCTTCAACACAGAAAATAATAATAAATATACAAAGATAATATATTAATCAAATTCATCGACAATATTTCAAGAAATCAAACTGGAAAAATATACAAAAGAAATACTCTAAACATTAGGCATAGCTGTAGCGAAAACATACTACATGTCACCATATATATTGCTTAAGATTATATATATATATATATATATATATATATATATATATATATATATATATATATATATTGAACAATAAAAAATATTAAAAAATTAAAATCTTCAGACACACTGGGTTGTAGATTAATATTCTTTCGTTTTTTTTTATTATTATTTCATTTAGATTATATATATGGGAAACATGATCAGTATCGAAGATAGAATGTTTATAGATATATACATTCTGGATATAAGAATAAACATGGGATGATGACTTTGCAAAGTCGTATGGCACTTGGTTTGAAGATCGTACTCAGTCGCGAAACGCCATGGAGTGTGGATTACTCGCTTAGTTTTTTTCTTTCTCTTTCTTTGACACGCATACATACACTCTATCTCTTTTTCTCTGATTCTCTCTCTCTCTACCCTCTCTCTCTCTCTCTCTCTATATATATATATATATATATATATATATATGTATATATCGTGTGTGTGTGTGTGTGTGTTTGCATTGAGATCAAATGTAGATTAGAATTCGACAATGCTAGGATAAAGAACAAATACGAAGCATTTATAAATTTATCACGTTTCGCTTTTAGTTACGCTGCATCAGAAGTAAAATATGGCAGAATATAGAAAATTTATTGAAAAACCAATGAAAAACAAGCTTCACAAAAATAAACAAATACTATTACGGTCTTCTCCGTATTTCGCTTATGTTGAAGCTTAAGTAAAATCGAAACATGTTAAATTTATAAACGTTTCATATTTGTTCATTATCATATCTTCTCTCTCTCTCTCTCTCTCTCTCTCTCTCTATATATATATATATATATATATATATATATATATATCTGTGAGTATGTGTGTGTCTGTGCGCGCATGCCTGTGAGAAAACAAAGATCGTTACTTAGTACTTCAGAGCTAAACCGTTATACGTTTACTTCTTTTTTTTATGGAAGAGTCTGTGATTGGACTATAAATTGCCAAGAGGAGTCGCAATGTGTGATTAAAAATGAGAAATGTTGTAGCTCACAGATGGCACACGAGCCGATACCCGATCAGTATTAGCTGGACCACCATAGAGAGTAGAATATCCAAAATACCTAATGAACCTCGGCTAAAATGATTACTGATGGTGTGTGCCAAAACATTAAACACGTATTTCATAAATATATATATATACAATAGAGTACTGTTGTCATATCTGTGCAGAGGTTGCCCAGTCATTACTTTCCAATCTTGATAAAGTTAAAATCGTCCCCATGTCCTTGTAGGTAGCGAATTATATCCTCACTCAAAACTCTCAATCACAGGCGGGGTGTGGCCAAACTCTCACTCCACTATTGCTCCTTCCATGGAAGTGTTACAGGACGAACTACATTACTTCACGGCTAGGACCCACCATGTCACTTACATTGCAGCAAATCACCGACATTCCCTCCGTATTCCATTGGTGATAAATAAATTTCACTCTAACAGATTTTTCCCGCGAATCTCTGCTCTACGGAACAAACTACCTAGATGATGTTTCACTGTTATCTCCCCTTTCTCTACGTATAATCTACACCTAACGTAAGCCTCTAAGTCGAGTGTCCTCCGAGTTTGTGTGTGCGTATGTATATATATATATATATATATATATATATATATATATATATATATGTATGTCTGTGTGTGTGCGCTCACGCGTGTGAACTCACCCGTGACCTATACTACAATTACACGGAGAAGTGCAATGTAAACCTAAAAAGTTGCCTACAGGAATATATATATATATATATATATATTCTCTCTCTCTCTCTCTCTCTATATATATATATATATATATCTATATATATATATATATATAGATAGATAGATAGATAGATAGAGAGAGAGAGAGAGAGAGAGAGACAAAGACAATGAGAATTTACTTATTATATTATTATAATTATTATTATATTAGAATATATATATATTATTATATTAGAATTTACTTATTATATTATTATTATTATATTTTTCACCGGTACAAAGCTATATTTGTGGGCACGTAATGTGGATCGAACTCAACATTAATCATAGTCTGCAAGTCTTCCCTTCAACTAGGTCTCAGTTAGATTTTTTTTCTTCTATTATGTTAACAGTTGCTGAGAAAAAGAGCCCTTTTGAGATTGGTTTATATATATGATGGACTGTCCCATCGTATTCTCTGTATGAGTCTCAAGAAGCTCGGACCTATGAACCGACAGTCAGACACATATGATAGCGGCGAATGCATTGTGCAGATCCAACCACACTTCTTGAATAGAGAGATCTGGTGCAAACGACCCTCCGCAAGTTTTGAATTCAGAGTTGTTTTTCTCATAGACCACTGGCTATCCAATGCTATAGAACCCAGTTTTTCCTGCTATTTACCCGTAACTGGAGGGAGAAGAAGAGGATTAATAACTTTCCCAAAGTTATTAGCATGTAAGTGAATCTAATGGATTCGACTGGAATTCGTACTAGGCTCTCCGATTCCTCAATCCGAGCCGCTATCCATTACTCCACCGTGCCCCCAAAAGAAGATGACGGTGTCAGACAGCGGATGCCGAAAGGTGACTGGTTATATATATATATATATATATATATATATATATATATATATATATATATATATATATATATATATATATATATATATATATATATATATATATATATATATATTAAGAAATGGACAAGTCCGACAATTTATTTATTAAAGACATTTTTATGTTTAACGTTCTTTTTATAGATACAAGTATTTAAGTAAATGCTCTGTTTATAATAAACAGTATTAAATAACATTTACCGGCCTGAATGTCCGAGAAATTTTCATAGAAAATATTCGTCCTTTGACAGGATTCGAACCTGCATATATCCTATATGAACAGTTATGAATGTACGAGATTCATGGAAGATTGAAGTTTATAAGCAGTAAATTCGACCTTGCCTATCGAACGCTCCTTTGTGGCCGAGTCGGTTAGGCACGTCAGGGTAAATGACGGTTCCGTATAGGATGCAGGTTCGAATCCTGTCTAAGGACGAATATTTTATATGAAAATTTCTCGGACATTCAGGCCGGTAAATGTTATTTAATACTGTTTATTATAAACAGAGCATTTACTTAAATACTTGTATCTATAAAAAAGAACGTTAAACATAAAAATGTCTTTAATATATATATATATATATATATATAAGTATGTACTTTCGAGAAAACCTGTCAAAGAACCGTCATATTGCTCTGTTTATAATAAACAGTATTAAATAAATCCTGTCAAAGAACGAATATTTTCTATGAAAATTTCTCGGACATTCAGGCTGGTAAATGTTATTTAATACTGTTTATTATAAACAGAGCATTTACTTAAATACTTGTATCTATAAAAAGAACGTTAAACATAAAAAATGTCTTTAATAAATATATATATATAAAATGTCTTTAATAAATATATATATATATATATATATATATATATATATATATATATATATATATATATAAGTATGTACTTTCGAGAAAACCAGTAACTCTCTAGAAATACAAGGAATAGAACTTGGATCTTTATAACCACGATGATAACATTGGAAATGTGACCTTAACCTGCAAAGCGCTATTCTTGCGTACGTGTTACGTTAGATTTAGTTAAACTACAACGAGCAAAAGTGCATGTTCCAAAGATAAAGACATCGACTACATGTAAACAAGCACTGTGTGTTTCTTGGGTTTGCCACAAGAAAAAAAAACGAAATAACAAGAAGAAAGAACGAATTAAAGAAAGAGAACTAGAATGTACACTCTAATATTTATTTTAAAACATTTTTTTTTTAGCTTGAAACATATCGGAGAGAAGGAAGAAGAAGCAGGGGACGCTAAGATTTCCATTTACTTAACTCGCCTTATCAACACAGAGCTGTCATTTGGCCAGTGTAAGTACCGGGTCACGAACCCTTGACCTACGGGTCACCAATGTTTATTATTAAGCGGGGCGCAAATGTGTCAATTTACTAACATTGTAGGACGGAGATTCTCATCTATCATGTTTGGGCGTTTACAGTTTAATTAAATGCACTGTCAAAAAGCCGATAAGACCATGTTCGACGCGCGTGTGCCAAGAATAACGACTCCAAAACCGATTTCTAGCTTTGTAATACAATGTTTATTAAAATATGTCAGAGAGACATTTTTCTAAGTCGACTTTATTTTTAGCAGTGAGAACTTGATGCTGTATACATATTAACATAGTCAAAAGTTTGTGTACATAATTCTTTTGCATTCAAACAAAGTAAGTAAATACACACACACACACACATATATATATATACCGGAAAAAGTATCTAATATGTGTACATGCGTGTGTGAGTGTACGTGTGCACAGTTATATATAAGTATCATATAAATATGTATATATGTGTACAGGTATACATAAAAATGGATCTAATATATGTATATATCTGGTTGTGTGTGTATACGTCTATACAAGTATATATATAATAAAACGATCTCTAGTTTCGGTAGACTGATTGAAAATCAGACAATAGCTCTAATATATATATATATATATATATATATATATATATATATATATATATATATATATATATATATATATAGAAAAAATATAGTTTTACGATGTTTTACGGGATTAGGTACACATTATCAGAGAGAGAGAGAGAGAGAGAGAGAGAGAGAGAGAGATGGAGAGAAAGTGTATGTAAATATAAAAGTGAACATTAGAATCAACACTCAGAGGCAGCAGGTTGTTTCCTGCTAGAAGCAATCGTCTAGCATGAAAGTCCATTTGTTCTTATACTCCACTTATTCTTTTTTACCTGAACACGCACACACACACACACACACACATATATATATATATATATATATATATATATATATATATATATATATATATATATATATATATATATATATATATATATAAAAGGAAGGGATGGAATTATTTTATTACTACAACAGATTTTTGTTAATTAATCATTATTTTTTAGTGGATACTCGTATTTGATTAGACGCTCCTTTTATTTATTAAACAATATATATATATATATATATATATATATATATATATATATATATATATATATATATATATATATATATATATGTATCTATGTATTTTCGTCTACCCGCTTGAATATTCGAGAAATCGTTTTAGAGGAAAATATGGACTGGGCGGCTGGAGTCGAATCTGCGTTCCCTTGGGGAAAACCGTCATTAGATTTCCCGCGCATTGTTCTCTCGGTTACAGAGTGCGTAGACGATCAAGCCAAGCTGAATAGTGCCTTTAAACATAGATTTTTCCCTAGTGCTTGAAATAGACATATATTTTCAGTTTCGCATCATGACGTAAAAAAGCTATTTGTAAGGAAAGTGATGAAAATTTAATTATTAATCCAAGAGATTTTTTTTATTATATAAGCGTTATTTTTAGTGGATACTATATATATATATATATATATATATATATATATATATATATATATATATATAGCAGGGGTTTGCTGATTTTAAATCAATACACCGAAACTAGAGATTTTTTGTATATAAACTCGTCTATATATATATATATATATATATATATATATATATATATATATATATATATACATAGATGCGCGAGCGCGCGCACACACACACACACACAGACTTATACATATATTTGACCCTTTTATGTATACTTGAACACATACATTGGCCGTTTCGTTATAAGTAAATATTCAGCATTCATTGACCAAGTTGTTTGCACCATTGTTGGTTAGAATTTATAAAACCTTTCTTTTAATACGTTTTAATACATCTCTCTCTTCCTTCCCAATATATATATATATATATATATATATATATATATATATATATATATATATATATATATTAGGTTGATGCAAAAATAATCTTTGTTTTCTCACATAGTAACATATGTAAAAAAACGACATTATCTTTGCACCAACATAATATATATATTTATATTGTGTGTGTATTTAGGCAGCATCTTTTCATTCATGCACGTTTCATTAAATAATATAGACAAGTATTGTCTATTTGTTTTATGTAAATTTTTTTCGTATCGTCTGATAAGTTTAATAACATTATCGTTGAACGAAGAAAGAAATTCACAATATCGATCCATATTTTTTTTTTAATACAATCTAAGCTTTCGGCTTACTTAAGCCATTATCAAAGATGTCAATTACACCATATTAAGCAATATACGGACAAGACAGTGATGATAGTCTGTCAATATTTACACACATGATTTCTAAGCAACGATAAACACGTGCATATAAGACGCTAGAAGCGAAAATCGTACCGTATCTCATGACGTCACGCATGACCACACGAGAGTTAGTTGGAGAAGTATGAAGTATGAAAACCCTTGGTATAAACCAATGGCTTCTGTTAGTATATGATTATTTTATTTTTATTTTTTGCTAGGATCTGTAGTTGATATATTAGAATTTACTAAATTTTTTAGTATAGATTTTTTTTAGTATTTAGTCTATTTCATATGTATAATATATGAAAATATACTAAAAAATTTAGTAAATTTACGAAAAAATTTACATAAAATAAATAGACAACAATTGTCTATATTATTTAATGTGTGTATATATATATATATATATATATATATATATGAATACGTACTAAAAGCGTCGGCTAACTTAGGTTATATATATATATATATATATATATATATATATATATATATATATATATATATATATATCTGTAAAGATTTCAAATAGAGTATATTTGTAAAAAGACACTATGAATAA
The DNA here is from genome assembly GCA_963932145.1 of Acanthosepion lycidas. NCBI lineage: Eukaryota > Metazoa > Mollusca > Cephalopoda > Sepiida > Sepiidae > Acanthosepion > Acanthosepion lycidas. The sequence continues at coordinate 86,372,712 of OZ010573.1, read as the reverse complement.
AGACAAACCTATCTTATCCGACGCTTTTCGTCCTCTGAGGGACTTTATCAAGGCAAATAGAAAGATTTTATCTTGCAGAAAGTATTCTTAGGAATTGTTTTTTCAAAATTTCATAACGGTTCCTAATCTTAAATATTTCGAAAAACATTGGCAGTTTTGTTAAACATGTGTTACAAAATAAAATCCTTGCATTTGTCTTGATAAATTCTCACAGAGGACGAAACGCATTGACTAAGATAAGTTTTCCTTTTGTCTTTTATTAATTCATTTATATTGTATTTAACAAATATACTCTATCTGAAATCTTTGCACACTCACACAAACATACACACATTTACACACACATATATATATGCACACACACACACACACATATATATATACATATATATATATATATATATATATATATATATATATATATATATATATATATATTGAACAATAAAAAAAATCTTAAAAAATTAAAATCTTCAGACACACTGGGTTGTAGATTAATATTCTTTCGTTTTTTTTTTTATTATTATTTTATTTAGATTCCTCGACTAGTTTCAGCCAAACATCATCGGGAGGAGAAATATTTCTGCTTGCTGGTAGCAGTAAACTACAGAAATGAATGTCTTACTGGAGAATACATACATACAAACATACATACATACATATATATATATATATATATATATATATATATATATATGTATATATATATATATATATATATATATATGTATTATGAAATGGACTGACCGACAGTTATTTTAATATATTTTATTGTTATACGTTGATTATATAGACACAAACATTTAAGCCAATGTTCTGTTTATAATAAACAGTATTAACAACATTTACCTGCCTGAATGACCGAGAAATTACATAGAAAATATGCATCCTCAGACAGGAATCGAAACTGTATCCTACACGTCATATAACCTGACGTGCTATACCGTGAAGGAAGTGTTTAGTTGGTTAGCAAGGTCGATTTACTTCTTTTAAGCTACAAATTTCCCTGGATTTCACTCAAGCGTTCATATCTGCTCGAAGCGTAGCTTAACGTAAATATGACGGTTTTTGACGATAAACCTAAGCCCAGGCTAATATATAATATCACCGATCTTCGCAAAATCATTAGCAGCAGAATGAAGTATACTAGCTAATAGAGAGAATAAGAGTGAGCTAATTTCAAATCAAACACGTATTAACTGCTTTAATGCAAAAAAAAACAAACAGTTTTGTTCTTTCATACTGACTTGACGACGCCAACCATCCACGCGAAGGCATAAATAATTACTTAATAATCAAACACAGAGAAATGGTGCACAAATTTGAAACAAGGTCTCCAACCGATCCTCCTCAGGCTTAACATTCAATACTGTCTCTCTACTAGACTCGTTGCTAACCAAAGATAAAGTACCCTATTTGACATGCTATTTAACCGATAACTAAGGGGAATTGGATTCATGACTTTCCAACGGTTACTTTTGCATAAACGAATGTAAGGAATTCGGATGAAATTCGAACTCTGTTCTTCGATTTATCATCCAGAGCCGCTATACATTATGTGCGTGTGTGTGTGTGTGTGAGTGTATGTGTATGTGTCTGTGTCGTCACTGAGAGCCATACGTATCTGTTACACTACAAGAATTACCTATTTGTTTTAATTCTATATTCAATCTTGTTTAGATTACGATGTGTTACTAAACACCTTCAAGCCGATGTTGTCTATCATCAGTTCAAAATATATTAGACGCCCGAATATTTCGCGCCACAAACACTCTATTTCCTGTGAAAAGGATTACTTTTGCCATAATTCTACAACAAATATTCTCTCTTTATTTACTTCCTCTCTGGCAGTTTTTCTATTTATTTTTATCTTTACTTTATATATAAATAGAACTACTGACCCGACTCTACCAAACGTCTGACATGAAATAAGTGTTTGCCCTGACATTTAAGTCTAAATTGGGAATGAATAAATAAACTTTATTTTTTAAATAATGTTCGAATCAAATAATTTTTAGTTATTTCTTTTCGTTTTTAGTAGTTTGATGTTTCGCTTTCATTTTCCTCTTCTCCCTATTCTGGTGTTCTCAAATTTTGTTTTTTTAAGTCTATTTACAATATTACTTTTGTTAATGCCGTTTATTCAAGTTTCAGTAAGATGTTCAATATTTATTTGGTCATATTATATTTATTTATTTTCCTTTCTTTTCTTTATTTCGTGAAAATACTTGAAAGACTAATGGAATAATTTGTGTAAGAAAAAAAATGGCTAACAACCAATGGAAAATGTGAGGTTTAGTTTACTTTTTTTTAACGGCATATTAACTGTTTATGGACCATTTAATGCCGAAATTTAATTTTGAGGGGAGTTTTCGTAATTTTCTTTTCAAAAGTGTATTGCTGGCAATTTTTCTCATCTTTTTCCAATAATGTATTGTTTGTAATTTTTTTTACTCTGAAAAAGTATTGCTGTTATTTTTACTATAAAAATTTATTTTTATAGTTTCATAATGTTTTCACCCTAGTTTAGGTCCCACTATTTGCCCATAGTTGGGACCCTAATAGGTCCTAACACTCTGAGTTAGGAATACCTGGGAACAAGAGCAATTAAGAGGTGGTTCCAGGTTCCTCAAGACTTCACAATCAGGAGCCTTGCTGTCAGATGGGGTTTATCGCCATAGCCAAGACGAGGAGAATGTGAAAAAAAAAATCCGAAGATACATAGAAATAACAAAAGATACAATGGAGAAATAAAAAAAGTAATTATTAACATTAGGAATATATCAGGTCATCCCATAAGTTCTGTCCGAACTTTAACTTTTTGTTAAAATGAACGAAATTTAAAGAGTATTTTATAATGTCTAATGGAGCTGAACATTATTTTTATGTTTAGATCCATTTAAACTGATAAAATTTTATTTCAGAGAACAATAAAATTAAATTTTGTTTGATTAAAACCCTGCTAACATGGAAGTACCCAAGAATCATTTGAAGCACATAATGCTTTATAGGTTTAAGAAAGGAAACTCAGCAGCCGAAGCGGCTAGAAACATTCACTCAGTTTATGGAGAGGAACGTGTGAATGAAAGAACTTGCAGAAGATGGTTTGCAAAATTCAGAGGTGGAGATTTCACCCTTGAAGATGAAGATCGAACCGGACGTCCTGTTGAGTTTGATGAAAAGCTTCTTGAAGCGGCCCTTGAAGAAAATCTTGCTTTATCAGTTGAGGAATTGGCAGTGGTTCTCAGTTCAAACCATACAACTGTTCATCGTCATCTTCAACAACTTGGAAAAGTTCCTAAACTTGGAAAATGGGTGCCTCATGAATTGTGTGAAAAAAACTTCAAATCCCGAGTTGACATCTGCTCTTCTCTCGATTCTCGCCAACTTGTTTCACCTTTTTTAGATAGACTTGTGACTGGCGACGAAAAATGGATCTTTTATCGAAATGATAAGCGTCGTAGACAGTGTCTTGGTAAAGGGGAAGGACCCCAGCCACAGCCGAGAAGGGAAATTCATGGGCAAAAAGTTCTTCTTTCAATCTGGTGGGATTGCCAAGGAATAATCCACTATCAATTCTTACCATCTAATGCAACAATTAATGCTCAAATATACTGTCAGCAATTAGAGCGTTTGAACCAAGCTTTATGGAAAAAAAGACCTGTTCTAGTGAATCGAAAAGAGGTGATGTTTCATCAGGATAATGCGCGACCCCACACAGCAAGAATCTCGTCACAAGAGATCGAAGAACTTGGTTGGAAGAAAATTTCTCATCCACCTTATTCTCCCGATCTTGCCCCTTCAGATTACCATTTGTTTCGGAGCTTACAGAATCATTTGGAAGAAACAGCTTTTGTAACACAGGAAGAGGTTAAAACTGACATTTGTGAGTTCTTCGAATCAAAGCCAAAAGAATTTTACAGTAATGGAATTAGTAAGCTTGTTAATAGATGGAAGGAAGTCATAGATAATCAGGGAAATACATTGTTGATTGAATCTGTAATTAAATGTAACATTTGGTCACTTGTTTTCTTTATTCAAAATTCGGACAGAACTTATGGGATGACCTGATAGTTCTGTCATTGAGAGCATCACGAGACGGTGTAATGATTAGCAAGCTTGTTTCACTAGAACAATTACAAGTAGTGAGTTCGATTTTCACTCGGTGCCCCATACATTCAGCCTTGTGCCACATCTAAGCAACTATAGTTCTGTCACCGATACTGGAAGATCCATTGACAGAATCTATGACCAACAAAGTTGTTTTAAAGAAAATAGGATCTAAAAAGAAACTGATATTTGAATTCAGAAAGCGACAGCTGTAATTTTGGGGCAAGTTAATGAGGAGAAAACAGGGGAATTTAAAACTCATATAGAATATACGGAATTCAAGAGAATCAAAATAAAACAGCGAATAGCCTTCTTGTGGAGTTATTGTGATAGCTTTAGTATTGGTTATATGATAATTTCATTTGATGTACAAGATTCAACGAACATTCTTCTGGTGAAAGCGTTCTAATTGTTGGATATCACGACGATATAGATTCTAGGTTTCGCAGCCATATCGCAAAGTTGAAATTACCTTAAGTTTTGTTAAGTTCAAGTGTTTGTTGTTGAAGCCGCGTTTGATTAGCTTTCCATTAAACAAAATCTTCGATGGTCAGCATATATAGTAAGAATGGAAGAGTCAAGTTTTCCACGTCTAGTCTTATTTACTGAGCTCAATACAGGGAAAAGACCACAGGGTTGCCCTTGTCGAAGATAGAACGACCAGCACAAAATAACACTAAAAGCTACTGGACTCGTGTCTAAATCGTTTGAAACATAACCACAAGAACTTATCAACTGGTGATGTTCCATCGACATCGGAACGAAACATTTCGAAGTAAGTCGAAGAGAACAGGAAGACGTCAAATGACAAGAGCGAAAAACTAGACAAAATCGACCTCGTCCTCCACCAACATTACTATGGAGTCAAAACCATCGTCTCTTCCGTTCAAGATGACTTTAGTATATGTCTATATTTCTGAGATGAGGTATTATGTACACTATTTATATTATCCGGACTAGAATAGTCCGAATAATATAAATAGTCTAATCTTTGTCGCCGTATTTTTACTGTTATCATTTCATGTTTTTACCAGAGCTCACATTGCATTTTTTGTTATTATCGCTTTTGTTTGGCATTCCTTATTACAGGTTCCCATATTGTATTCATTTCTATGCTTGGTCGGCTCAGGAGATTTTTGGGGCCTAGCATATGTGCTGATTCCTTATGAGCACTGGTAAAAAATTATTGCTGAAGACATTAGGTTTATGATACCCAGAAATCCACACACAGATGTCCTTAAGGACACATGGTACAGTGGATAAAGGCGTTACTTAGATCTCAAAGTGTGCGAGTTCAATACCTGGTTAAGGCGGTGGAGAACTGATAACTGACATTCATTAGACACGAGACGTGGAACTAGAATAGTGAGCGAAATAAAGGGTCAAGTTCGACATTCCAACCACCTGAAGAAGGCCAGAGCGTACAACATTGTACAACAGAACGTACGTTGTAATAAATATGGCGACTATACTCCGAATAATGTAAATATTGATGACTTTACTCCTTATAATTGCAAATCTAATAATTCTGTTTTCTGGATGATTTCAAGTACTGATCGGATTGGACAATTTCCTCACAGAAGATGAGGAAATTTGAGGCTGCAGAGATGGTATTCGACAGAAGAATCCTGGGAATATCATGGACGGAACAATTTAGCAACGAGGAAGTTTTCACGAAAATGGTAACATAAAGGATATTTACATTTCGAATAAATTTACAAATTTTGTGTTACATTGAACTCATAAAAAAAAAAATAAATAAATTCACTAATTTTTTCAGTTAGATTAAAAATTTAATTTTTAACTATTTCCTCCTCATCCAGACACATAAATTGCCGTTTATTTATTTTGATAGTTTATAATATAAATATATATATTTGATCAAGGACAAAAATTGATGCTAAAGTTTAAAACATATATTTACCCTTCTCTCCATGTGTGCAGTATGAAAGAGAAGGTCGTTTTTTAATGTAGGTTCCCTATTCATGTTTATAATGGCCAAAGACAAAAAAGTTGTCTAATCCCTGTATTCACTGCCATACACGTGTCTGTATCTCCAAACCCTCCTTCTTTTACTACATTGACCAATGTGCTGCCGACGAGTTGGGATTAAACATTAAGTTGATATGAAACAAGATTTATTAAAAATGGTCAGTCATTGAGTTACATAAGCGTAAATTTACTTTTTAAAATGTTCATTTCAATTTCATCTTATTTTCCGGTGGATCTGCATTCACAAAATAATCTACTGATAAAAATCTGTGTTCACTTCCGATGCTAATGTACTGATGATAATTGAAGAGTGGCTATGGTGATGACATAGATTTGAATAGTTGGGATTAAAAACGATTTTGAATAAAAAAAAAAAGTCAACTATTTCCACGAACTATTTCAAGAAATAGGACTCAAGATAAACCTTTCCAAAAAAGAAATTATAATGTGAAATTAGAAAGAAAGCACTGATAGCACCTACTCTGAAACTATCATAAAAATTCAGTAAGTGAAATTAGTAAATATTACACACTTCAAATACCTTTGTGTGTAGATAACTTACAATGAATTTAGCGTAGAAGTTAAGGAGCGTAATTTGCATTTTTAAGCCAAGTATCTAATAAAAGTTTCCCGAATAGTTATATTTAGGTGTAAATGTACATGCTTTATTCGAAAATAAAAAGGAAACTCTGATAAAATCTACCGTTTTGGAGTTATCGACTCATTTGCGTTACGGTACGGCAACCATTACTGGCAACCAGGTTTGCCACATCTCACCTGTCTCAATCCTCTTTGACCCACGAGGAAAGGGCTTTTGTTAAAGTGTGTCCGCTTCTCTGTTGCACAGAGCTGTCAACCAAAATCAAATTCACATGAAGGGTGTTGTCAATCTCTCTTCGATTCACAGCCATCTCCGCCACCGCCATCAGGGAGGAGAGAAAAGGAATAGGGAGAGAAGATGACAATTCCAATGCTCGGATCCGAGACGGTATCGACAACAAGTATTGTACTAGTGTTAGCATCCCAGGTATTTCATTGTTCGCTAGTTAGTATTGTACTAGTGTTAGCATACTGAGTGATTTAGTATTGTAATATTGTTAATATTTCGCTAGTGTGTTTGCGAGAGTACATAAAAATAGTAAGATAAAGATCAGTCTTCTTACCGCATTTCTTTAACCCATACAGCGAAGATGGAAAATGCGACATCGAGATCCGAACTCGCATTGGAAGTATTCCAAACCCGCAAAAAACAAGTATTCCAAAAGGTAAGCTACGTGCTGAGAAACGGAAACATTTCGTTAGAAACAAAAAATAAAGAATGTTAGACTGCGATCTAATATCCATCCTCTTATATGGCCGCAAATTTTGGACAAGCCCCACAGATGAGGAAAAACTAGAGGCAGCAGAACTGAGCATACCATCGACACATGTGTACAACGGAAATCTTTTTAATCATTTCACCCCAAGCAAGGCAGTAAAAACACTAAGACTTGAGGGGTTACTGTTAGTGATTATGAGAGAACAATAAAAGAACAAGAATTAAAAAGACACATGGAATTAGAATAGACAGTGACAAATTTCCGATGAGGAAAGTGGGCTTGGGGAATATGACCCTCATAGGACTTACTAAATGCAAGAGGAGCAAAGTGAAAGTTGAGCCAAAGTGGCTAAACTAACAACTTAAATGCAAATAGATAGCAGAGCAGGGATTGGAAGGGAGCGAATAATACTTAGTGGCATAAAAGAGAGGAAGTTGTGGAGAGACACATTTGTGTATGTACTAGGAGGACACTGAATAAAAGAAGTAAGTTTGATTCTCAGTGGATTCAACATAAATCAAACCCAGCGCTAAATATGCTGCAATGGTAAGGAATCCTCAGAGATATTTGATACCGTGGATAATTTCCGTCTCGTTGCCTGAATAAATCTTTAAACTTACACTTTTTTTCTACCCAGAAAGTCACCTATAAAGATGTTAATGAAAAAAGACATGTTTACTACGATTTTCATTCCGAGTCATGAAATTCGTATTTGATGAAGTTTCGTGATTTTTTTTTTTTTTTTTTTCAGATTTAGGTTATCAACACCTAAACCTGATTCTCTCTGATCCCATTTTATATACTTTTCTTTTCTTTTCTTTTTTTTCAATTCTTTACTTGTTTACGTAAGAACTTTAGTAACACAAGAACACAAAAACAATATTAACATAAATTACTGTACTAGAAAATTGATACTCAGTCCTGAAAAACAAGCTTTCCACCATACAATATTCATGACAGTTTAAAGAATATTTTTTAATCATTTCACCCCAAGCAAGCAAGACAATAAAGTTACTAGGAAGCAAGGGGTTACAGTGTTAGAAAATATGAGAAAAACTACTATTAAGGATAAAGGGCAATAAGAAAACAGGATACAAAATATAACGATTGATATGGTATTAAAAGTTTTGAAGATCAAATTTGACTGGAAAGCAAGACATCGGGTGAGGGTTCTACAAGTGAGACGTGCGATAGCAGAGACTATTAGCATGGAACTTATTGGTAATGTAGTCATTTTTAAGTGTAAAATGATGGGATTTTGCTGTCAATATCGTACAGCGTTAAATTCATAATATCTAGGTACCATGACAGAAAGTTAAACCGAACAATTACCATGAAAGTATTTATAGAAAAGGCACAAGGAATGTATGTTACGGCAGCGGGAAAAGGACTTAAGCCGAGATTCCAGCTCAGGGCCAATAAGATTGCAGATTATTCTTTGAATTTTATCAACAATTTCAAAATATATAACAGGAGAACCAGAACAGATATAGCGACAATGTTAAAAGCAATGACGAATGGTTAACTTATAAATATGTAAGAGATTTTGTCGAGAAAAAATGTCTAGCACGACATACCGAACCAAATGTTTCAGTAAACTCTTTCCATTTCATGTCAGCTGAAAAGGTTAGTACGAGAAAACGTGATGAGTCACTCTCCTGGTGGTTAGCATCAGCCATACTGATGTAAGTTAAAAATGATTATATCAAATGATTAAAAGAGAGCAGTTTCGTTTGTGAGGTGGTAACATTGACAAAACTGCATTCTTTATAAAGAATGTACTGAATAGGCGTTGTGCCTTATGATATAATGGATAACGGCTCGGAGTGAGAAGTCGGAGAGCTGAGTTCGAATGCCAGCCGGGTTCGTTACATTCACTTACGTGCAAATAACCTTAAAGAAAGGTGTGAATCCATCACGTCTCCTCCCAACTAGGGGTAGAATAGCAAGACAGACTGGGTTCTATAGCCTTGATTGGAAAACGTAAATGACAATCTACTGCGGGAAAATCTTTCCCAAGTCACTCATGATTCCAAAGTAACACAATCGCCCAAGCGTATATCACGTATGACTGAATATACTGACATCATTGTCCCTTTTGACTTGAGTGATGCCAAGGAATATTGTTCGCTGATTTAATTCTTTTTATAGCTTTCGAATGTTTCTTTTATAAGAATTTATGGGAAAATGAGTTTTATAATTATAACTATTTAACACTGCTCCATCGGTTGCATACTATTAAAACGATACGTGTAAAATCACAGTTTTTCTTTAATTTCTCAGTACTTTTTTTTTTACCGTGTACTATAATCTAAAATTTTTAAATATGAGAAATATGAAAAATGGATAGTCATGCTGATAAATTTGTAAAGAAAAAGGTATATTGGATTTAAAATTTTCAAACTGATACTTCGTGGAACAAAGTCACGGATGGATGCTTCCCTCAACGCTAAAATCAGGGTAGCCAAAACTGTATGATGGCCGCCGATAGTTGTGTTAGCAAGAAAATTTATACACTGTCACGTTGTTACACTCAGCATAGTTGCAGTATAAACTAGTATTGAACAAACACAAATGTGACTTAGCAAAATGTACCTCAGCTGATGTCAGTAACAGGAATTCGCTAGCCGTCTTAGGGGACGGACGTGCCCAGAAATGAGTAGCCGGCGACACACACACACACACACACATACACACACACACACACACACACACACACACACACACACACACACATATATATATATATATATATATATATATATATATATATATATATACTTAATAGCTCTGTTATATTACGTCGATCATTATTATATTAACACCGCCATTCAATGTGCGATATCTTATATTCATTCATATATATATATATATATATATATATATATATATATATATATATATATATATATAGGTAGATAGATAGATATATAGATATATAGGTAGATAGATATAGATATTATATATACATATATATATATATATATATATATATAGATAGATAGATAGATAGATAGATAGATAGATAGATAGATGGATAGATAGATAGATATAGATATTTTATATATATAGATAGATAAATATAGATATAGATATTATATATACATATATATATATATATATATATATATATATATAGATAGATAGATAGATAGATAGATAGATAGATAGGTAGATATAGACAGATATTATATATATATATATATATTTGTTTGAATAAAAACAGACCACTTTAAGGTTCCATGTAATAAATTATTTCACCACAGCCCTTTTAAAGGGCTCTGGATCATGAGACTTTACTTCTAAATGTTGAAATAAGCTCTCCGGATATCATCCTCCTTGGGTCTACCCATACGGATTACCTAGTTTTGCATAAACTATATATATATATATATATATATATATATATATATATATATATATATATATATATATATATATTAGGTTGGTGCAAAAATAATGACGTAATAATGTCGTTTTCGACGTAAAAAAATACGTCAAAAAACGTCATTATTACGTCATTATTTTTGCACCAACCTAATATATATATATATATATATATATATATATATATATATATATATATATATATATACATTGCATACAAGAATATTGCCAAATGAAAAATATTTCATTGAAACTAGATTTGATTACGTATTTCGCCTTTCTAGGCTTCATCAGGTCCAAAAACGAAATAAAGAAATGTGCATAACATAGTACTTTTCCCTAACCTGGCATTTCTAGAGATTAAAGAAGAAAACAAAATGAGTGTTTCTTAAAAAAGCCGTTAACATTTATTCAGTAGCTTTTCTTGATAATTCTTAGTTCCTGTCGAAAGTTGTTAATATATTTTACTAGCTTTTCTGTATCGAATTAAATGTAAACCTTCATCTCATTTCAAAATGTCTCGAAAACATGAAATTCATATAGCTTTTTCTGAAATGAATCCAAGGCAAATCCTCATCCAATGCTTCAGAATGGGTTGAAAGTAAAAGATTTATATGTTTTTACGTCTGTCCATTTGTTTTGCGTGTCGACAATGTGTTTAAAATAGGATATAGAATCTCAACAGATTTTTAAATAAATTTGACAAATGGAAAACGTGTCATTGACACGAGATTTGTTTACGCGTTTCGCCTTTCTAGATCATCAGATCATAAACGATAAATATATCCACAGACAGACCTTTTCACTGTGTCACAGATCATGTTGTTAGACATCCGATTGCTTCAAGCCGGGATCGAAATCCGACATATTTTGTATCATTCAGAGATCCTACCCACCAATATATTGTTATGCGTTCGCGACTCTGTGTGTGTGTGTGTGTGTGTGTGTGTATATATATATATATATATATATATATATATATATATATATATATATATATATATATATATATATATATATATATATATATATATATATATATATATATATATATAGAGAGAGAGAGAGAGAGAGAGAGAGAGAGAAGCTTAATATGAATGTGGCACGGGTTACGTTTAATAGACTTGTTTACTTGCTTGTCATTACTCTGCTACCAGATGATCTTGAAGATTGATATTGCTAATTTTTAAAATCGAAGTCTTTTTTTACACAATGGAAATCAGTACTTTGTTTTGTTTTTTTACAGCTAACCCAATTTGAAAATCTCACTTACGGTTCTATATCCAAATTTGTTTTAACTATCTTCTTACTCATGACGCAATTATTTTGATGATAAAATTTACTTTTATGCAAATATGCTTTTTATCTGACGAATTTTTCATGTCATTATAAAAAAAACTATATAGCTTTTGCATTGTATTAAGTAAGAGCGAAAACACTTTCGCATTTTTGATCACTTTGAGCGTGCTTATTTTTCTTTTTATTTGCCATGTCCTTTCAGTACGTAGGCGATCATGTTTCTCCACCTCCCTCTATCCCTTGCAACTCTCAACAAGTTCCTTCACTCTACTTTCTCCCCAAGACCACGTTCGGTCATCTACTTGCTTAAGTCCGGACCATTACTTTTTCTTTCTAATGTTTGTCTGTCTTTGCAAATTACTTAATATCAAAGTAGATATTTTTTTTTTTTATATCGGCTTTGCCCTTTTTGAATAAATTTAAATCAAACCCATATCGTACACTCTAAGCTGTAAGAATTCGAAAAGGGCTATTCAGCAAAGGAAATTTAAATGGAGCTATTCAGCAAAGGGAATTCAAATGGAGCTATTCAGCAAAGGGAATATTGGTTCTATCTACAGAAAAGAAGGTTTTAAGTTTCCAGGCATACCAACGATAGTGGCCAGTTTCGATCTGGACATTTTTTATATCGAAAATATACAAATATTACTTAATTTTATTGAAGTGACTTAAGTTTCTGAAGAATTAAGGAGAGTTTGGGACAAATAACCCATGGATGCCAAAGGGCGTCGATAGATATATTTCTCAGAAAACAAAAATATTGCAAGTAAGATTAAACTTTATTTAGAAAAATCAGTGTCAGCAAATTGCAAGTTATTTAAAAAAATAATTTGATACAGCATCAACACACACAGACATACAAAGACAGACACACACACACATATATATGACTGGAGCAACAAAGAAATAAATCATCTTGAATTTTCTTCTATTTATTTCCCATAAACTTTGCTTTCCCACACTATTTTTATTTACTCTGAAAAATATTTGAGAGCTATATTGTATAATTTTCAATTTTGAAATCTTATACCACATAACGCTTAAATCATAGTGTCGGACTTGAATTCATTTTTGCAGTTTATTATTAACTCTTAGAAGTTAATTTTATTTCATAAAATTAACTTCATACTTAAATGTAAAAAAAAGGATGAGAACACATTAAATAGAGAAATAAAAAAAAATTATTACTATTGGAGTCGTTATAATATTTTTAAGCTACAAGTGAATATCTAACATACAACAAGCCAATTGGTTCTTGAGACTAGTAATAATGAATGTTCCCATTTCCACTTTTGATGTATTTTCTAAGCAACCTGTGAATATCGAAATCGAACAACTATTCAACTGTTTTTAATCGACGAACGAGACAATTTTGAAGAATTCAAGCCTTTGTAAAAGTTGAACGATTATCAAATAAAACATTTCGTCAACATTGAAATATAAATGATACTTTAATTTTAAAGAATGGTGCTGATAAAAGAAAATGACGAAAAAAAAAGCAAATAATACCAATAAATTGCAGAATATACAGGAAGCTAAAGAAAAAGATTAAGACAAAATGTCAGCAAGCAAAAGATGTCTGACTCAACGGGAAGCGTTACAGTGGTAGAAAAACTGCATAGTCATAACAATTCTGCTTAAAAAGTTTTGTCATTCCTTGCGAATCTTTGTCGCCACGTTTGTGATGTTGGACGGCTTCGCTTGCCACTTTTGCTATGTCAAGCGAAAGCTCTTTATCACTTCCAAAAATGCTCGTTATATTCGAAACTTCGTAGACGCCGGTGATAGTAGTAATGCCTTCCAATCTTATCCGCACTAGTAATACTTGTAAAAGTAGTAATAGCCAAATATTATAATGATCAGAAGAGAATCGCAATCCATATAGCAGTAGAGTAGAGAGATTGAACATATAGCAATAGTGGATAGACAAGAGTGAACAGTGATCGTATAGTCATCACGCTACTTCCTATTTATTCACTTCCTTTATGATCACGTGATCTACTTAATAATGGAATCACCGCTATTACTCACTGGCAATTTATTAGGTTGGTGCAAAATAATGTCGTTTTTTTGCCGTATCTATAACGTCAAAAACCGACATTATTTTTGCACCAACCTAATAGTTTCAAACCCGTTTCGGCAACGACACTTATTCTTATACTACAAAAGTAAAAGAATTAACCGGACCGAATGAATGTAAAAACAAAAAAACTAAAAAGTGAACACTCAAAAAAGAAGAGATACTTCAAAAGACGGACCATCGGCGAAGACTTTCACGACGACAGAAGAGATAAACTTCCAATACATAAAAACATGGGAGAATCTGCAATATCAGAATCGTAGACGTTGGCCATGTATTTTATATAAAAGAGTGAGAAAGTGAAGGAGAATATTTTGAATAGTAAAAGAGAGAAAAACAACTAAAAATTAGTATAAGAAAATTAAAGGATAAAACCCGATCGAAAAGACGAAAAAAAATGAGATAAAAACTCGAGAGAACAACCGAGGGAAAGAAAGAAAGAAAGAACGAAAGAAAGAAAGAAAGAAAGAAAGAAAGAAAGAAAGAAAGGAGAATTAGTGGGCATGAATAATAAGGCCAAAATTGTGTTAATCAGGGCTTGAGATATGTTACTTAGAAATTCGGTCGTAGGGGCAGACTCAACACCAGCAACAATTACAAAAGACAAAAAAAGATACGGTTTCGCATGCAGAAGTAAAAACAACTTTCCAGATCCAACAACAATAAATACAGCAATAATGATAATAACATATGATAAAAAGCCAAAGAACATGAACGCCAAATTCACTAGGAAATTGAAAGAAAAAAAGAAAAGAAATAGAAAGTAAGAGAGAAATTTAATGGTTTTGTATCAGACATGACAGAAAGAGGGGTGAGAGGGAGGGAGGTAAAGAGAGTGAGAAGAAGAGACGGAGACAAGGAGGTAGTACCCGTAAGAGTAAAAGTGGGAGTAGGAAAAGAGGTTGTAAGTTGAGATAAAGTGTAAATGTTTTTTGTTGCCTTTTAATTGATAATGTTTTCCCTGTTATTCTGTAAAATTTTAATTTACTACTTTTCTTAAAACTTATATTTTGTTAATAAATTATGCATTTCGTGAGTATTATGCGTTGTTCAAAAATATTTTCTTTTATAAACACATATAGTCCTGTGTTGTTTTCAATCGAATTTCGGAATAAATTATTTTGAAATTTACTGGGTTTTATAAGCACATACATTCATAATATTAGTTTCTAAGGATATAGGGGAGATCTGGTCATTTTAAGAAGGGGCGGAAGGGTATTCATTTTCACTGACAACTATTTTATCAAAATATTACTTACTTTCGAAAAGAGGTTAAGTTAAAGTAAGGTAAGGAATAATGAAACAGGACTAGGGACTTTAATTTAATTCTATAATTGAATATGAAGTTTATAGTTTCTGTTTTTGAAACATGGTAATTCTTGTGTAGCGATGGAACAATATTTATCTTACTTTTCTTTCTCTTTATTATATATATATATATAGAAAAGTAACTCTATACTGATACAAATTATTAACACCCCACCCCTGCCGATTCTAAACAATCCGCCCTCGATGTTACCATGGAAATTTTTTATTTCAATTCTGACCATACTATTAAAACTCGTAAATTTCAGAAATAAGTCATTCCCAAAAAATTTCGCTTGAAGATGGAACAGAGCCTACTTTAACTCAAGTTAATTCAAATATTATTTTGAAGTTTTCGGCTCTTGTTTTGAAACATGAGACCTCTTATGTAGCGAGTTGGAATCATATTTTTAAATAAATAATTATATATATATATATATATATATATATATATATATATATATATATATGGTACTACATAAATGTTTATTTTGTAGATATACGAGTTTGAATAGACGCCTTGCAGCTTTAATTACATCTAGCGGCTGCGGATCTGCAAATTGGAGAGACCACATTTTCTGTATGTGTGACTGCTCAATGCATTAGCCTAAATTTGAGCAGAAATGATCATTTTGTATTGGTCATCCTATTTAATTAATAATCATCACTGAATTAATTGCATTTTTTTAAAAAAGGAGATTATGATGAAAATACAAAATTGTTGCATATATTAGTTCCTTTCTTGCTCATTAGATAACAGAATTATCTATCCTACTCATAAGGAAAAATACACTCACACACACATACGCACGCACACGTATATATATATATATATATATATATATATATATATATATATAGAGAGAGAGAGAGAGAGAGAGAGAGGGAGAGATATTTGTCGAGGTTTTGAGAATACTGGTCTTGTTTAAAACAGTTGATCACCCAGATTGTGGACTGTCTGACAGAAATCTTTCTAAGCTTAACTCAGCATTGTTGCAGTATGACCCACAGATTGCTGCCTGAACACACGTCTGCAATAGAGAGTAGCTAACCGCGATAATAATGTGCAAATTCGAAAACGAGCAGAGATCCATTATTGACTTTATATATATATATATATATATATATATATATATATATATATATAATGTTTAGGCATTAAGAATTGATCAAACGAGGTTTGTTAAATTCAACTGCTAATGACAATATATTTACTTAACAGGTACTTCGAAATCAAAATCGGGGATAAAATGTCGAAAGTTTAAACCTTATAATTTTATTTCTGTTCTTGTATTTTTGATTCTTTCAGTTATTATCAAGCACTGGATGTTGTCATTATGGTAGAGAAAATTTTGATTTATATATTATGTTATTTTTTGATTGCTGAAATTCTATCTTAAGAAAATAATTCAGGTTTCGTCTCGTCACTCCCTAAAAATAGACAATGATGAGCAAAGGTGTGTTTTGTTGAACTTAAATAATGAGAACATTTTTATTGCTCATTTACAAGTCGTTTGATAAATGTGAAAAACTATCTTTTTGTAGAGCATTATAGTGTTTCTTGAATTTAAGGACAACCTTCGAAATTTTAAGGAGATTTTAGGCTTACAGACTCTTTGCAGAAGAAATGCATTTTTTTTATCCACGATAATTCCCATAATATCCTGTATAATCGAATTGGGGACAGAAAACTGCTTAACCGCTACTCCAAATCCCATTCCAAACTTTCCTAATTCCAAGTTTTAAATCCTAAAACATCTTTTTCATCTTCACAACGTTGTTGTAGGTACAAGACTTGAGGTGAACAATAAACATGTTAATTACGCTAAATTTAAATTCGTTAAATATTTACAACCCACAGATTCAGTCGAATTGACTGCCTCGTTATAACATGATATGAATATTTTTTAAAATTCTGGCATATGGATAATTATGACCTTGCCAAGTTTTCAATGTTGTGCTTGTCATGCATCCAAGTAGAGAGAATATATGTTTGTCAACAAAAAGAACGCACGATTCAAACTACGAATTGCAAATACCAAAATCAAGGAATTACAAAATCTAATGCGAGTAGAATTATTAAATGTCTCGGTAGTGACAGAGGACGGAAAATGGAACAGTAAAAATCGCATCCCAAAAGCTTAGCAAAATATAAGGAAATGAGAAAGTGTTAAAACTCAAGGAGCATATCGAATTAAGATGAACATAAACGAGAAACCTATTAGACGAGCGTGCCTAAAGTGATGTCAGAACAGAGTGTGACACTATTTAGCTATGGTAATTGGTTAACTAATTAAGCATGGAAATTAAAAACGTGAAATACCTAAGGCGAGGAAGGGCTATAACAAAAGACATACCGAGCGACATTATTATTTTTTAACAAAAGAAAAATGGGTAAAGATTTTATTTTCATTTACGAAGAAACATATTTTTTTGCAGAAGACAGAAAATTCGTAAGAGAAGCAGTTTTCAGATTCTATCGGAATTAATTAATGTCATGATAAGAGAGTGACGCGCCAAGTGAGGCAGAATATGGGTAAAGAATAACAATTTCACCACACACGTAGCAATAATAAAAATTTCGATTCGGTCATGTAGGCCTAAGTAATCGAAATTCGGTTATCTTGGATTCCGACGAAGAAAGCCAGCCTTATGAATACAGACATTGATACGGTCATTGTTACTGCCTGTTGAAACTGTTAACGACAGACTTTCTGTCACTGAGAACGGGCATCTGGAAATGCGATAATATTGAGCCAAGAAAGACAAAGAGATTTTGTCTTCAGGTGGAAACGACCACCCAGTTAAAAGTTGTTTGCGGTAATTAATGAGTCGGCGGAGATCCCGCTAATGAATTCCAGGTGACCCATGATAAGATAAAAAAATTAATGGCCGCAATGTGCGATTCATAAGAATTCTGGCCGATAGAAAAAGAAAGAAAAGGGAAGATAATCTTTTTTCTTTGGGCGATAATGTAAACTAATGCCAGTCTAGCTACACCCATATCTAGCTACACCCATACCGCCAAGAGAACATTGGCTAAAGTGGTAGCATGGGTGAGAGGCGGAGGTGAATGTATGAGAAAGAAGGAAACCTTTTTGACGCCCACTGAAGGGATTGGTATGAGATAC
This sequence comes from Acanthosepion lycidas, assembly GCA_963932145.1. Lineage (NCBI taxonomy): Eukaryota > Metazoa > Mollusca > Cephalopoda > Sepiida > Sepiidae > Acanthosepion > Acanthosepion lycidas. The sequence continues at coordinate 86,354,089 of OZ010573.1, read as the reverse complement.
CAATATGAGAAAGGAAGAGTTTAGGAGGATAATTCTCCTCCGACCTCTTCTCACAGAAGGGGGAGAACCCCTCTAAAACAAAAAGTAATTGACTTCCAAAAATGGGAAGTGATAAATTTTCCTGTCCGAAGACAAAGAGAATCCTTATTGGGGATTTCGAATTATCGAAGAACCCGAACCACGTCCGGCCCCACTTCCGGGTTTTGGTCGGCGTCCATATAAACGAACGACCCTGGGCGTTCAGAAAAAGAGAGTTCCAGTGAGTAGCAGTTAAGTTCAGTCTCATTTGGAGACCAGTCGACTCCATGAGACCGCAGGCTCTGAGAATAGCTCCTCGCAGGTGGTGACCACAAGATTCCACGCCCCTAGATTTAGACTTCTAACCAAAAGCAAGTTTTAATGAAGAACGACTTAGACTTCTAACCAAAAGCAACTTTTAATGAAGAACGACTTAGACTTACATCACCAAAGTAAGTTTTAATGAATATCGACTGAAGATACCAAAAAGCAGTTTATTGGAAAACAACTTAAGATATCAAGACTCGCTTAAGAAACGCAAAAGTGTCACGAATCAATAGAAGCGGGTTGGGAGAAAGAATCACTCCTGTATTCAGAAGACAGATATAAAGATACTTGTTATTTCTCAACACATTTGAACCTCCTGAGTTTGTTTCATTATTCTTTTTTACATACACTTGTGCGGTATCACCTTTACCCCGGATTCAGCTTGCATTACGGCCCGACACCTGATTGATTTCGTCTACCTAAGATCAAATCACAACGTGGGTAGGTTAGACTAGAGGTCAAAGGAGTTGCTTCGGTAACCAGACGTTGGAGGCGAGCTGAGAACGACAAAGCTGATATCGAATCTAACCAGACATTGACCGCGACCAAAACAACCAGAGGGGTTAATGTCACAAATGGTTCCGTGGTAAACCAGGTTTTCAACCAAACCAGCCAAGGGTTAGATCGTCACAAATGGTGCTACAACCAGCCCAGGGTTAGAGTGTCACAAGAGAATGAGCGGCTTAGTAAATACTAAGAGCTACAAAAGGTAAGCAGATGTGAAGGGCCATGATCGCCACGTCTTGAAGAGACAGTATGCAGAAAAAAATAAGTCTCTTCATCATACAAGCTATCATGCGTTTGGGTAACAAGTTTTTCCACATACGGCGTAATTTCTAGAATTGACGCTTTTCGCACCATGTAATGTTTGACGTTTCCAAATTTTGCGGGGTATGGAAAATTCCTCTAAAATGCCATTAATTCAGAACCGAAATCTATTTTTATTTAACCGAAAGACAAGGAAAGCAAAGTACATTAATGATTCAATAAGGGTGCTGCTAATTGGGAAGAATGAAATAGTTTATGAAAGAAATGGTGCAAACTTTTGCATCAACGTATATATCACTATCTATCTTTTTCGTTTATATTTCTTTTTCATCATCTATGATATACGTGTACATGTTTGCGTCTGTGCATGCGTGTGTACATTTTTGCATGTATGTGCATGCATTTAAGCCTGTATTTATGTATATATGCCCACACACAGGACGGCAAATAATTATTTTTGTATCTGGACTAACAGAAATACCACTGCATCACTACCCACAAAACACGCACGCGTGCGCACGCAAACACACACTAACACACACACACACTTAAGTCCGTAGACTGATGCAAAGATATGTATAGAATGATAAACAAAAATACTTGTATACTTCAACCTCCCGCGTCAACGGAGACGCCGCAAAAGTCAGATGTCAGTGGGAAAATCTCGTTTATGTGAGCATCAGATATCGTTCTACGTGAGATTTGTTGAGTTGAGTATCATTCTTTTGAAACAAGAACTCAAGTAAAAGAAAAATACAAATATTTGAGGGAAAAGATTATAAATTAAAAAACAGAAAGTTAGAAAAAGAAAAAAAAAAGAACTCTAACGTGTTTTGGCTTGTTTTTTTTTTTGCTATTTTTTTGTTCAATTATCACCTGATAAACAAATGTTCTATTTGCAATTTTTGGTCTTTAGCTTTAAATTATAGACCATGGTATGTACTCTTTACAACGACCTATATGTCCACTTAGGTTTTGTACGAAAATTTTACTTTAATCCCGTGAGTATATAAAAAAAATCTGTCAGTTTATGAAAATGTTATGTTTAGAGAAAATTTGAATTCAAATATCACAAAACTACAAAATTGCAGACAGCATATTTTAATTTGGGTTGACGTTATGTTAATTATTAAAATGAGTCATTTACTCCTTGCCTATGTGAATGCATAGTTATTTACCAAGCTTAACTCATTTGCACTAAAACGAACGCTTCTGCGAGAGAATTAAAAAAAAAAATTAAAGCCAACTCCAATGGACCCCCCCCCCCAAAAAAAAATATCTCTATTTCTGTATGGGCTGAATTCACTGCCCAGCACCCTTAAGCGGCCGCAAAAACGGAAGTGCTGACGGGGCTTGGGCAAAAGTTCCAGGGTACTGCCATTAAAACCACTTTAAATTTCGAACTTATATTTGATAGCGACGTGAGCGCACTGGTATGTAGCCAGTGATCGGACTGTTGACCTTTTCGTTTATATCACATTTGTGATGTATGATCCGGCATTATTCAGGTGATATTTATTGAGTTTTCGAAGCGAACTGTTTAATAATCTACTCCCGTGGACTAAAAAATGGAGCCCAGTTCGAAATTATCATCTGATGAAGGCCGGAGCGTACGACGACAAAAACGTCGTGAATGTATCAGTAAATATAAGGACAACAGTCCGAACACTGTAAATAGTTAAAATAGTTCATCTCAGAAAAATAGACATATATTAAGTTTAACTAGTTTTGTTTTTTACAGTAATTTTCAACCTGTACAAGGCCTGGAGGTCACTCGAGATAGGGAGTTACAATAATGGGTAATTTATATGGATTACAGGGAAGATAACGGATGATTCTAGATTGATCAGATTAAGATTGTAGTGATCGGGGAAATATCTCTAAGAAGTCTGTTCCAAAGGGTAGTGGTTCGCAAGAAGAAGCTGTTCGAGTGGAATTTCTTACTGATGGAATAAGGAGGGAATGAATATGGTTTGCTACAATGTAAATGTCATAACGGGTCCTAGCCGTGAAAATCAGACCTGGTGGAACCCGGAGATGCAGTTCTTCCGAGCACTTTCCATGGTAGTAGCGATAGAGCTCTGAGAGGATTGCCACATCCAGCCTGTGAGAGAGAGGTTGGAATGTGGAAAATAATTCTTCTCGGTAACGCTTTTGAACTCTATCAAGGCTGGAAAGTGAGATCTGAGCAGCTCCTACCCAAATATAGCAAGAGTACTCTATCTTTTGTTTGGACTGGCTCTTATACAAGTAGAGGAGAGCATGAGTAGTTAGGTACTTACTGGAGCTGTACAGGAAGCCGATCATTTTACCTGCATCTTTAGCATTGGGTCGTATATAGGAATTCCACTTGAGATTGGGTGTGAGTTTGAGGCACAATATCCTTTCGAGGCACAGGGCAGCCTCGAAAAAATATCCGTTCAGCGTGACTGGCAATAATTCGGGTTATGATCGACCATGATAGAATAGTTTATGCTCATAATTTTTATTAGAATACAATGAAGGTGGGTTGAGAAAATAGAAGCAAATAAGATCATCTATTCTTCTGTCAATTACTTTACATAACGACCTAGTGATTATTAACGAAAATATCAAAAAGGAAGAACATCTAGCTCCTCCATTCCCCTGAATAATGACTGCTCGAGATCGAAGGGGTGGTCAACTTGCGAAAAGCATTCAATGCCGTAAGCAGTTTAACGTTTTGGATTATCATAGGGAAATTTGGTTGCCATTCAATTTCAACAATATGCATGACGCTTTATCTGTACAAGAGTCAGATCCGACCAAAAATAGTATGAACTTATTACTCAGTCGTAACTGATTTAGCGGTAAAAACCTTCCTAACATTACGCTACATCAAAGTGACCAAATTTACACAAACACACACACATTTAATTGTATTAGTTCATCCCATAAGTTCTGTCCGAATTTTAACTTTTTGTTAAAATGAACAAAATTTAAAGAGTATTTTATAATGTCTAATGGAGCGGAACATTATTTTTATGTTTAGATACATTTAAACTGAGAAAATATTACTTCAGAGAATAATAAAGTTAAATTTAGTTTGAGTAAAACCCTGCTAATATGGAAGTACCCAAGAATCATTTGAGGCACATAATGAAGCGGCTAGAAACATTCACTCAGTTTGAGAGGAATGTGTGAATGAAAGAACTTGCAGAAGATGGTTTGCAAAATTCACAGGTGGAGATTTCACCCTTGAAGATGAAGATCGAACCGGACGTCCAGTTGAGTTTGTTGAAAAGCTTCTTGAAGTAGCCCTTGAAGAAAATCCTGCTTTATCAGTTGAGGAATTGGCAGTGGTTCTCAGTTCAAACCATACAACTGTTCATCGTCATCTTCAACAACTTGGAAAAGTTCCTAAACTTGGAAAATGGGTGCCTCATGAATTGTGTGAAAACAACCTCAAATCCTGAGTTGACATCTGCTCTTCTCTCGATTCTCGCCAACTTGTTTCACCTTTTTGTTGGATAAACTTGTGACTGGCGACGAAAAAAGGATCTTTTATCGAAATGTTAAGCGTCATAGACAGTGGCTTGGTAAAGGGGAAGGACCTCAGTCACAGCCGAGAAGGGAACTTCAAGGGCAGAAGATTCTTCTTTCAATCTGGTGGGATTGCCAAGGAATAATCCACTTTCAATTCTTACCATCTAATGCAACAATTAATGCTCAAATATACTGTCAGCAATTAGAGCATTTGAACCAAGCTGTGATGGAAAAAAGACCTTATCTAGTGAATAGAAAGGAGGTGATGTTTCATCAGGAGAATGCGCGACTCCACACAGCAAAAATCTCGTCACAAAAGATCGAAGAACTTGGAAGAAAATTCCTCAACCACCTTATTCTCTCGATCTTGCTCCTTCAGACTACCATTTGTTTCGTAGCTTACAGAATCACTTGGAAGAAACAGATTTTGTAACACAGGAAGAGGTTAAAACTGACATTTGTGAGTTCTTCGAATCAAAGCCAAAAGAATTTTACAGTAATGGAATTAGTAAGCTTGTTAATAGATGGAAGGGAGTCATAGATAATCAGGGAAAATACATTGTTGATTGAATCTGAAATTAAATGTAACATTTGGTTACTTGTTTTCTTTATTCAAAATTCGGAGAGAACTTATGGGATGACCTAATAATAAACAGAAAATATTAGTGAATATGAAAGGATTATTATCAAAATAAGCAGACATAACGTTTATAACTTATTCAATCAGACATCCCTGAAAGAGATCTTGCTGCCTATATATATATATATATATATATATATATATATATATATATATATATATATATATATATATATATATATATATATATATCTCGCATATATATGCAGAAGTAATAGCAAAATTGTCCAAATCTTGTAACAGCATAATTGTGGATCACACAAAATGTTTTTTTCCAAGTTTTCATTTAAGACATTTAGCCACACCATTTGTAGTAAAAATCGCTAAAAAAAACTATTTGATTTATTCTGCTAAAAATAGAACAGGTTACAGTCTTTTTTTTTCAGCCACACTGTCTTTTCACATGATAAATGGTGAGAGGAAAAATATAATTCATGTCTTCAGTCATGATACCAAAATCCATACTCTGGTTTCCATCTTCAAAGTCCATTCAAGAACCATCAAGAGAACAATGAATAAATTTTAAAAAGATGGAGAAGTAAAGAGGAACACTGGTTCAAGAGGGATTATCATTTCGACTTAGAGGTAAAGAGATCAATTAGAAAATGTCCAACTCAATCCATAAGACGTTTGGCTCATGAGAAACGAGTTTCAGTTATAATAGTTCAAAGGGCAGTAGAAAAGAGATTGGAAATTGAAATCGTACATGAAATATCTGAGGCATCTTGTTACTTCAGTACAGAATGTTAGAAGGTTAGAGAGGGCGAAGATCATCTTGAATAAACTGGAAAATGATTCTGGAATAATATATATAGATTTGAGCTTATTTCAATCCTTCATAAGTATCCGATCCTTAGCTGTGATTAATTAATATCATTTTCGTTTATGATCGATTTCATCACGATTCTTCTGTTAAGAATGGAGAGTAATTATACATTCTTATTGCTCAAAGCAGCGTCCAATAGTGTTATAAAAACGTCAGAGAATTCTAGTAAGATATCTTTAATCATATCTAAAATACAAAGGTTCAGAGCTTAATCTAACAATTGGGTAATTTTGCTTTTACAGGATTTGGACAATTTTGCTCTTACACCAGGTATATGCACAACGTTTTTATTTATACTTATGTATGTGTGTGTCATTTCAAGCCAGGTGTACCGTCTAAAAATTACGTTAATAGTAATAAAATATATATACATCTGTGAGTGTGTATTGTGCGCATATCTGTGTGCATGTTTGTATGTGTGTGTGTATGTATGTTTGTATATATATATATATATATATATATATATATATATATGTGTGTGTGTGTGTGTGTGTGTATATATATGTGTGTGTGTGTGTGTATATATATATATATATATATATATATATATATATATATATATATATATATATGCTTATCATAATTAACTTGTTCCTTCTTGGTCATTTTACGTTCTGTGACTTATTTGTTTTGTCTATACGTTCATTGTAACTTTCAACGCGGAATTTTAAATATCGGAGAAGTGTTTTGACAGAGGACGGTAAGTGCGACACTAAAATCCGTAAGCGTGTTGGGATGGCCAAGGACACATTCCAAAAGCTGGGCAGAGTATTGCGAGACTGGAGGATTACTTTGGTAACAAACAAAAGAATACTGATCTGTTACTGTTCTTTTTTTACCGGCACCGAATCTTGGACGATTTCTTCAAAGATGAAAAAAAAACTCGAAGCGACAGAGATGTGCTTCAACAGAAGGTTGCTAATGATATCATGGACCGAGCGCGTGAGCAGCGATGAGGTCTTAGAGAGGTTGCAAACAAGGAGGAGGCTTATACTTAACATCAGGATGAAGCAGCTGAAATTTCTGGGACATATAATGAGGAAAGAGGGCCTGGAGAATCTGATACTCACGGGTCGAATAGATGGAAAAAGAGAGAAGGGAAAACAACGTGTGACATACCTGGCGGGCTTAAGCAAGTGGATGACAGAACGTGGTCTGAGAGAGGGAGCAGAGGGAAGGAACTCGTTGAGATAGATAGGGATAGAGAGATGTGGAGAGCCATAATCCCCTACGTCCTGAAATACATGGCACATAAAAAGAAAGAACATTTATGGCTATCTTATTCTAAGTTCTGTCTATATTCTTACGTTTGTTGAACTTTATCTTGCTGTTCTATGTTATGATTCGTAATGCTCATAAACTATAAGGTATATATATATATGATATATTTTAGCAGTAAGAATTCATTTAAACAGGTTTTGTTAAATTCAGCCGATAAGCTCTGTTTATTTAAGTCTGTATGAAAAAAAAATTAATATGCGTTTAAAATAATAGCACGTTGAATATTTAATACTTTTTCTGGTATGTCGAGTTCTGTGAAACTGTTTTACGCTTGACAATCACATATGAATATGAATTAATCTGAATTCTAACGTTCCAAAAATATCTGGATGCAGTTAACAAAATCTTGTCTGCGATACTGGCAACGTCTGGTTCTTGGGGATGAATAAAAATCTCAGAAGTACTTAAAAAAGAAAGGAAATATTAAGTTAACCGCTATATCCATAATTCTGATTGGATATAATATATATTAATCTAAAATACAATAAAAGTTAAACAGACAGTTTGTTGAAATTAGAAAAAAACCGATATATATATATATATATATATATATATATATATATATATATAACTTAATATTTTTAATGGATACTCATATTTGTGTAGGCGCCCAGCTTATTTATTAAACAGTATATTTATTTTTGCCTACCAGCCAGATTTTTCAAAAAATCTTAAAGAAAAACTTGTGCTCTCCGGCAGGATTCGAACCTACATCCCCTTTGGCAGAAGAAACTTTTTTTTAAAATTTTATTTCTCTGTGATTTAGACCGACTTAGCTACAGAGTGTTTCGACGACCAGTCAAAGTTGAATAGTGCCTTATAAATGTAAATCTTTCTCAGGCTCTCGAAACCTTCATGTCTTCTCAGTTTTGTATTGTAATGTAAACAAAGCAATTTTTAAAGAAGTGATGATTTTATTTTTATTTATTCATCCGGCTGATTTTGTTTTTATTTAAAACTTACTTTTAGTGGATAACCATATTTGAGTAGACGCCTCGTTCATTTATGCACGAGAACGTATGAACTTTCCTCGGCTCGACCAAAAGAAAATCATTCAACTTTGTGCTGACTAAAAAAAAATTCTCCACAAAAAAAGGAAAAATATTAGAAAGAATCATTAATATATAAAATGGTCATATACTACATTTCTCTCTCCAAGCAAAGTGCCTAAAATAATCATTTAACAATAATCAACGTTGTACATTTCGTCATCATATGTCTATATTTCTGAAATCAGGTATTGTATCTATTTACACTATTTACACTGTTGTCGTCATCTTTATTGCTATATTAATGACGTTTTGACTGTTGAAGGCTCCGGCCTTTTTGAAGTGATATACTTTGGAATTTCGAACCGAAATTAAGATATCCAGAAATTCGATGGCATGAAACTGAAACGTATGAACTGAAACTGAGATACCCAGAAAAGCCATGGCAAGTGGAATTAGCACAATCTAGCTACGTAGACTAAATAAAGGATCGGTACGAAGTTCCAGCAAATATCAACCGAAGAAGGCAGGAGCGTCGTGAACATGGCAATAAAGATGAGGACAAGAGTCTGAACGATGTAAATAGTTTAAATACATTCGGTCGTATTATTTTTGTCAGAATAATGAATGACCAACAAAATTTCTAAGGATTTAAAAAAAATGTTTTTCTATATTTCAGGACATTTTCAGGTTTCCCATATATATATATATATATATATATATATATATATATATATATATATATATATATATATATATATATATATACACAAAGACTGGGGCATTTAGGTATTCATTAGCTATTACCAAAGTGTTTGATTTTTGAGCTATCTAGGTTTCATCATTTTCTAATAGCGCGTGTTCGCGTGGTCGTTTGTGGTATTGTTTAGCGAGTGCTTCCACCGAACTATATGGGTTGCTTGCGTACAATTGGGTATAAGTTGCACTCTCCTCATGACATAATATAAGATCGGATGTCTTCATGCAACACACTTCTAATTGTTGACTTTGACTCGTGATTTTCCGAGTATATGATACCCTAGAGTTGCTCGTCGAACAATGTCTGACCATCGATAATGTATTTTTTTATCTTTTCTACCACAGAAGGAACATTCTTGCAAGAATCCTGGCGTTTTTTTTTTGTCTTTAATACGATGGTCCTTGTGATATTCAAAAAGGTTGCAATCTCGGAATCCGTGTGACTGGAGGATAAATTAACGAGAACGACATGCCTTTTCTTCTACTGCGTTAGAGTCGAAGCTTTCATGTTGGGGGCTGAAAAAAGAGAAAATATTTTTAATTGAGTTGATTATTTCTTCTTCTAAGTAACGTGAACTTTCAGGATGTGTGCGACCAGGGATCTACTTTGTAGCCATTAATAAATTTCATCTTCGTGCAATAATTTTTAATCCATGTTCTGTCAATAATTTGCACAAGATCGTTAGGTTGGTTATGCGCGGCTTTCCTGGCTGTCTTGCCTTCAAAATGTCGTGTCAGATTTTCCAAGTCCTCTTTTCTCATTGTGTGTTCTAAAAAAGTCAACTGTATTTTGATGCTGCTTATATCCGTTCGTTTCCATTTTCTTTAAAACGTTATTTCACATGTATTCTTTCCAAAGTATCCTCAGCATCCTTTTGTAGTTCAACCTTTCTATTGCATCAGATCTCTTCTCCATCTCATGCGTTCTCAGAGACCTGGTGCACTACGTGTGTGTGTGTGTGTGTGTAATTACCCAACTGCTGGTTGACTGTATCGAGTTTTTTTTTAGATTTGTTTAAAAAATGTGTCAAAACGAATTTATATTTGAAAGGTAATTGAGTTGGCGTTACTTCTTTTCCTTTTTTTTGCGGAGGTGTTTGAGTGTATGGCCGAATTTCTCAAAAGACAAGAACCTACAAAAGAACAACAGCAAAAAAAAAAAAAAAAAAAATCATAAAGTTTGCGAGACACATGCCAAAAGAGGTAGATCATTAAACGCACACAAACACAGCCTTTGAATGTTTTGTACAAAAGTAAATGTATCAAAATAAACAAACCGAAAAATACAGACGGGGAAATATGCGTCTGCAACATGGGCAACCGAAGAACTGCAACAGGAAATCTGCATACACTCGAAAAAATTTCCAAGAAAGCACAATTTAATTTTAAGTTCTTTTTTTCTTGCTTAATCTTTTCTCCTCTGATCATTTGGTATTTATTCAAGAACTCAAGTGTTTTTAACGTGCATGTCTACATGTATATCCCAAAAGACATGCATAGGTGCCTCTCGCGGTAAGATTGGTAGCAAATTTATTTCGTAGGTTAGTTCATTCATGTAAGTTTATTCTTATTGGTTCCATATTACTCTGGCTGTGTGCAAAATTTATATATATATATATATATATATATATATATATGAAGAAATACAGTCTTAAGATGTGCTATATTTATGGGATAAAGTGCTTAATATCAGAGATAGAGCGTGTCTAAATATAAAAGTCAACATAGAAGTCAACACTTAGAGGCGACAGTCTGTTTCATGCTAGATGCAATCGTCAGGCCACCACACACACACACACACACACACACACATATATATATATATATATATATATATATATATATATATATATATATATATATATATATATATATATATCACATCACAGGCGATAAACATTCTTCCAATTGTTGACAGTTACCTGTACCTGTGGCGGCATTCACCTGCTCGTTTAAGTCGGTTGCATCAAAATCAAACGAACCAGCCGCATCCGGACGTAGTAGATGTCGCATACTTTCGAATATCTAAATCCATGATACGTGCTTCAATAAGAATTTTGATTCACAAGCGATTCCCAAACATTTTTTTTTAATTTAGAGTTTCCTTCACCTAGACTGCTTCACAACCCAAGACTATAGGACCCAATCTGTCTTGATGATTTACCCATAGGAGGGAGAAGAGAATTTTCCTACCTTTCCTAAGAGTATTAGTACGCAAATGAACGTAGTCAACTCGACTGGAATTAGAAATCGGCTCTCAATCCAAGCAGCTAACAATTACTCCATTGCTGTGAATTGGCATGATTTCGAGAAAGACATTGATATGGTATGGTAAGGTTTACCGTTGTTTTGGTACGGATTTTTCAGAATAGTCTTTCTTCTAGTGAATGTTCACGAAGCGTCACGGTTTTCACGGAAGCACGTGGGATAATTTAATCAGAAAATATAATTATTTAATATTTAAGTCCTCGTTACACATTACTGGTATGTTATCCGTAATAAAGAGTAGGATCATTTATGAATGGATCGGCACTTTTGTCTAAAGTAAGTGTATTATATGTACACTTTGTTTCAATTAAATTTATTTATGCCGTGCAGTTCAAGCAGAAAAATTCTAGCCTAGGTGATATGTCACATGTCTGCTTACGTCCTGGCCGAAGTTCAAATCAATGCAGATCGCATTTCATAATTGACAGAAGTTAAGGATAGAGAAATATAGAAATCTACAGAAATTAAAGTATTCTTCATTTAGATGCCATTCTCCCCTTCAGGATTCACAGCTTCCTATTGTCTGTAGCTCTCAGCAATGTTTTTTTTTTTTTTTTTTTTTACTATCGCTCACACACCCTGATCTGCCATCTGTCGCTTCAAGTTCATTTGATATACTACTTACTGTTTTCCTCTACTCCTCTTGCCTTGAACATGCCTTGTGAGTGTCAAATTTTCCGACTCTTCTTTCCTCATTATGTGTCCTAGAAATTTGAAAAGAAGAATCTATAATGTTATTGTTCTGACCTGGTATCTAGACTCCAGTGATTTTCTTACCGGTGTAACGTAGTTTCTGTATGCCTGATTCTGTAAATGCATTCACGGCAAATGTTCTGATGAACTCTCCTCTGTGGTACATAGACTCTATGAATGTACGATTGGTAACAATATCGTATCATTTAACAGTCAAAATGTCTAGATATAACCGCGAGTTCTATACTTGCATTCCTCCGTTAAAGAACTCTCTTCCTGCTTTTTGCTTCCCAGTCAAGTTTAAATGCAATGCTAATTGCATTCTACTGTCCTTCCGACTACTTTTCATTTTCTCTTGACCCTTTACGAAGTTTCTGTTTCTAATTCTTCAACACTCAGTAATCCCTTGTGTCCTAGTGGTTGGACTTGCTTTGCCTGGGTTGAAATCGTTTTAAAGGAATAACCGTAACTGTACAGTTTGTGTTAGAATTTCCCTAACACCTAACCATAACTCTACAGCTCGGGGTATATTTTATTATTCTCTCTTCTTAATAACATTATATTATTTCACACTAGTAAGCCCCAGGGTGTTAGTGGCTCTGTTGCCTTGATTTCAGTGAAATGATTAAAAAGATTATTATTTTTGTTCCTATTTTCTTTTAAACTTACTCGTTATTTACATGCCCTGGCAACAGTATTCTCAATATCCTTCTGTTGAATCACATCTCTGTTGTCGAATGTCTCATTTTCATCTGTGGGGAAATAGACGAGCATTCGCTGCCATATCGGGGGGATTACATTGCATCATTGTTCTGTACTCTTTTCTTCTGTACTCTTTTCTTCTGTAGACACAAAGAAAAGAATGAGAGAACTGCTGTGTAATATCTATCTATCTATCTATCTATCTATCTATCTATCTCTCTCTCTCTCTCTATATATATATATATATATATATATATATATATATTAGGTTGGTGCAAAAATAATGTCGTTTTCTCACATATGTTACTATGTGAGAAAACGACATTATTTTTGTACCAACCTAATATATATAAAGTCAAGCTGAGAAACATTTGAATGAAAACCTTTAAACAGGGCGGAATTCTTTCGTGATAACAGATACGTCAATAGATCCGTAGCAGCAGTATAAATAATTACATTTTTTTAGTCTTCATTTTAATTTAACTATAAACAACTCTGGGCTATTTTTTCTGACTTAATGAATTTTTATCTCGATGGTGAACTACAAAGAGAAAACTGTAAAAATCTCTCATTTACAAAAGTAATCTGAGAGTCTTGAACCGATACGACGAAATATTTAAAAAAAGGGAAGAATTTTTTAAAATATTTTAATACTCAAACGGATTTAATTGACTGAAATAAAATATGGGTTTTAAACTTTACATTCTTATAATTAATGAATTGTTTTAAGCATCTACCGAATTGCCTAACGTCTGATTATTTTATAATATATTCATAAACACGAGAACACTAAGACGGATACATTTATTCATGTCGAGAGAATATAATTTTATTAAAATCTTTTCCCCATAATAAAAGGCAATAAAGCCATTAATGTGTAAGTGGTTACTGACTGTGAAAGAATAGGAGAAAAAAAAACATTATTAAGGGGGGAGAACAAAGAATTAAGAAAACAGAAATTAACAACTGCTACTGGATTTAAATTTTTGAAAATGAAAGTTGATTGGAAAACATCAGGCCGGAAGTGATTTCCACAAGCGATTTGTGAGAGAGAAGAAACAATTAGCATAGAACTTACGGTTACATCTAGACATTTCAATTGTAGATTGATGTAACCAATCTAGTACGGCGCTTAAATTTGTAAAGTCGTGGTACCAAGTATGAAAGTTTATCAAGACAATTAACAAGGATATATGTATAGAAAAAGCACAGCAGAGCTACGTTAGGAAGTGAGAAATTGACTGAATCCAAGATGCCAGATCAGGACCAATGATATTACAGATTCTTCTTTGTATTTTTTTAAGAATCTCTAATACATAGCAGTAGAACCAGACCAGATGTGACAGCAATATTGAATACATGTACGAATAGTAGACTTACAAATATATAATATATTTTGGCGAGAAAAATTGTCTAATACGACACAATGAACCAACATCCCTTACAGTAGACTTAGCAAGTGATTCAATATAATCTTTCTGCTATATGTCAGCGGCAAACGCTAAACCGAGAACATGCAATGAGTCACTCTCCTGGAGGTTAGCATCCGCCATGCAGATGGAAGACAAAAAACAAGATAAATACACACACACGCATGATTAATACACACACACACATACGATATTGTGTATGTGTATGTGTATTTATAATGATGCGTAATTTTACGTAATTAATGGTCATTAATTCGATATTTTTATTTCTGTAAATGTTTTATTTATTTAGCAGTTTCAATAGATATATCCTGTTTTACATAGTGAACTAAATGTCCACGGGCTTAAACAATGCAAGGTCATATTAAAGAAAATGTATCTATCAACAGGGATCGAAACTACAATCCCTTATTCTGAGAAACCACCTTTTAGATGTGTGTTATATAACCTCTTTGACGCAGCGGTCTCTACAACAAAACATGTACCAAATACTCTTTTTTTAAATACGGATATCTTATTGTGAATTTCAATGTCCGTATTTGCTAAACAATATTTTCGTATCCGTAACCTCATTAGAGTAACGTTAAGTAATGAATGAATTTTAACCCGACATTATTTTTATTACTATATACGTTATTTTGTACCCACTTAAATAGGTTTTATAGTAGCAAAATATTAATGCATTTATACATTACCCTGCATGCAGTTCGCGTCGGATAATGAATAAAATAAGGGAATGAATTAAATAACGATATTCAATATCAAATACTTTCCAACTCTTTCTGAAAGTACTTGCGAAATAACCTCCCCCACACACACCAACTTGAATCTGCAAAATTTTAAATGCAATTTCAATTGCTATCTACTGTCGTCCTGACTGCTATTTTTTTTCTCCACATTATTAATGTTTCTGTTCCTAATTCTTCCACACCCTTACCCCCTTGCGCGCTAGTGGCTGTACTGCTATGTGATACCAATCTATCTATTTATCTATCTATCTATCTATCTATTAGAATGTTTTTTTTTTATTAATCCGACAGACTGCTCTTCATGTTCAAGTTGGTTAAGGCGTACCGGGCTTTATGGGTAACTTCCTCTGTTCTCAGGGGCGCAGTTTCAAATTCTGCTGAAAAGTTAAAGTTTTTATCGAACATTCAGGCCGGTTGACGAAAATAAATAAATATACTCTTTAAAAAATAATCGGAACGCCTCTTCAAATACGAGTATCCACTAAAACATATATATATATATATATATATATATATATATATATATATATATATATATATATATATATACGCACGCACACACACACACACATCCACTAAAACATTATATATATATATATATATATATATATATATATATATATATATATATATATATGCACGCGCACACACACACGCATATTTATATATATATATATCATCCTCCTCATCAGGTCGAGCAAGCTCGGTATTCCATGACACGCTGCTTTCATCCATTCATATTGTTTGTTGAATTTCGAAGCTAATTCAGTCTGCATCCGGTGTTTTCAATCAGATGCCCAATGTACATCTTCTTTGTCGAACTTTTTTCTTTGATCGTTTTTTTCTCCATGGGATGTTATCCAGAGTAGAACGTCTCCAGCTAGTTCTTCTTTGCGAAGCCAAGAGTGACCAGCAAATGGTATGTTGCCATAGAGTTTTTTCTTTGTTAGGTGATCTTTTCAGGGTTTGTTTAGTGCTGCTCTAAGGCATTCGCATGTAAGCACTATCTAACATCTTTTCCAGTTTGGCTGTTAATGTCCAAATAAGGAGCCATATTTTAAGCACGGACTCTACTGTAGTTCTGAAAAAGTTTCTCTTCAGTTTGTCAGGTAGATTTGATTTCCAGATTTTGTTCATTTCATTAAGCGCTACCCAGACTTTTCCTACTCTGATGTTCACATCATTCTCAGTGGAGGCAATATATCTACCCAGGTATTTGAAGTCATCTACTTGTTTGATATTTTCTCCGTTCAGACTTTTCTTGCCTGTCGATATATCTTGATTTAGGCAGATGAACTCTGTTTACACCGCATTGACACACAGGCCAATCTCCTGGTTTACATTTTCGATGTTGTGAAGCAGTGACGTTACGTTTTTCCAATGGTCAGCTAGCATCGATAGATCGGCGGCATAGTCGGCATCAGTGATTTTCTCGGTTGGATAGCGCCTGCTTTTTCATTTACTGTGGGTGATGTCAAGTTGCAATTTCTTATCTAGGTTTTTTCTCAGCACACAGTCAAGACAGATGATGAAGAGAAAAAGCGCAAGTGTGTCTCCCCGAAGGACGCCTGCAGCAATATAAAAAAAAACTGTGTGCCTCCACCAGGTGATACATATACATATATATATATATATATATATATATATATATATATATATATATATATATATATATATACCAGTTTATCGCTTTAATCAATCATCACACCATGTCGCTTCTAACTTAATGTCTAGTTTGCACTTTTCTTCAGTCTTCTTCAAAGCGTTAAAACTGATGAATCTTTGGAACAAGCCAACCGAAATGTATGAGGACCCATTTACATACATAGAGAGACAAAAACAATCTAACACACACACACACACACACACACACACACACACACACACACACACACACACACCCCCGCAACACACCACACACACAAATATATATATATATATATATCTATATATCTATATCTATCTATCTATCTATATATATATATATATATATATATATAATTATTTATTTAAAATATGATTCCAATGCTACATAAGAGTTCTCATATTTCAAAACAAGAACCGGAAACTTCAATATAATTATTTGAATTAAAGTACCAAGCTCTGTTCCATCTTCAAGCGATTTTTTTTTTTTTTGAATAACTTATTCCTGAAATTTACGTGTTTTAATAGCATATTTATTATTGAAATTAAAATTACAATGGTAACGGCTAGAGCAATTGTTTAAAGAAAAGGGGCGTAAGGGTTAATAATTTGTATCAATATCTCAGTTACATTTACAGACGTCAAGTCAGGGTAAGGTTGGGGTGTCTAAGTTTAAAGCGGTAGATGACATAGTCTAGTCTATGGAGATTTATTTATTTTTTTATTTTATTTTTTTATTTTTTTCTGAAAGGGTTTTGTGTATATATATAAAAAAACTGTCGTAAGTCGCTAACATTTGTTTTTTCTACGACTTTATACAGGGTTATTTTTTTGTAGGGCATTTAAACTATTTATTTAGACTATGGAATTTAAAAATTATTTCATTGTTTATTTGTTTTTATGCTAATTATTCAATGCGAAAATTTGATGATGTCGGAAAAAACCATTAACTCATGTCTATTGTTTAATAGATTTTTATTATTTAGAAACTTAATAATGTGTAGTTTTTCATGTAGGCATAAAGGCCATGGGTCATCCCAAGTTTTACAAGTTCTAGTTTTATTTATAATTTTCCATTTTACTTTTGGTGTTTTATTCATTTCCTTCAAATGCCAAAAATATTTAGATAGAGATGTCTGATTTCTTTTATTTATTTTGTTGAAGGAGCACATATGCTGCCTCAATCTGGTTTTAAATTCATTCTTCGTAGACCCAATGTATATCATATTAGTATTAGGACTCTCAGTGGATGAGATAGTATACTACAGATTTTACGCGCATTTATTTTCCAGTGGGCAGTCTTCTGGGTTTCTACAATCACATAATTTTTCACTATTTTTGTCTAAATTAAGTGTAGGTTTTTTGTTAATACTATTCTGGCATGGGGGTTTATTCAGGATTTTATTATTGTGTTTTTTATTATACTTTCTAGATTTTCAGTGCAGCTCTAATTTAATTTTAGGCTGTTTTTATTATATATATATATATATATATATATATATATTTATATTAAAACATTTTTATGTTTATACATTCTTTTTATAGATGCAAATATTTAAGTAAATGCTCTGTTTATAATAAAATAATTTTCATAGAAAAATGTCTTAAAATAATTGTCGGAATTATCCATTTCATGTGTGACGTCATTTGTTTACATTTGATACGCCATGAGCAGATATGAATGTACGTGAGAAATTCATGGAAGATTGAAGTTTAAATACAGTAAATTTGACTTTGCTAACCGAACGCTCCTCTGTGGCCAAATCGGTAAAAGCACGTCAAGCTAAATGACGGTTCCGTATAGGATACAGGTTCAAATCCTTTCGGAGGACAAATATTTTCTGTGAAAATTTTTCGGACCTTCAGGCCGCTAAATGCTGTTTATTATAAACAGAGCATTTACTTAAATATTTGTATCTATAAAAAGAATGTATAAACATAAAAATGTCTTAAAATAATTGTCGGTCTTTGTTCATTTCACAATGTGTGAGGTCATATATATATATATATATATATATATATATATATAAGAAAGAACAGTAAGATATATAATGTTCTTATAGATATTTTTATTTTTACAAAATAGTGCTCAATATAAATTTACAGAGCATTAATATTATAAATTAATTGATTTAAAATATGATTTTTTCTCTACACAGTTCTAACCATGTTTCAAAAATGGAAGCTGAAAGCCCAGAATTTAATTTTGTAATTAAATTAAAGACATTAGTTCCATTTCATCCTCAAGTGAATATTAGAGAAACTTTTAAAATTACTTGGTTTTAAAGACACAGCAAAAATCATAATTCATGTTTGCAAGGATACAGAGAAATCCATTTCAACCAGACAATGGGTGTTTGCGTGACCCTTATGTCTGTATTTTGATGTATCAGTTATTAGTTACGTTTTGGTAGGGGTGTGGATGTATTTTTCAATGAAATCTGACATCCGTTAAATGCATATCGTCTGGATTTTTAAAACATTTATTGTTAACGGCAAAAATTCTTACGGCATTTTTTTTCTTTTTGTATATTTAAATATTTTTGGATTGTGTTTAGGTTAGAATACGTTTTATTTAACTACGATTTGAAAATTATATACATACTTATACTTGATGTGAAAATAATTCTACATACTGTAAGGGATTCTAATACATTTACTTGTTCTGAAAAGAAATATAGTATATTAAAATTAAAAGTGAAAATATTTTCCAAATTTTTTTAAAATCAAATAACTTATAATATATATATATATATATATATATATATATATATATATGTGTGTGTGTGTGTGTGTGTATGTATATATGTATGTATGTATGTATGTATGTATATCCAAATGTTATAGAACGAAAAGACTATAAATTCAAACATTCATAACATTAATTTAAACAAAGGGCTTAATACAAGCGGTAGTGCAATAATCTCTTACAATGGAATATGCAAGTTACCGCGACAAAAATGTATATTTGTTTCGACGTTCAAACACGTCTCGACAAGTGGTTAACAATTATGTAACAGTTCATAATAAATAGCGTTTATTTATGTAACAGTTTGTAATAAATAGTTATGAAAGTCCATATTACGTTTTCTTTTGTTTCTGAACGTTTCATCATTTTATTGCATTCTGCGAGTCTATTTTATTAAAATTTTATTTCTTTAATTTCTTTTCTCGCTCTCCTTTAGACTATGTCCTCCTTATAACCTGTTCTGTTTACCGAAACAATTTCTATTGCTTTTTCAGTTTCTTTTAAATTCAGTTTTATTTCAATTCAGTTTTATTTCCTCATTTCAGACTAAAGCCGGTCTTCATCATTTGCTTTTCTTACGTTAATTTATTTACCTTTCTTTTATTTTTATTTTCATTTTATCTTTTATTTATCTGTCTGGGTTTCTGTTTATACAGACTAAAAGTATTCAGCGGCCTTAATTCTACCGCTGCCGTCTATGTTTCTATACACGTTTGGAGATGTGCTGAAATATTTAGGGGCAATTACAGATTGCATAATTGTGTACAGTTTATGTGCAAATGTGCGTTCGAAATATCTCAATATAGGCTCTATCTTGAAGTGGTTCTACGTGAAACACCATAAAAGAAGTTCGTGGATATATTTTTATGTGTGTTCGTCTAAGAGATTATCTTTGTGTTAGAATTGGTGCCATGTTAGTGAAAAAGATCCTTGCAAGACCAGAAAGTGTTAAAAAAGATATGATATTAAATAATTTCGGCATATTTTCGGAAGTTAGTTAGGTTTAGAAATTTTTAGCAATCTCTCGAAGGAACACCTTAAAACTTAAACTAGTTATATAGATTTCTCTGTGGGAAAAAGATATATAAATTTTTATATATTAAGAACAATTTTAAGAAAAAGAAAGGAAATGAAATCGGCTAGACTATAAACGTTAAATTTAATTTATTAAGAATGTCCATTATCACTAGGAATTATCAGAAACATATAATGCAATATATTTGTTAAAGTACTTAATACACAGGCATGAATAATTCTTTATATATATTTAAGCGTAACATTTCTTATGAAAGAGGGCGTACTTTTCGAAATTATTGGAAATTTCAAGTCGTAATGCTTGTTTTGTTTATTATTGACTATTTGCAAAGTATCGCCGATTTTTCCCTTTAACATTCATTTATCATTCAAATTCAAATTGTTTCCTTTTATCATCCATTTATCATTCAAATATTTTTAACAACATTTTTCAATAATTTTATTTCTTTATTTCTTTCTTATTTTTTGATTGTAGTAACGTAACATTTTTATGAAAGAGGACGTATTTTCAGATTTGTAGGAAAAACGTTTCGAGTCGTAACGTTATTCTTCTTTTTTTTTTGCTGTTGGTTCAGTAGGGAATTTCTTCTTAATTATTTATCTCTCAAATATTAATAAAAATGTTTCCATATATTTAATGATAATTTTATACTTTTGTTCTTTTCATATTTATTGATTCGTTTCTATTATTGTCAGTAAAGTAATAAGTCAAAGTGTTACATTGGATAACTCACTGTTTATCCCGACATCCAGTGTAAAATATATATATAGTCGTCCCTTGTAATGGTAGAAGGCTTGGGTGCCTCATGATACCATTGGCAAAGGCGCCTGGAATTTCAACGCTTTTAGAGCCACCCATGGCGGTAAGGTCGAGGATGAGTGACCAGACAGAACGCGACCAATTTCTGAAGGCCCTCAACGGGCAAAGATCAGCACGATCTCAACAACGAAACTGGCGGAGGAGGGCAACGCCAGTCGAGCTGGTGTAATCAAGGTGGACCTTCACCGATCAAATATCAGACAGCCAGATCTCGCCTGTCTCAATCACGTTTGAGCCGAAAGAGTAAGGCGCTTCTGTAGCGCGGTGTTGTCCATCAAAATCAAATTCACGCGAATGGCCTCGCCAAACTTTCTTTGATTCACAGCTATCTCTCTCATCGCTAACAAGATGAAGAAAGGGAACATGGATAGATGATGACGATCCCGATGTTCGGATGCGACCGTGTGCCGAAGTCCATAACCAAAACACATATTAAAAATTTTAATTTTAAATTTCAGTGTCTCCTCTTTTTGATCTGGATGGGTAATCACATCAATGTAAAAATCACTTTAGTCCAATTAAGTCCTAAAGAAGAGAAACGTCATATGAAAAAAAAAAAAAAAAAAAAAACTGCATCGTCATAGATTTTCCTAAGAAACACTTCTATATATATGTAAGATGGAATACATCAAAACAATCTATTTTTTTATTTTTTTTTAACAAATGAAATACTCTAAGAAAGCTACTTAAAAATGCTGGAATTAATTTGAAAAAAATAACACATGTAAGCCAGCTAATGAGATTAATACATAGGAAATATGATAAAAAATAAAATGTAAATATAGCGAATTAACAGGAGAAAATAAAATGAATGTAAAATATTATGCCGCTAAAAATAAAGCGTGAGTTATCCAAGAAATATTGCATATTTCTAATTGAACATATGATATATACAGGGTGTTTCAAAAAGAATACGCCAAAATCATTACGCTGTTTTTTCAGGTCTATAGCATTGTAGTGGACTGAATCAGTGGTTATTTGATAGAGTACTTATCAAAGTTTGATTGGATGTCAGTTTCACCGCTGTCGTTTGTATAACTTCCGGTGCAGCTGAATTATGGGAAGATCAATCAAAATGGCGACTCCTCAGCAGAAGGCGTTTTGCGTGCTTGAGTTCGTGAAAACAAACGCCATTTTTCACGGTGCAGCGTGCTTTCAGAACAGAATTTGGCATTGATCCACCCCATCGTGAGAGCATTCGACGGTGGGTTAGACAGTTTAAAGAGAGTAGGTCCCTGTGCAAAGTCCTGGAAGACCACATGTTATAGAGCAAGTGGAGAGGATTCATGATGCATTTGAGAGCAGCCCACGTAAGTCTGTATGTCGAGCAAGTCTTCAGCTTGCCATCCCTCATACCACTGTCTTGCATGTGTTAAAGAGATGATTACACATGAAACCATACAAACTAAGCCTCGTCCAAGCACTTACTAATGATGACAAGGTGATGCGGAGGACATTCTGTGAGTCAATGCTGGAGATGGAGGAAAGTGATGAAACTCTCTTTTCATGTTTAGTTTTTAGTGACGAAGCAAATTTCCATTTGAGAGACACAGTCAATCGTCACATTGTGCGCATTTCAGAACAGAGCACCCGCATCAAACTGTTGAGCATGAAAGAGATTCCCCTAAAGTGAACGTCTTCTGTGTTCTGTCTCAAGACAAGGTCTCTGGTCCCTTTTTCTTTGAGGGAAACACTGTTACAGGACAAACCTATCTCGAAATGCTCCAAAACTGGCTGTTCACTTTACTGCAAGCAGATTCGAATGACTTCATTTTTCAGCAAGATAGAGCACCGCCCCATTGGCATCTCAAGGTTAGAGCTTATCTTAATGAAAACGTCACTGAGAGATGGATTGTGAGGAGAGGTGCTAAAGACTTTACTCTCTGTGCTTGGCCTGTCAGATCCCTGGACCTCACTGCGTGTGACTTTTTCTTGTGGGGGTATGTTAAAGACCAAGTTTATGTTCCAGCACTTCCAGCAAGTATCGATTACTTGAAAGATCGAATAACAGCTGCAATCGACACGGTGGACCGTGACATGCTGAGGCACGTTTGGGAGGAATTCTCATATTGGCTTGATGTTGTCCACGCTGCCGGTGGTGGCCACATTGAGCACTTATAAAACATTAAATGAAACTTGAATGTATATACAACACATGTGTTCATGCTAAAGGTTTGTAATTTTTTTCGTTTTTGACACATCACGTGATGATTTTGGCGTATTCCTTTTGAAACACCCTGTATATTATTTAGATGTTAAAAAAAGAATCGCATTAAAAAATATTTTAGCAGTTTTTAATCATGTTATTCCAAAGTGGTCATCGATCTAGGTACTGATCCGGAACGTTGTTGCTTAACTTCGGTGATCGCACGAGACTTGGTGTTTCAACGTGATATAGGCGTAAGCTGGCAATTCAAATATAGTAAAGATAGATTCCCTGTGAGTTATTAACGCCTACATCCTGAAGGGACATGGCTTTAGAAAAAAGAATAACTTTAGTTGTTGTATTTTTATTTATATTTAATTCAATTTAACCTCTAACTATAATATTTCCTGTATTTTCCCACGAACACAGACACTATAATAGTTTAAACTGCCACAAAGCCAAAACAAAACGGCTCTGCGCGAATATCAAATTCGTCAAACTCATATATGATTATCCAGGTTAGTCTACTTCGTCACTGTTGTAGAGCAGGCGTCTACATATTTTTCTTTATTGCGAATCATTTCCTACATATATGGTTCTAGTTTCATTGGAGGTCATGCTGTTTGAAAAGCTCAATTAGCAAACGATTTCCTAGTATATGAAATTAATCTGGGTACTTCGACGTGGTGTAATGATGAACAAATTTGTTTCGCTAGATCAATTACAACTGAGTAGTGAGTTCGATCCTCACTGGATGCTTCATACTTTCGGTCTTGTGCCACATCTAAGCTACGCGTAGTAAATTACTGTAATAAATTAAGATTTTACCAGATGTCCTACTCCTGTGTCAGAATAAAGTTAAATTAAAAATATTAATTTCAGCTCTGTGCTTCTTATTCTTTCATTAAACCCACTCATTCTTGTCACTTTTCCTTTGCTGTCGCATTCTCAATTCTCTTTCTTCTGTACCTTTTCTTTCCTAAGTTTTACTTTATTTCTCATAAGATTTCAGTCAATAAAATATCATTATCAGTATTATACATATGATTCTCAAAAACCTTGCAAGTGATGAAGAAATTTGAATTTTATATTCAGATTTATGTTGTATTAGGTTGGTGCAAAAATAATGTCGTTTTCTCAGTTAGTAACATATGTGAGAAAACGACATTACTTTTGCACCAACCTAATATTTGCTTGAATCCGAAACACCAAGTTCCTCCCATTAAAGCCTACAGAAAATCCAGTAAGTTATATTTTTAATACGGTATTAACTATAGATTTCTAAAAAAAAATCAGTATTAATTATAGTTCTACATGGAATACGGTATAAGTTAAAGATTTCTACCTATTTTTTTTGTCGAAATCTAACTTTAACATTTATAAATCTAACATCCGTCTATGCACTGAATATTACTGGTTTCCTGCTCTGGATATATCTCGATATTTTCAACAAAATCCAAGAAATCTGTAACGTTATCGATCCTGGCCTTGCATCAACTTCAGTTTCTATCATCGTGACGTGGCCTCCCACTGCCATTTCTAAAATATTTTCATGGCATTTGTTTTAATAAGCTCTCCTCGTTACTACCTCGATTGCGTGAATGTAAGCGTTCTACTCAATTGGCAATTAGGTGTTATTGTTTTACTGTTGAACTAGCTAGATGTAACCGCCAGTTCTATTTTAATAGTTTCTTTTCTCTCACGTCTCCTCTGTGAAACTCTCTTCCGGTTTCTTGCCATCTTCGCCCCTCATTATCTTCTGTCTTCTTCAACTTTGTTCTTTCCTTGTCCTTTCTCTTCGCTAAAATCTTCTCATTAGATTCCACGTCTAATGATCCCTTACCTTTTAGGGGCATTATCGCCTCGGTTAGAGTAAGACGATTATAAAAACAAAAAAAACAAAAAAAATCATTAACGTTCCCCACCCTCAAACCAATGGCGATTTAGGAGAGCATCTGTAACATGCTTCTCAATTAAAAATATTCCCTTCAGCCCCAAATGGGCACATCATTATAGGCGTACACGAATGCATTTTATCGTATACACATCCATGTGCACTCATGTAGAGTCGGGAGTCGATATTATGAATGGCACAATATGAGAACTTGTATGATGTCAGTTGACCCAGGATAACATTCCACAAAGTAATAGTTCTGGAGTATAATCTCTTTTTATCAAAGGAACACAAAGGGATTTGTCACAGTCAATATAAAATTACTGGTCCTAGAAGCAATGGAATATAACTTGTGTGAACAACTGCCATAGTAATAATAATAGAGTAATGAGAGGAAAGCAATGTTTTGTCGTAATTATACATTAGCTAATGTATATGTGAGTTATCCGAAATGGCTGTTAGGAGGCGCACGTTATATCTATAAAAAGGCAATCATAGTCTGTCTGTCTGTCTGTCTCTGTTATGGTCCAGGTTAGGACCAAGGAAGAACAACACGAACACAAGAGTAGAAATAACGAAGGTATATTACACGAAATAATAATACAAGATGTGGAAGGTGTTAGTATGGCTGTCAGTCTGGTTTGGAGTGAACTAATATCGGCTCCACTCGATTCGGTTCTAGCCACACCCCCTACGAGGGTTGCATGTGGCACAAGGCGGAGTTTAACGTGGGTTACCCGAGCCCGTAGGCACGGCCAAAAAAATGCCCGTAGGACCCGTATAAACGGGATCGGGTTGGTCAACCTCCCCGAACGAGGCTCTACCCTTCGGCGGAGCCTCGTCCGGGTTCCTCTCTGCTCAGAGGCAGAGAGTTCGACCGTCAAGCCGAGAAGCTCGGCTCGATTCGGTATCTAGCCACCCCCCACGAGGGTTGCATGAGGCACAGGGCCGAGTTTAACGTGGGTTTCGTGAGCTCGTAGGCACGGCCAAAAAATTCCCGTTAAACCTGTATAAACGGGATCGGGTTGGTCAACCTCCCCGAACGAGACTTTGCCCTTCTGCGGAGCCTCGTACGGGTTCCTCTCTGAGAGGCGTAGAATACATAGTGTTAGGAAGAGTTAATTCTGTAGTTATAGGTAAGGACCCATAACACACACACACACTCTCTCTCTCTCTCTCTCTCTCTCTCTCTCTCTCTCTCTCTCTCTCTCTAGTTCATTTTAACACTTGATTCTAGATGTAGTCGACGTCGGAAAAGAACGCTGCCGCTGAGACGCGTTCGTTTTTCTGGTTATCTGTTGACTTCTGCCTCTCTCACAGACACACACACACATACATACTCGTATCTATCACACACGCTTGTTTCACACACGCATACACATCCGCACACACAAACATATTCTTATCGCTAGTTTTAATTGATTTCCCTGTCATTACAATTGCGTATACATGTAATTCCTTTTATTAATGACACACATTGTCATCTGTTTTCTGTTCCATGTTTTTTACTTTTATTTTTACCAGATCTCATATTGTTGAGCAGTATATTTTCAGGATTAATGTTCCAAAAGCCCATAAATATTTACTAGAAATGTCTATACGCATCACGACCAAAAAGTTGATACCCACAAAATAATGGTGACTTGATTTTATCCAAAAATACTATTATCTCGCATCACATACATCAGTCAGTTATGTGCCATATGTGATAAATGCTTAGGCAATCATGTATCTTTCGATACATGACTGACAAGTAAGTTGTCATTTCTAGTAGACCATCCAAGGCTATAGAACCTGGTTTGTCCTGCTATTTATCCATAGCTGGAGAGAAGAAGAGGATTCATACCTTTCCCAAGGGTATTTGTACGTAAGTGAATGTAATAGATTCAATTAGAATTCGAACTCGGCTCTCCGATTCCTCAATCCAAGCAGCTATCCATTCCTCCGCCTTTCTTCCATAAGATAATAAATATATGCTCGTTGAATATATGCAGCAAATTAAATTTTTAAATCGATGCAGTTTTAATGGCTTAATTCTTTTTTGAATTTAATGTTCATTTAATCGCAGAAGTCCTAACAGGATTCGTTATTGGCGGCCGCAATCTTAACATAAGATATGTAGATGACACAGTGTTGATAGCAAATACTAAAAGGATACTACAGGAAAACCTACAGAAAGCAGAGACGGAAAGCGAGAAGAAAGGGCTAAACATCAATTGTGTGAAGAGAGAATATATGTATTTAGATATAAATATATATAGCAACATCTGAGATTATATATAGACCTAAAAAATTTAATTTTTTTAAATTATTTGCAAGAAGCGATATTTTCCCACCCAAATCTGACGTAAAAATAAAGTAGGAAAATGAGATAAATAATGCAGGCGTTATGTGAAAAAAAGAAAAAAGAAACGGTATTTCATTGAATTATTATTTGCAATTTGATAATAATAAATGCCAGATTCAGAATTATTCTGTATTATTCAGAATTCGTATGAAAAATACAGAAAGAAATTTGAGTTTTCTTCCTTATTTTAGAGAGTTCCTTGCTAAAAAAAATTGCAAATGTAAGGTTAGTATCTAATCTTATGATTCGGACTGGTACGCAATAATGAATATCATTTGAGGCCGTCATTTCTCAGCAAAAGCCATGTTGAAATGAGGTTATCTGCTTGAGTTTTGTTACAGCTTGCATTACAAGACTACAAAGTATATCTACGCAATTTCTTATGCTATTTTCAACAATTTAAAACCT
This sequence comes from Acanthosepion lycidas, assembly GCA_963932145.1. NCBI lineage: Eukaryota > Metazoa > Mollusca > Cephalopoda > Sepiida > Sepiidae > Acanthosepion > Acanthosepion lycidas. The sequence continues at coordinate 86,326,092 of OZ010573.1, read as the reverse complement.
ATTCAAGAACTTCAAAAATGTCCACACCGTGAAATATATTATAAGAAAAGTAATGAAACTGTAAGTATAAACTTATCTGTAAAGTCTTCAGACATTTTGGGATCAATCCAAAAATCACTGACAATTAGATTAGAGCCACCTTGAATGAATCTGGTACTAAAATATCTTGACGGATATTCCATATTCTACTGTCTTCCGATAAGACTGGCCTTCGTGTAAACTGACTAAGGAAAACCTCCGTGCTGTATGCTTGGCTGATTTTTGCTAAGCGTCATCGTGACAAAGATTCAAGAATTTATCCATCAATTCCTCTGTCAGCTGAAACAAAAATTGAACTTCTTTGGCACATGAGTGTTGATTTTCTTTAAAAACAAAAGCAATCGAAGAGCCGAGTTCGAATTCCAGCCGAATCCATTACATTCACTTACGTGTTAATACTCTTGGGAAAGGTATGAATCCTCTTATTCTCCTCCTTCAATGGGTAAATAGCAGGACAGACCGGGTCTATAGCCTTGGATGCCAACTGGTCTACCGCAGAAAAAATGACAACCTACTGCGGAAAAATATCTGCCTCGTCAATCATGTATCGAAAGATATATGATCGCCTAAGCGTGTATCATGCAGAACAGATAGCTGACTGAATTTTGGTTGAAGCGGATGGGATCATGAAGAAATAAAATATCAAAAAATCTTACAAAAATCATGACCCGTGACATCAGTGGACATTCCAGCAAGACAATGAAACAAAAAGCGAAGAATTTTGCCAAGTAATGTTTCATGGACAATAATGTCAATGTTTTAGAGTGGCCAAACGAAACTTTAACATATTGAGAAATTGTGGAGAGAACTATTCATTATTATCATCTGGTCGTGCGAGTTCGAGAACCAAACATAAGTATCTTGTAACATATTCAAGAGGTCATCTGAGAAGCATAAAAGTTCTGAGCGTGTTTGGTTGATATATATTGTAACTGCTTGACTGGCTCGGGTGAGAAGATTCCTTGGAAACCAGAGCAGTAAGCAGTAAGCCGTTAGCTATCTCGTGCTTGGTATGACAGCAGTGTCCGTCAAAGCACATACCATACGATGGTTATAATTGATTCTTTGTAGAATGCTTTTTCCGAGAAATATTTAGCACAGATCTAACTAAAGACACAAGTAATGGCAAGGAAATCTTCCAGATTTAAGGAAATGTAATACTGATCAAGAAAAGTGAACGCAAATCACTTTTTAAGACAATTCGGATTCTTGCAATGTATTATGAGTAACATTTACAGTCAGTTAAAACTTATAGAGAGTTTGCAATGGATTATTAATGGACATGAACAATATTGAATTTACCTTTTGAGATCAATATTCTTAGCAATCGTGTGCACAGACACGCGCGCGCACACAGACATACACATATATTGGGAATTCATGCAGAAATCCTTCATTTATTAAAAACAATAGACAAGGTACTACGATTAAGCTTTTTTTTTTAAGTTTTCTTATGTTCAAAACGTGCTTTCTTTTTGAGACACAGAGTGTCTAGAAACTGTCCAAATGTTCTATTATGTGCTTGCAATTAACGGTTAGTTCATGTCTTTGATTTAACAACTGATCCCGATTTAAAAAATTGATTATCTGCATTTTCTCCTGTAAACACAGAAATCAATGTTCATATAAGGATCTACAGGTTCTAGCTAGTTTTAAAATTTTCTATTTAACTTTACGGATTTATTTTCTTCTTTTTACTTCCAAAAATATTTTCAATGTGAAGTTCTATGTCGATAAGTAGCATTAGTAAAAGAGGAGAGGTGGTTATAACAATGATCATTGAAAACGTTATTTGTGCTGCCAATATAAAATTCTTTTCGCTCCTCTGATTTTCTATTGAGGAAATAGAACATATATGCACAAGGGATTTAGTCAGGCATTTCTTAGACAATGGGTATTGATTAGGATTCCTACAATTACAATGGTTGCTATCCTTAACTAATTGTAAAATTTGCTAAGTGCTTTACTGTTGTGCATATTTATTATTTTCTCAAGATTATTAGTACAACTACAGCTAAGTTTAATGCATTCCTCTTGAGAGATTTTTTGGGAGATTTTTTTAAGGCAAGCTGACTTTGCAATAAAATTGTTCGTTATCAACAGTTAGAGCATCAACAGACATAAAAAAATAAATGTCCACTGATTTATTCTCTACTCTGAGATTTGCAGAAAATAAATAATCGAGAGACTTGGTCGTATAGATTATACTTTTTGCAAATGGTAACATCAAATATCTAAGTGACAAATTTTTACGTATATATATATATATATATATATATATATATATATATATATATATATATATATAAGTGAGAGAAATTTTTGAAGGATTAGAATAGTCATTACAGTAATTCATCGAGTCTAGAAGAATCCGTAACAGAATATAGAAAGCACTGGACGGCCGTTCCGTCCTATTTAGGACTCATCAGCAGTGCGCAGCCACTACTGAGAATTGAACCGTGGACCGTTACGATACAGCGCAGTCGGCTTAACACTGGACCAACGGGTCTCCGTGACAAAGAAGAAACTGACTAGACGCGACATATCTCCCCTACTCACAAATTTCGTTGTGATACTCATGCAAGTCTTCCTAAGGCATCCACTACCAAGAATCGAAACACTGATAGAAATTCTCAGTAGAATGCTTTCTGCATTCTGTTGAGGATTCTTCTAGACTCGATGAAATACTATAATGTTTATTCTACTTTCTCAAAAAGTTCCATCACTTGTATATCTCTTCTTGCCCCAGCTAATTCTTTAAGATGCAACCTCTAAGGGGAAGAAAGACGTTGGTCTTGGGTGGGACAAACCTCATTAAGTTTTATGTTTGCGTCATATGTGACACTTTAGTCCCGCTAGTGACCTGCATACTAGGCCGTATATTGTGCAATAGCGAGGATCTCGTGACATAACAACAGGAATATTTACTGATGCTTTTCCGTGTTGTCTTTCGTCTATTAGTCAGTCAATACGACTGATTTTGAATTTTCTGATACCACTCTGGCACAAATATCTGTAGATATTTCTATCCGGTTTAACTCGCTCAAAGTTAGCATGAGACACATTGACAGCTGATATATATATATATATATATATATATATATATATATATATATATGAAAGTGAACATAGACGTCAACATTTAGACAGACTGTTTCATGCTATATGCAATAGAGTGGCCTGACGATTGGATATAGCATGAAACAGACTGTCGCCTCTAAGTGTTGACTTCTATGTTCACTTTTATATTTACACACGCTCTATCTCTGATATTGAGCACTTTATCCCATAAATATAGCACACCTTAAGACTATATTTCTTCATATATATATATATTATTTATTTAAAAATACGATTCCAACACGCTACATAAGATTTCTCATGTTTCAAAACAAGAGCCGAAAACTTCAATATAATTATTTGAATTAAATTGAATTAAAATAAGCTCTGTTCCATCTTCAAGCGAAATTTTTTGGGGGAATAACTTATTTCTGAAATTTCCGCGTTTTAATAGCATATTCATTATTGAAATCAAAATTTCTATGGTAACGGCTAAAGCGATTGTTTAAATAAAAGTGGTGTAGGGTGTTAATAATTTGTATCAGTATAGAGTTACATTCATAGATGTCAAGTCAGGGTATATATATATATATATATATATATATATATATATATATATATATATATATATATATATATATGTATGTATAGATAGATAAATTCCCAGATTCCATGTCAAATATTGATGACATGGAAAAAAAATCTCTTACTATAAAGGTAATTTACATTAACCAGAAAAAAAAGGCTTAGACAGAAGCGTCTATCTTTTTAAATTTGGAATTTTTAATGTAACTATAACAATAAGAACATTTCGATTTCATTTTTGCCTTGAAAAAGTCGGAAGACGAAACGCGTCGGCAAAATCTAAGATCTTTTTTCCAATTGTCATTTTATTTATACCATATAGGCAGCAGAAATGTGATTCTGCAGAAGGATACTAATAATTATATAGACGGAGCAATAAGGAAATTTTAAAGTTTTAGACAATATTTCAACTATAAAATAACTGGATGGTATATCGCAGTAATTAACAATAATTGATTCGAATACTTGATCTCAGACAGTCATTATGGTAGGATTAAAAATATGTCAATGTTAAATGTGGTCACGTGATGGAAAACAAAAAAACATAATTTTGTCAGAAGACTTACAGACAGGTCAGGATTGTGTAGCTTTAACCGTATAGAATGTGACTAGCTAACAACAGTAGAAACAAGAAAGAAGTCATTGTCAGAGAGAGAGAGAGGGAGAAAGAAAGACTGAATGGGCGAATAGATGGACACAATGTCAGAGTAGAGAGATAAACAAGATAGAAATAGTGAAAATATTCTTGACAGACAAACAGAGAAAGAGAAAAAAGTCATCGAGATATTGTGTTCTAAAATAGTCCCGATTTTCCTTGCTATCTGAGGTGGTCTAACCAAATAGAGAGTAAAGACTAAAGAACGGTGAAGCTCTTTAAAGTGTTATACTTTGTTAATTTACAGAGATAAGTAACTGTATTTCACGTAAGAATTTTCTGATTTTCGTTCCTGAATGTATGTTCTAGATCTTTCGAGTTAATGGAATGTTAATGGGGCATTTATATGCATAAGTCTTTTATAATTAAAATCTGAGCTGATGTTTCTTTGTACTTTGCGGTCAAAGCATTGTTAATAAGATTGCTTACAGATTGAGATGTTTGCAAATGGATGTTTGTGATGAGTAATGTGGCGAGGCACTGTAAAACTGTGTACACCTCGAATCAGTCTCTAATTTCCAAGTTTCGCTCCCCGATGCAATAAATAAATTAAACTTGTTTGTACCACTGGGGTATCGGAGAAACTTTCAAAGTGATGTTTTTTTTTTCTCTCAAGATTCTCATGACTTAGCCTAGCATCAGATATTTATTTATCTTAATGAAATATCGGACCAATGTATAATGTGTTTTCCATAGAAATATATCTTTACGTGTGCCCACCTCCACACATTCCCTCTCTCGCTCTGCATCCGCCTACACACACACACAAACACGCGCACACACACACACACATATATATATATATATATGAATTACTTTCAAGGCTACGAAAACACGTGAGTCCTCAGAGATAGGCGAGTGGCTCTAAGAAGAGGGAAACATGTCATAACTCAAGGACACAATCCTCAAACCTGGGTAAGATTAAATGTGAACATTAATTACATCAATGATAATTTTGACAAAAATATATACGCCTAAAAAATATCAAGATAATGCAAGAAAACTATATTAAGGCGAATTCTCAAAGACGTAAACAGTTTATATACCCCACCAAAAAAAAAAAAAATTGATAAATTTAGCCTTATATGCACTATAAGAGGGCAGAATAAGTTAATTCCGGTATATTAATGTATTATTATTATTAATGTATTATTATTAATGTTTTTTTGTTTTTTTTATTGTAAATATATTCTTTTAAAAAGCAATTTTAACATTTATGGGGATAATAATTATTAGTGAAGGATTTTGATCTTATATTAGTTTAATAACAAATATTCATAAAAACAGTAATTATTATTATTGCTGCTGTTTTTAATATGTGTGTTTTAATTATATGATTGTGAATAGGAAAATTAACATTCATAAGAATGGTAGTTAGTATTAATAATTTTATCATATATTAATTTAGATAAAAAATAGCCATTAATAATAATATTATTACTAATAATCATAATTTTTATTATCATTCATATTAGGTTATTATTTTAATTACATACGTTTAAGTGAAAATGTTAACATTAATAATGATAATAATTATAATTATTATTTTTTTAAAATAGAAACTGTTTTGGTAGAATCCACCTAATTTGCATAGTGGAGTAGCGACCATATAAATATGGTTGGTACCGGGAAGAAAGTGGAGGAATCTAGAGATCCAACCAGAGACTCTGCCCGACTGCGATTCAGTCAACACATTCTCCAGGAACGGTCTTCCCAGGAATATACAAAAGACTATATGTAAATATTGTGTACACTTTCTTGTTTCAATACATTTTGTTCTAAGTACATTTTGTGTTGCATTATTATTCTATGCATTAGTCAAGTTTCAACAGAAACATTACCAAATAATAATAATATATTATTATTATTATTATTAATAATAATAATTTAACCTTAATTATATTAATTTATATAAAAATATAAAAATTAATAATAGTAGTAGTATTAATAGTATCAGCATTAATGTTTTATTATTTTACTTTTTAAAATATTTATTGTGATTTTATGTTCTTTTATTATTAATAATTCTTTTTCTGTTATAATATTTTAACTGCATCCTTGTTTGTAAAAGGATGAGTCCAAAATGCAAATTAAATATGCCCAATACCAAAATCAAACAAGTACAATAATTTATATATTTGGAAGCGTATTAGCAGAAGACGGAAAGTGCAACACGCATTGGGATAGCCGAAGACACCTTTCAAAACCTGAGCAAAGTAATAAGAAACAGAATTTTTTTTTTTTTTTTTTAAGCATTACGCTCCGAGCAAGGCGTGAAGCCACCGGGATGCAGAGGGTTGCAGAAGATTTGGAGCGAGAGCAGATAGGAGTGATAGAAGAAAGGATGAGGAGAGGGATAGTGGATAGATCAAGGTAACTGGAGATGTCGATTGACATTACATTTGAATAGTTGGAGATTATAGCTTTCAGGGAAACAGTAATTGGGAAGGGTGTTCTACAGGCGAGAGGTGCGAGGTATGAAGTTATTGGAGTAGAAGAGACGGCTACATTTAAAAGTTTCTACAGTGTAAGGGTGAGAGCGGGATGCCAGCCTCGTAGGGCGCTTGAATTCATGGAGTCGGGGAACCAGTGAAAGCAGCTCAGTGGAGAAATTACCATGAAAGTATTTGTAAAAAAGAGACAGAGAGGCTACGGCGCGTCTGTGAGAGAGCGACTGTAGACGAGATGCCAGATCAGGGCCAATTATATTACATATCCGTCTCTGGATCTTGTCAAGAACTCCGAGGTAAACAGAAGGTGCCCCAGATCATATATGGCAGCAATACTCCATGCAAGGGCTAATGATTGATTTGTATATTTGAAGTATCGATTCCGGGGAGAAAAATTTCCTGGCGCGGCACAGAGAGCCAACTTTCCTCGCGTTGGACGATGCAATTGACTCAATGTAATTGTTCCATCTCAGGTCCATCAGCAGTCAATGTAAGACCGAGCAGACGCAGAGAATTGCTCTCAAGAATTTGACTATCAGACTTTCTAATGGGGGACCGGGAAGGATCTTTATGGTGATTAATAGAGAGTAGTTTAGTTTTTGAGGCGTTAAAGTTGACCAGCCAGTTCTTGCCCCAGTTAACAACCGATTGGAGGTCCATTTCAAGACGAGCGGCCAGGTTAGTTTTGTCACCGACACTAAATATCGTTAGAAATAAAGAAAAGAGTAATGAAATGTTATGAAGTATTAATCGCCCTATATGACAGAGAATATTGGACAATCTTATGAAGAAGAGATATGAAACAAAAGAAATGTGGTTTTACAGAAGGAGGCTGAGGATACCATAGACCGAACATGTGAGCAACAACGAAATCCTAGAGGCAATGACAACAAGAAAGGGCCTTCGTGCATAACATCAGGGAGGGGCAGTTAATATTTGTGGGGCACATAATGAAGAAGGATATCTTGGAAAATTTGATACTCACAGGACAGATTGAACGTAAAAGGACCAGAGGATAACATCATACAACCTACCTGACGAGCTTGAGCAAATGGATTGCAGAAAAGGTTTTCGCGACAATCTAGGCACTTGATTGAGGCTTTAAAATCTCTATAAAAGTAATTGATTAGTGTGCACCGAGTGGCATATTCCAGGGTTTCGCATAATCAGGTATAACCTTCTGTAATTACCTTATGAATACATAATATATTATGAAAAGTGGTCACATATTGTAGGACTGGTCTAAAGAGCTGAATAATCTGATCCGGGTTGCAGTTGGGTATACATATACATACATACATACATACATACATATATATATATATATATAAACAAAAAGAAAGAACAGTAAGATATGTAATCCGGTGTTCTTATTGATATTTTTATTTTTTACAAAATAGTATTCAATGTAAATTTACAGAGCATTAATATTATAAATTAACTGATTTAAAATATGCTTTTTTTCGCTACACAGTAATAGCCATGTTTCAAAAATGGAAGCTAAAATCTTTAAATTTAATTTTGTAATTAAATTAAAAACATTAGTTCCATTTCACCCTCAAGCGAATTTTGGAGTAACTTATTTTTAAAATTTACTGAGTTTTAACTACAAGGGAAATTCATAATAGGATACAGAGAAATCCAATCATCCAGACAAGGGGTGGTCGCGTGTTCATTTTTTATAAACTTTTGTTGTATCAGTTATTTGTTACGTTCGAAAAAAGGGGTTAAGTTTAGGTACGGGTGGGAACAGTGGCGTAGCTAGACTAAACGTAACCGGGAGGCGGTCCGCACAAATGTCAACCCAATGACCCCGATTCACCCTATGCTGAATGGTTAGCTGTAGCCAAATTTTCATACATGCTCTACCTCTACTTTACTCTACGTTACTGTTTACATGTATGATCCAAGACAAAATCCAATACCACAAAATAATCAGTTCAAATGAAATGATTTTTAAAATGCAACTGTTCACTTTCAAGACAACTAAATACAAAACATGGCAATACACAAAAGAATGACATTCTATACTATGGTCTTAGAATGAATGTTTTCTTGTTTCCATGCGGCAATCTGGTCAATGACATCATCAAAATCTGTTTGTCTTGTAAGCTCGTTTTAAATGGACAGCACAGCCAGATCCGACAGTCTCGACTGGCTCATGGTTGACGTAATTTTCTGTTGCTAATTTTCCAGTGTCCAATTTTCTGTTGCATCATTTTCTGGGTACCATTAAATTATCAATGATGTTTGAAAGTATTTTTCTTGACAAAAATGTTCTATTTAATTTTTAAGCATTTTTCGGAACATTGTAAATCAACTACATTGTTTTAAAGGTTACCTAGAGAATTTATGCAAAGTTTATTTTTTTGTTTTTCTTTATACAAGTAAAATAAATTTACATTGTATTTTGATATTATTATGATTTTAGTTTTAGTGATAATTTAAAAACAATAAATATATATCATTAGTACCAATAATGGAAAATTAAGTTAAAAATTTGGAATCGGGAAATAGGCACATTTTTTTTCCGATTCCGATACCGTTTCCAATACACCAAAAAGTTCTTATTCTCGATTCTGATTCCGATTAATCGTCCAAACACTAGTAGATATATTCAAAAGTATATCGCTCACTCAATGGAAAATTGTATCTCAGCGAATTGATACACAGGCAAGATTGAAATTGTTGCACTTTTGGCTTCGTATTTCGCTTTGTTGTTATTAATGATGCAGAGTTAAAACACCATATCATCCGATAAAATGTTACAACAATGTCTCTTGTTAGTAAACAAGATTGTAGCAAGTGAAACACATGAAAGCTGAAAACATTGCTATGTTTCCTACTCACAAATTTCTCGACAATTTATTAGAATATTTCTGACGGGGGGGACAAAACTGGGGGGTCATAAATTATTTCTGGTGGGTCATACGCCCGCCTGCGAAACCCTGTCTCCATCACTGTTTTCAGACTATTTTTGGCACCTTAGCCTGGTTGAAAAATTTTGTTGGGGATGACATTGTGTCACCCCCTCCTGTGCTGGCACCCGGGGCGGTCCGTCCCCCTCACCCATTTGCTACGCCACTGGGTGGGAATGTATTTTTCAACGAGTTCTGACATCCATTTAAATTCATGTCGTCTCGGTTTTTTAGGATTTTCAAAAAATTTATTGTTAACGGCAAAAATTCTTACGGCATTTTTTCTATTTGTATACTTAAAGATTTTTGGGGGGATGTTTAGGTTAGAATACGTTTTATTTAACTACTATTTTAAAATATTTTCCTTTTAATTTTTAATACACTATATTTCTTTTTTAAAAGAAGTAATAGAATTACTTACAGTATATAAAATTATTTTTCCATATCAAATATAAGTATATATTTTACCAGCTCACTTTTTTTTAAATTTATTTTTCAAAATATTATTTAAGGAAACATTTTTGACAGTGACGGTAAAAAATAGCTATTTCATCTCTCTGAGTCAGTAATTTTTTAATTTGTTTTATATTTTATATATAAACCTAGTAATATATTGTTTTGCATGTATGCACAAAGGACATGGGTCACTTATTGGCTTACATATTTTAGCTTTTCTCATTAGTTTCTATTTTACTTTAGGTGTTTTGTTGGATTCTTTTTAGTGTCAGAAGTACTTTGAGAGATATGTTTAAGTTAGAATTCGTTTTATTTTATTTAACTACAATTATAAAGGATTCTTAGGTTAGTATACGTTTAATTTTACTACAATTTTAAAATATTTTCACTGTTAACTTTAATATAAAGTATATGCAATAGAATTACTTACATTATATAAAATTAATTTTTAATATCAAATTATTATCAAAGTATGTATATTACCAGGACGGATTTTTTAATTTTATTTTTAAATATTATTTAAGGCATATTTTTGACAATGACGGCAAAAAATAGGGATTTCATTTCTCTTATTCAGTAACTTTTTATTTTTTATAAATTTAGTTATATATAGTTTCTCATGTATGCACAAATGACATGGGTCATTTAATGACCTTCATGTTCTAGCTTTTTTTATTAACTTCCATTTTACTGTAGGTGTTTTATTGGATTCTTTCAGGTGCCAGAAGTACTTCGAGAGAGATGTTTGTTTTCTGTATTTATTTATCCTAAAGGAACTTTGGTGTTGGTTGAAACGCTTTTTGAATTCATGGCTTGTGCAACCTAGATTTTTATGCTTTCAGTATTTTCAATAGAAGAGATATTTATTTTGTAGAGGACAGTTGTGAGGGTTTCTACAGTTACATAATTTTTGTTTATATTTATCTGTTTTTATTTTTATTTTTCTATAGTCTAAATTTTTTTGTTTCTTGTCTAAGTGTTTATTTAAGATTTTAGCATTATGTTTCTTAATAATTTTTTCTAAGTTTTCAGTACAACTGTAACTTAATTTTAGTGTATTTTTATTGAAAATAGTACATAAATTATTTTCTCTAGGAAAGTGTTTGACTATTAATGCGAGGAATTTTTGTCCCAATTTGTACTTTATACCATTTGCTTTTTATGGGGGTGTATA